>JANXHW010000005.1:40551250-41292500 GCA_026170595.1 Plestiodon gilberti rubricaudatus | reverse complement strand
CAACAAAATAACTCATTGTGGTTATTGTCAGTGGTCTCCTATTGTCACTCCTATTTGCCACTGTGGAGGTGTGTTGTCAGGCAGGAAGAGCTACATATCTATATATTTAAAATGTATTCTAAATTTAAAAAAAAACATCAAATTCATAAAGCAGATATACAAAGAATTTCATATAGGTGTGTATAAGCTATACAGCAAGTTCTCACTTAAAGTTGTTGATAGGTTCTTCTTGGAAACTGCGACTTTAAACGAAACGACTTTTACCATAGGCTAACTGATAGATGTAAACGTTCCTATGGCATTTTCCCATCAACTTTAACACAAAACAACTTTAAACAAAACAACTTTAAGTGAGGACTTATTAAAATCAATAGAATTTCAAGAGCAGAGGTTGAGATGAGAAAGAAAGATAGAGCTGGATCTAATCAGCAACTTCATTCCAAATATTGGTTGATGTCCTTGAACCAAATGGGATTATTGGTACAGTATTATGAAATGCCACAGTAAAGCAAATCCTATAAGAAAGGACTTCTGAACATTTGTTAACAAATGGTATTAAGACAATTACAGAGCAATCCTGTGTAAGGATCTGGCCGGAGGCCCAGGGCCGCCCACCGGATCTTGTGTACCGGCGGTCAGGCTGCCGCCGGGCTGGAGATCTACTCGGGGAAGGGGACGTTCATCCCCTTCCCGGGTGTAAATGCCGGCCAGCCTGATCGACCTCCTTGGATTTCCGCCAGCGAAATAGCTGACGGAATTTGAAGGAGGCCATGTAATGGACTAGCCGCCCAGCGGGAGGAAGGATATGGCCGAGGCCATCCCCCGCCCTCTCCCGGGCTGGCTGGGCCAACGGCCCCCCTCCCTTGCCCGGCGAAACGCGCCCGCCGGATCCTTACCTGGGGTCGTCAGCAGCCGCAGGGGTGCTCCATCAACGGAGCAGGGGAAGCCAGCCTCTGCACCGGTCTTCCCTGCTCCAGAGTAGTTGCGAACATGCTTTACGGCACGTTCGTGACTACTTCTGGCAACGGAACGCTTGTTCTGTTGCCAGCCTGCCTCCCAGGATTGCGCTCAGAGTCTTAGATTTTTAAATGCAATAAAATATTACCCTTTGCCATGGATGAAGATCTTTGGAGTTTATGAAGAATATTTGGCATGAAACCAGTCTAATACAAGCCATGGCTATTGTAAGAATATTACTGGAGTTATAATACTGTTTTATTCCTGTTGGTAAAGCTGCTGTGATAATATTTTATATAATTTATTTAAAGAATTTATACCCCATCTTTCTCCCAACAAGGGCAATCAAGGCGGCTTCCAATAAAAAAGTTAAAATACATATATACTGGTACATTTAAAATCAAGAATTAAAACAATTAAAACAAACAGCCCCAGTGGGTCACCTCTGTTTACATTTGTTAAAAGCCATTTATTAAAAAGCCAGCCCACCATGTCAGACATCAAATGCTAATCTAAATAAAAATGTCTTAAGGCCCCGCCAAAAGGTCTCTAAGGAGGGAGCCGTTCTTAATTCCAGGGGGAGGGAATTCCATAATTGGGGCGCCACTGCCGAGAAGACCCTATTCCGCGCCGCCATCACCCTCACCTCCGTCAATGGCGGCATGGTTAACAGGGCCCCCCTGATGACCTCAGAGTACGGGTCAGATTGTAAGGAAGGAGGCGGTCCCTCAAATACCCTGGAACCGAGCCGTTAAGGGCTTTAAAAGTCAAAACTAGCACTTTGAATTTAAAGCCCAAATACACAGCAGCCACACGTTTGAAAGCGGAGAATACTTCCAGGCTTCAGCAAACATTGAACGCTAATGTGTTTAATGCACCATTAATATTTCTGTAAGGTTCAAAATATATTTTGCCCATTAATGTCTACCAAGAATGAAAATAAGTATTGTACAGCTCAAGTGTTGTACAAATCTCAAAGTATTTGAGATGCTTTTCTGCCCCAAAATAGTTACTCACAGCAACATACAACATTAAAGCCCAATAAATAAGTTTTTTAAATATTACTGAACGTTTGTATACTGTCGCAGACAAGAGGGGACTCCCAAAAGACTGCAGGCTGACCTGGGAAAATAGCACCTAGTAATTAGCACACTTCCTCCTTTCCCCTTTGTCGGACAAGCAGCTGAGTGGGGAAAAAGCCTTGGTAGAATATACTTGCTGCCACTAGCCCAGGCTATGACCAGACAGAGGGAGATCATCTGGACAAAATCATCCTCCCAGGCGAACTGTAAACCCCAGGAGTTCTTATTGTAATCCCTCACAGTAGCATCTGAAGAGCGAGAGGTGTGACAATCCACTGAACCCCCCTGTAACCAAGGACCAGTTTTACCAGGGTTGAAATAGAACCATTTTATTTTAAGTTTAAACAACAATAGGGGAAGAAGGTGGGTCAAAAATTATAGCTAGGAGGACTTTGCCAAGTAGACTGAAAATAATCCAGAAAACTTGATGCAGCTAGATTCTAGCTAGTCCTTTTCCCTAGCTACGTCACCTTGCCTGAAGGAATTTCCAGCTCTCTTTACTTGCTAATCTGCAACTGGGTGCTTCTCTCTGAATCCCACAGAGTGGGTTCTCAAGGCTGCTGGAATTGGAACTACCCATAGCTTCCTGTGTGCTGGAAGTTCTTACATTTGCTGGAGTGGCATTGTGGCACCCCCTATTTGGAGGAGTTGGAACAAAACGGACAGGAACGTAAGCCAATCGGCAGGCATATTCCAGTTCTTGGAGAGATAATGGAAACAGTGGAAACACAGGGAATTCATCACAAACACTTACCGGTACTGCGTTTGCAACAAGCTTCACATATCTTGATGTAACCTTGGTCGCCAATGGTCAAGGTTAAGTATTATCCCCATATTGCATCTGGGAAGCTGAGCCTGAGAGCAAGCAGCTTGCATGGCAGAAGTGAGATTTTAACCAGGGAAGTCCTGATTAACACTTATCCACTATGCCAGTGTTTCCCAAACTTTTTCGACCTGTGGCTCCTTTGACCATTGGTGACCGAATGGAGGTGGGGAGGCAAGAAGGAATTGAAACATTGACAAATACTGTACTTGACATTATGGTGGTGTATCACAAAAAAGAGCAACCACCATAAATGGGTGGCTATATTTGTATTTTTATGTTGTGTGAATATCTAAACTGCTTATTGGTCTCTTGAGAAAACATACATATAATCAAATCTGTTTCCAAACGCAGAATAGGTTTTCTGGACATACAATTTTTAGAGCACAACAACAGAGCATAAAATCTCTTGGATGAGAAGTAGTCTCACCGGATCATTCCAAAGGTCCATCTAGGGGATGGTCCAGTGAGTTCTGTTTACTTTTAATTTGAAGATACACTGCTTACGTTTGTATTTTAAAATGGCCATTAGAAAGTAACAGTTCATCTCCCTTTACAAGTGAAGCAAACCACACCATTATATACTTAACAGATCTTGCAGAAAGCTGACCTAGGCAGCATGATGAGATAAGCACTAGGGAGCTATTTAAGCAGTCTGTCAATGGATGCAACTGTTCCCAAGTCAATTCCAAGTCTATAACAGTACAACACACACAAGCTCTGTGCAAGCAATGATCATTGTCTTACAAAGCAGCCTGAGTCAACTTGACCGGGGCTGCAGAGTGCACATGTGAAATACCCTGAACATTATTATGTATTTTAACCCAGCCTATAATATCCTATATTATAATTATTGAGAGCACATACTAAATAAAAAATGCTACCTGCAATTAATCATTTTCATGTAGTCCACAGCATCCAAATGTTAAGTATCTCTTTTTTGATAATTGGTGAGGGCGTTTCAACAGGTGCAGCTGCTTTAGCAGCACCATCCGCACTTGCAGCTGCCAAGATTGTCTTCTATACTACTCTTAAGAATGCAGAGGCCCTAATGATGGAAGGTTGGCCACCCCTGGTCTAGAGCTTAGCAAAAACCACTAACAGGCAGTTACAGGCAAATTTAAAAATAAGTAAAATAATTTCCTAATTTGTTTAAATCTTGCTGTTCCCTATCTGGTACCTACTCCACAGTCTGCTTACTCCACATTCAGCCTGAAGAGTCCCTCAGACCTCCCTGTTCTCCAGGAGACCGCTGAGAGTTTGGCTGCACACAGATGCTTTCTTTGAGACAAACAAGCCTGGAAAACACACACCAGCATTCTTGTACTTGACTGTAAGAAACCTAGGTTTGGTGATTTCATAAGGGTCATCTAGTTGGATAAAGAGAAAACCACCTGACCACTGCATCCCAACCCTTTACCTTGACAAATGGATTTGGCTGCCCAGTTGGTGGGTACATCTCACCAGGAGGGTTGGCTAGGATCTATAGTCTTCAGCTGGCTCCAGGCATAAAGACAGACCAGTCCACATCTTGCATGTGTAGGCTTACCAGATCTCCAACTGGGACAGAGTGCTAGACCTTTAGGAGAAGGAATGTGGGCAGGTATAGCTTGTTAAACCTTAGAGCACAATCCTAGGCATGTCTACTCAGAAGCAAGCCCCACTGAACACAATGGGGCTTGCTTATGAGTAGACATGCCTAGGATTGTGCTCTAAGGTTTAACAAGATACACCTGCCCACATTTCTTCTCCTAAAGGTCTAGCACTCTGTCCCAGTTGGAGATCTGGTAAGCCTATGTGTGTGCTTCTTGGGAATGGTATTTCAAACGAAGAACCTCAGAGGAGCGCCCCAGGGTAATGGCTCCTGCGTTTAAGATGCCAGGCAGTCCATTTGGGAAGGCCATAACATATCAAAACCCTTGAGGTTGGGAGGAGAGGGGTAGAAGTGTCCAAATTTAAGGAAAAATAGGCAAACAATTGAGGAAAATACAGGGTAATCATCATAACATGATGACTTGTTTAAAAACCCAGCCCACTGGTGTGTACACATTTAACTCCTGTTGCGTATATACACCCTTGAGTAAAAATGCCTCTAATAGTGTGAATTCTTGATTATAATATAGCTATTTACAAAACAAAAAAAACAAAAAAAAATCCCAGTTATAACCCTGTAAGAGCCAGAGGAGAAATGCATCTGCGGCTGTGGCCAGGGGGGCTTTTGCCCAGCTTCGGCTGGTGCGCCAGCTGCTACCGTACTTGGATCGTGCAGACCTGACCACAGTGACCCATGCCCTAGTGACATCTAGACTAGATTACTGCAATGCGCTCTACGTGGGGCTGCCTTTGAAGACTGTTCGGAAACTGCAACTAGTGTAGAATGCGGCTGCCTGGGTGGTTGCCGGGGCGTGTCGGTTCGACTGTCGGACTGTTGCTTCGGCGGCTACACTGGCTGCCGGTTCGTTTCCGGGCACAGTTCAAAGTGCTAGTTTTGATTTTTAAAGCACTTAACGGCTCGGGTCCAGAGTATTTGAGGGACCGCCTCCTTCCTTATAATCCGACCCGTACTCTGAGGTCATCAGAGGGGGGCCTGTTAACCGTGCCGTCATTGACAGAGGTGAGGGGGATGGCGGCGCGGAATAGGGCCTTCTCGGCAGTGGTGCCCCAATTATGGAATTCACTCCCCCTGGAATTAAGAACGGCTCCCTCCTTGGAGACCTTTCGGAGGGGCCTTAAGACATTTTTATTCAGGTTGGCATTCGATGTCTGACATGGTGGGCTGGCTTTTTAACAAATGGCTTTTAACAAATGTAAATATAGGTGACCCACTGGCGCTGTTTGTTTTAATTGTTTTAATTACTTGTTTTTAATCATTTTTAATGTATATATGTATTTTAACATTTTTATCTGTAAGCCGCCTTGATTGCCCTTGTTGGGAGAAAGGCGGGGTAGAAATTCTTTAAATAAATAAATAAATATAGCAAAAATGGAATTGAATTATCTTAAAATATATGGCGTGTGAAAGTTCTCATCTACTATGCGAGTTTAAATACTTTAAAAAGCTTCTGCATGTTACCTTCTTGTACATGTAGGTTGCTGAAGAGCCTCGTGCAGATTAAATAATGCTGCGTCCAAACAGTTTGTTTCTCAAGATTCCTCAATCCCCACCATTTTCCTAAAAAGAAACAAAACAACAACTTCCTTGGATTTTTTTTCAACCCAAACAGAGTAGCTTGTTTTAAAAATAGTTTCATTTTTATTATTGATGTTCTCTGTCAGCTCTCTGTTATCTTATACTGTCTGTTACAGTACAAATATGTAAATATAAGGCTATACTGTACTTGACCTGATTTTTGAGGTTTTACCCTCAAATACGTTTTCTGGTCTTCAGCATTGCAATGGATAGGCACGGATGCTGAGAGTCAGTTGAGAAATAATGCTCTAATCTTTAAAGCACTATACCGATGGAACACTTAAGGAGTGCAGCCTTAGTAAAAACTCTAGTAGACTGTTCATTTTGTTGAAATATTACACGAAATGCATGCAAAATGGGGCAAAAATCCCTGAAACGAATCATCTCAAGAAAATGCTTCTACTTAAGAGCTTTCTAGGGTACCAAAAGATTTATGTGATCCATATACCTTTTAAAGAAAGGATTGCTTTTCCAGAATAAGGTCAAGATGAGTCAGTGATCAGTATCTGAGTAGAAGGGGGAGAGGCTATTTTCAAACTTTTTTTAGAACTCAATTGTTTTTTTGAGAGAACAATATCTGAGGAGTATCGATCGTCTGTGTCCAGTAGTTAGTCAAAGGCTATCTCCTTTGACTAACCCTTTAGAGTGGTGTCATCCTCCCTCATGTGATAGATTGTTACAATCTCAGCCAGTGTAATTACACACTAACCAAGTGGGTCATTTATTTCTTTACCTTCACCATTTACCAAAAGTCTCCTTTATCTTTGGAAGCCAGCTCTTCCCTGTGTAGTAAAAGCAAAATAATGGCACATAAAACATTAGATTGTAGAACTAAGGGCTAGAAAAATAAGAACAACTTAGAGGAAACTGTAGTACTTTCTATGAACACCCAATGTTCTTTTAGGCTGTTTTTGTCTGGCCCCCGATATCATGTTGCACCATGTTGCATGTCTGGCAAACACAAAAAAACACAAACTTCTGAACATGATTCTTTGGTGGTCTTGTCTTAAAGTCCTCTCATGCATACCATGACTGCGACCCAGCTCTAAAATTCTTGTGAAAGTTCCCACTCACTTTCATTTTCAGTAAGTCAATGCATCTATGCTGCTGCTCGTGGAGAACTCGCCCCAATGTTATGGTTAATGGACATGACTCTACTCTTCATGTGCTCATGGCTTCTCCTTTTTGCAGGAGCCAGTGTAATGGCTATTTTTTTTCTTAACGTGGCTGTAGTTTTCCTTTCTTATGGCGCACACTGATTTAGCAACAGTGGAAACAATGGGCACTTGTGATGCTATGCTTTTTCTTGGAAAGCAGTATATTGACACTATAGAGATCTAAAGCCAGAGTGAAATCCTTCATCAAACAGCACAGCATTTGGGCCTTTTCCAAAAGCTTTATAAAGTACTTGGCATTAAGTGGCCTAGATGCAACTGTGCAATAATCAGTCAATCCATCTTGTCTATTTTGGAAGTCTGCCTCTTCAAAGTTAGCATTATTGAAATAACAGAGAAGCTGCAGGTCAGAACTAATGTTGCATTTTATTTGCACAATGGCTGAGACGTTGTTAATATTAAGGTATCTTTAGTTCATATCACTGCAGCTTTTTGCATCTAATTTATTACTGAGCTGCCATATATTTCAAGTGTGAACTAGCATGTCATGATCCTATCTCTTCTTACAGCCCAATCCTGTGTAGGATACGGTGGCTGGCCTAAAACGCCACCCGTCGTATCCTAGCGAATTTCCAGGCTGCCCCGGGGCAGCCCGGGAACAACTCTGGAGAAGGGGACGCTCGTCCCCTTCCCCTCGTGTAAGCCGCAGGAGGCCCTATCCTCGCATGTGCGTGAGCTCTAGAGCTCGCGCACAGTAACGCCAACCGTGTCAGCGTATCTGCAGCCTGGAGGGAGCGTTGGATATCGGGGATCTTGGGCCCCGGTATCCCTGCCCCCTCCAGGTCCTCAATGCCTGGTTCACCCGCCCCTTCCCCAACTGGCGTAGGGCTTACCTGCGGCGGCCGGCGCAGGGCCGGGGAGATGGCAGGGCAAGCAGCGCCGGCCGCAGTGTCGCATAAGTTCCTTACAGCACTTTTGCGACACCCTGCACCAGTGCAGCACGTGCTGCCCTAGCGCCCACGCTACAAGGGATTGCACCATTAATTTCTTAAATAAATGTATGTATATTTAGATTAGAACTCCCTATTCTTAAGCAGCCTTGTGACCCACACCCTAATTCATAATCTCAGTTGCATATGTGCAATCTCAAAAATCATTATCAACTTTTCAAGGAAATGGGTATCACTTGTCACGAACTCAAAATGAGGATAAATTCTGGAGTAACCAACTGGAGACAAAAAAAAATCAGCTCATGTTCTGAGATGCTTGATTGTCTGGATATTGTATCCCTTAATATTTCAGCTGTGCTCTGTGTACCAGTTGGTATGTATAATTTAGTAATCACAGATTTTGAACACAAATTCTTATCTTCTACAAAGTCTTAAGGGTCTTAAGGTCATGTTAATTTTTTTTAATGTTATTTTTTTAACATGGTCTTAAGACCCTAAAGACTTTGTGGAAGACATACTGGCCATGAAAGCCTAAGTAGTCAACAAATTCTTATGTTAACTTTTCATCATGGCTACTGTATCCAATATGCCATGGTTCTGAAACAAAAGGTGGATTCAGAGACAAAGAGGAAGCTGGAAGGTCATAAGAGAATCAAGTTTATTATTTCGAGCTACAAGAAAACTAGTGTTCTCTTTCTGTCAGTGCTAGCTACCGATGCCCCCCTGCTTCACAGTTCCCAAATCCTTTTTGTATATTTCATTTTTCAATCTTTAAATCAGGGACCACCTATTAGTTAGGCAAGGTGATGAGGACTGCATTAGAGGCAGATTGAGGGGGCAAGAGGATGGTAGATTTGTGGTGCCCTTCACCCCGAGTCTTCCCTCTAGCCTGTTGCAGACGCATCCTGCCCTGATCAGTTTTCCACCTGCTAAAAGTGAGTGGAAAGTGAATCACCTGTGACTTGACCTTGCTCCTGGTGCAGTTTCTTCAAACGTGGCAGTGCATGAATTCTGGTTTGATTTACAGGGACCGTGTGAACGAGGGAACTCCTTCAGTGTGTGGTTAGTGGCTGCTATTTTTTTGTTGTTGTTGTGTAGAGGCAGCAGACCCAAGATGACATCAGGTGGCGTTCTGGGTTGTGCAGTCCCTGCTTTATATTGTAGGCATTTCAAATTGTATCCAAAATCTAAGTACAGATGTTGGTGCCATTTTAAGAAATGATAAATACATGTTGTAGGTGGATGGTGCAGAGAAAAGGACATTGCCTAAGTGATCAGAGCACAGTTGCCATCTCATGCTCCCTTTCCCATTGTATTCAAAGCACTTCACATAACATAAGAAGAGCTCTGCTGGATCAAGCCAAGGGCCCATCTAGTCTAGCTTTCTGGATCTCACACTGGCCCACCAGATACCTCAGGGAGCACTCAAGATGACATTATACAGAGGTCACTCTGCTGCCCTCCAAAAATGCTCCTGTATCTGTGCAGAAGAAATTTGCATCTGCAGGATGACTGGAAGTCTGCAATTTTTGAAGAAAAATGTTTTGGAACATAGGCCTCCTCCTCTCCCCCAAGCTCCATCTAGTTTTAATAAATATTGTTGTATTTGGTTGTGGAAATAACCCATGTGCAAGATCTTGCTGGTTCTCTAACAGGGAGTTCTACACCCATTGCACATTCTGTCCAAAACTGTGGTGGAGAGAAGGGATTAAAACCTGATCTTGCAGAGATCCTGCTTGTGACTGGTAGATACTATTAGAGTACACCAGTATACTTTAGTTTAAGAAATGTTTTACACATTTTGTAAGTTTTTTTTTTCTTGGTTTATTCCAGACCAAATACATTTCAGATTTTTTTTTCCAGATGCTTGAATATCCTTTTAAAAAAAGAAAATAGCTGTTACAGACTGATATTCCTAGAATTACTTAGATCTTGCTCGCTCACTCTTAAATCTCAGGTTGTAAAAATAACCTTGCATTAAGGGCATGCTGGCATCCCCACCTCCTACGGGTTCTTTAGCGTAATACAAACCAGCATGTTGCATTCTTTAGTTCAATTTCAGGCAATATTATGTACAATATTTTGGTTATTTATTGAGCTTGTAGTGAAAATACACACTAAGCTTGCTCATTACAGTGCAATAATTAGCATATAATTTTCTACGTTTCAATGAATTTTTGTCATAACATTTAAGGGACTTTAATTGCAAGTAATCAGGATTGCATGTTAATAGGCTGCAGATAATTAGGAAACCATTTGCATTTCTCTTCCCACAAATTTTCTTAGCATTCAGACTTCACTTAATTCATAACTTTTTCTCCTGAGGATTGACTAATCCCATTTAGTCACAGTAGTAATAGGCATGCTTTTTTTTTCCTTTAGCCTTTCCTCGAGTCCTAATGATTTTTGGAAGGATTATAGCTTTGATTAGTCAGATTTATTGGTGTTAGATGTACAGTATTTTTCTTTTGACTTCTAATAAGCACAAGTAAACTGTCACAGGAAGATACAGTAGCTGCACTGATTGTAAATTTGCATTGTTCTGCGGTAATGAAGATATGCTTTCCTCTCTATTAGGTCTTTGTTGGAAATTTAAGAAAACCTTTTAGCAAAGTGGTGTCTTGTGGAACAATACCACTTCTAACCTACAAAGGAAACTGAATGCCTCATTATTGTGCAACTTATTTAGTTTTTAAAAGATGAAACACATTTGTGGTAAACAAGAAACTAAGTCCTCTGGTTCTTAATAGAAACCAGAAAAGGATGTGAAATGATAAGGGACCAGAGTGCTGATTTTTATATACTTTTAATGAAAAATCCTGTTTTCAACTTGTTTCAGTTTGCAGAGTAGTGTGGGCAGTATACATTTTTTATTGGATAGTGGAACAGAATATGGCTCACTCTGAAACGCCAAATGCACCGCAGTGCTTTACTATATACTTTAAACGTAACAGAGTAGGGCAAAGGGCAGCATCGACAGTAGCACTAAGCCATGTTGCAATGAGAGAGCCAGAAACCACCTCGTGATTAGTTTTATGAAATGTGTCTCCAGAAATGATGGTAAAGTGATCCTGCAGGCGGAGATAAAGTGGAGATTGATCACTGTTGAAAATATCTACCTTATTGTTCACCATGTGCAGTTGGGGCAAAGAAATCAGAGGAGGACAACGTAGCATGAGGAGCACTTAAGGCTGTAAAAATATATGAGGGTAACTGTGAAATGACATACAGAGGTCTAAATGTGAACACCTATAAACTAGATCCGTTTCAGGTGCTTCTTGGTTGCTTGAGAATACACTTTATACATGTTTAAATAAACAGATTCTTTTGTAACAGCCTACCAGTGAAAATTCACTAACAGAAATGGATCTCTAAATACATCAACATACTTTCCGAACAGTGCAGTCTTAACTCCATTATGGCCCCCCGGGCAAAACCGGAAGTGGGCTGCGATTGCTTCGGAGGGCTGTTCTGAGGCGCGGGGAGGCCTGCAGTGGGGTCCACAGGTTCCCCGCACCCCCTTGGGGGATCAGCACCCCCCTCAGGGACGATTAAAAAAAAGGACTTTTACACACTTTTTCCCATGGCGGTGGCGGCGCAATGGGGCCCCCTCTGCTCGTGGTCCCCCGGACAACTGCCCAGCATGCCCAATGGATAAGACGTCCCTGTTTCCAAATGAAGCACTGTTTATCCAATTCTGAGAACTTCCCAAGGCAAAAAATAAGTAGAATAAAAATAACTTTTAAAGTGATTTGTATGTAATATTTCTGTAGTTCGAACTAACTTAGGGAAGACGATTCCACAGAAGTTATTAGTGCCAGAATGCAAAGTGGAGTGCTTTTCTGGACCTTTGCTCACCAGGAATTTTCAAAACAGGATCTAATAGATACCCTTCTTCTCCAAACTTCTTTGTGCATATGTAACAAGCACATAGAGCCTGCTTCCCATGGTTCATATGGTGCTAGTCTCCCTGTAGCAAATTGTTTTTATGCAACAGCTTGCTGTGGGGTCTGAAGAATTGTGGGCTCATCACAAAGTTTACTTCATGTTGGCTTAGATTGTTTTCAGAAATCAGACTAATGTATGGAGCTAGTCATATCAACGCCAAACAGAAATAGGTTGTATGGGTAAGTGCACTACCTCATAGTAATGTACGTTTAGCAAGCTGCCACAGAGACAAAACGTTAGCACATTAATTACCATTTATAGATATTATAAAATTAAAAGAGAGGCCACTAATATCTATAAATGGTGATTAATGTGCTACTGTTTTGTTTCTGTGGCAGCTTGCTAAACCTATGTTTGTATGAGGTAGTGCAAACAAAAGGTTATTGGTATAATGCATAACCATAGTATAAGAATTGGCCAGTGAACTCATTGTTTTTCCCTTTGAGTGAATGAGCAAAAATAACTGGGAATGTGACTGTTCAAACTCTATGGTTTGCAACAGTGTCTACGTATAGTTAGTATCTACTAATGCCCTATTTCTTGAACGTAAATACTTAATTTCTAGATCAAGACCTGATGAAAATAATTTCAGTGAGAATTGTATGGTGCTTTGAGTTATGGCCTATGAATAATATATATAATATGCTATTTACATTTTTGTTTGGCACTGATTAAGAAAAGAGTAACCGAGACATATTGTATAGCTGTGTTGGTGGCTGTTAGTTGCCCTCTTGTCTCCTTTCTGTCTACTCTACCTTTCCCTAGTTACAGTAGTGTAGTCTGCTGCATGTTGAGCAGATGTTTCTCCTTTGCTTCTTTATCTTTAAGTGCCCTTTTATACAGAAATCAGATTGTGCTGGTACTGTCATTTTTATCTGAGAAGAGGAAATCCCACCTGAATGAGGCTGGTTTTCTTTTCAGGCAGCTAGGCAGTGATGCTCTAGGGCTTGCACTTCTTTCTCTTGCTTCTGTTGCAGCTCATTGCAAATGCTGTCATTCTGGCATGTTTCTCCACTAATCCCCCTTTCAATTTTTGGCTGTGATTCTTAATCCCATTGGGTTGCTCTTGAACTGTCTTCAGTTACTTTCAAGCCTTTAGCTTCTCCGCCTCAGTTCTGAAAACGTTGTAAACGTGTTTCATACCACTTCTTTGGTGGTACTACTGTACTGTGTTGTGGTTCTGTTTCTGCAGCTAGAAAAGAGAGTTCCGAATCCATCGTTCTTTTCTACTTCCTTCACTGGTGTGTTATGATTTGTACTGGTAAGAATGATGCTCAGAAACAATGCACAGGCCATGACCTGGTACTCACTTGATGAAGAAAATGCCAAAGTGGTAGTTTTGCACATTCAGACTGTTCCTTAAAAAAGGGAAGAGCATTGCTCCTACTACAGTGCAAACTAACAACGCATTTATTCTGAATAATTTCATTTTTGTATTCAAATATGCTTTTCTTGTCTGATAGTCAGTTTATTCTTTAGGTCAGATGAAAATATGGTAATATCTCTGTGGTAATGTTATGGGCAGTCCAATTCTAACCAGCGCAATGCAGTGGGGCCACACAGCCCACACTGCATCGTATCCTGGGAAGAAGTAGCCTGGAGTTCTCCTTGAGGTAAGGGAACATTTGCCCCCTTACCCTGGGTAAAGCCCCAGCCTGCGCAATGGAGCTACTTGGATCTGCGCGAGCTAAGAAGCTGGTGCAGAACTGAGAAGCCTTGTGTCTGGCTTCCAAGCCCGGGGGTGGGAATAGGATTTGGCGCACACCAGCGCCGCCAATCCTGCCCGCCTCCCAGGCCAGATTCACCCCATCCTCCCCCCAACTCGTTACACCCCCATTCTGCCCTCTGCTGCCTGGTGGTAGCTTATTTATTTATTTATTTACAGTATTTTTACCCCGCCTTTCTCACCGAAGGGACCCAAGGCGGCTTACAACATGAGAAAGGAATACAATACAATACAAAAAATAATCACATTTAAAACAATAAAAACAATTCACGAATACTAGCAAAAAATAGCATCTAAAAATTAATAAAAACAGATCAAATTACAATTAAAACAAGAGCATAAAAACAGCAGCACTCTACCTGTACCAGCAAGATGTTAAAAAAGGCAAGGACTCAGAAGGCTTCCTTAAACAGGAAAGTTTTCAGGCCTCGCTGGAAAGTCTCCAGGCCCAGAAGGACACCATGGTCGATGGTGTCGAAAGCCGCTGAGAGGTCCAGCAGAACCAACAGGGACGCGCTCCCCCTGTCCAGTCCTCGGCGTAGATCATCCACCAAGGCGACCATGGCTTACTGGCACCCTTGGGCACTCCTGCTGGATGTGGCTTTGGCAGGATGATGTAGGCCTTCCTGCCGGCGCCACTTACTCCCAGGTTGTTGCAAAGCACTTTGCGGCGCTTTTGCAACAGTCGGCGCTGGTGGCGCTGACAAAGCTTAGGATTGCGCTGTAATTTGCTAAACCAGAACAATATGAATGTTAACCAAGTGTGTATGTATAATGAGTTTTGTCTGTCCATCCTTGCCCCCTTCTCCCATCACTGTACTTGTGATACCTTGTGTAATGTCCCTGAAGACAGAAGATTCCCCCGTTGATATGCCCCCAGGCAGCATGCTGGAGGGGGCATCTTACCGGAGGTGGGGGCGAGAAGATGGCGGTGGGTGCGGCAGCGAACGCGGTGGTGGCAGTGAAGGCAGTGGAACAGGTCAGAGGGAGCAGCTGAAGTTATCCGCCGCATCCATGCACCTTTTATTTTGGTCCCGCCTGCCCAACCCCGGAGTAACGTTTTGGTCTGACTTGAGTCACTCAGGGCGGGGCGAGTTACGTCAGCCATCACGTGGGGGGGGGTGGCTGGTGCAAAGCCAGCTACGCCGCTGTACAGGGGCTACTGTCTGAAGAACACAAGACCAAACTGGTCAATTGCTTTTGAAACCTGCAGGTTTTGAAAGCAGTTGCATGCCTGCAAAGGGAGAAAACATTTCAAATTTCATTAGGCATGTGCAAAGCCTTGCATATGGTTTAAAGGTCTTTAGATCCTACCAGTTATATCCACTGCTTGGTGAACAGAATATGCAAAAAATATATGAAATTGAAGAGGCAGCATTAATATCTATTTGCCACAAGGAGATGCATGTATCATACTGTAATAATTATGTCAGTGTTTTGATGATGAAATTCTATTACTATTGCTATGTATGGCTATTATTTTTATGCAGTAAAGTAAAACCAGTTGTTCTATAAATAAGATCTTGGAAAATCTGATTTAAAAACAAAATTTTAAGAGTTAAATTGGACAAACCTTTCTCTGATCACTCCCTCCCCTACACATGACACTCCATTAACCTGGTATGCCTGGCTTGTCACTCATGCTACTGGCTATTCATGTGAAAGTATGATATTCCAATGTGCATAGTAGGTGCAGAACATGCAACTGACCTCCAGATTTATCTGGGAAATTGTTTGCATGAAATGCACCTACGCATGTTGGGATTGCAATGCATAGAGCCCATTCATCAGATGTTAAACCCTGTATGAACAACTGATTGTGTTGGAGGCTACGCAAGTTAGGAATGGCTTTAAACTCACTCCCCCATAGGAACATGGGGAGATGATATCGGCCAACCCGGTCCTATGACTAGGTATGAATCTAGAGCAATTTTCTGCTTTAAATTTTTCACCAGTATGTGATTTAAGCAATTCCAATATAAATTAATAGTTACCCATATATATGTGATATCTAGCATAACTGAACAAATATTACAATTCAAAAAAAGCCATGGAAACCTCCATACGACATTGAACAAATGTTGATAGCAGCATTTGCTTGTTCAAAAAAGGTAATTTTGGACTAGTGCAATAATTAACTTTCAGAATGATTTTGCGTAATCTGATAAATTATGCAGCTTTTGACCTTGCTCCCCTTTTGACTGTATTTCAACTCTGCGATGCTTACCACCTCAAGACTTTGGTGGTGATCACTAATTCTTTTCTGTGCCTGCAGCCTTTTCATTATAAAGCTAAACTTCCTAAAAAGAGACATGAACATTTATTTCTTCATTATATACAAGATACACAACCTAAACCAGGGGTGTTGAAATTGTTTCATACAGCGGGCCGAATAGCATTCATGGCACCTGCTAAGGGCTGGAAGTGACATCATTAAGCAGGTGTTGACTAGAAATAAACACATTGTTCTCACCTAGGTACATTAGCTGCAAATGACAGGAGAGAAAGTAAGCAAATCTTGATATTTTCAAGATATGGGGGAGTTGAATTATCACATGGGCCACCAGTTTAGTAGCATTGCTTCTGACAAGGCATCGTATCACAGCTCAGCATTTGAGAGGTGTTTTGCAAAGTGACGCCTTGCCAGAAGTGGCGTTGCTAAAAGGGCAGCCTGCGTGATAATTGGGCTCTCCCAATTATCAGCAGCATCTCCCTTCTCCCTTTCTAAACCCCTCTTGGTCTGCCCCTTCCCCAGTACCATTCCTCACCTTCTAAGGCCTCCTGTCTCTCCCTCCCTGTGCCTTGGCAGAAGCGGTGCCGCTGAAAGGGCTTCCCACATGATAATTATCTCTCCTAGTGCCACCCTTTCACCAGCGCTGCTTCTGTCGATGCAGCACTTTGCAGCTCAGCAGCTGAGAGCAGCTGATTGTGGTGCTGGGAGAGCCCAATTATACTGTACTACACCTGTCAGTTGTGACCATCATTTAATTAAATCTTCCCCTGTTCATACAGTAAGGAGTGGCAAAACAAACAAACAAACAAACACACCACTTGACCAAGAGCCAATTGGGTAGGGAGGCAAAAAAATCCTACTCTGCCAATAAATCAACCAGTTAATCTCATACTGCAGCCATGGGTGGGTGAATTGACATGTTGATGCCCAGACTTGTGGGCGGAGCTGCCTAATGACTGTCATTGCTCTGCTCACCCTCAATCAGTTACCCCCCCCCCCAACTCTATCAGTTTCTCAACACAGGGGTGGGACAAAACCCTCTCCCAGCAATTTCCACTGGGCAAAAATGATTGGTTTTATACAGGTAACATAACCAGTTGTATTTGTATGAAAATAACGCAAATACTGAAATTCTGTATGGTGCAAATATTATCTGTAATCTTTTGGGAGCCCTTTCCCTGATACTAAGACCCTTAGTCATATACTTGTGAGTCAAGGATGGTATGAATGCTGACATCCGCTTCTAGCATTGCATTTAAAGATATAGGTGCAGAGTTGAGAGTCGCATCCATCTGAAAGGTCAGGCACATATGATGCAACGACAAGGTGCATAACCGCCTTTGAGAGAAGATTCATGAACAGAAGGGATCCTTTTGTAGTCTTGTTCATTGGTATTTTTTTCCAGGCTTTCTGAGTGCACTGTCATTACATCTTTCCTGTATCTACGATATATGTATTTGCAAGAGTATATCTGTTTCCTTAAAATTTATTTCACCTGGCCATGCTTCATGAGGTTTGAGCTTTTCTCATCAAATAGTAAGGAGAGTGGCTCCCCTGTTAAATTCCATTCTTAGTTGCTTTAAACATTTTTTTTTAGATTGAGCAGGCTAAGGTCTTGTTTGTTTCAGTGTTTTGCGTCTTACAGTGCAATCCTGTCTATGACAGGACCAGCGGAACTATCATTCCACTGGTGCCGGATGTCGCAAATGTGCTGTAAGGCATGTTTCCAACATCTGGAGAGTAAGCGGTGCTGGCGATGCAGCTGGCACCTGCTCGCTCTGCCCCACCCTGGGCCGCCGCTACACGCAGGTAAGGACTGCACCCGGGGGCATGGGGAGAGCAGAATGGGGTGGAATGGGAGGGGGGATTGGGTGGCCGGGCCTGGGAAGGGGGAGGGATCCTCGTGGCATGCCCTGCCGAATCCTATTCTCCTTCCCAGACCTGGCTGATGCTACACAGGCCTCCCGGATTTCCGCCGGCCATTTTGTCGGCACACATCCAAGGAGACCCATTGGAGCTGCTGGGTTGTTACTCAGGGTAAAGGAACGAATGTCACCTTACCCCGAGGAGGCCTCCACCTGCACTGGTGCTGGCACGATCCTCGATAGTATCTGGCACAGCGTGATTTTGCATGCCCTAGACAGGATTGGGCTGCCCATCTCTTAACAGTCAGTCAGAAACCTTTATTGGCATAGACACAATCATACATACATACAAGTATATAAATATTAGATAAACACAAAGCAATAAATAAAATCCTATCCAAAATAATAATTAGCAGCCATTATACAGTAAGTTCAGTAGAGGCAGCCACCATGGCTACTCTCCGTTGCATAATCAATAGGAGAAAATTTGCTAACAGATTGATGGTTGGTTTGGTGGAGGATGAAAATAAGAACTGGATGATATCTGAGTCGAGCTCCCCCTGCATGTTTAACAGCAGGGGGTTGAGAATGTCTTGTCGAAGATCATCATACCATATGCAGTGTAGTAGCGCATGCTATAGAGATTCAATATCTGTCTGGTTGCATGGGCAGCGTCCCTGTAGTTTAGAGGATTGAGTGAATCTGAGCTCCATCAAACTAGATGGCAGGGCATTACACCTGGCCAGGGTGAATGCACGCCTTGCCTGGGTGTTATCAATCAGAGATAGATACAGTGGGAGCTTACCAAAATTGCAGGGGAGATGGAAATAGAGAGGCGAGCAGGTTTTAGTGGCTGCAGCAAAAAGCTCCTGCCTCTCAATATCTGCGAGTCTGTTCAGAAGAATCCTGATGGCTGTGCTCGGAGCGACTGAACCCATCTCTTAACTTTGCCATCTGTTTGTGTACGTGGAAGTGCCTCGTAATAATGTTCAAAGCACGTAACATGTATTGCCTTACTTACAAAATATCACATGTATTAGGTCAGTAAATATTATCTTCATATTGCTTCTGGGGACTGAGAGGTAGTGTCTTGTCTAAGACCCCCTAGTTTGTAGCTTATTCTCTTAGCTACTACATCAGCTCATAATGACTGACAGGATAGAAACATGATCCAGATATTGCAAGAGAGTGGAAAGTAATTTCTTACACTTTGTGCACCAAGATGAGTTGCATCTTCCCTGGGCCCCTCCAGGGCCGCATTATGACTTTCATGAACCCTAGGCACTTTTTGCCTTTGTAGCCCCCTCCCACCATAATAATTCCAATATTAAACATTACTTTTTATACATCCAGGTGTTTTTTGTTTGTTTGTTTTATGCAAAATTTAATAGATTTTCATTGGCCCTAAAAGTTTCATTTTTTTCTGAAGTGAGAAAAAATAAAAGTTTCTTCGACCATAAAAATTCATTGTTTTCTTCTGATTTTGAACAAAATTTAAACTTTTTCATGGGCCCCTAAAAGTAAGCCTGCCGTGGGCCCCTCTTAGAAGCGGCCAACTCTGCTCAGTTTGGGGGCCAGTGTGCAGACTTTGCTACAACCATATGCCTGTTCAGACATTATGTTTACATGTCCAGTGTTCACATAGTGGGGGAGGTGCAAGAGTGTAGCACATTCCCAGAACCCACCCCCACCCCCGTTGACTATATGCTTTCAGATATACATGCAGGTTTTCATGGCCAGTTGTTATGCTCAAAGATACAATAGGTATGGGTTTTTCAGCCATGTGATTTCAGATCTTAAAATTGAAGAAATAAAGATTGATCTTACAGTTGTCAGTAGAAATTCCACTTCCTGGTTTTACCACGATGTAGATAGGCCAGCGGGTGGCGCAGCAGGTTAAACCGCTGAACCATAAGCTGTCGATCGAAAGGTCGGCAGTTCGATTCCCGCGACGGGGTGAGCGCTCGTTGCTTGGCCAGCTCCTGCCAACCTAGCAGTTCCAAAGCATGTCAATGCGAGTAGATAAATAGGTACCGCTTGCGGGAAGGTAAACAGCGCTCCGTGTTCCAGCTGCATGCTACGTGCTGCTGCAAGGAGAGTCATGCTGGCCACATGACCATGGAGGCGTCTTCGGACAACGCTGGCTCTTCGGCTTTGAAATGGAGATGAGCACCACACCCTAGAGTCGGACACGACTGGACTTAATTGTCAGGGGATACCTTTACCTTTTTAGATCAGGTAAACGAGACGGATTATCCAAAGCTGACAACGATGAAATTCTTTGGAGTCTTCTAGCGCTTAACGTTTCTCCCCAAGCATTAGGGGCTTCTTCGGAAGCAAAGAGGAGAACCCAGCTACAAGCTGGACATCTTCCAGCTTGTAGCTGGGTTCTCTTTGCTTCCGAAGAAGCCCCTAATGCTTGGGGAGAAACGTTAAGCGCTAGAAGACTCTAAAGAATTTCATCGTTGTCAGCTTTGGATAATCCATCTCGCTTACCCGATCTACATCGTGGTAAAACCAGGAAGTGGAATTTCTACTGACAACTGTAAGATCAATCTTTATTTCTTCAATTTTAAGATCTGAAATCACATGGCTGAAAAACCCATACCTATTGTATCTATATGCTTTCAGTCAAAAGTGTTCCAATATAAAGTCAGAGCTTGGTCAAAACAAAGGGCATGTATAGTGATGAGACTGAAAACTGTAGGTACATGTGTGTTTAATTATTTTTAAGTGTGTTACCTTGTTTTGAAAAATTGTCACAGTTAGCAATACATATAGTTTTCCTATAGGGAATATTCCCATGTGGTAGCAATACTGATTGAAGTGTTTTATGACATTGTTTTTAATATCTGCATGCAGTTGCTCTTAGTATGTTTTAGAGGGCATAAGTAACAGGTTAAGGGGAGGAGAAGTATAAAGCATCACTGTACTTCATATCATTTTCTTGTAACCTTAACACTTCACCATGAACATTATAAATGACTGTTTCTCCTTTAGAAACTGACTTGTTTAAAATGATGTATGAAATAATATGTGTTTTGCATGTCCTGTTTGTAATGATAAAGGTCATATAGTATCATTTACATAATCTCCAGCCAGAAATGAACTCTTGCAAATACCTCCTGTATAACATATACATTATCTGAGGTTTAAAACTCTCATTATTCATGAAAGTTAATTTTACAGTGGGTGTGAATGATCTATCTTATGGCTGCTTTTTTGATCATTCTATAAAATAATATGGTGAAAAGCCTGCACAACTAGCAGGAAAACCAGTAAAGAGTGATGCATTTGCCTGACTCTCTGTATACGCGATTGGATCTTGATTGATGGCAATCATTTGTCTTTGTCAAAAAAAGGAGAAAAATTCAGACATTGAAATAAGAGTGCTATCAAACTTTCTACAATGGCAGAAAGATTCTATTAATGTGGCCTCAGAGTATTAACTGTCTCTGTTGGGAAATGATAAAGAATGTTAATTTTTTTTCCTTGATCATGTTTAAGTGTAAAATGCATTATTTTGTCTCTGTGTTAAGATTAAAAGTGGCATATTTCAAATGTATGAGGTATAAATATTGGAAGTTTAAAAAGTAAATTAGAAAAAATAGACAATAGAAAGGAAATCTAAATGGAGCAAGTTTTAATCCTCCTTTCAATTCCTCAGCAAAACAATAAATGTTCAAATAGCATAGTGTCGTAAAATTCTTAATGCTGCATTCCAGTTGATATTGTAGCTTTGAAGAGTTACTTCAAAGAACACGGAACAAGAACATAAAAAAGATATAAAATAAACAAAATTGGAAAATTTATTTCTCAGAATCCTTAAAAAAAATCACTTTAAGTTCATTTAATTACTATTCTTTTAAGTTTTCTAATTAATGAAGTAGCGATATCCAAAAATAAAAAAGCAGCTGGTAACGTGATGCAGTTGTTTTCAAAGGAAAACTTAAAAAATGTACAATAGTATCAGTAGCTGATTATTGTTCCTTCTGAGAAAAGAAAGTTTTCAAGATGCTAAATGATTTTCTTGGAGCAGTTTTTTTGGAGTGGGGACTTTATCTCATAATATTATGAACTTTTTGTATAAATCCATTGTAGTTATGCTCAAATTCTATCCAGTCATTTGAAATAAAAGGTAGGTTATGAATTGAATTGTCTCATCTGTCTGTACGTCTTTCCATTCCAACTTTGAAGTATTAAAACTTTTAATTGTTCTCTGGTGGGGCAGTCTTTACGTTTAGGAGTATGCTTCCTTTTGGGTAGCAAGCACGGTCAGCTTTAAACTCACTAGAAGGGTGAGTGTCTCCTGAGCGTTCTTGCCAGTTCGCAGTTGACAGAACCTCAATGGACTTCTTCAGACTGTGATCATCTACACTGGTCTGTAGGGAACATAGCGGATAATATGACACCTTCACTTATTACACCATTCTATAAGAATGACTATGGATGTTTGAACATATTGTTGAGAGATATCCTTATTAAAATTAATTTAATCAGTATGTGTTGAGGCTAATAATTTTGTCATTTGTATTTATAGAAATACTTTAATACCTTTTTGGAAGGGGACCAGAAGCCATGCAAACGTATAAGTATTAATTCTAGAGGCTGGCCTGTATTATAAAAAAGCACTGGTGTAGTAATCCTTAGCTATTTGTTGCTGTGATTTGTTGCTTACTCTTACCACTTCACACCTGTATTTCATTTTAAAAGTCTAACAACATTATTCCCTATAAATTGGGTGCCAGTGTAGATGAAAACCATCCTTCTTACGCAAAACCACAGTGTCTTGGTTGATACTTCAGCAATGAGTAGATGTTAGCATAATGCTTAAAATGCACACTAGTAGCCTGAAAATATTGCAGTGAAATGTCAGATTTCATACTAATAATTTTGTTTGTCTTTAAAGTGCCATATTAGTATTAAGGTGGACAACAACAAACATGTGCAACCATTAAAGTTCATACTTCAAATAAGGATGGTCAAGGAAATACGTTGCTTTAACTAATGTATCTAATCATATTTCACTAATGTCAACTTCCTTCCTTCCTTCCTTCCTTCCTTCCCTTTATTTATTTGTGTGTGTGTGTGTGTGTGTGTGTGTGTGTGTATACACGCGCACACGCGCACACACACACACATCTACATCTCTGTGTTAAGATTAAAAGTGGCATATTTCCACTGGCATAGATCCAATTAGGCATATATTGTATGTAGGTAGGTGTGTATGTATGTGTAGGCATATTTTGTATGCCTACACTTTAATATCTTACCTTCTAATATGTACATCCATTGTAAAGAGGGCATTACTTTCAGAATTACATTATTGATTATCAGTTGTGACTGTGTGTGTCTAAAAAGTTAAATCCTACAATAAAGAATGGATAACAGGCAGTAAATTCCTGCTTGGAACTTTTCATTGCGGCCTCTTCGCCACCCACCCAAGCAAAGCAGCGTGAACAGTGGCTTCAACCTTATTGGAGAAAGTGCAGTCATGTGACATTATGAGCTCCCTTCTCACTAGTAGTGCATGGTTATTTGCTGCTTAGAAATGGGGAAGGGAAAAGAGATGCTAATTGCTGAGCGACTGAGGCATTCCTCATGGGGAAGGTACCCAAGGCTAAAATAGACTCACTTCCTGCTGAACTTCCTGCTGAAGAGAGGAGGTTTTCCTGAGTTGGTGAGGCTATTAAAGGAAATTAACCTCAGACTTAAATAACTTTTCCATAAAGTTGCTTACTTGCTCTTCATTAACAGTTGCCAATTTTTCTTACTAGTAAAGTTGTAGTCTACTTTGAATCTACTTTGCTGACTTCTGCCTATCTCTCTGACAGTGTAATACTGCCTAAGGATCCGGCTGGCGGCCCAGGGCCGCCTGCCAGATCCTGTGCACCGGCAGCAATGCTGCTACCCAGCTGGAGGTCTACTCGGGGAAGGGGATGCTCGTCCACTTCCCCAAGTGTAAACGCAGGCCATCCCAACCGGCCTCCTCTGATTTCTGCCAGCAAAATTGCTGGTGGAAGTCGGAGGAGGCCATGTAATGGCCCAGGTGCCCGGCGGGAGCACCTTATCCAATGTCTCCTTATCCAATATTGCTTCCTAGCAGTTAATTTTTAAAGATGCTTAATTGCTCTCAAGTACCTTGAGTGCTCAACATTAAATTCAGTTAGGTTTAAAAAAGTTCTATACCTAAGAAAAGTACATTATCCACCAACTTCTTAACAACTTTGGATAGCATTATTCTTTTTTTAAATAATGTGCACTTCCTAAAGTTAAAACAATGTTTAATTGTTGTGGGAATCCTGTATATCAGTGGTTCTCAAACTTTTTAGCACCAAGACCCACTTTTTAAAATGACACTCTATCAGGACCCACCTAGCTTTAGGAGACACTCAAACATTTATCTCCCTATATTTAAACAAGCTTGCAAACTGCAGGAGCTCAGTTGTTTTCAGGGTAATTAGCAGCTATCTTGCAAACTGCAGGAGCTCAAGCTTTTTGAAGGGCAAGCAATTAGCAGCTAACTGATTTTTGAATAGCCTCAGGGCTTGTGGCAATTACTTACCTGATCTTTCCATCACCTGGGACCCACCAGAGATCAGGTCGCGACCCACCAAGTGGGTCCCGATCCACAGTTTGAGAAACACTGCTGTACATGCATTGTATGGTAAGAGCTTCAATGTGGCAAGAATTGCAAATTCAAGGATTTAAGCTAGGAAGCATATGAGTTAATGGCACCTCTGGAGCATAGTTCCCCTGTGTTTCTATGCCTTGCAATAAATTGTAATTATCTGAGAATTTGAATTACAGTAAAACCTATACAATTGTGATGTGATAAATGACGAATTATA
Organism: Plestiodon gilberti rubricaudatus; assembly: GCA_026170595.1. Classification (NCBI taxonomy): domain Eukaryota; kingdom Metazoa; phylum Chordata; class Lepidosauria; order Squamata; family Scincidae; genus Plestiodon; species Plestiodon gilberti. The sequence continues at coordinate 41,267,760 of JANXHW010000005.1, read as the reverse complement.
CAATCCAAACTTTTCACAGATGGTTTATAATTACAGTTTTCCTGGGTAGCTGATATTAGGTACCTATGCTCTGACCTAGCTGGCATTAGGTACCTGTGCGGGGCCCTACTGTGGCTGAAGTACAATAAAAATATGCTGTTTACCTTTAAATTACATCAACCTTCCCTTGCTTACAGTAGGTAATTTCACAGCCCAATTCTACAGGCTCTGGCTGGCAGTGGAACACATGTTTTACTGCTGGAAAGTGGTATATAGCACTGAGAGCCCAAAGTGCTTTCCAGCAGTGCTCTCAGTAGCACACTGCCCACCATAGCTCCAGTCGCCTGCAGGAGCAAGTGTGTGTTGGGGACAGGGAGTCTGCAGGACGATGGCACGCGCCAAATCCTACCTTCCATTTTTGCTGCTAGCTCAGGTCCGAGGAAATCCATAGCTCAGGTCCAAGGAAATCCATTGTGGGTCAGGAGGCTTACGCCGGGGGGGGGGGGATTTAAATCCCTGTTTCCTGCTGAAGTCTCCTGATATGCCACCCCCCGCGGGATACAGTGGACCCATTTTTGGCGCATTTTTGGCGCAGCTGCACCAGCGGGGGTAGATGAGATTGGGCTCTCAGTGCTATATACCATGTTATTTCATACTCAAATCATGTATCCTTGAAAATGTTAGTTAGTGCTAGTGCATCCTGGGACAAAGCTGAGAAGGGGGAGGAACCTTTGCACGACCCGGAAGTGGATTGTTCAGCTTGCTGAAGCCCTGTGAAGGCTTGAAAATGGTGTGGTTTGCTGCTAAAAGGTAAAAACAACACGTTTTTAAACTTTTTTAAAAGCTATTTTTAGTGGACCCCCACGGATCTGGGACCCGCGGAGTTTCCATGGATGGAAAGGGTCTACTGTAGTCATAATAAAAGCACCATTAACAATGTAAAACTAACAAAGCACAGGAGAATGTAGAAAAACCAAAGACACATACCTCAGCAGACAAAAAAGACCAATCTTGCTTTGGACTATAAGCACAACAAAAAGAGGTGGTCTTGACCAAACACCTAAAAGTGGCAGAACGTATATTTTGGCAGAATAGTTACGCTTCTACAGTGTGGATAAATAGCAACAGATTTGGTTTTTATGAGATTGCAGTCATTGGATAGCTCATTTATATTGACAGTGTTATGTAATATTCAGTTATGGTCTCAAAGGGAAAGAAAATATTCCTGCAAAGTTTGAAGCCCTGTTTAAGTTTTAAACTTCTGTGTCTTGAAAATTCTGAATTCTGTTGAGAAAAGAATGCTATTTAATTCATCAGAAAATGATCCATCTGTGGTGCACAAGCAGCCTGTAAAAGTTGCATTTGTATAGCGGTTTGTGGTTCGTGATGTAATTCCTCAAGGAAGAAGAGACCAATAACTTATGAGTGAAGTAGTCATAAATAATCAATAGTATCCAAGGAGTTCATATGCAGTAAAGAGTTCATATATGCACAGGCTTACTAGATCGTCGCCGGGACGGGAGTGGTCTACCCTTAAAGGGGCGTGGCGTGGGGGGGCCAGAACGCAACACGTTCTGCCCCCCTCCACGCCCCGCCCCCTTAAGGGTAGACCATTCCCATCCCGGCAACGATCTGGTAAGCCTGTATATGCAAAAATAGGAAGTAGTTTACTTGCACTCAAGGAGTATGTGTGCATGCTCATTTGTACCCACTCCCAAAATTCGTGCTTGTTATCCCAGGGTATTTTTCTTTGTGTTTCTATCATCATGTTATAACAGCAGGAAAAGTGACTGAGTTCTTTGCTTTTAATTAAATTACTGTACTTTTAAATAGACAAAGTCCTCAAACCTGTAGCACTCCTGAAAGAGCTACATGAGATTGCATGTGTGGTGTTGCCGCTTTTGTTCCTTAGCCCCAGAGTCAATTTAGAATGACTTTGCAAATTATGCTACTATGGAAGAGCAGAGCTAGTCCTGTACTTACAAGCGAGGAGAGCTTGTTAAAGAGCTGACTAGCTGCAAAGTCGCAGTTTATGATTAGGAAGTAGGTGTTACTCTCAGGAAGAAGCAGATGGTGGGTGGAACCCTGTCAGAGATTAGTCTTACAAAAGGAGAACAGGCAATATCAAAGGCAAGCATATGTTCTCTGACAATACTGATTCATTAAAATTATTTTTTTGGCTTCTATTGCTATTCTTGTAAAGATTTCAAAAACATCTTCACTAGGAGAGCATGTTGGATAAAATTTCTTGGGATTTATAATTTTAAGAGTTTCTGAGGTTTTCTAGCTGACCTCAAAACTCAATGGTTTGGCTTATACCGTATAAGGAAGAGGGAGTCAAGGGTGAAGGTGCAATAACAAGAACTAAAGATGAGAAATAATAATAATAATAATAATAATATACAGTATTTATATACTTCCTTTCTTGGTCATTGGATTTCTCTTCTGACTTTAATCCAAGGTGGTATACATGGGCAAGCTTTCCTAACCCCCTAATGTGGTGGTGGGTTTTTGTGTGTGTGTGTGTGTGTTTTTGGGGTTTTTTTGGTTTTTTTTTTTTTTTTTTTTTTTGCAATATATAAATGTCCAATCTTTCATGAACAGCTACATTCCAGGTGGTATTTTTTAAGACCTTTTGCGGTCTTGCTTTTTTCTGCTGGTCGTCGCCTCCCATACTCGACTGACGCAGCTGGCAGCTCTTACCTCTTCTCATGGAGGCTTTTGCAGCTTTTTGTCGGCGGCATGTTTTTGTTTCGAGCTGGTCATTCACCGATCTTCGGGCTTGCAAGGCGGTGGCTCTCCCGACTGAGCCAGACCCCTGAGAAACAGAGGCAAACCAGAAACACGTCTGCTGACTTGGGTGCAAAGCTTTGCAGGAATTGTGAGGCTAGATTGCTAAGACCTAGCAATCTCCTTGTTCAAATATGGGGGTGCACAGGTGGAAAGGGCTTAAAGAGCAAACCCAGAGACTAGGCCATAGCTAGTTGTAGGGAGGGAAGCAGGGCTAGGAAGCTGAAGCTGCTTTCCTGGGAGAAGAGTGTTGTGAGACTGCCCACAAAAGGATAGCTGCCCACCCAGCGTATGCTGACACAGCAGCTTTACCCTCTGGAAGGGTGCTGACACAGTGAGCGCTACAGCTGCAATTTCTTAGTTGTGCTCAAGGAAGGGAAGTGGGGAAGGAGAGAGAGAGAGAGGTTGGAAAGAGAAGGAGTAGTACCTGGAATGGTGATGCTGGAATGATGAATGACAATACCAATAACAAGGCAGAGCATGGAATGAGGAACACGGATGGAATGAAGAACACAGATATGTCCTGTGACCCAACTACTTTTACATCTTTTCTGCCCATAGAACCCTGTGGAATCTTTTGTAGGGAGAGTTCATCAGGCAACCTTCTTTTGTAATGTGCTGGCCCTTGATTGCTCATCCTTGGCCCTAAATGTTTGCGTCCTATTGTTTTACATCCTTCCAAGGGTGTGGCAGCTAGCGCTGGAGGCCAGTGGCTCACTTATCATGAATTTTTTAAATTAAATTTAGCCATGAAGTTGGTGAAGGCAACTAGGGGTGGGGACTCTTCTTTTGGGTCGCTAACAATTTTGTTCAAGTCAGGAAGCTCTAGGATGTGGTTTTGTTCATAGATTCAAATATGCTGTGCAAGCAAAGTGTGGCCTCTCATGGAATTTTCCAAGAAATGAATGCTAGGAAAGCTCCTCCCAAGTCAGCCTGCAAGAGTGATGTGGCCTTCCTCAAGGCCTGTGCAATCTTAGGCCTCTTGTTGTCGGTCCACTATGCTCCCCTGGTAAGCATCCAGCACTATGTACATGTACAATCGTGTGAGTCATGCATCCAGTTAAAAAGGTTGTTGGCAACAACTGTTACTCATGCACTGATGGTTCTTATGGAAGAGGTTTGCACTACACATGCCACATACCTTGAACCACTGGCATAAGAATGGGGGGGACCACCCCTGGGCATCATGCGCAAGCCGCCGGGGTGTGTGTGCACAAGCTAGCGGCAGCGGTTTTGGCGCTTTCCTCCCCGTCGGCTTGGGTGGGCGCCTATTGGCCGTTTTCCAGCAAAAAAATGCCGAAAAGGGGTGGTTTTTCCACTGGAACCCCCCAGAGGGGGCAGGATTTGTGACATCACAAGTGAGGGGCGGGGCTTGTGACGTCACGGGATCTGAAATCTTGAGAAAAGTACAGTTCTCATGGGGTAAGTTGCAGAACACAAAGCAGGGACGAACAGCATGCTTTACTATGCTGTTACTGTGAGGAAATATTCCCCCTGAAATGTGCATAGCACATTTCTTTACTATGGTATGTATTAATAAATACTGTTTTGGCTACTTGAAATTTACTATGTAAATTAGTAGGCCATGAAAATCTGTTTTATCATAATTATATGCAGTCTTGCTTCCAGGTTAATGCTTTCTGCAGCTTCAATAAAAGAATAGTGTGAAGCTTAGAGAATATTTTACTTCATGACTTGAGCTTTATTTATGGCCACTACTTGATAAATGGCTAAGGTTTTAGTTAGTATTCTCCATCTCTATCTGCATGAAGGCACAATGCATTTGAGTTTGTGAGATAGAGCATTCTCTTCTATCTCATGATGCCCTCTAATACGTGGATGTTATTTCATCAAGATTTATGCTGAAGGTAAAGCCTGCCTGGAACTTGAGCACTTTTATCTTTCAATTTAAAACCAAGTGCATAACACTTATGGCTGATGTAGGGCAGGCAAACCATTTATTTAACGTGTAGTTAAGATCTAGTCAGAATTTTTTTAAAAAAAACATTTAGTCACCAAAGTCAGCTGAAAATAAGGAAAAATGCTTAGACTTAAAATTCTGAAGCATTAGAACAACGGTACAGTACTTCAAATATATAGAAGTCATCATTAAAATGTATGTTTATTGTTCGCTTAACTTTCTGCCATTGTTCATTATTTCAAAAGCAACATCTGATAATCAGGTGCCTAGTCTTTGGGGCTTGCTGGAAAATAAGGCTACAATTCTAAGCTTACTTAACTAGGCAGTAAGTCTCACTGAATTCAGTAGGATGTGCTTCCAATTAAACATGTATGAGATCAGGCTGGTGAAGCACAATAACTAAGATATTGAGCAGTGAATCTAAACACCCCCAGTTTGAGCCTCACCTCTACAAGGAACTCACTATGTGGACTTAGACAAGCTTCTACTTCCCAGATTCAGCTTTCCAGCTGCAATATAGGGATAACAACATCTACTTCACAGGGTTGTTGTAAGGCAGTGCTTCCCAAACTGTGCGCCACAGTGGCTGGGGGCACTGTGACAAACCCTGGGGGGGCTCCGCAGGATGCTCTCCGTCCGGCAGCGAGACAATGGAGCGAACCTGAAAATGGCGGTAAGGGCTTGGTGGGCTGAGCGCTGGCTGTGGCACTTTTGTTATCTGAAAAGCCCATCCGCCTGCCACAAGCCTCTTACCATTTTCATGGTCACTCTGTCAATCTCGCAACCCGGAAGTAAGTGTCAGTGATGTTACCACATCATTCTAGAGCATAGGTGGCCAACCCACGGCACGGGTGCCACTTAGTGGCACGACGAGCCTTTTGAAATGGCACGCACTGCTGTTCCTGTTCGAGCTGAACGCTGAAGTCCCTCTCTCTTTCTCGACCCAGCGTGCCTTTCCAAGCCTGTGGCACTAGAGGAGGTCTCTGTACCCCACTGCGCCTTATTCTTGCGCTGTCCCTGTGCTTTAAATATTTTAATTACCTTAGATTTATTTATTTATTTATTTAAAGTGGCACGCTCAAGATTATCTACATAAAATGTGGCACATCGCGTGCCACGGGTTGGCCACCACTGATCTAGAGCAGTATCAGTGCCTGGTGTTGCTGTGGTTGCCAGTTTTTGTGTTGTTATTATTATTATTATTAAACTTTATTTCTAAAGCGCTGTAAATATACACAGCGCTGTACAAAATTACAGTATTGTGTTGACTTAAACCGCTGCATCCCACTGCTACATAAGGGTTAAATAGGAAGGCAGCAGGTTCACTTCTCTTTCTTTGCACTGCAGTCCTGCTCTGCTCTCCAACAGTCCTACTCTGCTCTCTACTCGTGTCATGTTTATAGGTGCTGTATAGCTTTAAATGCACATGTTTCGTTTCCTGCTTGCTTATACCTTTAAGCTGTCAGACATGTCATTAGGTGGGCTACAGACTGCCTCTAATCTCCTCCCTGACTATGGGCTTATTATTTAGCTTGATTAGCTAGTTAGAGGTGCTGCTGAGTGTATAATGGATGTCTCCAATTTCCTCTCTTGATTGTGGGCTAATTACCAGAAGTGGATCATGTGGTCTCTCTCCTCCTCTGATGCAGCACATACCAGTGTTGGGTGACATCCTTCCTCTGCTGCATGAGGGCTCGCTTGATAATGCTTGATGAAATTCAAGCGAAACGTAGCATTGTAGAGTTTGATTTTAATGATAAATGCTGGTTACTTTGTGTTTTTAACACAAAGTGTTATTGTGTTGTTGTGTAACATTTTAAACCTTTACTAATAGTGTTTTTTTTAACGTTTTGGCCATTTTAGCCTATTTTATTATTTTACATCAGTTTTTTTGCATCTGTCATGGCCTTTTAGCCATTAACTTCTGGACATTCAAAAATCATTGCTGGCCTTGAAGATCTTAAATCGTTTTTGATTCAGTTAAAATCTCATAGTGCTGGCAGTGCTGAAGAATGTGTTCTCTGTACTAGTTGTTCGCCCTGGAAATTTATTAAAATTTAATTCTGTTCTCAGTAGACAGGTATCTGGTCTGCAGATATCACTGCTCTTACAGATGTTGAGGTCCTTGTGATTGATCACAGCGGTGCCAGGCTGAGAAGTATTCTTGCTTCCCAGCTGCCCAGATGCAATGCTTCTGATAATTCAGAAGAGAACAGTATTTCTCTTTTGGCAAAGACAAAAATACAAAATCAGCCACGTGCCTCTCTTCCTATATCCAGATCCAAAGTTTTGTACTTCTAGATTTTTCTAAAGTGCTGTGATTTGGGACAGCTTCACCTTGGCGTTACTCTGAGTTAGTCCTGTTCCAGTCTAGGAAGAGTTCACATAGGGCCAAGCTAGACATTGTGGTGGCACAACTCGTTTACTGCATGAGTCTTGCTGATTTCCTGTAAAGTGGAATGAGTGGGTGGGCTATTTAAAATAGAACATGGGTAGGCTCAAGAGAGGTGATGACTATTTCCCCTGCCCGCACTCCTCCTCCTCCACAAAATTGCTTCCCTCCAACTCTCTTTCTCTTGCTTGTGCTACAGATTGAGGCAAAAAATAATGGCTGCAGCACAGCGTTTTTGGGGGGATGGGTGGGAAGCATGGGCAAAGGAAGTGTTTTGCATCCCCCTCCTGCCCAGCTGTGCTGCGCTTTAAATGGCCCACCCGCTCATCTCATAATATGTGGCACAATCTACTTTGGTCCTTGGATTCTTGTTCTGATGCTTTCAAACCTGAGGTTAACATTTTGAGAAGTCTTATTGGATGATCATAACTGCAGCTGTTATGAGGATAATTAATAGCCTCAGCTTCTAGAGCTGTCAGTCAGGCGCTTTCCTCAACGGTACAAAACTCACACTCATGACCAGGCATAAGCAAACATTTTACCTGCATGATGTGTTTAACCTCCAGCCCAGGAAACAAGAGATGTTTTTCTTTTGAACAGGCATCTTGTGAAATGAGCTCCAGACTGGTCTCCTGTTTTCATTACAGCATGTGGTTTATTAAGGCTACTGCACTGTACTTTCTGTCGGGTTTTATATTTGACAAAATTACCCTTCATGCAGATAGATTTTCTTTCTCCCTTTTCAACTAGTTGTATAGCAGACACTGTTGCATTGATTCATTTTCGGATTGTACTGACTTCCGTGAAATGTTAGTTTTATTTTGATCCCTCCCTTATAGAAGCTAAAACATTTTGGATTGTGTTTTAGCGGTTTTGCATGGCTCAAAATAAATGGTAGCTTAATCCGTCCACTTCATGACTTGGAAATCTGCAATGTTGTTGCCTATGTCTATAAATTCCTTTTCTCTCTGCACAGCTATAGTAGTTGTTCCTTTCCTCTACTCTGTGTAAAAGCAATTTTGTAAGGAATTGGTACTGGTGTCCTCAAGCCGGTAGATTCACTTGTGGTACTTCTTACAAGCAATTACAAGACTTTTATTTTGTTTGTTTGTTTGTTTAATGTTTACAATGTTATATTCTGTCCTTTGATTCCTGCAGGGACTATTATTAAACATTATTAAAAATCAATAGTTATAATTTAAAATGGAGACCAAGTTAAAATCCACATAATACAGACAATGCACAATGTTAATCAAAATAGGGAAAAACAGAAGTATAACATCAACAAAAAACCCCTTCATTAAAGGTGAAGGAGTTTAAAAATGCCCATGGACTGGATCAGCTGGGCCACCGAGGAAAGAGAATTCCACAAACTGGGTGCTGCCATCAAGAAGGCCCTGCCCTATTTTCTTGCCAATCTTACATCTTCAGGTGGTGGGATCCCAAAGCTGGGTGCCATGTGGGAGAAAGTGATCCATCATATACTGTATCTAGATCCCAAGCAATGTAGGGCTTTAAAGACAACAACCAGCACCTTGAATAGGGCTCAGAATTGGGTGGCTAATGCAAAGGAAAAGCACAGAAGTAATGTGGTCAAACTGGGTCCTCAAAAAATCACTGAGAGGTCCTGCAAAACCAACCCCCCCCCCCGTCCAGTTCCTGGCATATATTGTCAACCAGGGCTACCAAGGTAGTTCTCAGACGGAGGAAGGGGTAATTCCTAATTAGTGGGAATGCCCTCATGTCGTTGATAGGCAAAGACTAGGTAGACTGGGCAAAAATTAAATGGACACACGGTTGACTTCAGAGCTCCAAGCAACCGGTCCATATCCTCAGGTTGAATGAACTGTAATGTGGAATTATCAGTAATGTGACTTGCATATTGATCACAATGGGCCACCAATGTTTCCTCTTCACTGTCAGGGGGACCAAGATATAGGGCATCCCTCACCACATGGAACAGCTTCACTGAACAACTTTATGCTGATGGAGAAGTAAGATTTCTTTGTTACCATCACGGCCATGGAGTAGACTCTAAATTGAGCTCTAGCGCACTTTGGGTTGAATTTGTCTCAAGTCTTCCTCCTCTGCTGTTCTAGCCATTTCCCTGACTATTGCATTACCTTCAGATTCCCAGTAAATCACAGCTTTAGTGAGAGGGAAAGGATGCTTAGGGGAGTAATTGTACCTGAGTCATCTCTCCATTCCAGGACATTCAGATTGTCATATGAACAAATATGAAGCTGCCTTCCAACAAGGCCAACTCTGTTCATCCAGCTCAGTTTTGTCGACTATGATTGGCAGCAGTTCTCTAGGGCAGGGGTGGCCAACCTTCCACCATTAGGGCCTCTGCATTCCTAAGAGTTGTGTAGATTGGCACCTGCTGAAAGGCCCTCACCTATACAACCATTAAAGTTCCAGGAGCATTCATGTTGAAAGGTTGGCCAGTCCTGCTCTAGGGTTTTAAACAGGAATTTTTCTCTACTTTACCTTCTGCAGGCAAAACAAGTGTTCTACTACTGAGCTACTTTACAATACTTGTATACCCCTTCATTGCTCAAAATTAATCAATCTTACCTAGTGAAAGGCTTACTTTATTACCAGCAGTGTGAATATCGGGGGGGGGGGGGACAGGCTGGAATGAAACTCCACTACTTCTGACAGTAGTGGAGTGATGACATCATCCACTCTGCTGACCTGGTCTCCCCCCTCCCCCCAGCTGATCTCTCATTTGGTGAGAGCTACCAGCACCCTTTCTGGCCAGTGCTGGCTCCTCCTTACTTTTGAAAAGATGGGGGCTGCAGGGAAGCAATGGAGACTAGAGCAGAGGCACACTAGTCCACCCCTCTAGTCTCTGCTGCTCCTTCTTCCTTCACTCCTGGCCACTGCCTTTTCAAAAGGCAGAGAATGCAGGAAGGAGGGAAACTAGCTGGGAGAAGGAACCACAATAGCCACCACTAAAAATACAGAACTGGTGTGTGGAGAGGGGGGGGAGGGAAAGAGAGAGCGAGAGAGCAGGGTGGGAAAAGGATAAAGAGAAAATGGCGGAGGGAGAGAGAACTTAATTTGGATAGCACTTTCAAGCACCCATAGTATTATGTTGATATCCTTATATCCTTATAACACTGTAAGGTGGGTTAAGATTATTGTCCCCAGACTGCAAATGGGAATGTTGAGAGGGAATGGCCTGCCTGCTAAGACCACCTAATGAGTTCATGGTAGAAGTGATTTTGAACTAGGGAAGTCCTGATTTGTAGCTCAGTCTCTTAGCCACTACATTATTCGAATTCACGAAAAAGTGGCAGGGAAAAAGAGACTCAGCCAGGATCCTCCCCAGTGGGAATAGGGGTGACAATTGTTTGACAGTTGGGGAGTGTGGCTATGGAAGTGTTATATGAATAGCTCATGCAGTTAAAAAATTTACCACTACACCATTGCTTGTTAGCAGGGATGTATCTAAGTAACTAGGTCACGAGTGCGAGTCATTTTTGCAAGAGTGCGAGTGCGAGTCAGTGTCAACATTTTTGGGCAAGTACGAGTCAAGTGCGAGTCATTTTTGCACGAGTGCGAGTCGAGTACGAGTAAGGCCAGAAACCACGAGTCACAAGTCACGAGTCGAGTCACTTTGTGGAAAATGGCTTTTTCCCCTGAAAATGGGGTGGGTGGGTGTCTGTGTGTGGGGTGTGTGTGGGGACCTCTGAGACTTTTAAAGCACTCACTTGGCTCCCCCTATGCCCTTTCCCTCACCTCTCAGTCTTGTCATCACCCATCTGGTTTGGGAAAAACAAGCGTGTCTACATTCAAACCATTTATTATTCCCTCCCTGCCCCTCCCCTTGCTGAGCTGAGCATCTCTTGGGCTTGGAGTTTTGGCCAAAGAGGAGGAACTGCTGTGGCAGCTTTGCCTTCCTTCACTCCTCCCCACACCTCGCGCTCGGAGTTGTGGCCAATGCCAAACAGACAGCAACAAAAGGGGGGGACTCAGAGCCAGGCTTGCTTTCCCACCCCCTTGAAAACCCTTCCTCCCTGCTGCCCTCCTCCTCCGAGGTCTCCACTGCGCCTGCCTGCCTGCCTGCGTTGATGCCGGCCATTAAAGGAAAATGACTTGGAAATGGCAAGATGTTACCCCCACAAGTGCAAGTCAAGTACGAGTCCTGTGGGTCGCGAGTGCGAGTCAGTGGGTCACGAGTACAAGTACGAGTACGAGTCAGGGAAAAAGTGGCTAAGTCACACTTGCGAGTCGAATCATTTGACTCGAGTCCCCATCACTGCTTGTTAGTGAGTTACTCCTCTACTATTGACACTGGGTGAATAGACAGATTTTCTTCCTAATTTCCTGTGTTGACGTTGTTATAAGCTGCCCTGAAAGTTTTACTGAAGGATGGTATTTGTACTGAGTTTTGAAAACAAACTGGAGGCTTGAAAGTTATAATGAATTATTTTTCAGGTAATACTTTCATGCCTCACTCCATTGTGAGATCTAATTTTACTAATTTCATCTCAGTTGCCTAACGTTGTTGTTTTTGGCAGAAGGATGGCATTTAATTTTGCATCAAAAGTGCATAGACACAAATGGATGACATAAATAATTTACCGTCTTTACCTAGTACTGGGGTGCAGAATGCTGGGAAGGATTGATGGCAAAAGCAGTTAACAAATTTTAGAAACCTCCATTAGCTTTTCATTGTCACATGTTTGTGGTGCTGGCTACAATAAGCTCTGCAAGAGATCTCGGTCTAGGGAACTAATTACTTGTGCCGATTGCCATACTGATGAATAGACTCTCATTGTATCATTCCCCTGAAGATGAGGAGCAGTTTGTGATTCACGACTCTATCCTAGTTGATATTTGATAGTAATTTTAACAGATAAATGAAGGGAGGCAGAATGATGAAGTGGCTATCTTTGCTGTATGACTATCAATGGCATACATATAGCCAGCTGTGTTCTGCCTTTTTTTGTAATCGCTAATGGAGAATTTTAAGTTATTAATCACGCTTTGAGCAAATGTAGCTTTTTCTTATGCATAGAACAGTCCTAGGTAAGTCTTACAGAATTACTTGGGGGGGGGGGGGGAATGTCTTAAGCCTATGTGCCTTTAAAATACATGATATATAGATAATAAAAACAAAGGCCTTTCATTTAAAAGGGATGCAAATAATTAATTTACTTACAGAAGAGTGTTAAGTATAGGAAGGAAGTAGCTCAGTGATGTAGTACTTGAATTGTACTTATTAATGAAAATTCACATTTTTGCATTTATTTTCATGCAACGTATTCTCTAATGTGGACTTTTTAAAAAGTTGAGTAGAAATGTACAGTAGGCTTGCAACTCTTTCTTCTGTATTAGATAGGTAGATTCTCTAACAAGAAACATGTTCTCTTCCTGGACATCAAATAATTAAATGTGGGGAACCACCAGTATTGTGTGCTTGTGATAATTTGTAATCTATAAATTAATCAGAGCTATTAATTTGTCAGAGTTGACAGATATACAATGATTATTAGCTCATGAAAAAGAAATGAGATTATACTTTATATTTTTGGTTTACCATTCATGGAGAAGCTACTCTTTTATAAACAAAATTATAATTTTGTAATTGGAGCATGCAGATGTGGGTTGTAGATCTTCAGTGATAGTGTTATTCCTGTAGGCTTTATTATTTTACACATAATAAAATTTATTTACACATATAGATATGAATATGCACCTGAATTGGCTGCTTTTGCAGTTTTTAATGGTTAATATACAGTTTTACAGCACACTCACTCATGATCATCTAACAAGATAGGAAGTGGCATTTATATATGGCCACATTAAAAAGATCTATGCATATTTGAATAATACAATGTAGAAAATAACAAATGTGATAGAACCTTTTTCTAAATGTAAATTTTAAAAAGTGTGCCTTCAGTATTGCACACCATAACGTGTAGTTCTTAATTAAATGCAAAAAATGGAGCTATATAAAACAGAAATCCAATCTGATTTGTCTGAAAATAGATTGCTATTTCACTCTGCTGGAATGGTTTATTTAAAAACAGGAAATGGAAACGAAATGTATTTTCTTGTGTTGTGCTAAGCCTCAGGGGCTAAATGTAATGAATATTTTAAGAGATTATTTTAATTAAATTCCTGCACATCTAAACAGAGTAATATTTTATTATCACATACATAATCATGTAACAGAAGTATTCATTAAAGTTAACACTTTCTCGACCAAGAATTCATGGTATGATTTACTGACCTTGTGCAAAAAGGCACAAATTAGGAAGAAAAATGAAGGGGGACAGACTTTGATTAATATAGGTAATGCTATACCATATTTATAATAGCCTTTTCCCTATTCTGGTTTATAAATGCAGTCACTGAGAAAGGTGCCCTGCTGAGGCTGAAATGAGGCTGAAATCGGAGCACATGCCACTAGAGTGTGGGGAAACTGATCACACTGTCAGCAATTCATTTCAAAATGATGTATTTAGTGCTCATTTCACCTTCCAAGAAAAAAAAAAGGGAAAGGAGTTCCTCAGACTGGAAGGTGATATTGTTATTTTCAAGGACATACCTAAGTTAAAGATTGTAGAAAGGGATTTGGGGTGCTATTTAAAAAAAAAAAATCCCGTGCAAACAAGGAAAGCTTTATGCAGAAAGTCAGTGCTACCATGCTGTTTGATAATTGCTAACATATGTGCTTCCTCTGCTTCATTGTAGTCGTCCTCGTGAGTTCTGGTGCCTTGACTACTGGGAAGATGACTTGCGGCGCCGGCGACGATTTGTGCGTAACCCCCTTGGATCGACACATCCTGAAGCGACGTTAAAAGCAGCCACAGAACATGGTCAGTGTAAAATCTGCTTCTTGCCAATAGCAGCAGGTATGGTGTATGGCAATGAAGCTCCAGGCTTCATCCGCCTGAGAGAATGTAAAACTATTTCACGTTTTAGAGATCTCCTCGTTGTATTTCAGGCCTGTGCACTTCCAGATCTAATTATATCTTAATGGCATCTGTCTGTGTGAGTCCTTCTGCACAGAGGGTTGAGCTTGCCAGTGATTTGAGACAAAGGTAGCTGATTCCTTTATTCCCTTGGTATGGTTTTGTGACAAATTACCTTATATGAGTTGTAGCAATGTGGACAAGATATATTTCCCCGTGAGAAATCCCCACTGATTATTTTAATTAGCTTTCAGCTTAAAAGGAAAACTGTGTACAAAGCTAACTATATTTCCAGGGACTCTGTTTTAATCCTCCTGCATCTAGCTCTTTTTTTCCAATCTAGGAAGTGTTACAAGCTGTGAGAAACGTACTCACCCAATGTGGGACGTAAATTGTGGTGTGTGTGTGTGTGCGTGTGTGTGTGTGTGTGTGCGCGCGCGCGCTGCTTGCATACATCTCATCCCACAAAGTGAAATATATTTATATTGCAGATCTATACTTCCCGTTTTCTAACTTTCCACATTGTAAAAACACTGATAAAAGGAATAATTATTTATTTAAAATTTCAGTTATACCATGTGCTTAGATTTTCCTGGAAGCCAGATCAGACAAGTGACACTGAAACTGGTACAAAATTGAGATCAGCTTTCCTTGTTATAAAGGTGCTCTTAAACTTGGAAAGTGAATGTTTCGAACAAGGTGCAAGTTATTGCACATGCATTAAAATGTGTTTTTTTCCATTTTAAGTCACTTTTCTTTAATTTTTAACAGTTGTCAGTTAATTCCTATTTGAAATTTATTTTAATGTAGAGTATCTCCAGGAAGACAGGATAATTTGAAAAGTTTGTCCTGGGCCAAACATCTTAACCTCTTGCATCTGTCCTTTAAACAGCTATTTCTGAAAGAAAATGTCTCCAATATGTCAACAGCTATAACGCCAAATATGACAGCAATCCTTAAAATAAATGACTATACAGAGAAGAGTCGATAATATGATCTCTAAACGCAATAATAGTCCTTGGTCCTCACATCTTTGGTTAAAGGAGGGAGAGAGAAATGAGACACAGAATTAATTAGGCACCTTGTGCTTTACAAGGAGTTTCAAATTTTTATTTTTTTTTGGATATACACAAAGGGTTTCAAGAGTGCAAACTGTCTTGGGCCATTATATTTAGCATCAGTAATGCTGACACTGTCATTTGTATTCTGTCTCATATTTGTAGTAATGAACTGTAACATTAAATTTAGCTGTAGTGTCAGTTCATAGTCTATTGATCGGAATTTTCTAATGTGCACTCTTAATGTACATTATATGAAACTAAATACTTCAACCATTCTTCCTAAGAGTTGAGAACAGTTAATATTGTATCCATTTCTAATACTCGGTTAATCTCTTTCACTTTAGGACTGCAGTGTGCTATACTATAGTAGTAGTTGACCCTATTGGATAATGAATCTGAAGATGCTCAAAGGATACAGTATTGGGTTCAAGGCAGTCTTAAAAACTTTGATTTAATAACTGATTGCCATAGTTGCATGTGACACATGCTCTTACCTTACAATTTTTATGAGGCATACGTTTTCCAGACATTCTATAAACTTTAAGTTATGTAGAGTGTGTAGATGAGAAATTTCAGCCAACGATCTACAGTATAATCTGAAACAGTTCACTGAAATTATTTATGAAATGGCCATCAGTTATATGTATTCAAAATACATTAATGTAAGTAATTTGTATTAAGCAGGGAGAGAGGAGGGAATGATACCAGTTGGGCTAGCACCATCACTATGAACATGACCTCTTGAATAAACTGTAGAACATGTTTGAGGAAAATATTTCTTTTGCGGAGAGTTTGCATCCTGCCCTATTTCATGGACTCAAGGTGAATAGCAACAAGCTAATATTATACTAAATATAGCAAATAATGGATCTGTACCTGGGATCCAAATAATTACTTAATAACTGACCCCAAGGGCCTGCACATGCTCGGTATGGTATTTTTTTGTTACTACTTTCCTTCAAACAGACTTCCATGTCATATCGCAAACTGCTTTTGAGATTCAGGTTTAGCAGTATGATATAGTTTGGAGGTATGAGTCCAAATCCCCCGTTGACATGCAGAACTAGTTGTATGGTTTTGTGAATCCTGGTTTGAAAGTGGCATGTATGCTTACTTAACATAGGCTCTCACTGCTTGCCCATATGAAAAGGCCTTCAGTCTGATTCACGCAGTCATTTCTCAGGCTAAGAACCCGATCCTCTCTAACTTTGGAGCGGCGTACCATGCTCTTTGCCTCTCCAAAGTATTGCAAACATGCCATAAAGCACGTTTGCGATGACTCTGGAGTAAGGTAGGCTTGGAGGCCGACAGCCCTTACTCCGCCGCCCTCTGGACCCGGCACCCACCGGTGGAGGTAAGTCCTGCACCAGTCGGTGCAGGGGCGGGGGGAGGGGGTGAGGGAGGGGGCCATTGGCCGAACCAGGCTGGGTGAGAGCGGGGATATCGGCGGCACGCTCTGCCGATATCCTAGGCCGTTTCCCAGCCCGGTTCGTCCTTACCCCGCGGCCTCGGATGTACGTCAGCTTCAGAGCTGGCATACATCCAAGGAGGCCCATAGGCCTACACTTGGGGAAGGGGATGAACGTCCCCTTCTCCCGATGTGTTCCTGGGCCATGCTGGCACGGCCCGGGAATGGGCTCAGGATACTGCGGCCGGCCGCATAAAGTTGCGCTGTAAATTTCCTTCATGCAATAATCCTTGGCACCTCCATGCTTGTATTGGTGTCAAGTACCATCTGAATCAGCAGTAAAAGGGTACATTTTGCAGCTATTTCCATGATTGTGGGAGTTTACTTTTGGTGCTGCCACAACTGCAGAAATGGCAGCATAGAAGTATCAGTGTGTACTTCTGGTTCTCCTAGTGCTTTGTTTGGACAGGACATACATGTATGTCTAGCAGGACATAAATGGAGATAGCTTATGTAGCAAAATTTTGGTGGGGAGCTACTGCTTTTGGCAAACATCCACAGGAATTGTGTTTTATGAAGAACTAACACTTCTGTCTGTGGTACAGAAATGAACACTTCTGTCTAACGGTCAAAATGGCATGGTGGCTATGTTGAAGAGAGTACTGGTCAGCCTTGGGGATTATAATGGAGTACAGTATAAGAAAATATAAAAAAAATACTGTAGTTATGCTGTTAATTTTTTGTTCCTAAATGAATGTAGCATCTCATACAGATATATCAATTCTGGTTACCAGCAGTTGAATCTGGGTTACTGAACTTCAAGGTGTCACCATGATTCTTGCTGGAATGGTTCTTCAGTCTTGTTTTTTTAAATAGTTAATTACAAAGCTTTCTCAATTACATACACTCCATTCTGCAATCCATTTAAGATTAAGCAATTAAATTTGAGCCAATTCAGACCTATTTTGTTAAATGGGAACTACACTGGTTTTTCCAAGTACTGTATCACCTTAACTGGGATGTACATCAGACTGCTATTCTTTTCTATGGCTCCATTCCTTTTTGTAACATTGGCAATTGTTTTTCCTTATAAATTTTTCTTATTTTAGTTTTTCCCTTGAATTTGGTTTTATTTGGGAACCATCTGTTGAGACGGAGAAAAGCTAGGATAAACATTAGTATCAAGAAAACATTCTAGAGGCAAACTTGTTTTTTTAAAAAAATCTTCTCCCATAGAATTTGCATAGCAGTTAACTACCACTGCTATTCTGGGTTATAGCAACACTCCCAATGTGGAAAAAGTATTCTTCAAATAAAACAAGATGTAATGTTCAATCCTGTTTCCATTGAGTACAATGAACTTCAGTTGGGAAACGGCTTTTCCCATAGCTCCTACCCTAGAGAATGCAGTTGTGAAAGCTTACAATTGGAAGAAGTGGAAGAGATCCAAAAACAATCAGAAACCAAGACAACAGACTAGTAAAGCCTAGAGAGAAAAACAGCAAAAATCAGCTTGTTGCAGACTCATTTCTGTATTTCAGTAGCCATCTCTTCCAGGGATTGATTTGATTTGAAGGAGAGCCTCTGGTACAGAGGTGGCAGAGTAAATACCTGAAGACTAATGTTCTGTGTTCAGACAATCAATATCAGCTCCATGACTATACTCCCGGCTACCTTCTAGTTAAAAACAATTTTTTTTAATTCTGACAATTTAATTGCCCTTCGCAAGCACACATTAAATTGCCTGGGAAGGACTGTCAGAGATTTTTCAAAAAGTGGGGTGGGGAGAAAAAGCATCCAAAGCCGTTATTTGTAAATGTCAGTGTGGACATGTGACTGTTCTAACTTTGTTTTTACGTTTGTTACTGAATGAAACTAGTCTTCAGAAGAAGCTGTTTTACCACCATGATGCAAAAAGTAGAATTTTACCTATGGAATTCCATAATCTTTTTGTCAAATGAATAAATTCCAAATAGTGTACACTACAGTACTATATGTGAGGCAAGAGGGCAAAGATAGAATTTGCCCTAATATTTAAATAAATTGAAATCTAAACACTGCAGGATTCTGCTACATGAGCATGTAAGGAAACTGACAAAACTGTAATAAATTTTAGAGTTCCAAAACCACCATTCTGCTGGGAAACTCCGTCGTACAATACCTTTATTTTTAAACTTTGATGGTTAAACTTTATGTTTTGCTCCCAACATTGAAAGCATCTTCAGAAGGATCCCCGGCAGAATGGTTGTTTTGAACTCTAAAATCTGGACATGTCGTGAGAATCTAAGAACGTACCTGTAATAAATTGTTTTTATTGTCCCCTCTAACCTGCCCCCTTCACATCTAGGGTTGCTCTTTGTTTTCCAACATGGGTGATGTTTGTCTTTTGGGGGATAATATGAAAATAGCCTCATGGACATCTGTATCCTTCCATGCACACATGTTGAGGAGCCTATTGGTTTCTTCATGGGTGTATCAGGAGAAAAGCTGCCAAACAGTGCCACCAACTTCTGGGAGCTGAGCTGGAACCACCTCTCTTAAAAAAAAATCCCAGATCTCCTGGGTTCTTAGCAGCTTCAGCAACCCTTTGTCTTGCTCCAGTCCTCCCCTATGTAAATGGTCACTGCCCTTTCATATTCTGTAAACATCCTCTTTTTGCCAGCGGACTCTGGGCAACAATGTCCTTGTGTACATTTCAGACATAATACTTTGTCTCATTTTCACCTGTCATTCCCTCACTGCCTTTACCTTTCCTAGTTCATTGGGCCACCAGCCTTGTTATCTATGCCCCTCCAACATGCCCTGCCTGGTTGAATTGCTGTCTGGGGATTGGCTTTGTTTCCTCTTCATGCATCTGGCTCATCCTTCTTTACGCATCTTGTCCTGGTCCTTCTCTTGGCAAGATATGCTAAGGCTACACTGTATGTCCTGCTGTTTGATCAGTAGAGACCTTTTTTCTTTTCATGAAGCATTGGGCCGCTCCCATGTGTAACACAGAGACTTACATTGCCACTCCTATCTTTCACATTTTACGTGTCTTCCAAACATAATTCTTAGTGATGATGTCCATATTGATACTTGAATTTGATATTGGTACAAGTGGGTTCCCATATCCGCTGGGGATATGTTCCAGGCCCCTCTGTGGATACTTGAAACCGTGGATAAGAGCGAACACCCCCTCCATGGTTTCCTGAGGGCCCCCCACCCTGCCTCCCCTGCAGGCAGGCATGCTTGCCCCCCCCCCAGCTCTTATTTTTCTTTCTGCAAGCTTTGTTTCTTCCTTAAAACAAACAGAGAAGCAGCCTCCATTGCAGGCAAGTAGAACGAGACTAAGTCCTAGAGAGGCTCTGCAGGGTTTCTGTTAACCTTGCAGAGCCTCTCTAGTACTTAATCTCGTTCTACTTGCCTGTAATAAGCAGCCAGAGGCTGCTTCTCCTGTTTCTTTAATGAAGAAATGAAGCTTACTGGGGAAAAAAGTAAAAGCCTGGGGGGGTCCCCACGATCCATGGATAACCGAAACCGTGGATAGCGAATCAGTGGATATGGGGGCCCACCTGTATTTCTAAAGAAATATGGAAAGTTTCTGTTTAGCACCATCAACAGGCCTGGTTCAAGCCCCATGCCATCTGCCCTCAAGACATCTGGCCCCAAGACCCATGCCTTTTCACCCCTTTCCATCACTCATGTGTTTCCCTCTTGCACCTTTCCCATCCCCTCTGCATTGCTACCACCATTCTCTTCATCCTCTTTTCTCCACTCTGCCGTTTTGAGAAGCAGAGGGGAAGTGGAGAGTGGCACTTCTAGGTTAGAGTGGCACTTCTCCCACTTCCCTTTCCCTCCCCCAACTTCTCTGCATTTTTAAAAGGTAGAGACCTGGGAGAGGAGGGTAGGATGAATAGGATCATCAGAGGTGGTGAATGCCCTGTGACCAAGGTGCTGCCCTGGACCCCAGGTGCCGCTGGGTCCAATTAGTGGGCAGCACTGCACTGGTAATCAGTGGGGGGTGATGGTAGTGGCAAGAGTTTTTACCTATAGGACCTGCAGTCTATATATTAGATAGGCAAGACTAACAGATGAAGACTTAGATAAAGGCACAGTAAAGGTGGGGCAAAAGCAGACCAAGAGATAAATTGCAGATAAGGGGGAGAGCCTGTGGTGACTCAGGAAAGACTTTGCTGAAACAGTGGATTGTTTTGGAAATGTTGATGGAGCAAGAAGCATGTTGACATGGGAACAAAGGGAGTTGTCCCGGCCAGGAACATACCTTGGCAGAAGACATAGATAAAGGCATTTAAAGAAGAAAATGAGGCAGATAGCAGATGTGATTATGCACACTGGGGCAAGTGGGAAGCAAAATAAGGGAAATGAAGGAGGAAATGGTAGCAACAATACAATTGTCAAATTTGCCTAAACTTTGGACTTGCATATCTTCTTTTACATAGTGGATTTTGAGACATAGTTAAGAGTGCTGGGGAGTCTATAAACTTGGCTAGAAATTTGCCAAAATAATTCAAACTGTGGTATCTTTGGCCACCAAAAATAGTACCTGTCCCTGTCCACTATTTTAAAATGTGTTGCCCTATGAATCACTTAAATGTTTAGTTATTAAGGTTTAACAATTATGAAGTGACTTGGTATTCAGTTCTTTCTGATGGTGTTAGAATGCTTATAGCTGTGTTGGTCCCACTTTGCTAACTGCAAAGGACCCAGAATTATCTGGGACCTTTGCAGAGGTCCCAGAATTATCTTTTCAGTTAGCAAAATACTGTAATACTTTCGTTGGGCCAATTCGCTGTTTAAAAGTGTCGCTGTCTTTCAAATCCATATGTTTTTCATCAGGTGTCAGGAAAGATAAGAGCAGCAGCACATAATCATTTACATCCAGGATGATCACTACACATGAGGGTGTATCTAATGTTGGATCTAATGCCTCACTAACCTTTCTAGAGGTCTTTGAAAGTGTCAACTGGCATATGGATAGGGGAGATGCAGTTAACATTGTATACTTGGACTTTCATAACGCTTCTCACAAAATCCCTCACCAAGGGCTCTTGAGTAAATTTAGCTAGCTGTCATGGAATAAGAGGAGAGTCCTTGTATGGATTGGTAACTGGTTAAACAACCAGGAAGCAGAGAGGAGGAATCAATGGCAAATTTCACAGTGGAGGGAAGAATGGAGTTTCCCAAAAATCTGTCTTGAGATTGGTGCTTTTTAACTTATTCAATAGTGATCTGGAGTTAAGGGTAAACAGTGAGGTCACTGAGGTGGTCAAATTTGTAGATGCCACCAACCTATTCAGGATGCTAAAAGCAAAAGCAGGTTGTGAAGGGGCTCCAAAAGGACCTCTCCAAACTGGCTGAATGGGCAACCAAATGGCAAATGTGGTTCAGTGTCTGTAAGGGTAAAATGATGCACGTTGGGGCAAAAAATCCCAACTTCAGATATATACTGATGGGATCTGAGCTGTCGGTCAGAAAGAGAATCAGGAAAGAGATCTTGGGGTTATGGTTGATAAGCTAATTGAAAATGTAGACCCAGTAATAGTGAAGAAGGTAAATTTTATGCTAGAGGTACTGGTAATTAGAATAGGGATCAAGGGGATGTCTGCAAGTATTATATTAAAGGTAAAGGTGACCTCTGACAATTAAGTCCAGTCGTGTCCGACTCTAGGGTGTGGTGCTCATCCCCATTTCAAAGCCGAAGAGCCAGCGTTGTCCGAAGACGCCTCCGTGGTCATGTGGCCGGCATGACTCTCCTTGCCGCAGCGCGTAGCATGTGGCTGGAACATGGAGCGCTGTTTACCTTCCTGCAAGCGGTACCTATTTATCTACTCACATTAACATGCTTTGGAACTGCTAGGTTGGCAGGAGCTGGCCAAGCAACGAGAGCTCACCCCGTCGCAGATTCAAACTGCCTCAAGAAGGATATTGTAGAGCTGGAAAAGGTGCAAAAGAGGGCAACCAAAGTGATCAGAGGATTGGACTATTAAGTGGGGACATGATAGGGACTTATACAATTACGCATGGTGTGGAGAGCTAAAGTTTTACTTCCTCTCTCTCCATACTAGACCGGGTTTGTGTGTCATCCAATGAAACTGATTGGTTGGAGATTTAGGATGGATAAAGAAAGCACTTCTAAAAACAGAACATAATTAGGCTGTGGAATTTGTTGCCACAAGATGTGGTGATGGCCCCCAGCTTGGATGGCTTGAAAAGGGAATTGGACAAATCCATGGAGGAAAAGTCTATCAATGGCTATTAGTCACGATGACTATGTACTGTCTCCAGATTCAACAGCAGTGTGCCTCTGAATACCAGTTGCAGGAGAACAATGGTGGAAGAGAAGTATGCCTTTCTCCAGAGGTGAAACTAGACTGGAGCGGAGGCAAGTAGTTCTGCAAGACTCCGTTACACTGGAGTCAACGGCCCCTCCCCCTTGCTGTTGGAGCCATTCCAGAAGCGACAGGGGAGTGTCCTGCATGTTGCCATTGCCGCCAGAATGGCTCCAACAGCAAGGGGGAGGGGCCGTTGACTCCAGTGTAACCGAGTCTTGCAGAACTACTTGCCTCTGCTCCAGTCTAGTTATGCCACTGCCTTTCTCTCCTGCTTGTGGGCTTATCAGATAGCTGGTTGGCCACTGTGGGAAACAATCTACTGGACTAGATGAGCCTTTCTTATGTTCTTACACACACACACACAAATCCAAACAGCAGGTCTAGCTAGGTATATTTCTGGGCAACACTCTGTTGCCTTTTTGACATTACATTTCACCTTTGGTGCCATATAAATTGTTGTCTACTGCTTGTTTAACAATCATGATTTTTATATTTAAGTTTAAATCAATTCCATAAAACTTGTAAAGTTCCCGTATCTTGTAATTTCAAGAAAAACAGTTTACTGAGTAAATTAAGCTTCTAAGATTTAGTTGTGGAATGAGTTTTGTTTCGTGCTTTGGTAAACAGAGCCTTGTCCAATCAGCTGAATTCCGCTTCCCACGAGAACACTGGATATCAATCATGTGCTCATCTGTCACTACTTCCCTATCTTGACTGCCAGCATTAATTTCCACAATTATGTCAGCAGGTGAGAGAGCTGTCTTTCAGAGACAATTCTGACCTATAAATCAGTGCTTTACCATTCTTCTCTCTTGGGCCTCACTTGCACACCAAAATCTAGAGGTTCTGAAGATACATTTGTTCAGAGTACATGGGTAATGTTAGTTCAGGCTTCCATTTCCCCAAATATCTGTTAACCAATGTATATGACAATCTCTGCGATGTTGCAGGTAAAGCTTTCAACCAGTCCAATAACCAAACAGGTTATAATCATTGCAGGTTATAACTTATAACACGTCAGGTTATAATATATTATAACAATGATATTGTGTCAGTAATGTGCTGTACAATGCATGTGGTGTGTTCCTACATGCTTGTAATCTCAGATCTGATCACTTGGGGAGGGGGTTAAATTCAAGCCAGCAGAATTAGGATGGATGGTTCTACTCCCCATCGGAGCCAGCTAGGGGTTTTCGCCTTTTTTCCAGCATCTTCACCACTTCCCTCCTCCTGAGTTTGTTAAACTGACTGAAAAACAAAAGCTACTACTGGAAGCAACCTGTAAATGGCGCCAGAGACTCCCGACTGCATTTTTCAGTGGTTTGGACACGCGCAGGAGACTGAAAGTGGTTGGCAGGCCCCCAACAACACTGAAAAAGAGGTAATGTAGTGTGGTTGGACTCCCTCTTCCACAGTTTTGCCATCGGTGTTGAGTCAAATCCGTGGATAAAAAAAACCCGTGGATAAAAAGGTCCGACTGTACACAGTGCTTTTCCTTTATGGTGGAAGCAGTAGGTTGTATTCTAAGAAAATTAGTCATGACTAAGCACCATTGAAATCAATGAGACAAGTCACCATATTTTTCGCTCCATAAGACGCACTTCCCCCCCAAACAATAGGGGGAAAAAGCCTGCGTCTTATGGAGCGCATAATAAAAAAGTAAAGAAAAAATACTTACCGGGGCTTCAGGGAGGCCTGCAGAGGCTCCTGCAGGCCTTCCCGATCTTCATTTCGTCAAAAAAACGGCCATTTTCGGCCACTTCCTATTTTGACGAAAACCAGAAGTGGCCGAAAATGGCCGTTTTTTGACGAAATGAAGATCGGGAAGGCCTGCAGGAGCCTCTGCAGGCCTCCCTGAAGCCCCGGTAAGTGTATTTTGCTTACATTTTTTTATTATTTTTATTTTTATTTAAAAAACCTTTTCCCCCCTATTTTTTGCTCCATAGGATGCATGCGTCCTATGGTCCGATGCATCCTATGGAGCGAAAAATACGGTAGTTGTGAATAAAATCCCATTAATTTAAATAGGCCGTGATTCACTTTCTTAGAATAAAACCCATTTCCACTAACTTTGATGCATTCCATCCACTGTGGAGCATAGAGAATAGTTTTACATAACTGTCCACAAAACCATAACCCACTTCTTGCATTCAGCAGAGATATGTGTATATATGATGAAACACTGTAGGATAAAGTGTTTGTGATGCAGTGCATGAGGCCAAATGTTTGTTGCTCTAGATTCATGCAAACTTCTGGTGTTCCCTGGAGGAGTTAGCATACATAACAGAATACTGAGTGTAAACAAAGGGTGCCACATTTACATTAAAAAGTTATCGGATTCATACATTGGTCCACAAAATGCATGTCTACCTGTGTATATGACTACCTGTGTATAAATATATAAGCACAGAAGCAGAATGGGCAACATGCCAGTTTGTACCTCTGCTTATTCTTGCAATGGACGTCTCTAGTTCACCCAGCTATAAATGGGACGACCAGTAACAAGAGAGAAATCAAAATCCCTAGGCTAGCGTTTCTCAAAGTCCTACAGGGGATTTTACTCTTGTTACTCCCCTGTACGTTTACTCTCCTGTAAGTCTTTGTGGGGCGGGGCTATATTGGAGGCAGCGCTCCAAGATTGTGCCCGCCCCCGACCCAAAAATGCTTTTTTTAACATACCTGGTTGTCCTGCCAGCTCCCCAAAGGATCCGGGGGGGAGGCTGCTGCCACCTCCACAGGCCTCCCCAAGGCTCTAAACTGTGCCAATCGCATCGAACAGCTCACTTCCGGTTTCTGCTGAAAACCGGAAGTGGGCTTCGGAACGCAATCACCGCTGTTTAGAGCCTTGGGAAGGCCTGCAGAGGTGGCCACAGCCCCCCTGGACCATTTGGGGAGCTGGCAGGACAACCAGGTATGTTGAAAAAAGCATTTTTAGGTTGGGCAGGTGCAATCCTGGAGCACTGCCACTGCCGTTCTTGCTGGCCACCCCCCTTAAGGGGATATCGGCCACTTCTGGAAAAAGTGTTGGGTCATGACCCACCACTTTGAGAACCCCAGACCTAGGCTAGGCAATCTGTTAAAATATAGCAAGTGGTTTTCTTTAACCATATCAGACCCATAGGCATGGGGAATATGTGAACCCCAACAGAGGCATTTTCAGTGACACTTTTACACCATAGTATATAAAATGATTCCATGACTGTGCCCTACCTTTTGTTCAATTATTGACTAATTCTAGCAAAAGAGAAGCAGAGAAAATCATGTAGAAACTTTGCCAGAAAACCTGTAGAAACTTTGCCAGAAGTCTTCCTGGAGGTGTTACATGTATGTCTTGACTTCCAAATTGCGTTTGAAATAATTTGAAATGAATCCCTGCAATCTTAAATGGAGACTATTAGGCAGCAATCCCGTGCCCCCTTACCTGGGAGTAAGCCCCACTAAACACAGTGGGACTTACTTCTGAGTAAACATAGGATTGTGCTGCAAGTTTAAGGCACAGAATAAAATGAAACTGTTGCACATCTGGTTGTAAGTACCAATTTAAAAGTGCGTTGTATGTATACCAAACTATAGACATATGTTTTCAGAATTTATAAACATGTTCATTATCTCTTTTTGTTTTATTTTATTTTATCCTGGTAGTTGTCTTATTCTAATTAAAAAATAAAATTCTTCTCCAGAAAGCTATTAGGCCACTGAGAATTGAATGTTAGTGCATGTGTTGTGTATTAGAATACTGTAGGTAATTTTACTGCTGCTAACTTAAAATCCTCAAGGGGGAGTTAATTACAGGAAAACCTTTCTAAATATCAGCTGCATATTTTCCATGACAAGGGGTTTTTCAACTCTCATTGAATAATTCCAGAACTGGGGTTTTGTTTAGTTTTATTCACTGGTACATTTAAAAGAGGGGGAACCCCCTCCCCCTTTTGCCCAGTGCTATTTCTGGTAAACAAACGTGTGCAAATAAATTTTAAAAGCTATTTGGTTTAGGGAAACTGTGTGAAAGAAGAAAATAGCATTTTATTGCAAACTGAACTTCAGTCTTTTAAAAATTAAAGACACAGAGTCCAAGTTGTTGTTTGGTCCATTGTGCTAATGTGAATAGTGTTGTTTGAAATTTATGTTCACATGTTTACGGAGACAATTAAGCTTTATGTATGGCCACTAGGGATTGCCTTCCTCTGTAAATGTTTGCAGATTAAAGGTTTTTAAAAATAAGCCAGTGAAACCTCAAGCCATGTATGGCAGTAATCAAAAAGTAATGAGCAACGTGTTGAAGTTGGTTGGCCAGGATGTGTTTGGCATATGTTTTCAAAAGGAGACTGCAAAAGGCTGCAGTCCTATGCATATTTACCTGGGAGTAAGTGTCACTGAACTCAATAGGGCTTACTGCTGAGTAGACATGCATAGAATTGCACTGAGACCCTTGTTTTTGCTTTAAGGCTACTTAAATTATTCCCATGTTCTCAAGTCTTCTGAGTATTAGAAATCTGCATACATTTCCTGTGTTTCTGCAGCTGCAATATGAAGAGTAACTGTGTGAGATATGTAGTGAATTGCTGCCTCCTATGTGTTTCCTCTTGTCAGCTTAAAATGCAAAAAAATACATTTATGCATAGCAGATTGGCAAGGTTTAGAACAGTATATGGGGGTGTAGCGCATGCATGTATTACTAAGAGACATGCACAATGGACTTGTGCATTTTAATGCAGAGTGTATTTTGATAGCCGTATCTGCAGGAGGACTGTCTCTATATACTAGAATCTGAGTCATGAAAGAGAGATTATGTTGTATAACTGGGGGGGGGGTTCTGCAGAACTATGCTGTTTGTGGAAGAGAGAATGTCTGCTTCCTACAGTGCAGCTCCCTCCTGTGAATGTTTACCCAGAATAAGTCATAAGTTCAGCTGTATGGCGGCCGTGATTCTATCTGTGTTTAGGTACTTAGAAGTAAGTCTTACTCAGTTCAGTCGGGCTTACTACGAAGCAAGCGCGCCTAGTACTGCGGCCTAACTTAAACGCACCCTGTTCGTTTCCGTCTGCATCGTGTTCACAGGTCAGTGGGTGCTGATGACCTTTTCGTTCATCTCCCCTACCCTTTGAAATAGGTGCGCACCTACCTTGGAGACTTGGGACCGGTAGTGTCTGGATTGATACTTACTACCTCTAAATTAAAGAAAAGAAAGTGGGCGGAGGGATTCTTTTCTGTTCACACAGGCACAGCCAAATGTCTTTGGTGACATCCTCCGGGGAGCGCGCTGTGATTAGAGTTGGCGTCCCCCTACTGGTGCAAGAGCCTGCCAGTCTACCCTAGCGGCGAAAGCCTTTTGTGGCCTCTCGCCATATTGCAGCCACTTGCCTCCTCCAGGTTACGGTCCTCCTCAGCATACCGCTCTTTGAAGTCGGTGGCGCTTCCTTGCGAGCAAATGCATTATGCTTACAGGCTCGGTCTGTGCACGTCCCGGCCTATTCATTTCAAAGCGAGGGGGGCCGGCCTGACACTTGATGTGCTGCGGGCATTGCCCACGTCGAACAAGAACTGCTGCAGCGCCCATGAGATTTCGGGGGGTGGGGCTGTTGCCGTGGTGAGTCTTGGTGGCTCTCGACTCGGATTCTCGCTGCATGAACACTTGCGTTAGATAACTCCAAGTCGTCGGTCGGACTTTTCTCTGTTGTGTTCCTCGGCTCTGTAAAAAGTTTCCTTTTAGTTTTTGAAGGGTGGCTTGGCGGCCCTATTTGTGACGCAGTGGCTTAAGGCTGCAATCCTGTGCATTGAGGTTTACTCCCGAGTGCGTGTGAACACGATGGGGGGGACCTACTTCTGAATAAACACGCTGGGGATTACACCGTCTAGTATTTTGTGAACGTCTGTAGTTCTTCTCAAAGCACTGGAAGGCGTCTCTTGCCGCCGGAATCCCGACGGGCTGGCTCCTTCGTGCTGCTTCCATTCCGCACTTCTGCGGTAGGCCGGGTGCAAGTGGAGCGCTGTTTATGCTGCTTCCACCAGCCCGAAATATCCTCCCTGCCCCGAGTCAGGCCCTACTACTCACTGGCTTCTCGGAATTCACGGCTTGCTTCTTCCTGTCCCGGTCCAGGTGCAGAGTTCACCAGGGACGGAGGGCGATGCTAGTGGTTTGCTGGGAGGCAGGCGACACCCCCGGTGGGCTCCCTCTGGTCATTGTCAAGTCGGGAACAGAGGAAGGCTCTCCAGCTTCCTCCTGCGCCCCCCTGGCCCCCTCCAAGTTGGAGAATAATTCGGTTCTAGAACTGTGGATCAACTGTGGTTCCTCTGTTGCACCCCCGAGAGAATAAGTCCTGAATGGCCTGAGACGTTGCCAACCTCCCTAAAGGAGGCGATGCCTCCAGAGGCTTCCCACCTCTACCGGGCGCAGCCACGGCAGCAGTTGCTGTTGCTGCTTCTCATGTCAAAGCGAGTGTCTGTTTCAGTGTGCTTCCTTGCCCGGGCGTGGCGTCTCCTTTCCTCTCATACAGGTGTTTTGTGGATCGGGGCCCCGTCTCGCCACCAGCACTTCGAGGCGGCAAGCAAGCCTGTATGCCCAGCCCTTGACAGCCTGGCTTGCCTGCGGGAGACGGCTGCAGTCGAGGGCGATCTCCTCGGGGTCCGCAAGCGAGAGGCAGCCAGCCAGCCGTCGAGGAAATTCCGCGGAAGAGCCTCTGGTGGGGGATTCCCACGCAGCCTCTTCAAGAAGCGGCCGACGCACCAACAGCAGCCTCTGCCTGTTCTTTTGTGCTAAAATGGAGAGAGTGACGATAGTGGACTCTGCTGTCCCGAGCGTTGCAGAGCTCAGTTCTCTCCCCCCCCCCTTAAAATATATTCCGATCCCCAAACTGGTGAAGCCCCGGAGAGCTTGCGTCTAGACAGAATTCCGCCCAGCTCCCCCATGCATGAGGTGGCCCCGAGTTCCCTGGAAGGCTCGCTGGATTTAAATCACAGCCGCTTTGCTGAACCTCCGTGCGGCTCGCCCCCGTCCCCAGGGGGATAATTGGATTTACAGCTGGGTTGTTCTATACAAGTTCCTGCTGAATTCAGTGGGGTTTGCTCCCAAGTAACGGATTGCAGCCTAGGTCATATAAACACACTCTACTCTTTTGGCTGTTTCTCATGTAAAGGTGCAAAAGACTCAGCCCCCCCCCCCCCCATTTCGACTCCGCTTAGACCAGCTGTAAATTTGCAAACAGGGTTTTTGTAGCAAATAATGTCTTGCAGAAGTGACTGGGAAGAAGGGGTGGTGACTGAGGAATACTATGTTTTCTTTGACCGAATATGGACGATGCTTAAAAACAAAACCGAGAGCTCTGCTGTAGCTAGGTTTAGTCGGCTTCGACGTAGGCAGATCTACTGGCTAGTCGCTTCCCAACCTGAGATGGAAAAGGCTGGCTGGCTGGCTGGTTTCATAACGGACCTATTTCCAGCTGCGTTCCTTTTCTTGAGCCCTGTGCTTGTGTGCGTGCGAGCGAGCGAGGTTATTTCCCCCCCCCCCCCGTAACTGTTGCCTCCAGAGTTGATGGACAGCCGCGTTTCTCTTTCATTTCAGCTCCAGATGAAGATGTACTTGTTAAAGGAAAGCAGTCCATCAAGAGTCAGGCTCTAGGAAATCAGAACTCGGAGAGCGAGATACTCCTGGAAGGCGACGATGATACCTTGTCATCCATTGAGGAGAAGGAATTGGAGAACTTAACTGGTAACTTCAACAGTCTATTGCTTCCTCCGGATGAGTCCACCTGGGTTTCCTGACTGGTGTAGTTCCCCCTCTCTTCAGTGGGGAAAAGAACAGGGGTGGAGCAATGTGCCCATAATGTGAAAGAACATTTTCTGACCATGGCATTCATCTATGTCAGTAAAACTGGATGCCTATTAGGAATCTCCATATTTGGATGGGTATATAGTATGTTTACCTGCAGATCAAGGTCCCATATGTGCCTTATTTTTTTTGGGGGGGGGGAGTATAGCGAAGAGAGAGAGAGGCTTAGCTCCTTTTCTATCTCATTGATCCTATCGTTCTGTTACAGTGGGGATGAAAGGCAACGGAATGTTAATCATCAAATAAAATTTTATTAATCTGTGTAAAAAGCAAAACACCTCTGTGCTACATAGCCAGTCATTTTGTCAAATGGGTAATTCTCTTAAATTATTTAGTCTTCCAGGCCCCTTTTTGTAAAAGTCTGAATCTCCACTGCATCCTTTTTATTTATTGGAAAATAGGTTATTTTTTAATGTAGTAGATTTTTTTTAGTTTAATAAAAATGAAAGCCAAGCCAAGTCAAACCATTTCCTTTCACTTTAAAGAGTTATATAAAAGGCCTTTTTGTGGTCAATCTGGACATCAGTTCATCTTAAACATACAATTTTGTGTCCCTAGATCACTTTTGAACACAAAAATAATCCTTATTGTTAAAATTCAGTTTTGCTGGGAAGCAGCAGGAGGGGGGAACCTAAACCCCAAATTTTATTTTATTGCAGTTCATTATCTGTCACCTTTAAAATAAAATTAAACATGAAATATCCCTATCAAAGCAATAGGGAAAAGAGCAACATAATTTAAGGAGGCTTTTACTGAAACTACTCTTCAATGCACTGTAAGAGCCTCTGATCCACTTCCGTTTCCTCCCTGCCTCAATCTCCATTTGTTGCTTCTGCTAATACATTCATACTGTAATAGAGGTGAAAGGGGAGTTTAATTATATAATCTTGACAATGGCACTAGGATTAAGAAGTAATCCTTGCTAATAAAGTAGTGTGGGTTAGAAATGAAGTTGAAATTGTCAGGGGTCTTCTTCGGGACCTGAGCTGCCCTGGCTCCTGAGCTGTCTGCTTGCCCTGTAATTGAATGTCTGAAAGTGATTGAAAAAATGTTATTTCTTCCTGGATTACATGCTAATGTACAGAGGGCAAAGGGAGACAGCAAAAGAACACATAGCTGCTTATTTCATCCATTTGTGGGAATGAGCTTTGGGAAATCATGGCAGTGGTGCAGCTATCCGATGCCCATCTGCAAACACAATGTATTTGTACACTGGGAATAGAGGGCAAAGCTGCTCTGATCTCGGCACAGCATCTCTTCTATTGTCCTACTGGCACACATTGAGATTGATGCAAGATTAAAGACCATCGCACCTCTTAACAATTGACAGAAATGACAATTCATCTGAATTTTTTTGGCAGTTATTCACCCATTGATTACCTAAACGTGTGCACCTCATTTATACATGCTTTATTAATGCAAAAGGATATGTGCTTCACACACAGTGTACAGTGTTTTTAAACAAAGACCAGCAGCCAACAAATGCATCCTTTGTCGGCCTGAGTGTTCCCTGCTTCTTAATCAGTGGGATGACAAATATAACCCACTTTCCTTCTCTGGATGTTGCTTTATATAATGGCCTGCATATTGTTAGATCTGTGCCCAGCCTATTGTTTTGAGGAGTACACTGATCTGTCTCTGGGATAAGCCCTGTGGAGATGTGATTATTCCAATAAAAATTCATTCAGTTGGAAACCAACGCTCCAGCTGTTTACTCCCACAGTCCCTGAGCTCCACTAACACTGTGCGGATTCCTTGAAGGATATTTAACAGGCGGATTGAACCCACTTTTCAAATATTATCCTTTACAATCCCTAGCACTGAATAATATTTAACTTTGGAACAATGGGTTCTTACCATGCATGGAAAAGGGAGGGGGGGGGAAACTCCACATGTATAGAATCCTTACTGTTTTCTAAAAGAGGCTAATAATAAGGAAATCTGGGTCGAATTGGATTGCAACTCCCCCCAAAATCTCAACACACATGTGAAACTAATATTTCCCATCCAACCTTTCTTTTCTGCCTTTTATTGTTTAGAACATAAGGGACTCAGTTCTGAAGCATTACAAAATTCTGAAAGAATAAAGCTAGATGATCTAACAGCAACCTATGTGGCATACATTATCATTTGCATTGCTTGCAGCTGCTGTAGTTCAAAATGTTTGGCCATACAGAAGTGCAGCAAATGCATGGTATGTGTATTTGGGGGGGGGGGGCTTGAAAGATTTTCATTTGTAATGGCCATCCTTTCGAAAAGGGTTAGTTTTACATTTTAGTGTGAAGGACACAAAAGGAGTAACATACACTTATATCTGTGCAACATTTTGTATTTGCTGTTCAGGCCAATGGGCCATTGGAAACAAGTTGTTGGAGCATGTGTGTGCTTTTCTTTCCCCTTTGATAGGTCCTGTTAGTCTGTCTACACCAGCTCAACTTGTGGCCCCCTGTGTGGTGGTGAAGGGCACACTTTCTATCACCGCCTCTGAACTGTATTTTGAGGTAGATGAAGAAGAGCCTGCTTTTAAGAAAATTGACCCCAAGGTAAGAAATCATTGACCACCCCATACACTGACTTCCATTCTTCATCTAGTCTAAGTCTATTGAACAGAAATTTTCCTAGATTTTTAAATTTGCAATTTGTTGCATTTTCAATAGTGACACCTGTGTAAGTATATAAAATAATCCATGCTTGTACCAGTGGCAATTATCTTGCAGGTCAGAAACCTCTAGGGAGGGATCTTAAATAAGGCCGCTTTAGAGCAAGAGGATATGTGAAAAATGGAAAGTTGAACAGTGCTGTCCACTGAAACCTATGTTTTAGGTTTCAGCAATTTTATTGGATTTGTTTACAGGGGTGTAAGAAGGTACTGTGGTGTTCTGTTGCTTTCTTACATTTGCTTTGTATTACCTGGTAGAAGATTGAATAGAGCTGTGTACATACTTTTGCAGAAAACACAGTTCCCTCTGGACACGTATTTTAAATAGACTTATAAAGGGGGCAAACTTCATTCGTGTTACGTTTGAATTCCCCAGCTAAATACAAGTCTTCAAATACAGGGGCAGCAAATTTCACTTTTCAAAGGATGCAAAATTCCTGTTGTAAAGACTGCACTTTGATTCCCCCCCCCCTAATATTAAGATGTGATTAATAATTGACCATTTTTCTCTCAAGGTATACCATATTTGATTGTTTCAAAAAGTCATTATAAGAATGTGTTGTTAAAAATACAGTGCTTCTTTAGAATTAAAACAGATATAATATGTATTATTTCTATAGTTTGGCCATAATTGGCCATCTCTCTGTCCAGTTTTACTCTCCTTGAATAAATCTTTATTAAAAGGTGACTTGTTAGCGTCTCTAAGAAGAGGGCATTTGATAAGAGAATCAAGGCACTGAGCTGCACAATTTTGAACATTGCAGTGCTTTTTTAAGCTTTAGCCTTAATATAATGGTAGCTAATTAAACTTGTGAAGTGATTTGAAATGCATCAAACTTCCAAGCACTTATGAATATGCAAGTAAGAGATTTAAAATTGTGAAGTGAATGTGTTTTAAATCTTAACCTATGATGGTGCTGATTGATAGTAAAAGTAAAAATGGAGCCACCAACAAAAAGGGGTGGTGTGCCCTGCAATGCTAATGTAAATGTTCAATATCTGAGCTCATTGTAGCATTAGAAACTGCAAAATGTGGTGATTTAGTCCTTCTGCATCAAGTAAGGAGTAATGTACTGTATTATGATGACCCTGCTATCTGTTTCTCTCCTTCTGGAAGCGCCAGTTCTCACTCCCAATTTGAAAAATAAACACAGTCAGGCATTTTAAACTGACTTGTATTTCTACCTTTGCAGCAGAGAGATGGCACACAGAAAAGCAACCAGCTGTATTGTAATATTAATGTAATCTGGAAAATGGGAATTTTCTAAAAGCGGAAGGAACCCATTTCCAAATTTGAATTTCCTTTTCTGAAAACTTTCTAAACCTGTTGGTGTTTTGGTTATGAAGTCACGCAGCAGTAAATATCATTTGTTTACAAGCACTGGCATTTCCCCATGTCTTATCCCCTTCTCTCACCCCTCCCCCATTACCATGTGGTGATGGGGGTAACTTGAGGTTGGGTAGCAAGTAGCGACCTCTATCCCATTTCAGTACCAATTCTGCCTTTGCTCAGTTGGCTGTTTAATGAATGGGGCTTCCTTTAGTTTGATACATTCAGCTTCTGTGTATGTTGTTCTAAACTCCTGGGAAAGAAAACATTGTGACAGGATTTTGAAGTAGAACCTGTCCTGGGCATAGCATTGTTGCTGATAACATCAGAGTTTATATTCCTAGTGCAAGACTGATAAGGAGGAAGCTCAGGCTAACTCCTGTGAGTCAGGTGGTGGGGAGGTTCTGGGTTCATTTGGGGCCATTTTGAGTCATGATTGTCCTGAAGCATAGCAATGTAGGCCTATATTGCATGGGGGAAAACTGAGCTATTGGGGAAATGGATGCATAGATGTTTGTAATATTCTTGTGCTGTGTAATGTCACTCAAAACATGACACTTTGCCCTTTCAGTTGAGGCCAGTTTAGTGGGTCTTAAAAAAAAAGTTACAAGTTAGTGAATCAACCCAAAATTTCAAAACACTTTATTTGGGAATTGATTCAAGTAAAAATGAAAGTTTTGGGGAATAACAATAAGTTGTTGATTAAAATTAAAATAGTAGTGTTGTACTATGTTCCTAAGGTTGCAATCTTTCACACACTTATAGCTGGGATTAAGTCTGACTGAAATAAGTGGGACTTCATCCTGAGGAAACATGCTATAGGGTCAGCCTGAAGGTGAATAGAAAATTTACTAGAAATGCCTCTATAGTTTTCCTAGAAGTCTTTCAGCTCCAGGACAATAGTTAATGTATTTAGCAGACCTTTTAAGATTTCTAAACTTTGTTTTTGGTGTAAAATAACTGTAGGTTTTTTTGTGGGAGACATCCAACTAAAATAATTGGGAAGTCTCATTCTCCAGTGCAATTATTTGAATATGAAGTGTGTGTGTGCGTGCATGATGCGCTTGTATGTGTGTGAAGCAACACAGCAACAAAAACTGTTCCCATTCTGTCTGGATCTCTCTTGTATGTGCTGCTCAATGCTCTGTCGGCCTGGGGCAGACTGTATTTAAAAGCCAGAGAAACCAAATGTTTGCACGAAAGAAATTGACGAGTAGCTTTGCAACGTGTTAATTATTCAGAGTAAATCCATATGGCCTTGAAATTCAGAGTCAAAATGGACTTGGGTAGCTACCAAAGCTTTAATAAATGAGAAATCTACGTGCATCAATGAGATAAATGAAGAGAGAGGCAACATTAGCATTTTATCTCCCCCAAACCAAATTTATATAACTGCTAATAATCCTTCCTAAAATGTAATCAAATGGCTAATTCTTAGTAAATTATTTAAAATTTCAGAGGGTTTAAAAAAAGTCTAAATCTGTTTTTTGCTGTCCTGCCCCTCAAAAGTCACATACTCTGTTTAATACCAAATGGAAATGTCCAATGCCCATCTCCAACACAAAATATGTCTTTTACAGACAAAACATATTACTATGCTCCCCTTCCACTTTCTTTTAAAACAAAGCAAAAAATGAGCATGCAAACAACATCATTTCCTTTCTCAGATGTGGCTTAAACATGTCTTAATTGACCAAGTTTTAGAATAAACCCACACGAAGTCAGTATAAAGTTAAATCATTTATTATTATTATTATTATTATTACTGTTTTCAACAAGTCAGTTTAGGGGAAGGTTGGGAAGGGAGCAGGGAGGGCACATAATCTGAACCTTGGCACTGAAATACATTTAACATCAGTAAACTTTTTTTGTGGGGTTTCTTTCTTTCTTTAAAAAAAGAAATGTGTACATAGAGTTTAAATAATTATGTTTTCACTTGGTGACAACATTTAGGTGAAGGAACTAGAGAAAGAGAGGTAGGAATGAATGACATTTAATATTGGGGGGAAAAATGAAATGTACCTTGGATTTCGTTTGGCCACTGCAAAGTCCCGTAGCTCTTTGTATTTAGTGATCTTTTATTTCATAATAGAAAAAAATGAGAGAGAGAGAGAGAGAGAGAGGAGGTGGTGGCAGCTAGGCTGTGAGTCTTTTGTGTTATGGGGAAGGGGAAGAGTCTGTTCTTTCTTTTTTTTTTCTTCCTCCCTCCCCTCTCTTTTAAATGTTATTTTTAAATAAGAGTTTTTGTGGTTCTCTGCAGTTCCTTTCTTTTCTTTTTGGCTTTCTTTCTGCAGTTCTCCCACTCCCTCCCCTCCTGCCCTCCCTCCTATAGCTTGTCGAGGCTTTTGGGGTTGGTGAGGATCTCCCTGGCCAGGCGCCAGGTCTGCTTGGCGGCGCTCTCGAGGGCCGAGTGGGGCTTGCCCTGAAAGAGGTCGAGGTTGGGCAGGAAGTAGTGCGGGCAGCGGCGGCACTGCAGGCAGGAGATGAGCTGCAGCAGGATGCCGTTGAGGCGGTCGCCCAGGCACGCCTCGTCCCAGTCGGTCTCCCGCGGGTGCTTCTCGCACTCGTAGAGCAGCAGCGTCTTCATGTGGTAGTTGTTGAGCGGCTGGCCGGGCAGCTCGAGGTGCCGGTCGCGCAGAGTCTTGAGCACCGAGAGGCACTTGTTGCGGCAGCCGCCCAGCAGCAGGCGGTTCTCGGCCTCGCCGAACTGCAGCACCCAGGCGTCGCTCTCGGCCGAGCTCTGCTTGCCCGTCAGCGAGTAGCACTCCTTGGAGAGCAGGTTGAAGCCCTCGGCCTTGACCTCGGCCACGCGGTTGGGCCCCGGCCAGGGGATGTGCGGCAGCGGCCACTGCGCCGCGCTGCGCGGCCAGATGCCGGTGCACTTGAAGGCGGGCGTGATCTGCACCACGTAGCGCTCCCGGATGCGCAACTTGACCTCGCTGGTGTCGGCGATCATCTTGACCACGTCGCGGTAGCTGCACTTGTCCACCGCCTGCGCCACCAGTGTCTGGAAGCGCGAGCGGATCTTGCGCGCTGACAGGTAGCCCGACGCCGTGATGAACTCCACCCAGAGCGACATGCTGCGCTTTCGTCCGTCGCTCAGTTTGAGGACGGCGCAGCCGGGCAGCGAGCCGTCGTCGACGAAGTTGAAGACGCCCATCTGGTTGAGGTAGAGCACCACCTCGAACTCGGTGGGCGAGATGACCTCCAGGCCCTCGTAGCGGGCGTCGATCTCGCTCAGCGAGCTGATGAAGCGCGGCTCCTGCACCTCCACCTCCTTCAGCACGTCCGACACCACCTTGCACACCTCGCGGATGGTCTTGGCGATGGCCGCCTTGCGCGCCTGGCAGCGCTCCGTGTAGTACTTGTTCAGCTGGTATACCAGCTTGGCCTGCGCCGCGATCATGTTGGGGCACACGTCCGGGCTGTACACCGGGCTCTCGCAGTACGTTGACGGATCCAACGCCGCAGCCGCCGCCTCCGCGCGCGCGGGCCGATGCCAAGCCCGCTCCGCCCGATCACCACCACCGACAAGGACGACAACAACGAGGGCGCCCCCACAGGCCCGCACCAATCCCCCCAGCCCGGGCCAAGTGGCGGCGCGCCTCCTCCACGAGTAAAGTTTTTGTGCGTGGTCCTGTTACATTGGAGCTGCGCGCAATGATCAGCCCGGCCCGGCGTAGCGAGGGCTTTTCAGTTCTTCATTGGGAAACTTCTCTCCGCTCCGCTCACCGAACTTGGCTTGTGAGCAGCGTCGGCGGCCAAGTGGAAAGCTGCCGGGAGCGGTCGACGGCGCGGGCGATGCCAAGAAGCTGGAGAGCGAATTCTTCTCCTCTCAGGCCGCAGCACCGCTGGGGAGATCTGTAGGAGCTTCTCAGCTGCTTCTCTCTGTCAGGGGGTGGCGTTGATTTCCTGCCGGAGGCCTTGTCTCAAGAACCCACCGGAGTGGAAAACCTTTCGCTGCCGCTCCCCGCTTCTTTTTAATTATTAAGTGCAGCCCGATGCAATCGATCTGTGACGATTCATCTCTTCTTTTTCTGAAAATTTGTTTACAGGTAAAGAAATCTCTCTTTGTCCTGAATGTCTGTGCTTGTGGAGCACCAGGAAGGTGGTTGGGTGGTGGTGTGTGTGTGTATGTAGTTTTCCGTTTTCCAGGATTTTTTTTCCTCCCGCTTTCCGCTTCCTTCCCCCTCCCACCTTTGGAATTGGATGCAGCCGCTCTTGTTACTTTCCTGCGCCTCGCGTCCTCTCCCGGCATGGACGTCTGGAAGTCTCTGGGTTTGCTGAGAGTGTTGTTTAGTTTATGAATGGTCCCAGGGCCCTGCTGAAGGGAGGCGGAGCTCCGGAATCCTACAATCGCGGCCCGAGCTGTCAGAGGACCAGCCAATCGCAGGGCCGGGCTGCATGCACGTTCTGTGCGGGGCCCCGCCACCGCGGCATATGCTGTGGGGGGAAGGGAATAGGCTGGAAAGGAGATGCTGAGCTGAAGGCGCATACATACACAGATGTGTACACACACGTATGTGGGAACAAACACCAAACGCCCTTTCCCAGGCAGTCAGTGAAAGGCCAGCGAGGGAGAGCCTCGGGCCCTACGAACCACTTAATACTGGAGTTGGTGGGAATTTAAACTTTGAAAGTGAGCATCCCACTGCAAAGGGTATTGTAGGATCTGTGTGCATCCTGCACTGACAATTACGATCAAGGTCTAAATGCACACGAACTGAAGCGCTTGGGGGCCGCGGGTGGAAGTTTTGCAAGGGAGACTAGCTAGTAACGCTGCGGTCCCGAAGAAAGGCATGGGGGAAAATGGAAATGGGGGGGGGGAAGAGACGCTTAGTACTTCTTCTGTGTAAGCATAAATCTTGCTTCGCAGACCCAGCGTTAGTGAAAGTGAGACAGTTATTGAAACAGAATAGTACAACTTGTTTTACTACCCTAAATAAGGGTGCTAGTTAACGTTATAAATCCTGCCCAATAGAGCTGCCCTGTGGTTGTGATATTTTTTTTGTTTAATATTCCATTCATTTCGAAAAAGGAAGCTCGATATTTGGAGAGTTGGGCACCTGCATCGCATTACTTGGATGTAAAAGTAAAGGTGTTGGAATCTAATTATGTAAAACATAATTTATTTTGGAAGACTTGGAAAATAGTAAATAGTGCACAATGTTTCACACTTAGTTGTATTTTGAAAATACAATGGGATTTCTTAAAAAACCCCAACAGATTTTTGCTATTAAATTCAATGGACTTATATGTAGTTAATCCTCCAGTAACCGTTTAAATTTAATTCGTAAACATCCCCTAAAATGTCAGGTTGTCTCGTTGTCCTTTTTGAGGAGAAATATTTTTATATATTTAAAAAACCACAAACATCTTCGAGTAAGTATTTTACAGAAGTCTCCAACGACTACATAACGAGAAAAATCGTATTAACAGTTTAAATTACACGTTTTCAATTGCCCCACTTCCGCGTACGGGTTTGCCTTAAATATGTGAGATGGTGGGTTTTAATAAAAAATAGCAGTGAACTATTGTTATATTGGTATGCACCTATTGGTATGCATGTTTGATATTCTTTTGTATTTATCTGACCCTCTCAGATGTGAACTACCAACTTTTCTCCGTATTTTTGGATTGCCCTAAAACTAGAAGAGGCTGTCCGAGTCTTGTCTTTCACGCCCTCCCTCCCCCCATCACTTTTCAGAACCAAATGTGATCTACCCGGAGTTTTTTGGTCCCTTCAGTACAACAGAGCCACGTTTCCTTGTAGGCTTAGAAGTCTATGTATGTTTACTCGGAAGTAAAAGTTGAAGGCGGCTTTCTCCCAAGTCAGCATGCATAGATGATGGCATTGGGCAGGCGGAGCGGGCGCTACTTGCATCGAACAGGTGTGCTGCCTTCTTCTCTCCTGTAGCCCTACTCCGTCGGCCTGATCCTCTTGACACGAGAAGGGATTCTGGGGCGCCTCCCAAATCTCTCGCCTCTTTTGGAGGTAAAGAAAGGCCCAACCGAAGCAGAGACGGCGCCTGTATTTGGGGACAAGTGACCACCGGCGCCGGTGACCACCTAACTTGAATCAATCTCTTAAACACGATGGCAAACTGTTGCGAGGCGGCGGCGAGAGACGAGTCTGTAAAGCAGACCTAGACGGACGACTCGCCTCCCCAGAAGTTCCGCATCCTTTGCCTGAGGCCGCTGCCCTCTTATCTGGCAGTAACTGGGGGGCTACTTTCAGCTAAGCAGGCGTAGGATTTGGTTGTTTGTTAGTATCCCCCCCCCCCATTTGTGTAATGATCGTAAACAAGCATTTGCTCTCGTGCGAGCTTATTTCTAAGTCCGAGTGTTTAGGGTGCAGCATCCGCCGTGGTTGCCTCTCCAATGAACTGGCGCTGGCGCAAGACCGAAAGAGTCCGAAGGACTGAGTGACCCAGCCTCCAAGTCGAGCGAGGAGACAGGTCAGCCTGTCTTCCTCTCCTCCCCGCCCGGCTCCAGCATCCCGAAGAGAAACCGCCATCCTATGTATGTTGACTCAGTAGTCCCTTGAATGTCAGTAGAACTCATTCCCGATTTATTGTTGAGAGACGTGGCGGCACCTTAGAGACGACCAGGTTCGTTGTGGCGCGGTTTGATTTGGTATGAGCACAGCAGCTGCAGCGTTTGGTTTTAGGGGCGACTGGCTGCTGCTGGGCCCTTCCAGAGAGCGTCAACCCGCCACTCCTGGATGGATCTGTCTGCGGTCGCGTGTGGCCACAGCCCCACTGCGAAATCTCTCCCCGCTCTCAGCCCCGTTCACTCTCCGACCGCCCCGCGCCGACTGCGTATAATCCAGCGAGTCAGTTCCGGAGTGACTTCCCCGCCGCCCTCTACCCCGTTGTTACGACTGCAGAGCCGACGTGGAGTTGCAAGCCTGGAGTGCAAGCCTGCCGCAGCAGGATCGCACTCCCAGGCCGCCCCAAGAGCCTTTCCTCCTCTTCCTCCAGGGCAGGTTTGTGGCTGGCGGCGCGCACAGATGCTCCAAGCTCTACTTTTGATTTCCAAACAATTCATTACCAATCTCTCTTTCTGTCTCTCTCCCCCCCCCCCTTTGCCTGAGGTCGAGGCTCTAGTTAAATAATAAATCAGTTTGAAACAAAAACCGCTTCGGATTTATGGCCCGGAGCGCTAATTAGAAACATCATTTGAGCAATAAACTTAAACACTTTCTAGCAAATAATGCCTGCGCAAAAAGCCTGCGCCTCGCCTCGCCTCCTGCGGCCGCCTGGCTTTTAAGAGCAGCTTCCTCGTCTGTGGCGGAATTTTTTTTTTGGGGGGGGGAGAGAGAGAGAGAGAGAGAGAAGGAGGATGAATAATTGAAAGGGGGGGGTGGGAGAAGAGAAGCAGAGGATCCGCGGAGAGGCTCGCCGTGGAAGAGCCCTTGTCACCTCGGCTTTGCTGTCTGGGAGTCGAGGAGTCCATCAGCAGCTTCTTGATGGGGCATTAAAGCGAAGTGGCAGCCCCTCCAGGAGCAGCAGATACTGTATTCTATTAAAAGGACCCAGCGCGAAAGAGA
The DNA here is from genome assembly GCA_026170595.1 of Plestiodon gilberti rubricaudatus. Classification (NCBI taxonomy): domain Eukaryota; kingdom Metazoa; phylum Chordata; class Lepidosauria; order Squamata; family Scincidae; genus Plestiodon; species Plestiodon gilberti. Next base: position 41,225,576 of record JANXHW010000005.1, on the reverse strand, counting down.
GCGAGCCTGTGTCTGTCTGGGAGGAGGGGAAGCTCTCAAGGCTAAAAGCCACTTGAAGGCTTCAGCCCGATTGATCTGTATTCTCCGTTATAATCCGTCTCATCATACTTGAGTTAATGAGGCGGGGGAGGGGTGATCTGATGGGCCTTGACAAATTCATTAGGGAGGCTGCGGGACATTTTATTTGACTGTTAAACATCGTGTTTGTTTGGTTTAGGCAGTGCCAACATCAGCACGCCGCTGCCTGGAGCAAGAGTGGGTTGTTAGCAAGCGCTTCTCTGAAGGAGACTTTGCACGGGGAGTGTCTTGCTCTTTTCTTGCCTTGCCCCACTGGCTCCCCTTGCTTCTCCCAGGGATCTTTTCCTTTTGCACTGCTGTTAAGACAGGTTAAGAAAGGGTAGGTATATAATCATCGCTGGTATTTTAATTGGCATGATGAATGAATGGCTCAAGAGTTTCCTTTTTATTATTAGGGGGGAAGGTTGAGGAGGTGTGCGGGATATTTTGTGCATGTACAGGAAAACAGAAAAGAGTTAGAAGTGAGTGATTTTACACATCTGAAATAAAAGCAAGGGCAGCTGGAGAATCAGGGTGGTCTGATCTTTTTGCAGGCACAGTAAAGTGGAAGTAGCTAAAATGCAGATCTTGACAGCCATTCAACTTATTGGCTTTTCATTTTAATGTGCTTTCTTTAGGGGACAGCGAGTCCTCATTTTTAAAGTAGTCAAAGCAGCATTTCTGTAGGCTGTTTCTGAACAACTTCAATCTTAAGGGGAAGGGAATTGACTTGGGGCTGTGGAGCTGTTTGACACCTTTCCTTCTGCCTTTTAATTCTCAAGAGTTAGCTTCAGATCTTGTGCTGGCAAGGAGGCTGAGGTTATGTCTGTGACTGAGATGTGGAGCTACAAAAAACATTAGGCACCAGCATACTATAAAACATACTACTACCAGTATTAAGAAATGATGTTGATTTACTTTAAATTTGTCTTAAAACTGGAGAATGTACCTTCCAGTCAACTTAATGTTCATTAAGTTCCTCTTAAATTTTTCAGGTAATCTTTGAACCATCGTGGTTAGCAATTCTTTTGTGGAAGAATGCTGTGGAAGAACAGTCTGGGAAAAGAACTCATGCCCTTTTGCCTGTCATTTTCATACATTCCTGCTCTGCTGATGGAGCTTGAACTGCTGCAGGGAATGTATGAATTTGAAAAGAAATAATTCAGGAGTGCATGTTGTGTTCCTCCACAGCGAAAACTAAGCTAATGGGTAAAGTAAATGCATCTGGAGGAATGACAGTTATAATCCCTGTTTACATTTCCAGACTCTTTTCTTTTTGAATTCGTGGATGGATTTTTATTCTTTCTTTTTCCTCCTTTATTGAGGATTTAGCTTAGTAATGTAGCATAGTGACCTGTAGTGTACACTTTCTTTACATCTGGGAAGAAAAGATTCCTGTTGTTTAATTACTGCAGATCTTATACATTTTTAAAGAGCAATACTCATATCTTCTTTTTTGAGAAGATTGGATGGCATAGTAGCTAAATAATGCATAAATGACTATCCAGTGATTATATTTGGTGGGTAAGTTTCTCCTCCTTCCCCCAAGTTAATATTTTCTATAGATCATCCTTCCTTGTTATATTATGTTTTCTAGATGTAAAGGTGAACGTATTGGGGTGCGGGGGGGAGAGGCAACCTTTTATAACTCTTCAATTTATTTAGTACAACTCCATAATGAACATTATTGCATTCATTGAACAACCAAGACTATGTGAACTGAAGCATTTATTTAGAAGTGAAATCGGTTAGTCTTCCCTCCATAGAAGTGTGGTTTGAATCTGGGCATGAGATCATTGTTATGCAAGCCCCATGTCGGTTCTTGGTACATGTTTCAGAAAGTGGAGTCTTGTGTATTTCAACTAAAAATGCTTCCAAGTATGGATGCTTGCAAGCAATCTATAATTTGTCTAGAAATAGTTCTATAATTTATAAGATTAGTTAGATTAGTTGCTTCTGAGATCACAACTGGTGGAAGCAATTTTCTGTTTTAATGATGAAATAAGAATGATATTTCTGTTGCTTTTATAATTGCATTTTGTTACAGCATTTGGTCCTTTTGATTGTATTGATTATGATATAGAAATACATGCTGCATGGAGCTGATTAAGGCTGAAAACATGTGCACATTGGGGAATAAGCCCATTGAACTTCTTGATACTTACTTCTGAGAAAATATACATAGGATTGCTTTGTGAATTCATCAACGCTGTGTTTTGCTATTCAGCAGTACCTTATATTAAATCATCTAGTCCATTTGAACGATTCAGTTTTAAACCACTGGTCAGTAGGACCAAGATTGCAGTCCCCATCCTGTCCTAGTTGACAGTGAATTCCCACTTTTTTTAATTGACTTGGAGTTCAACAAATTGCAGGCATGGTATTTCAGGCATTGCTCCTCTTTTTTAAATAACTTTATCCACTGCCATTCCATAGTATGTGTGAATAATGGGGCTCCTGGACCTTCTTAGGTTTTGTGTCAATTTTGGACAACTAATTCATGTTTTACAAACAATTATTGTGCCGCATGTTGAATGGACCAATAAGTCTCATTGGTGGTGGTTCTAATCTAGATCATTTCAGTGCATTTTTAGTAAACTTGGAATGTTTGTACAATACAAACACTCATAATACAAATTGTATTTCAACATTTTTCAACCAGATTTTGTGAGGAATCTGTTTCCATAAGTAGAAATGAATGTATGGTTATTGTTTTGGATGAATGCATTTTGATAGAGAGAGAGGCTCACAACTCTAGGACGTAACATTTCTTGTAGGGCACTGATTTAGATCAAACATCTGAACCTTCAGATTGCTCACTGAGATGCAGTATTGCTCGTTCCTGACCTGATAAAAAATTCTGATGCTCTACTGAAAAACTATGTTTTAATGTCAATCTTAATTTTCAGTTCTCTTTTAAGTAAAATATCCTATAGCTTTAATTTAATATTCTCTAAGAGGAAATGATTGAGAGGGTCAACCTAGATCACAAAGATGTTTTCCTGATGATAAACATTTGAAGTAGTGTTGGGGGCTGCTTTTCATACTATGTTGGCTCTGGAGGGACTGAATTCCCCTTGGTGATACCAGACCTTGTAAACATATATCCAAAACAGAAACTGGCTCTGAGTTTGACAAGACATTTGTAAGATCTTAGACCAATGAGGCCAGGATACAACATTTTGCATCTTCTAAAGAATATGGTGTGTTGATTCCTTTTGTCTAGGGGCAGATGGGCTGCATTAGGAATTAAGAACCCTCTCTAGAATGTGATACAGCAATTATTCATTTTAAGGAATGTGAATGAATCCAAATTGGGTGCCTGGGTGTTGTGCTAGTTGGGTGTGGTGACAGAAAGATGCATTCACACAAATGCATGACAGATATAGTACTGTATATGTGGTCTTGTTGAAAAATATGTTTGATGATCGAATGGTCGGTGGCAACTTTTCTCTCTCAACAATCTGAAACTAGGATGTAAAACAGCTGTCTTGGGCTACATATGCAACGTGCCTGTCTGTTTCTTTTCTATGTCTCTCACCCGCTGCCCTGCACTCCAAATCTTCTTTTATTATCTTTGGATTCTGAGGAATCTTTCTTGCTTCTTAACTGGTTTTGTCTGCAGCAAAAGCCTGGGCTGGAGTGTTTAAATCTGCTATGGATAGAGTGAAGAATCTTTTGATCTACGACTGTGACGGGTTTCAAATGATTTGCTTTCTGGGACCGGACACTGTCCATGTCCTTTTTCTTCACTATCTGATAGAGCTCAAAGGATGTGACATGCTACCAGATGCATAGTTGATCATCACTTTTCACTGTGAAAAAGACACGTCCAGCCTCAATTAAGTCCACTGTTCTCATATTTGTGCACTGTGAACACTGGAAAGCATAACTTCTGTTGTAATAAAACATATTTATTTAAGTATTTAACAGAAGTCTTGGGGCACAATCCAGCCAAAGTTGATCATATTTCATGAGAGAGAGAGAATGAGAGAGAGAGAGAGAACTTCATGTGCTTAAATTCCTCCCATTGATATCAACAGGATTTAAAAGTGGTTAACTTGGCTTGCATTAGGTCCTACAGTAGTTCATTTACTTTTTGCATATCAGAGTTACTGAGATCTGGGTTAAGTTTGGAACAACGAACATGACCCAGGCAAAAAAGCAAACAAAGCATAGCCGTATACCTTGGCTCCCAACTTGTTAGAGATCATGGGAAATGGCCAAGTTGAAGTAGGGGAGAAGATATCTGTCATCTCTGCCTCCTTCCCCCAAGGGGGTGCTCTACTTCCAGGGGTTTTGGAATGCAATGAACAGTTGAGCTCAGGAGTCTGGTTGCAATGGAGTCCTTCTATTTAATAAAAGAGAATTTTACAGAAAAGCTTTTCCTGCAGGGTTAACTTAACTGGAACCTTGACTGGGGTTCATTTTGTTTTGCCTCTATGAGGAGGCCCTTTATCTAAAGTGCACCCTGGGGGTAAGGCATCTGGGTATAGGAGATTCCGTGCCACCTGTTGGCTTATAACATCACCCAGATCCAGCCTGAGGATCCTAACCTAACTGTAAGTCTCTTCAGATCCACACCCTCACTCGCCCTTGAATAGGGCTAGGCCTACACTGGCCACCTGCTTCCATCCCCCTGGCAGTATGCCACGTCAGAGCCCTCTTGGTTTTTCTTCTTTTCCCTGAGTCCGCAGTCATCTTCCAGACTACTAGCTTCTCTTCCCCTCTCCTAGCTCTGGATTCCCCTTTGTTTCTTCTAGTTGGTCCCTCTTCTTCCTCTCCTTCACCATCCAATATTCCTTGCTTCCCCTTGTTTCTGAACCTCTATCCTTCTTGTTTCTTGTCCTCTATCCTTCTTTTACCTCTGTCCATTGCCACTCTTCTCCTTCACCTCTGGCGTGGGGCTGGGTCCAGCCCTACATCTATAATACCATTTGATAACTGTCAGCTGCCCCTCCCCCGAGAAGGGCAGCAACCGATGATGTCATCCGCCGTTGCCCTCCCACTTGTTGGACTAGCAGAACTTCATTCCTGGTGCAAGGGCTCACCGTGTCCGTCCAGTGTTCACAGTGTCTCACATTCCTCACTCTGGATCATGATTTATCAGCTCATATTTGGGGGGCTTGTGGGGAAGCTTCAGTAATGGCCCTTCTTGCTCCTTACCAGCCTAACAGCATTGTGTTGGAAATTCGCATCAGAACTCGCCTGCTTTAGGATGCTCTCCCCGTTCCCTTCCTCTGTAGGCCCTCACCTAGCTTCAAATTTGCTCTGACTTAGAGCCTCTGCATGGTTCACAGCATGTCCTGCCTAAAATGCGTCGGTCAGCCTAAAGGGCCGGCCGCTGCATCCTAGTCAGGATGTGGGCTGCGCCAGCGCAGCTGGGGTTCACCTCAGGGGAAGGGGACTTTCGTCCCCTTCCCCCAGTGTAAGCACCAGAAGCCCAAAAGGGGCCTTCTTGGATGCACGCCAGCTCTTTAGCTGGTGCGCATCCAGGCAGGCTGTGTAAGGCCAGCCCAGCCTGGGAAGGGGCGTTGTGGAGTTCTTGGGAAGGGCCTCCAGAACACACCCCCTCCCAGGCCAGGCTGGCCAGTGGCCCCCTCCCTCGCCACCCTTACCCGCCCTCCCCATGCCCTCCTGCCACCTGGCACAGCACTCACCTGAGTTTGGTGGCATGGAGTCCGTCCGGCGATGGTGTAAGCGGTGTGACACGGAGCTTACACGGCATGACATAGAGCCGCTTACACGGTTGCTTACATGGCACTTTTGCGACTCTTACGGCACTTTTGCAACTCCTTAGGCCGGCCTGCCAGCCTAGAGATGCGCAGGATTGCGCTTTCAATCAGGAGCAAACTCACTGTGAGGGACCCAGTCTGCTGGGTGGTGAGTGGGTCACTCCAGACTTACCAGATATACAGCGCAATCCTAACCAACTTTCCAGCACCGGTACAGCCATAATGCAGCCCTGTGGAAAGGAAACAAATGTTCCCTCACCTTGAAGAAGCCTTGATGACTGCCCCCGCACCGCAAAATGCAGTGTGTGCCCTGTTGGCACGGCTGCATCGGTGCTGGAAAGTTGGTCAGGATTGTGCTGATACTGTATTGGCAGGTGGGAGAGGGGAGTTCTACACATGCACTGCATCCAGATATTTATTTTATTTTATTTTATTTTGTTTACAGTATTTATATCCCGCCTTTCTCCCCGAAGGGACCCAAGGCAGCTTACAACAGGAAAAAAAAATACATACAAAAAACACAGTATAAAAAATATCACATTTTAAAACAATAAAAACAATTAATGAAAATTAATAAAAACGGTGTCAAAACAATTTAAAAGATCATGGCTTCAATCAGAGCAAGAGCATAAAAACAGCAGCACCCCCACCTGTACCAGCGAGATGTTAAAAAAGGCAGGGGCTCAGAAGGCTTCTTTGAACAAGAAGGTTTTTAGGCCTCGCCGGAAAGTGTCCAAGGAGGGAGCAGTTCGTAGGTCAATGCAGTTCCTTATATTAGTTCACGATGTGCACATGCAGAACCTCCACTACACCCTCTGTGTGGTGCTTGGATAAGAGGGAGTGGACTTGATCATGTCTCATCCTTCTGTAACTCCTAACATTTAGTTATTGTATGTTTTACGTATCCAATAATATTCCTGTTCAATGTTTTTTTAAAAAATTAATTATATTTAAAAATATTATGTGATCTCTTGTTTTGCAAAGCAAGTCTGCTGCTGTTACCTTCACATTTCAATTCATAGTGATGACTTGCTGGATTAGAACAGGAAAGAAACAAATGATGTTAATTTTTTTCTGGGAATTTTGGTGGAGAAATTTCAGAACCTTCATAAATAAGTTTTATTTAGGTACTTGGCCATTGGTACTGAGCAAAGTTACTCCTTTTTAAGTAGTTTTACTCCTTCAGTAATTTAAAATGGATATACTGTTGTCATCAGTATCCTATACCAGGACTTGATTCAGACAACTAGATGTTGCAGTGACGTTTGCAAAGATCCTCAATTATTTTTTAGTCCGAGGTTCTAACAGACACATGACACAAGTGATGCCTTTCCAGTTTTCTGGGAAATACATGACAAAGTATCGGTTTAACGTTGTGAAAAGTAGTTCATTTATGCCTGAAGACTGCACAATTAGTGTATACAGTATTGCATTTTATCCAAGTTTAGTTAGTCACGAATAAACTACGACTAAGTCCCATTGAAACAATAGGACATTCATGACTCATTTCCTTACTCATGACTAACTGAACTTAGAGTACAACCCATTTGTTTTCTATTACCCATTCACTGAAGTGGGGAACAGCATATTAGAAGGCAACTGTTTCCACCATATGCTGTGTAGTGCATTAGCAGTGAGGTTCATTACATATGAACTTGGAGACTTTCTCTTCTCATTTTCTTACAGAGAAATCCTAGGCATATCTACTCAGAAGTAGTTGTATTCAATGGAATTTATTCCCAGCAAAGTATGTGTATGCTAATGTTTTGGGGAGTAAATTCCATTGAAGTCAGTGAGACTGACTTCTGAGTAAACATCCTTAGGATTGTGCTGTTAGATGCAAGTCTTTTAATTAAAAATTGGCATTAACCATGATAGCCAAATGAAATCTTCATGTTAATAGCAATGTAGTTCTGATTACCAGTTACTGCTGGCAAACAGGATAGGTTTGTTGTCTTCCAGCCTGCTTGTGGGCTTATGAGAAACATCTTACTGTTTCCCACTGGAAAAGGTATGCTGATTAAATGGGTCCTTGGTCTGATCCAGTACAGCATTTGCATTCTAACTATGTCATAGCTGACCAGGGCAGAGGAGGGTTTAAAAAAAAACCCCACAAAAATTTGATAGAAATTTTCTTCTTGTATTGTTACCAGCATTGAGCTTGAGAGCAAAACCTAGAAGTCTAAGTGCATGTACAGTTTAGATAGTGTACTTAAATATTATTTGTGTTGCATTGTAAGGTAAAGGTGACCCCTGACAATTAAGTCCAGTCGTGTCCGACTCTAGGGTGTGGTGCTCATCCCCAAGACGCCTCCGTGGTCATGTGGCCGGCATGACTCTCCTTGCCGCAGCGTGTAGCATGCTGCTGGAACACGGAGCGCTGTTGACCTTCCCGCAAGCGGTACCTATTTATCTACTCGCGTTAACATGCTTTGGAACTGCTAGGTTGGCAGGAGCTGGCCAAGCAACGAGAGCTCACCCCGTCGCGGATTCGAACTGCCGACCTTTCGATCGACAGCTCATGGTTCAGCGGTTTAACCCACTGTTTAGTTTAGTTATGTCTAAATTACAGGTTATTATAATTACTGCATTATAATGTTGTGTTATATTAATTTAGAAAACAAATCAAATAGTGATTGATTGAATCATTGTGCAGTTTTGTGAATTTCCAAAATGCAAACTTGGAGGAAAGGAACTTGGAAGTCATTAGACATTTTGTGAATTTATGTTTTATCTCACTTCACTTGGAAATTTATGAGGAGGGCAACTTAGGGGTGCTTAAGTTGTGTGTTCCAGGGCTTGCCCCCACTGATAACACCCTTGTTGGCGTGAAAGTGCAATGCAAATTATGACAGTTACAACCTTCTGTTTTGTTTAACCTGTCACTGAATTTCCTGACTCAGTGCGGAGGGCAATGGTGTGTTCAGCTAGTCCATATTCGCCTAAACTTAAAAGGTCAGGTTTCTACAGGCAAGCCTAGTCAGAGCCTAATTGATGAGGAGGGCAGGAAGACAGAATTTACTGTTCTGTTGGCTAGTTTCATATCGTTAGGTTGTCCTGAAAGCATCAGGCAGTCACAGCCCCTTTCATGTAAGTGCTGACCCTAGACAGGAGCTGACAATCAAAGGAGGCAGCCACAGGAACCACTGCAAGTATGCTATTGATTTTTCAGTTAGGTCTAAGTAGTTTGTAGTATGGGTAATGGGTGACAGAGGCAGGTATGTCATTATCAATGAGCTCCAGAACAGTAGCGACAACCTTCCCTCATATTTCCTTCAACGCTGACAGTATGCATCCAGAAGTGGTCAATAAATTGCCCAAGCTTTTACTGACAAGTGACTTGGACAGGTTGGGGGTGGGGAGCCAAAGAGCTAAACTTCTTTGCCTGAACTTGATGCGAAGGGCAGGGGGGAGGACAGGAAGAAGGGATCTTAGCCTAATAAACTGCAAGTGCTGACACTGTTCTTTCTGCAAGACCTAATACTAGTCAACATTTAACTATCATGTTGTTTTGCTCTTTGTGGAATATCAACACAAAATGGAGAACAGTATTTTAAACTGTCTAATACATAACACTGCAATATGGCAGAAGTAGTTAAGTTCTGTATATCTTTTTTAAAAACACAAATATAATGATAAAATTATATTGAATCAATGTATGTTGTCCTATTATTTATTTGGCCTGTTACCAATAATAAAAAGCTATTTGCATTTTTTTTTCCTTTTCAGGGGTTGATATCAAAATGTTTTACACAAGTACCGTATTTAAAATGTCTGGCACCACGTTCCTTAAATACAATCTAGCACATTGCCTTAAAAACATAGGGACTTAACTGCCACGTAATGTGTATTGGTTCGTGGTATAAATTTAGTGATACAATCAGAATGGTAGCAATATATATATATATATATATATCACTTTAGATTCTGATAGGTATTGCTATTTCAGTTTATTAAGGGTAATGCATCAGACAGCAGAAGAAACTGTTGGCAGACATTTCAAACTTTAGTGAATTGTGGTTTGGGGATTTTGGAGGGGAAAGACAACTAGAGGTTATGCTTCAGTTTACAAATTACATGTATGTGAAAGTACTCTGTGTGAACTCTAGTGGGATGGAAAAATTACTGTGTATATATATATAGAGAGAGAGGGGGAGGGAGAGAGCGAGCATTCTCATACAGTAATGCTGCAATTAAAATAACTTTCTTTGGTGGTTATTTAAACTACATTTTCTCAATATTGTGTTCTTTAAGACATGTACATTATACCATTTGGTTTCAGAAGTTGAAATTTGCCCAGATTTTATGCTATACCCAGATGTTAACAAAACAACATGTGCTTATAATTAAAAGAAATCTTTAAACAAATTGAAATAAGACAGAAGAGTAAATGTTTTGATAAACTTCTTTAAAATAGCTCATTGCTCTGCTATCTTGTTTAACGTATCTTTGCAATGTAACATAAAATCAGAAGTGGAGACAGAATATTAAAAGACTATTGGGTATACTTCATGGCTTTTCATTTGTTTTCATAAGTTGAAATTATTTCATTCAGATTGTTGACTTTCAGCTATAAAAATAGTGTTTGGCATAAAGAGAAGAAGTGATGGATTTGTTCTTAGGGTTATCATGAAACATGGGCTTTAAAATATAAGAGAAATTCTGCGTAGGTATGTATTTGCAGTTAATCTAAAATATAGATTTAAGATAAACCTATTAGGATTGACTAGAAATGAAGATCGTACATTTTCAATGGATTTTCCTCCCCCTCTTTAGTCAATTTACGAGATACAAAGATTTGAAACAAGCCTAAGTTGGTCATAGATCTTTTTGTTAGAATGTAGTATGTTCTGAATTGGAATATTTTGCTACCGTTGCGATATGCATGCTGCTGGCACGCTTTGTTAATGCTGCAGAAATGTTTAAAGGAGATGCAGAAAGGCAACAAATTAAATTTTCATGAAAGAAAACCCTAATCAGCAGTGACAGTGTAAGAGAAAGATGATTGCCACTTGGTCATTGTAGAAAGGCACTTAGGTTTGGTGTCAGTGCTTCTGTTAATGATGACTAATGTCTTTCTTGCAGCAAACACATGCTCAAACATTGTGCTACAGCAGTCTAGGAATTGGACTGAAGGATAGGCACCATGGATTCTAAAACAAAGGTTCAGGCATTGAACTGAACAGTTAAGAACAGAATCCTTCTCCTATTTTAACCACGATCTTAGAAACTTTCAAGCCCTTGTGTTCAGAATCAAAGAAATGTGCTGGGTTTTAGAACAGTGTTAATTATGAAGGGGACTGAATAATACTGATGTGTAAGTACGTGAACCAGCATTTCTGTAGTTTTGAAAGATGTATTTATGGCATTTCTATAGTTCACAAATTCCAGTTTATAAAATCCCAGGCAAAACAAACTGAAGTATTTCTAGTCCCCCGTGTTGTATTCTAAATAAATTCTTCATACTTAAAGCAGAGTGACTCAGAAGACCTTTTCAAGTCCTGTGGCTTTAGCCGTTTAAATATATTGGCAAAAAGAGAGGTGGCATATGTCATTTCTTTAGCTTTTCCCAAAGTGAGACCTTTCAGAAGGGCATTTGTAATGCTTGTCATATTTTTTCATATGCCTCTTATTGGCCTGACAAGTCTAGAGGACCATGAGAACACAGATGTCATGGCGTTCAGACAACACTAATTACTCTGGGATTTTTGCAGCCTCAGTAGCTGCATGCAGCTGTCGATTATGAGTGTTTATGTGCTGTATCATGGGTCTACCCTGCATGCTCATGCTGCCACTGGTCTTTTTGTTTCTTTTTGTTAGACAATAGGATTTCTAAAACATAATTTAAAAAAAAAAGGAATAACAAGGGGGGAGGAAGGAGAAAACCAAAGACCAAAAAAAATGCCCAGTCTTTTGTATTGCATATTAACAGTATTTGGCTAAATATTAATTTCATAAGTATATTTATGTCTGAAATCTATTAGCACCTGTTTTCCAGCCTTTCTATTACTAACACTTTCTTGTTTCTGTTTGTTCTTCCATTTGTTGTGCTTCCCACCCCACCCTCGCCACTCAAAACTAAAGCTGTTGGGATCACTATTAGCATTGATGTAGTTACCTTGAAAAGTGACTACCTGTATTTTCTAACGTCACTTCAAAGAACTGCTGCTAATTTGGATCAGAGCTCAGATTTACAACATGAAAATCTTAACAGAGTTTTACGAAGCATTTGGTTAATGCTCGTCTCTGTGTTGAATTTTGTTTACAATATCTTCTTCTTCTTCTTCTTCTTCTTCTTCTTCTTCTTCTTCCAGAATCTCTTTGTTCTGTCACAGTTCATAATGCATAAAGCAGCTGATTCTAACAAAAAGTTCAAATGGTGGTCACAGTGTGAGTGACGTTAGGTGTGTGTGTGTGTGTGTGTGTGTGTGTGTGTGTGTGCGTGCGTGCGTGCGTGCGTGCGTGCGAATAGCGAATAGCTTATGTTAAGATGCTGGGCATTTCCAAAGAAGTGCAGCCTGTGTTAATCACAGATTCGAAAATAAAAGCACCAATAATGTAACTTTACATGCTGATGATGCAGAAATGGAAGCAGCTTTATCAAAGATGTATGATGAGATAAAACTGCAGTCTCTGCTGTACAGTTATAGTAATTATGACTAATGAACCGTCCAGTCTGGATGAAATGGCATCTCCACAGGGACTGTGTCCAATCAGTTGTGACTTATGCAAGCTGTAGAAAACATTGGTAGCCTAAATTCAATATTGTAATGTGAAATATACTGTGTTAGCAATTTCAGATTTTCAAGGTTGTTTCAATTTACAAATACCAAGTATTGATAAATGGTACAGAGAGCTAGTAATTCTTTTCTAAAGCATGTATGTGGGCTTGCGATTTCTGCTTTAATACAGTGTGTGTATTATACTGTTATTATACTGTATTATACTCTGATGTTATATAATTCTAGTAGAAGGTACTTGTATTGTCTCTATGGTTAATATAACTTGTTTTACATGCAGTAAAACAATTGTAGAAAATGGAACACTAATATCAGTTTAGATTTTTGCAGCAGTTTCTTACAAATATTTCTCTGAGTTTTCATAATTATGCCACCTTTTGGTTATATTTGAAACAACCTGGCAGTTGCCAAGCATAAGAATACAGATACTTTCTAATACTGAATGATAAAGATGAAGGACAGTGACAGCTAAGGGGTATGTTTGGATCTGATGTATAGGTATATTAAGTTGCATTGGCAACTGGAAAACACTTGCTTTATTAACGACCCACTTGTCTGCAAACTTGTCCCACTGTCTGTTTCCTTGTGACCGTTTCCAATACTGTATAAGTAGGAGAGATACTGTCTGAAAATTGACTGTAGGGGCTGAGAGGGAAGTTAATAGACTGTGGGGCCAATCCTAACCAATATTCCAGTGCTGATGCAGCTATAATCCAGTCCTAAGGTAAAGCCGGCCTCACACTGCAGGCATCTTGCTTCGTCGCGTCTCAGAGTAGATTCTGACTGGCCCGAGGCATTGCTCCGCATCCCATCCCACAACACCGAGCGTGGCCTCTCATTGGCCAAGGCTCAATTTATTCAACTTGGAATGCACCAGAACGACCTTTGGCCAATGAGAGGCTACGCTCGGTGTTGTGGGGGTGGGACGCGGAGCAATGCCTCAGGCCAATCAGAATTGTCTCCAGGACGTGATGAAGTGAGACACATGCGGTCTGATACAGCTTTAAGGGAACAAACGTTCCTTTACCTTGAGGAGGCCTCCGTGACTGCTCTCCCTCTACACAGGATGCAGCACACACCTCGTTGGCACAGCTACATCAGCGCTAGAAAGTTGGATAGGATTGGACCCTGTGTTTGGGTGACCTGTAACTTAAAAGGATATTAATGGATTACAATAACATAGTCTTTAAAAGTTTTCATTGTATGTAGAACCAGCCAAGATGAATTGTTGTCACTCTTGGCAATCTATGCTTAGGTGTTAGTTATAATCGTGGGTTTTCCAAACTGTGCCTGTTTACCCACTCTCACTTTGCAGGAGTCTAGTGGTAATTATGGCAACATTGAAAGCGGGGTTGTACTATGGCTTCCTTTTCTTCAGTCTCCATGCTTGTCTACTCATGCTTCGTATGATTTTTCACTATTTAGATCCTTAGTTTTTCCAATCAGTTTTTAGGAGTCCAACTTATGCTCCCTCAATTTTATTTCTCTTTGTGTATGTCTGACTATGTACATCTGCTCTCATTCCATGTGAGGTTATCCTCTTAATAAAATGTGATTTGAACCTGGGATATATAGTATGGTGGCTTTGGGAATGAACATGTATCTCAGAAAACCATCTGAGTCTGAAGGATAATGCTTACATTCACCCACATTTAATTTTGGGTCTTTGATGGAATTCTAGCTTTTCATTACTGTCTAGGGTCTCAAGTTCAAGTCTCAGAATGTGGTTGTATGGGCAAAACGTTTGTGACCTTCAGGTAAATTGGTAAGTATTCAAGGCAAGCAATGTTTTCCTAAACACATAATGGTAGCGGTTTGTTTAGTACACACCTATACATGTGATTAACTGTGCTCATGTGGGTGCTAGTATTTGTAGTCACAGATGCAAAAATGTAGATCCTCTGGAACCACTGACACCTAAAAAGTTGGTCCTGGCAATTGGTACCCAAGTTTTAAAAGCAAGTAAAAAGCAGGTTTGTTCTTTTCCTGCTTCCACTCACTAGGATGCTTAGGTCTCTATCTCTCTGTTCCTTTAATCTGGTTCCTAGAAAATATGCCTGGCTCCTTACTTGTTGCAAATATGCATACCATTTTGAACTCCTGTTGGTGAGGATTCTTTTGCTGTGCTCCAGATTTTCACCAGCATTCAAATATTGTGCATAAAACACAAACACACAAAAAACAATAACACTATATTAGAAATGATTTTAAATCGGTTCTCAGATTACTTGCAACAATAGATATGACAGTTCCAGTAAAACTTTTTACAGACATTTGTTTATGAATTCAAAGCATTAAAAGCTATTTTTTAATGTAATTTTGTTTCTAAATATGTGTACTTGGGGGGAGAAAGCCCCATTGACTTCAGTTGGACTTGTCTATCAAGTATGTATATGTAACACACGTCATCATTTGGTATGAGCCAAACAGGTGTCTACAGATCTATCTCAGAATAATATATGTAAATACAACAATTCCATTCTCCAACTCTGTTTTTTCATTCACCTTTTTCCAGCCTCTGGACCGTTCCATTCTAACCCAACATAGCAAGGCTGATATACACCATTCTATAAGCATTACTTGTTACTGCCTTTACACACACAAAAAAAGTTTACAGTGGGCCCTCCTGTGCTTAGCCATCCACAGATTTGACTTAACGCGGATGGCTAACCCCAGAAGTAGGGTTCCATGAGGTGCGGCGTCACAGTATCTTATTTTTCAGCTGTGCCAGGCCCACCACCACTTCTCAACTCCTGTGCACCTTCTAAGTAGTCTAAACTGCTGAAAGCAGTTTAAAAAAAGCAATCAAAAGCAACTTCCAGTCACGACACAAAACCGGAAGTCGCTTTTGACCGCTGTTTTGCCATTTGGACTACTTAGTAGGCATGTGGGAGTCAAAAAGCGGTGGCAGGCCTGGCACAGCTGAAAAATAAGGTAATGTGGCACCACCCCCACTACCAATTTCATTTAACGTGGTTTTTGCCATCTGTGGGAGGTTCGGGAACTGGACCCCCGAGGATATGGAGGGCCACCTGTACTTAACATTAGTCGCTAACTACATCCCAGAATACAACTTTTAAAAACATACAAAATTGTAAATACAAGGTTTTACAACATGTCTAACCACAGCAAAAGCTGATACATATTTGCCTTGCTTTGAAAATCTGTATAATTTATATTTAGGAGTTCCTAAGCGATCATAAATTGACATTTTGAATTATACTTTCCCTTGTGGATTGTCATAAACCCTCTTTTGGTTGTCCTGGTATAAGCATAGGATTATGGTCAAAATTAATATTTTAGAAATAATTGTTTTTTTTTCTAAAGATGATGTATCTTGCCATTTAGAAAAATACTTCTAACACTTGAGTGTGCCTGGTAAATATGTCAAATTAGTTCCTTTGCTAAGGAAGGGGCAGAGGAAACAAATTGGAAAGTTACAAAAAACGTTCATTATTATGTTTCCTGTTTAGTTAATTGATTTTGAAAAAAAGCTATAAAGGTACAAAATTGGTACAAAATTCATTCTAAATTAAGAGTTCATCTGGAATTAATTCTGAGTTTTAAGAGCAGAACGATGGAATAGAAAAAGACAATTTAGAAAATCTAGTTGTATATACAGTTTATTGTATGTATGTATGTATGTATGTATGTATGTATGTATGTATGTATGTAATGTACAGTCTTTGGACATGATTCCTGACTTAAAGTTTAAATTTCACAATTATTAAAATATAGCAGCTTTAATTTGTAATTTAAAGTGCAAGTCGTGCCAGTATTAAGTTTTATTGTAGAAATCTCCCTTTAAAAGAAAGTAATTCATTTATATCTTTGCATGGTACAATAAATCATGAATTTATTTATTACAATATTTATATACCACCTTTCTCTCAATAGACTCAAGGCAGTTTATATAGGCAGGGTGAACATAAATCCATTTTTCATTGAGATTTTTTACAAGTATTATTCAATGAGACAATCTCATAGAACCTCCATACAATTTACAATGTATTGTTTTAAAATATTGAATTTAAATATTTTAAAAGCAAATGAGTTTTGAGTTGCTTTTTTCTCTCCTACACTTATCCTTTTATATGTCAAACTGATGTATTTTAAATACATCAGCTCTTGTTCCACTCAAAAATGACTTAACTATGGTATTTGGGTAAAGTCAGGCTATTTTACTTTAAGTCTATTTAGTGCTATTGAAGTCAATTGAATTGAATAATCTTACACTTAAGTATTCTAGCAGCAATAGCTTATGGAGTGAAGCCTAATATGGTTTCAATTGTTCCATTGTAGAAGGCTATAATATTACTATTAATTATAAGTGTCTGAAAGCAAGCCAGTTCAGAGCCCATTTATGTTGTAAAGGTCATTGGCAAATGAACGTTCTTTCTCCCCCAAATAGCACTAGTAGACTTATGTGTGCTTGTCAGAACAAATATGATAATAAATTATTACATACAAAGTACTTCTTTTAAAGGGTTCAGCGCTGAGGGGTGATACCATGCTGCGTGAGGCCGCCAAATCCAAACAAAAGCTCCAGCGCTGGGCAGGGAGGGTGTCGTGATACTGCCTTTGTTCGGTGTCACCCCCTTCCTGCCTGCTGCCGGAGCCTTAGGGGTGACACCATGCCGCCCAGGTTTGGCAGCCTCTGGCCTGCTCTGAATCACTTTGACTTCTTGCGAGCTTCGTGAGATGCTCATTTGGTGTCATTCAGTGTAGGGTGCACCTGTAGCAACCCCCCCTCCCAGCAACGCCAGTGCCTACTATGTTCCTCAGGGGCCATGGTTTTCTGTTTGCACAATGTTGTAATTATAAAACATAAATTACAAGGCTATATCCTTCCCTCAGTACACACAGCCACAATGTTAAAAATGCTGCTATTGGCTGAGATGCTACCAAATGCTTGCATTTGTATTGCTGAGTGGCTTATCTATCACCTGTGAGGTCTGTTGATAGCAATCTTGAGCCCATTGTAAAGGGAATAACTTACTGCAGGGGTTCTCAACTTTTGGAAGCCAGGGTACCCCCTATCATGGCCCAATTTTCTGAAGTACCCCCTGCTAATTATCTGCTAATTAATTGGATTAATTAAGCCAGGATGGTGTAGTGGTTTGGGAGTCGGACTTAGACCTGGAAGATCCAGGTTCAAATCCCCGCTCAGCCACGAAGCTTCCTGGGTGACCTTGGGCCAGTCACTATCTCTCAGCCCCACCTACCTCACAGGGTTGTTGTGAGGACAAAAAAAAAAGGAGGGGAGGAAATATGTACACCACTCTGAGCTCCTTGGAGGAAGGGCGGTATAAAAATGTGAAAAATAAATAAATAAATAAATTAGGTAATTAATCGTTAAATAAATAGTACTAAAAATTTTAAATGTGACAAATGCCTTATTTAACTCTCTCTCGCTCTCCCTCCCTCCCTCCCTTGAGAGAGAGAGAGAGAGAGGCAAGGATCTCTTTTTTTTCTCCAAGTCACACTTCCCAAAATCAGCTCCTCCCTCCCCCACCACACCAAAGTACATTTTCCAAAGTACAAAAATAAGCCCAAAACCAAAATAAGAGAGACAGAAGAGCTCCGAAAATAATTAAAATTCAAAATCCATGTTAATTAACGCTTAATTAGATGCTGATGGGGCAGATAAGGGGCAGGAGTACCCCCAGCAAGAGGTCCGCATACCCCTAGGGGTACCCGTACCACAGGTTGAGAAACTCTGACTCACTGTATAGTGAACCTTGTTTTACTATGGAGAGTCCATTGTCAAGTGATTTGATTGTAAAGGGAACCCCTTGTAAAGTGAGGGTCTACTGTATATACATGCACATGCGCGCACACTCTTTCTTTAATATACTTCTAACAAGTAGAGAGAGACAGAAACGTAGCAAGCCGCCCTCCTACCAGGGGCAGGAGGCCGCGATGATTCCTCCTAGGAGGCATTTCTCCCGCTGCGGAAGCCACACACCCCTGGTGACATCACACGGCCAAAAGCAGGCTGAAAATGGCCCAAGGGGGCGAGCGGAAGGGCCGTAAAGGCCTCCTGAAGCCTCCTGGGTCCTTGGCAGCGGCTCTAGGAGGTTTGCTGCTGCTGAGGCCGAAGGAAAAAAAAGAGGCTCGAAAAAGGAGCTGCTGCATTGCCGCACAGGGATGTGATGCCCCCATGAATGATGCCCCCTGGCCCCCGTGTTATGGGCCTGGGCCGGGGGGGGGAGTGAGTTGGGCGACAGGCCATCGGGGCCTAAAAATGGCCTGAAAAACTCCACCACCGCTCCCCCCCCCCGCCGGTCCCAGGTGACAGCGCAGCTGCAGGGGGTGGTTTTTTGCCTGGAAAAGGCCTGTTAAGGGTGCGAGCGGCCGCAGCGGCAACTCCTTTTGTCCACACTGGTGCGAAAAACGCCGCTTTTCGCAGCCACTTTTTGCCGTACCTTTTTTTTTGCCTTTTGCTGCACCCCCCGCCTTGCTTCCACCTGCTGCCCCCTGCCCTGAGGCAGACCACGCAGATCTCCCTCCCTTCTCTCCGCTCTCCCTCCCTTCTCCCCCCTCCCCTCCTAACTGACACCTGATGTCAGTTAGATGGAATAGTAGGAGTTTATATTGAGGGTCTGTCCTACAGTGTTGTTCTTCTGATGATGCCCCGAATGTCAGGGGTGAAACGTTAAGTTACTGCTAACATCTTGTCTTTGTAATAAAGAATTTATAAACGATGTAGTCTTACCCGGAAATATGGGGGTTTTTACCTCAAAAATATTTGCTAAGTTATTTTTAGACCTCTCTCTGTTTCCAGCTTCTGTCTGACTCCAAAAATCTGGCAGAGGCATCATGAGTTGTATGCAGTTCAGTGTCTCTCCTGTTTCCTGATTCCTGTGTAATATAAATGTCACCCTTAACATTGCTTATTTCTGTTTCATAGAAGACAAACCTTTTGTCCTGTAGTCGTATTTTTTTTATTACTTGCAAGCAAGGATTACTATAATGAATTGTTGCAAGATAGTGAAGGAGAGGAATAAAGTAAGTAGAATTCCCAGCAATTTTCTTTTCAGGATTTTTTTGCCACAATAGTAGAAATAAATCATTAGAGGCTGGTAGAGAGGTAGAATGAGTTGATATATTGGTATAGACAGTAGATAGATTTAAACATGAGGCATTGCTATCTGCAGATCTTCTTTTAGATAGTCATGAGAACTTTAAACTGTGTGTCTAGATATATTTAAAGCCAGTCGAGCCTATATGGTTTTATTAATGTGCTGTAAATCTTATATTCACAAGCAGTGTTTACTGCAGTGCAGTATATTTAGAAGGAAAATTTACACCCTGCTGCAGAGGGAAGGAAGATGAGTAAGAAAATACAAGGGTAGATCTTGAACATTTATTCTAATCTGACAAGTGTTTGTAAAGAAGTTACTCAAAAGTGTAAATTACTTTGGGCGATCTTTTTCCCCTTTGCCACTTAATAATTTCTTCCCCCCCCCCAGTACTAACATGTAGAATATCCAATACTAATATCAGACTATGTTGTCAAGTATCCTACTTGATTTTAACATTGCTGGTGAACCTATACGAGTTTGGGCTCGGAGAAGAACTTTGGAGGTTTGAAGAAACCTACCCCTAAGAAATGGCAAACGAATAAAGCCTCCCAAGTTTTTCTCTGAGCAGTTACATGAGGCATCTGGTGGGGCCACTGTGTGATACAGGAAGCTGGACTAGATGGGCCTTTGGCCTGATCCAGCAGGGCTCTTCTTATGTTCTTAGGTTCTTAAGTTCAACGGCATGTAAACTGCCTTGGATTAAAGTCAGAGGAGAAATCCAATGACCAAGAAAGGCGGAATATACTGTAAATACTGTATATCAGTGGTTCTCAAACTTTTTAGCACCTGGATTCACTTTTTAAAATTACACTCTATCGGGACTCACCTAGCTTTACGAGATGCTCAAACATTTATCTCCCTATATTTGCACAAGCTTGCAATCTGCAGGAGCTTAGCTCTTTGAAGGGCAATTAACAGCTATCTGATTTTTGAACAGCTTCAGGTCTTTGTGGCAATTACTTATCTGATCTTTCCATCACCTGGGACCCACCAGAAATCAGGTCGCGACCCACCAAGTGGGTCCCGACCCACAGTTTGAGAAACATTGCTGTATATTATTATTATTATTATTATTATTATTATTATATTTTCCTTCCTCGCCCTCTCACTCCTTCAAAATCCCTGCCCTTTTACTTCCTGGTTTAGTTGTGGGAGCAATATTTGAGGAAGAGGGAGGATTTCTTTTCTTTACTTATTGGCCTGGCATGCTGTGCTGCACCAGGAAGGCGGTGGTGCAGGGGATGTGAGAAGGATGTTTACTTCCGTTCCTCCTGCTTGTTGTCCCGATGCACTGCTCTGCAGGGCTTTTCGACTGCCGTGCCATGTGAACAGAATGGGAGAAAGCCCCTCCATTTCACCCACTTACTATGTGTTGTTATGTTGCTGCTCCTGCCACTAGATCGGTAATTTGGCAAGGAAAAAGTCTGTTGGTGCGAAATAATGGGAAGGACTGGTGGTAATTTTCTGAGTCCCGGATTGTCTTGGAAAATAATCCAATATCTTCCCAATTGCAGAGTGGAGAAGAAATCAAACCATTTCCAAATTAATCTGAGATATGTAGGGGAGGGTTTACCCAACACTACCAGTTTTTTACCACTTGATAATGCTTAGATGCTGCCTAAAAGACAACTAGGAATGTTTCTTTCATTTAATCGCTATTGTCTGACAATGCGCAATTCGAGAATTGATGCACAATCTCCCCATCTTGTTCAGAATTCTACTTACAAGGAAGACTTCTATCTATGCACTTCTTACAAAAGACTTGACTTTTCTTTTTGGGAAGTTCCGAGGCATATTGTATTTAATGTAGCTGCATTCAGAAGTGAAGCTGCTGAAGTACAGTATATTGCTCTATCTTGAGGTGTTAATTAAAAAAATCATTGATATCTGTTGTCTTTAACTGTCTACTTAAATTGAGTTGCTGGCTGTAAAAAACATAATATTGTTTTAAAGGACTATCCAATGGCATAGAAAGCAGCAATGTAATGGTTGCTTGCTTGTGTATCTCTGCAGATAAAGTATTTTCAAATGCTGTAGGACAGCCATTTAACTATATCTCCAAAATTATTTATCCATGCATGTACACTTCTAATAGACACTTCTAATAGACACAGTGCATGTTTTGGCAATAGTATAGTTTGTTGACAAACCTGCTGCTCCAGATTTCTCCGTAACGTTTAGTTTTTAACTGAGTACTGATTGTTTGCATTTTGATAGCCTGACTTGTAGCAGCTCGTTTGTGTTGTTTGTTTGTGTTGTTGTGATTATTCATCATTGCTAGGCATCTTTACACATATAAAAGTTTAACTTAGGGCCAGTTCAGACATGCATGTTTACAGGATTGATCCCAGTTTCCAAGGAGCCTCGGGGGAAAACCTCCGCAATAGGCTTCCTTAATGGTGAACTCTGCCCCTGCCCCTCTCGTGGTGCATGTGCACTGCCCCCTCGAGGATGCCTGGCCACCTAGGAAAGGTAAAAGGGTTGCAGACAGATGATCTCCTGTCAGTAGTGCTGCCACCACTGCACTGTGAAGGAGCAGCATCCTCTTCTGACCACCTGTTCTGTTGGAAAGCATTATGTGTGAAGCAGTGTGAAGTGGTAGTGGTGGTTTGTTTTGATCTGGTGGTGGTTTTGATCTGTTTTGTCCATGGAAGGCCTAGTTACAGTCACTGAGTGGTGACTATCTATGCATATCTGAACTGATCTTGTGGTGTTCTGTAAAACTGCTAATTTGGGTAGCTGTAAACTGGATTCTGTAATACATGAAACTTGACCAATGAAATTATTTCCAGATTTCTGATAGCATTTTAAGCATAAAAAACTAGATTTAATTGATTGAATTGGAAATGGAGTGAAAAAATGAAAATATATTTTACATATATCTATGCATAGTTCCAGTCTGCCAGCTCTTATAAAGATGACTCATTACAACCAATTAAAGAGAAATGCATACTTCATACAGTATTGGCAAGAGGAGAAAAAGGGACACTGCCACAACCTTTTCTTCCACTGCCACATATATTCCATTTCATACTGGATCGTGTTAACTTGAGATTTTGATGGCTGTTTTGCACTCCTGCTGTTCAGTGTGTTGAACTTTGATTTGCAACTGCAGTATTTATAGATTCAGATGCTCTTGGCTATTGACAGTCAGGGTGACGGTCCTCCTTCTGGCAACACTGTGTAAATTTTGTAAGCATCAGCCTCCTGTTAAGGAAGAATGCCATTGTTCAGATTGTTAACCAAAATGCTTTTAATTTGGGGAATAGCTTTAAATATAGCAATTTGGCATGTTTTGGGACTTTTAGACCTATGTATACCAGAGTTGGGCTTTTGCAGAATTCCGTTTTTAAATAATATTGAAGACACCCGTGGTTGCTTTCCAAAAGTTTACTAAATAATTCAGGCAGATTCATACAATAAAAAGAAAATACAGTTCAATATGCAATCATACTCCCAAAGCATGAAAGATCTAGGAACTTAGGTAGAAGTAGAGATTTAGAAGGGATCTTGATTCACTGGGGTTATAATCACCTAATAATTTTGGAGAATTCACCTCTGATGCTGCAAATGCTCTAATTCTGGCACAGTAGTGAATGAAGAAGAAGGACTAGCAGATTGGGTCTGAGCTGGTCAGACTAGCAGAATGACTGAGAACGAAGTCAAATTAAGAGTGGGGGATAGGAGGAGAAGGGGGGGGAAATAAAATGGACTAACTGAGGGGTAATGCAAAGAGAAGGGAGGGGGTGTTTGCAAGAGATAGGGAAGAGGAGGGGGTGAAGGGAAAACCAGAGGAATCTCACCAGTACCAGTCCAGGAGGAAAATGAAGAGAGGGTTTCCAGTCTGTTCCTGCCTTTTATAGGGACCTGAGCACATGTCCAGGAGGATCCCCAGGTACACAGACAAACAGGAAAAAGAATTCCTAGATAGGACACCTCAATGCACCTCTGGGTAAAACAAACAAGTGGGAGGAGGGTAGAGGGATCTGTCTTGATGGTCGAACCATTAGGAAGCTGGCTTGAGACAAAGGAGAGGCTGGGATGACTCATCTCAGGTGTTCCTCTATTGTTTCTTCTAGGAACATCACAGTGGGGGGGGGAAATGCAGAGTAAATTCTGTGAGAGCTTTTTTGGACACATGGCGAAAATGGTGTCAGGCAGCTGGTCAGGTTTTTCCTTCATGCTTCTTGGGGAGACCTTTCTTCAGCATTGCTCATGGCAGGAACACAAGCGGCATTGTGTCATAATAGAGTCCAGTCTGGCACATGTTTCATCCAAAGTCATAGCTCACAGGTCATCAGCATTCAGAGTCTCTTTGGCACATTCTCATTTTAAGCCACTGGGTAACAAGATGGCCAACTGAATGCTATGATAAGATTGCAACATAAGGTGAAGCGGATGTGTTGAACACACCCAGATACTTGACACTGAAGTTGAGATATAAGTTATATTGCAAGTTCGTTGACATGGATTTCAGCTGTAATACTAGCACTGGCAGAAAAATGTGAAGTAATTTTTTTTAATCTTGTCAGTTGTACAGTGGGGGGGGGGCACAAATCACTGGCCTAGCTGTTGATTTTTTTTTTTTTGCCAGGAGAAAAGTGCCTTTTGGTCTCTCAAGTGCCTTTTGGTCTCTCTGATCTGTCTAATTATTTTAGTATCTGAGAGAGGCTGGTGAGTTGGAGTCTGAGTGGCACTGTGTTTAGCGATTGTGCAGAAAGATGTACATTGGAAGAGGCAATGGCTGGGGGTAATGGGCAAGAGCAACTAAAACAGTAGGCACTTAATCAGTAGTTGGTAGTGGAATAGAGAGAAATGCGGGTAGCAGGATAGACCTGGAAAATAGGAACTGGGTCTATATGGTATGCAATTCTTTCTTTCTTCAAGAACCTTTTTCATTTTCCTTTTGGCCTGGATTCTAGTTATTAATCATACATGGTAATAATGGGATCTACCTATATTGGCATCAATGCATACAGCCACCTAGTAAGGGCCCATATTAAAGTCAGTCATGTTGATCTCACCAGACAATATTGTTAACTTTTTCTTCCACAATCAAAAGCACCAGCATTTGGCCACAGAGGCAACATGATAGAAGCAATTAAAGATGTGTATCTAAAAGGTATGAAAGGTTTGCAGCTATGAAATATTCATCACAAGATGAACTTGTACTTTACTGGATGAACGCAATTGTTTTCATCTATACTGTGACTGCATCCCATGTGATGTTATGTTCTGCATTACCTGCTTTTGTTTACGGATTATATATCCTAAATGGATGACTGTCAGGAGGCAGGTTTTTTTCTCCCCACCTTTTATTTTAATAAACAGATATTTTATGTTGCGTGCTCTCTCTCTCTCAATCCGTGGTAGAGCTCACTGTATAACTTTATAAAATTGTGTGTATATATTGATACACATGCACACAATTTTATAATATCAAAGCCACATTTAATAAGCACTACAGCAAACAAAAAGGCAGAAAAAACAAAGTAAGTTGTCAATATAGTATTATAAATGCCTGGGTTGAAATCAAATCACAATACAGTAGTTTTTGTTGGTTAATATTAGGACTGGTTTGGATGGTGCATTTCTGTACTTTGGAACACATAGGGAGAAATGCTAAGCAGTTCAAGACACCAGCATTTTGGAACAGACCTGTTGGAGCTTTTCATCCATCTCTCTGACTTGAAGAAGGCTCCTGTTTCAGAGCCATTTTTTAAAAAATCTAGATCCTAGTTCACATCTTTAAGACAGGAGTATGTAACATTGAAACTCATGTGGCTTGACTTATTTGAGTGATTTTTGAAAGCTCTGAAAGGTTCTGACTCACCCTGCATGTATGGGAGAGATTTCCTGGAAGGCGCTACAAGAATAGTGATTTCCCCTTTTTCACATCATAGCTGTCTGTCCATCAGCTGCTCTGTGACTCAGAAATACCTCTTGTCTTTGAAGTACAAGTGTGAAAGCCAAGTATTTTCAAATGTATGTTAGTAGTATCATTGTTTTTCATAAGCACACATTAGTTGCATATAATGAGTAGCTTAAGAAAGGTGCTTTTCAACATTTCCCCCAGACTTGACATGTTAGAATCTGGGTACCTGACCTCATACTTAAAATACAAAATTATGTAGTTTCGCGACCGGTGCATATCTTAGAATTAAAAATATTTACCAGGTTATCTGGTTGTTTATTTGGTTCACAGATTAAAAATAATATTATGGTTTGGGATCTCATGATGTACAACACTATAGAAACTGTGACCGCTACCATTGGTAGCTTTGCTTCGTCGTCTTCAAGTTAGTGTAACAATAAAAAAAAATCTCTGGTAATTCCCAAACCATGAAGAATTGGAATAGCTATACTTTTTCTAGTATACTTTTGCTAGACAGCTAGAGATCTGTTTTGTCCTATTAATGTAATGTGCCTCAGCACACACCATATTCTATTCCCCTCCCTTCCGGGCTTGAAAGCCCGACACGGGGCTTCTTGGATCTGCGCCAGTGATTGAGCTGGTGCTCAATCTGAGTAGCCCCATTGTGCAGGCTGGAGGTTTACCTGGGGTAAGGGAGAAATCATCCCCTTACTTTGAGGAGACCTCTGGGCTGCTCTTAGCCAGCACTGGATACAGCGTGGGTCGCACGGCCCTGCTACACTGGCTCTGGATAGGATTGGGCTGATAGGGACTGATGTGCTTGTCTAGTAGCTACAATTGACTGATCCTGCAAGACAAGCGAGAGGAGACTGAAAAAGAAATCTTACATTGTATTAATATTACAGTAACACAGTTGTGACAAAATGGCAATATCAAAAGTGCTGCTACTTGTCAGGGAAAAGGTCCTGAAATAAGCTGACAAACAGCGCAATCCTAACCAATTTTCCAGTGCCGGTGCAGCTGCAATGCAGCCCCAAGGTAAGGGAACAAATGTTCCCTCACCTTGAAGAGGCCTCTATGGCTGCCCCTGAACTGCAAAATGCAGTGTGCGCCCTGTTGGCATGGCTACACTGGCGCTGGAAAGTTGGTTAGGATTGCGTTGAAAGTCAACTGTTTAGTTAACAAAAGTTGCTTGTGAAGGTGGTTTTGCCTACTCTGTACAAGCTTCTAGTGAATGAGACTGAAAAAAAAGTTTTCTTCTCCTGAAGGTATGGAATAAGGAGAACTTCTTCTGTCTCTTCTTCAATTGTGTTCAGTAGAAAACACTGAGTAATTGTTTGCAGTAATTATTTTCCATATGATCTGAACACGCCATCTTCTCTGTAACCTTTTGCTGCAAGGATGTATATTGCCAAATAGTCCTAGTCCTTTGTAGGTAAGTATATTAAGAAATCAAAATCTGACAAAAAATGCAAAGGATTGGCACAGATGACCTATTCTCACTGTTTCTACTACTCTCTGTACTTCTCTATATTGTTGTATTTTAAAAATATAGTGACATGGTCAATTCTTCATGACAGCATCTGTATAACAAAGTCTAACTTTATGTTCTTCTGTTATACTTTGCAGGAATGTTGAGCTATGAATGTTTAGTTCAAAAGCTCCACTTTGGACGGAAGCTTTAAATTTACTTCAGAAAGGCATTTGTGTATAAATGTGGTAGCTTAGCTGGGCATATCATTTACACTTGGGTTTCCAAGTCCTAGTAACTGTTGCCTAGATGTTTATTTAAAAGGGAGAGAGACTCCATTATTGTTAAAAGTTGTGATCAGAAGCAGGAATGTTAGATGCTAAGCCAATTTTATTTTCAATTTACTTTTCTGTGTTTTGATATACCGGTTATACTACAAGGAAGAGTCCATTTATTTAGAAAGTTACCTGTTTAAGGAAACAATTCATTATGTGTCGTGGAGCTGATGAGTTCAGTAGAGCCACCTTTTAATCCTTGATTCCCTGTGGATTTTCTTTCACAATGTCTTTTCCCTTTGAGTCTCTAAAACTACAGTCCTTTTGACTGAATAGAGGCTATTTTATACACCACCCTGCTCCCAATCCAATTAAAGGTTCAATAATAGACGGATTATGGAAAGTTTACTTCTTAGCAGAAGTGAAGCTTTGGAAAAATAGTATGTTGATAGCAAGGGGGAATGTGAGGGAAAGCGGAGAAAATTAAGGAGATAATGGTCAGTAATCTTACCTTGTCTGATGTTTGCGCTGTTCACAATGTAGCGGACCCTTAGAATAAGGGGGACAATGATTCAGATTCTTTAACCATTTTGTTGCTGGAGTTTAGCTGTCTCTTCAATTTTCTTCACTCTTGCTTTTGTTATCTGCATTTTGCACAAATACCATCTAATCCTCTACTTCAAGTCTGAGACTGTGAAGTTCTTTTTTGGTGCCATTTTCTCTTTTGGAAGACGAGGTTAGGTGATGGAAATGGTAATTTCATGAACAATCAACTACTTCTATCTTAGAGAATATATCTGTTGAGCAATTTCAGTTTTTTTCTGTGTTTTTTAAAAAAGATAAATAATTGTACTGAAGAGATTGCTGAATGGTTCCAAAGTGTGCTAAAGTTGCTAAATCATAAATATTTGAAGCACTTCTATATGATATATTTATTGACAGTATAAGAAATGTAACGAAAATACAAGATCATATTTGATGTTAACCACCTGGATTTCTTAGTGATCTCAGCCTATAGTGCTTTACTCTCAACAGGTTGTCTCAAGAGTAACTGTGTAATCAGATTGGGTTTAAATATCCACAAATGCTGTGCCATTTCACTGTCTTTTAAAGAAGCCCTCTGGACATTATTACTCCTTACCAGTGGTTAACAAAGTGTTAAAACCATTCTCCTGGTCCAGTGTACTGAGTTAGTTGAGCTGGGAATGTTTCTTTGTGCCGTCAAACCATTTTTTTTTGGCAGATAAATTAAGCCTTCTCCATTTTGTAGAACAACCACTAGTCATTATTTTCAGCTACTTTGCTACCTTATTATTGTTAAGATCTCTACAGAGCCTTTTTCTTTGCCTAGCATAGTGGATTTTAGTGGGCTAAATGTTTAATGAGTCAATGCGTTAAAGGCTTCACTTTTCTTCCAATTAACCCCGAGACCACTCTGGCATTTTTGTAAATCCACAGAAGTATTTTGTGAGGGCCTAAAGGGTAAGCTGCAGGCAGGCTGTGAAGAATGTAAAAAGACTAACCTGCTAACAAACACTATGCAGTCGGACAAAGAGAGTTTAATCCGTATTATGGTAAATGCAGGCTTAGTGTCCTAAAAGAGCTTTGCAAAGTGGAACAAAACAAAGAGGGGCAGCGCCAATAAAAATCCAATGCTTTTATTTTTATACACAAAATTGTTGCAAAAGAAAAACTGATAATAGCATTAAGAAATGTTTTGAATGGTGGCTTTAAATATGATACTAAACATTGTAATTGTTCACCACTTGAATACTGTTTGTTGTACATAAAGAAGCTAAAAGCAACACAGGACATTGAGATGACTGAATATTCATGAGACCAGCCAGGAAAAAATACTTCGGTATAAATCTGAAAAGCATATACTGTAGAAGTTTTAGAAGAAAAGGAAATACGGTATACGGCATGTACAGTTATTTGTATGCCTATCTTTAGAAACATTTTTAATGCACTGAAAAATACAATTACAGGGAGGAATTCAGAAAATGGAAGTGTGTATCCATTCCCTTTCTTAAAGGTCCTTTCTAAACATTTTTCTCTCTCTGCTAGGAACATGCTGTGCTAACTCTGTGTTTGTGCAGGGACCCAGACACTGTTGTCCAGATTGGTGTATCTTTTGAGGGGATATTCAAATGTCTTCTGTACATTTGCACTTTCCCCGTGCTCAAATCATAAATGGCTATTGCTAGGTAGAGAAGATTTCCCCCCTATGTTTGCACTTCTCTTGCAGTTGTGAGTGCCTTATGGACTGAGGTTGCATGAGTGTGATGAGCACCTATTGGCCACCTTTGTTCCCCCTATGACTGCACCTTGTTGGAATCTTTTTTGTTTCTTCTGTCTACTAGAGGGTTGTTGTTAGTACACCCCTAAACCCACTGTCAGCGCAATCCTGTGTAACCTTGCACCGGTGTAACACAGGAGATGCACCGGTGTAACACAGGAGATGCACCGGTGTAAATGCACTTACACTGGCATAAGTGTACTTACATAGTGCATCTGCTGTTACACCGGTGCAAGGTTACACAGGATTGCACTGTACATCACTTTAAAGTACTTATCTTTACTTTTTAAATTAAACAAACACATTCTGATGAGCACCAGTAAAGTGATCTCCTCCCCCAGAGCACAGTTCAACAGTTTCCCTGATGTTTGTCTCCCCCCCCTTTTTTTAAAGAACCTCTTTTGTTAGTATGCTCTGTGCTTACCCAAGGCTGCACTGGTGTTTATAGAGATTATATTTTAATAGAAGGGGAGGGGCAATCAATCACTGTACAGCACAGTTGTTGTCCCCTTTAACAAGACTACCTATGCCGAAAACCTATAGTGATGTCACAAGAAATTGTGCTCCTAGCCTATATAGGGTTAGTGATGCTTTGGTGCTAAAGTATTTTACGAAATAACAGATACAGTACTTTCAGATTTCCTTCTTGTGTGGAATGGTCCCAAGAAATAGATCAATGAAAGCTCTTCCATATTATAAACTTGGGGAAACTGCCAACATTTTGTGTACAGTTGGACCTTTTTATCCACAGTTTTGACTCAACGCGGGTGGCAAAACTGGAAGAGGGAGTCCAACCACGCCACATCACCAATTTTTTCAGCATTGTCGGGGGCCTGCCAGCCGCCTCCCGCCTCTTGTGCTCATCCAAACCGCTTAAAAAAGAAAAAATGCAACCGGGTGTCTTTGGCGCCATCTACAGGTTGCTTCTGGTAGCGGTTTTTCTTTTTTTTTTCCAGTCAGTTTAAACAAACTCAGGAGGAGGGAAGCGGTGAAGATGCTAGGAAAAAAAGGTAATGTGGCACCGCTCCCCACCCCGATTTTCATATAACACTGTTTTTTTATCCACTAGGATTCCTTCCAGGAACGGAGCCCCAGTGGATAAATAAGTCCAACTGTACTTATAAATGTTTATGTTTGTATCCACTTGATTAGAACTACTAATAGTGTGAATATTTTTTTTCAGTAGTTAATATTTCAGCAGTGTCTATTGTGGCATCAATATACTGTACAGAGTGTTTCGAGTTTCTAGTGTGCTCCACCACTGTGCCCTTTCCCATGATGCTTATTTCACATATTGCTGCACGTTTAAAGAATACATGTGTCTCAAATCTGATTGCAGGCAGCCTTACCTTGGGCCTACAAAAAAGGCGATTTCATTGTTATATGAAGATATCACTTGAATATTTTTTCAAAGTTGAATGCAAGGCCTGTCCTTTCCTCGACTGTAACTTGGAAACTGCCTAGTTGTGGTGACTGCTTATGTCAGCCAAATAGAATTCCAAAAATCTTCCCCTCTGGCTTTGCCACCATTTCACAAGGAAAAGCAAGGGAATTATGAATGTTTGTGATAAGCAGGAAGCAGAATAATATAGAACAGGGGTTCTCAACCTGTGTTACGGGTACCCCTAGGGGTACGCGGACCTCTTGCTGGGGGTACGCCAAGCCCTCCCCCTTATCTGCCCCATCAGCAGCTAATTAAGTGTTCATTAACATGGATTTTAAGTTTTAATTATTTTCGGAGCCCTTCTGTCCCTCTGATTTTGGTTTTGGGCTTATTTTTGTACTTTGGAAAATGTACTTTGGGGGGGAGGGAGGAGCTGATTTTGGGAAGTGTAACTTGGAGACAAAAGAGATCTCTCTCTCTCGTGTGTGTGTGTGTGTGTGTGTGTGTGTGTGTGTGTGTGTGTGTGTGTGTGTCACAGAGAGAGTTAAATAAGGCATTTTTTCACATTTAAAATAGTTAGTACTTTTTATTTAATGATTAATCACCTAATTAATTGATTACTCCAATTAGCAGTTAATTAGCAGGGGGTACTTCAGAAAATTGGACCATGATATGGGGTACCCAGGCCTCCAAAGGTTGAGAACCCCTAATATAGAAGCAGTCTGCAGCTTCTGCACCCACCATGGGAGGTAGAGTTGCATAGTTTTAACCATGAATAACGTGTTGGTTTCTCTTAAATTCATTGGAATGGAATGGGCAAGAGAGAAGCATTCTGGATTTATAACTGGGTATTTTCTGGATATGATGGTAATCCTTCTTCTAAGAGGCCATTGAAAGTTTAGATGGTCCTTATCCAGCATTTTAAAAAGGCATATATTATTTAAACCAGCTTGAAAAAAGTGTCAAAACTCTTCATATGTCCCCCCTCCCTTTACTGGTGTGAGGTGTTGCACTGAGACACTGCAGAAATTCATGATGGTATTCCCTAGACATCCAGGACTGCCTGCTAGCAACAAGATACAGGAGTTCAATGTGTAAACAGTGATAACGGTGATATGTCATTTGTATTACAATTTGGCTGTTAATTGTGCTGAAAGCTGCAGCTTAAAAAGGAAAGTGTGTATAATTGGAGAGTATATAACTGCAGTAAAGGTATAGTATTAAGAATAAATTTTGATAGGGGAAAGGTGTGGTGGGGGAATACTTACTTGGGTATTAAAGTTCACCTTAAACCAAAGGAGCTATACTGTAGTTTTTCTCATTCTGCAGTAAGAGGGTATGTGTGCATCTTTGAGAAGCCCAGGAAATTGTGAAGTGTGTAGTTTACACAAAGGGCCAGTTCAGATGGCCCAACAAACCATAGCAAGCCTGCAGAGCCCATGTGTTCCCCCTTTCTTTCCTCCTTCCCTTGTCCACCAAGGGAATTCTGATTTATTTGAACCACAGCGCTCTGTCTTACCTGAATCCTGGAGCTATGGATTAGAAACCAAGATGAAACTAGGAAGAGATCCCAGCTGTGGCAGAGAGTCAGTGGGGGAAGGGAATTTGGGAATTCTGAGGATGGTGGCCAGGAATCCAACAGTGACCCGATAGACGCATGTTAGAGTGAGGTGGTAGGCAGGGGTGCCAGAATTCTGGAATGTTCCACTTCAGACTGTAGCTGGGGACTCTTCTTTTAGAATTATTCCCTGTGCAAAGTAAGAACATAAGAAGAGCCCTGCTGGATCAGGCCAAAGACCCATCTAGTCCAGCTTCCTGTGTCACACAGTGGCCCCACCAGATGCCTCAGGGAGCACACAAGACAACAAGATACCTGTGTCCAGTCGACACTCCCTTGCACCTGGCACAGAGAAAACCTACTCCTACAACCAGGAGGTTGCTTTTCCCTAATCATGGCTTGTAAGCTGTGATGGACTTTTCCTCCATAAATCTGTCCAATCCCCTTTTAAAGGCATCCAGGCCAGGTGCCATCACCACACCCTGTGGCAAGGAGTTCCACAGATGAATTACACGCTGGGTAAAGAAATATTTTCTTTTGTAACAGCATATAGTCAACAATCACACTGAAGTAATGATTTAGAATAGGGGTTCTCAACCCCCCGACCTGATGTACTGTCTACTGTACCGCGGACCTCCCTGCATACCACTGGAAGTAACTGGCGATGATGTCATTGCCAGTTACTTCTGGGTTGGAGACCCGGTTGGAGACTGCGACAGGTTCGAAATCGCAACCACAACTCTACAAACGTCAGTAAGTGGCTCAGGGCTGGCGGGAGGGCTTTTTCAAGCCTTTTTCATGGCCTTTTTTAACCCGTTGAGCCTCCTACTGGCATTTGCAGAGTTGCGGTCTCCATGACAGATGCTGGAGCGTCTCCATGTTGGTCTGAGTGGTCGCATACCACCAGCCAAAGTACCACCGGTAGTACGCGTACCGCTGGTTGAGAACCTCTGATTTAGAACACACCTCCCCCTGATTTGAAAGCTATGACTTCCCACTTGCACTCTGAAGTGGTCAAGTTCAGGATTTGTAGCACTTCAGTTTACCATCTCAGTCTGAGAGGAATGCGTAGACTGGGTCAGTGTCATAATATTCCCAGATCTGTGCCATGAAAAGTATTCTGTGCCTTTAAGAGTTTCACAGAAGGGAAGAGTTCAGTGTGCCATTTATCCGATTGCTGTGGCATTATGATATGAAAAGCCACTTCTCCCTTCTACGTACTCCTTAAGAGCTGGAAACAAAAGGGGGCTGTGAGACCAAAGAGGTGGAAAGACTGAAATACAGTAACTTTCAAAATGAGTTTGAACTAAGCAGCCACATCTGAAACAGAAGGCCTAGTAGCCCACTCCAGGCAGACTCCCCCAGCAGGTGGGAAGCAATGGCACAGAAGCTAGCGGCTTTGTCTTTCCCTCTGTATCTTTCTGCCTCTGAGAGATAGCTGGCACTGAGGGAGCCAAGTGAGTTGTGAAGTGATCCTCCTTCAGCATAAGCCTCCCTGCCTCAAGTCTATGTCCAGATGTGTGGTAATGGCAATGGCAAGCCTCTAATCTTATAGAGAATATGCTAAAATTGTATTAGTTGATGCCTTTCACGTGCAAACTCCCACTTGAGGTAAACAGAATTGTAATTAGGATGAAAAGTAGGAATTTGACAGAAAAATGTGAGTGACAGCGCAATTCGTCCCCTTCCCCTGGTGTAGAGCTGTAAGACCCCGATGGCCCTCCTTGGATGTAGAGCTGGCAGAAATCAGAGGCGGCCATGTAATGGCTGCCGAGCCCAGGAATGGGGACGGGGATATCGCGGCCGACATCCCTGCCCCCTCCTGAGCCGGCTCGGCCAACGGCCTCCCGACATCCCCGCCCGGACCTAACCCCCATTGCATAAGCTGCTAATGCAACAGTGGTATACTGTATGGATTTTTCCATGCTTCACCATTTCTACTTTCAATGATATTGCTCAGTAACTTTTTCCAGACCCTGGCCAGAAGTGGGATGATGTCTTCGTATTGTGTTGGTAATGGGCACTCTCTCCTTTTTCTTGTGGTAGTTATATTATTAAGGCTGAAATCCTATACAAGCTTATCTGGAGTAAGCCCCATTGAACATAGTGGGACTTACTTCTGAGTAACCATGTATAGGGGATTGCACTGTCACAGTCCAATCCTATCCCCCACCATTGACAACGATGCAGCTGCACTGATGGAATGTGTTTTTCATGCAATGTTTGGGGGGGGGAGGTGTTCAGAAGGCCATCCAGAGGTAAGTTAAAAAGTTGTTTCCTTCTGGGTAGGCCTCCTGGCTGCCTATAGCTCTCCTCAGACCCATGCTAGCTGTGTAGTTGGTATAAGTCTAAGGAGAGAAAGGGGGTATGGTGGGGATAGGATCTGCCGTGTGCCTTTGCCGCTAAGATCCGCTCCCTCCAACCTGCTCCCCACCTCCTACCCTGCACCCTGAAATGCCCCTAAACCTCCCCTTCTTGTCCCCACCACCAACTTACAGAGTCTAGCAGAGCATCTGGGAGCCACTGGCATGCACACCACACCTCTGTCCATTTGCAGCAGCGCCCTGGAAGTGTACAATGGTGGCCCAGCTTTCACGCCAGTGCAAAGTGCTTTACGCTTCTGGAATGCGAGTTCTAGTAGCGCAACGCGCAAGGAAGGTGCAGATAAGATTAGGCTGTCAGTTTGTTGACAATTAGGGATTTCAGCTTATGGGGACATAAATCTACCATTTTGATATTGAAAGAGATGGTGTTGTACATTTCCTGAGTTAAAAGTATCACCACATATACTATACTAGATTACATTGACATTCATAAAAGAAGTAACCTGGCTCTTTGCTTTTGGAAACTCTCACATAATGAAGAGACTTTGTGATCAAACTGCTCAAGAAGTTGTATGTTTTTTTTTGCCTTTGTAGTTTTCCAGCAAAGTGCTTTTAATATCTATGCAAATGTTCTTGAAGGAAACATATCAAAAACTTCAGAAAAAAATTGCTTTTTAGTTGCCGGAATAGAAACTTGAGTCTTACTGTACAGTTTGCAAATACAGATGATCGGTTAATGTTAATGAGATGCATGAAAGAGGCTTTTGTCATAGTTTCATCAAACTGATTTTGTCAGCACTGGTGCAGAACCCTTGCCACATCTCTTTGAGTGCTCATTAGGCAGGAGATTTCTTTGAATTTTCATTAAATTGATGAACTCATTTATCTATGGGTAATGACACCTTACATTGTAAAGGGATGTGCTTAGAGATTAGAGTGCTTGCTTGAGTTTCCTTATTGTTCTTTGCTTTTGTGTTTCTGCAATATGTTGTTACGTTAGTTATTTCTAGCACATTTGTATAGTTTGGTTGAAGCATAAAATCAGCCAAAGGATTTAAACAAGTGCTGCAGAAGCATACATATTGTCGAGGATCTATAACCAGCACTTCAGAATATCTGTTGGATGATTCGCTGCTCTTCCATTTGACTGTCAGATTTAATTTTTAAAAGCTGGAATGCCTCGGAGGACTTAAATGGCTTTTTCATATCAAAACAGCTGTTCAAGTCAGAAAAAGTTTGATGGGGGGAGGAAAGGAGATATAAAACTGAGGAAAATGTAAGTGTCCCCCATCTTCAACTTTCCTATACTTAAACAGTAACATTATCACAGATTACAACACATCTTTCAGATACTGCAACCATTTCTTATCTGTGCCAACATCCTAAGTCATTTGGTTAAATATTTCAGTTCAGATATTCAAAAGCAAGACTTACAGCGCAATCCTATGCATGTTTACTTAGAAATAAGTTCTACTGTGTTGAAGAGGCTTACTCCCAGGAAAGTGTACATACAATTGCAGCCTTAGGAATTTTAAGGTGCTATATATTTCTCTCTCTCTTTTTTAAATATACTAACAGCACAATCCGACTTAACTTTTGTGCCGGTGTAACCAGCGGCGCAGCGAGAACGGGAGGCCCCAGAACGGAAAAGGGATTCAAATCCGCTTTGAATTCCTCTTTTGGAGGGGCTTTGAATCCCTTTTCCCTTCTGGGGCCTCCCATTCTCACTGCGCTGCTGGTTACACCGGCACAAAAGTTAAGTCAGATTGCGCTGTAAAAGATGTGCAGTGCTCATCACTTTTTCAAATGTAGTCCACAATTATGAAGATGCTTAATGTAGAATTTAGAAATTGCACTCTTCAGTGTATGTTGATGTTAAAATTGTATTCGGTTTGCAAAGAATATGCATGAAGTACATGTTTTGTATTGCTTTCTTTTATATTACGATGAACAATTGTATAGTTTCAGAATTTTTATTTGTGCACATTATTTATTGTATTTGTATCCAATCACCCAAGTTTCCAAAACATTAGTAAAGCACAAAAGAAATCATGAGGAGAAAAAAGGTGGAGAGAGAGAGAGAGAGAGAGAGAGAGAAAGAGAGAGAGGAAAACATGTTGGAAAATAGAATTGTGACCACTGAGGCACCCCCCCCCCCAAAAAAAAAAAAAATTCTCATACCTAGGTATTGTTAAATGAATTAAACAAGATATTGGGAGGCGGGAGAAGTGAAAAGGGCAAGTCTGAGTTGAGCCAGAATTAATCATGTGATGGTGTTTTCACCTCTTTCCCTCTCCTCATGCAGGGCAATTGGTCTTATGTTGCCACTGTGGTGGGGACGGGTCAGTCTAGCTGAACCAGCAGCAAGTGAGTAATGGTGTCTTTGTCTGCCTGGTTTCTAACTCTCTCACAGAGAGAAGGCAGTTAGTTTTTTTAATGGCTGCCTTGTAGAGAAGGGCCCATGTACAGTAAATTCTCACTACCTGTGCACTCTGTTCCTGTGGATTCACTTATCTGTGGGGAACAAGAGTGTAACTTGCGTTACACTATAGCCTGTTCTTGGCTATCCATGGCCATTCGCTGCATCCATAGCCATTCTAAAGCTCTCTGCAACCATCCTGAAGCTATTCGCAGTAGCCATTTCAAAGCTATTTGCTGCATCCACAGCCATTCTACAACTCTCTGCAGCCATTCTAAATGTAGTCAGTTACACTAGTAGCACCCCAGCCCAGAATGCTTTGTGCAGCCATTCTGAAGTGATTCCAGCATCTACGGTGGCCACTTTGAATCTCACGATGGCCGTTTTTAATTTGGTGATTAAAAAAATCCTTGCACTTTGGTTTTTTGGTAGTTGACCGAAAGCCAAAAACAAAATCCATTGGTCTCTTTTTTTTTCTCTTCGGTCAGTTTCCACTCCTACCTCCATATATGTTTCTTCACAGGTTAACCCTATTTGTGCCTTTTAGGGATGGCCTGTTGAAATATTGAGTGTGAGTTGCTAGTGTTGTAATTCTTAAGGGTTCAGCCCCCTTCCCATGGCCTCTGGAACTTAAGTCTCCAGGTGGATGCAAATGGTTGTGCATAAACACTGCAGATGAACACCTTAGAATGAGTTGTTACAGGTGTGTCCCTATTTGAGGTGAAATGTTAAGATTAACAGCGCAATTCTGTGTTACCTTGCACTGGTGTAACAGTAGATGCACCGGTGTAAATGCACTTATGCCAGTGTAATTGCACTTACACCGGTGCATCTACTGTTACACCGGTGCAAGGTTACACAGGAGTGCGCTGTAAGTGAAGGAAGCAGTCTTTGAAAAGGTTTTGGTGTATGGTTTGAAGGTCTGTGATACAGCCACTGAGTGGCAACTAAGTGGGTCTGGGTCTGATCAATGCCTTGATGGGCAATCTCTTTGGAACCCCGTGTATGTCACCTTGAGTTCAGTTGTGGAAGAAAGGTGAGAAATAAATTAATAAATAATAATAATACTTTGTGAATATCTGTTATGTATTAGCAGAGAGAAGTAACCTGTGGAGAAAGAGGAGGTATCACTAGAAGTTCTATGTATATACTAAAGTGGAGATTTTCTGGAATTAAGGTTTTAACACGCACACGCGCACACACGCGCACACACACACACAGAGAGAATTGCTGTTTTTGTGGTGGTGTTTTTTAAATCAGCTCCCCTCTAAGAAACTGTAGGTTGGTGATAGTACCTTATGATGTGGCTCACCTTTTTTCATGTCCTACATTTTCAATAGGACTTGTATTTGGTGATATGCTTACATGTAAACCAATTAATTTCGTAAATGTTATTGCAGGTGAAGCTGCTCTCTGTTGCAATTCATAAAATATGAAACCTTTTTTTTAAGACTCATTGTTTTAAAACTTACTATTAGGGAGATGAAATGCCTCTCTGTTCTGGTAGATAAGTCTTTTGTATTATTACACCCCAATAAATTGAGGTAATGTTTGAGTATCAGAGATAAAAGAACAGTTGGATGTATTTAATAACCAAACTGAGAAACACTTAATTTTACTTGTCTGTAGCAATATACCACAAATCTGCTGTAAAACAAATTGCGCTTTTGGAATATACTTTAATGCACATTCGACAAAGGAGAAAATGGGGTGATTGAAGTTCAATTTGTACCATGTTATTAACCATTTCCGCTTGACTAGATGAGTAAAAGGATAATGGATGAGGGTTTTATTATTGCCTTTCTGCTAAAATGAAGTGGTATAAAAGATAAGGTAATGAGATTAATGAATATAAGGTAAAGGAGTAATCAATCAAATTCAGAGAAAAGAAATGACAGTACTTAGAAGCTGTAAGAAAACAATTTTTTTAAAGTGGACCTCATCAACATGAGCACAACACTAAAAAGCTTGTACTTGCTGTCTTCAGCTGTTTAACAGCTGCAAACTGGATTCCTTAACAACACCACTGTGTGTGTTTTCCAAAGCTGTTGAGGAATAAATTGTGATATTGTTTACTATAATTATACCTGCTCTTTTTCATAATTTTATTTTTAGGGAATAGTAAAATTTAATCAGCAGTGAAATAAATTCTTGTTACAAAGTTATAGGTGGTGGTATTACCTATAGATCCTTAGAGAATACATCAAGATCTTATGCATATTACTGTACCTGTAACTTGAGTTTCCTGAACACCATTGCAAACACTAGCTTTCTGTCTGTCTATATATACCAATTGTGTTTCAGCCTTCATCCACACAGTTCAAGGAGCTGCATATGAGGTCATACCAGATCAAGTTCAATTCACTGTCTACTATACCAAAGTATTTATATAGCTTTGCTTGCTGCTGATAAATGGTTAGCCATCTTGTCCATGCTTTGCCCCACAAAGGTAGTATCATACAAGAAGGTTATGTTTCCAAGTATTATTGCCTTGTGTTACATGGAGAGAAAAAATTGTTAATAGGATTGGAGCAAGATGCAGACAAGTTCTAAACAGGATGTGGTTCACTGAAATAGTGGATACAAATGAGACACCAGATAAAGGGTAAATGTAACAGGTGTTAGAACTGAGGGACCATGCAGCCAATGGCACTGGATCAGCGCGCTGTCGGGGAGGCCTTTGCAACTGGTGCTGACTGCTTTTTGAGCATCACACATAGGATTGGGCTGTGAAAGTGTGATTTTAATGGGGGGGGGGGAGAACACAACACCATTTGGTGGTCTGCTTCAGGCAGTAAAATGCCATGGGACAGCATATATAAGTACATCACCGGCCCTCAACAGGTGCCATGAATCCGATGTGGCCCCCGGGATGAAATGAGTTTGACACTCCTGATGTAGGAGGTTATTAGAAAAGGGTTTGAAAATAAAACAGCTGGTATTATAATGGCTCTTTATAACTCTAAAAGTGTTACCATGGAATACAGTATATAGTTCTGGTCATCCCATCTCAAAAATGACATCAAAGTCTGAAGTGTTTTGAATGTTTTGTTTAGGAAAAAAAAGATGACTAAAGGAGAGGGCATGATAGAGGTGTATAGGGTGTACATTGTGGGGAAAGAGGACAGAGAATGTTTTCCCCCTGACAATATAAGAACTGGGTAGGGGGTTAGGGGTCATCTAGTGAAATTGATTGGCGGTGATTGAAGTCAGACAAAAGAGAGTATTTCTTCGGTTAATATGATTATGATCAATTTATGGAATTTGCTGCCATAAGATGTAGTGATGATGGCCACTAGCTTAGATGGTTTTAAAAGGCAAGTAGACAAATGCATGGAGGAGTGATCTAGTAATGACTATTAGGTCATGATGGCAATACGGAACCTGTAGTTTCAGAAGCTGCTGAGGCACTGTGTACTAGCTGCTGAGACGGGGCAAAATTGGGGAGGAGACTTAATTCATGCTTGTGGATTCTCCAGAGAAAACCTTGCTGGCCTTAGTCAGAAATAGGATGCTAAAATAGTTGGACCCTTGGTCTGATCCAGCAGAGCTCTTGCTATGTGTTTATGTAAGGAGTCGCGTTCAGTCCTGCTTGATTATACCTGTGCTGGAAGGGTTGTTATTGCATCTGTACCTTATCTTGCTTGGTCTCAATCTCCCACCAGTGCTGCACAAAGTCACAGGCAGTCTAGTTAGCAGTTCCTTTTGCAATGTGTTTCTTAATCTGAACCGATTGCCTTGATTTTAACTTCTTGCATTGTCCTGGTTACGGATTCTAGATTGCACTTCCTGGTCAACATTTCAAACTGGCCTGTCTTGCTGGCTCTGGCTCTTGGCTTGCCTAGGCCAGACCTTTGGCTTGTTGCCATTTACGGTATTTGGATTCTTGGCAAAGTTGTTCTTGAGGACATTCATCCTGCATGGAATTCTTGGGTGCAGCCTGATGCCATACAGCAAGGCTGGGGAACCTATTTGCGGTGCATGGGGAAATGTGTCGCGGGCCATGTGCCCCTCCACCGCAAATGGGTGCCCCCTGGTGCGCTCACACGCACCCCCTTCGCACGCGCCCACTCACCCCATCGCTCTCCTCCTTACCGTCAGCCGCCACCACCGGCGGCCCCGCGTGCGCTCACCTCGGCACGACTCCTTCTCAACCCGGCTGTTCTGTACATGCGCAGAAAAAGGTGGGTTGAGAAGGAGTTGCACGAGGTGAGCGCAGGGCCTCCGGTCTGATCTCGCGCGGGCCGGACCGGATGGAATCGTATCTGGTCTCGCACGGGCCGGACCGGATCGCCCCGGGGTCTGGATCCGGCCCGTGGGCTGCCGGTTCCCCACCGCTGCCATACAGCATCTAGGCAGGTTGTGCAAGGGGATTATGTGATTCATGTGGACCAAATGCAATTGACTGACTGATCCAAACTACCCTCCCTGCAATTGCTCCAAGAAGAGGAGATGTCTTAAGACTGAGTATATTTCAGGGAAGCTTATGTTTTGCAGTGTTCTTTTTTTAAAAAAGTTTGAAAACAAAATAGATGGAAAAGGGTTAGAAATAAAGCAAAGGTCTAACACAAGAGTCAATGAATAATTTACAGGCCATGGGCTTTGAGGTGCATCAGGTCAGCACAAATAATGCATTATGAAAAAGGAATTTCGGTTTGCTGTAAATCTGTCTGCCACAGCAGCTTAAAATAAAACAGTTTTACACATCTAAGACAACATCAATTTGCTAGTCACTGCTTCATGTATCAAAGAGCATTCTGTGAAAATATCAATATCATTGGTTAATATAAATGAAATTAATTTTTAAAGCTGGGCTAAAGGTTGACATCTGAAAAATTGCATTACTTTGCAGAAGAGAAATTTCTGTCTTCTAGTGAAATTTCAGGTCAGAAGGGCAAGTAATTTTCACAATCTTCAATGGGAACCAGTGAAATATGAACTTCATTGTCACCTAGCCCCAAAGCGATAAGATAAAATGAGCTGATACATCATTTGCTGTGGTTTTATCATCTCCTGCAGTAATTGGAAGAGAAAACATAAGAGCTTTTTTCCCAAATCGTCTAGCCTCCCTACTCAGACCTGAACCATTTTAGACTGATCGATGCAAAGGTCACGTAGCATTTATTTATTTATTTTAATTCTTTGTGCTTGCTAAAATGTCTAGTGGAACATTAAAATAATGAATATGTTTAATTGAGTTTGTCACCCATAAAAGAAGTGATTGAGATTATATATCAGTCTACAGAGGAAAGAAAGGGGGAAAGGATTCTACGATGTTGAATTCAATAGGTCCATGAATAAACATCTGACAGTTAAATATCGCTTAAAATAACTGTGCAACTGATTCTGAGATCGGTTTCTTTTGTTCATTAACATGAGTATCTGTGTCTGTATTAGATGTGTTTTGGCACCTTTGAATAAAACACAGAAATGTTTCTGTGATTCTTCTCCTATAAGAAACATTATAAATAAATTCATAGACCTTATAGCTTAGTTATTGTAATTAAATGTAATCGTGTGTGTGTGTGTGTGTGTGTGTGTGTGTGTGTGTGCATGTTGGAAAACAGTTTAACATGTGATTCTAAATTGCAAGGTCTGTAATCACATAAAACTAGTCGTATAACTCAAACGCACTACAGATATAAGTTCCATGAAGATCAGAAATTTGCTTGTAGATTGCACCTGTTTTAGTGTAATGCTGTGTTGAGTACTGTGTCACTTCCAGAGGGGTAGCCATGACAGTCTGCAGAAGCAAAACCAAAGAAGCATCTTGTGCCACTTTAAGATCTAACAAATATATTGTAGCATAAGCTCTTGTGGCCTACAGTCCACTTCCTCAGAAGCAACTGATCTAATGCATCTAATCAGCAACAGTTTCATCTGATGAAGTGAACAGTCTGTAAACTACGACAAGACTCTTTATAAATTAGTAAGGCTGTCTTGATGTAGGCAAGACCAGCCCAGTAATGATAGAGCCTGAAGGTCTTCCGTCAAATGGTGAATAGGTGAGGCAGCAAAATGATAAGCCTGCATCTTCCTGCTGCCCTGCACTCTAGTCCACACACTCTGATCTACTTCCCACCATTGGAGAAAGAAGGGAGGAACCTACCATGACTGCCTCCATCTCTCCGCTCACCAGCTGCTAGGAAAGCAGCTATGTAGGCCAAAAGACCGGGGGGGGGGGAGTTTCCCCTCCACCTTCTTTTCTTTCCTTTACATTCAACTTTGGCTACTTTGGATGCAGCCTCCTTGCTCTCTACCTGGGTCCTGTCTGAAATGACCCTGAAAAGTATACAGGTACCTTGATTCTAATACTTGTTTAACATGCACTCCTCTAGAAGCTTCTATCTAGCAGTTTTCCTTCTGTTGAAATCTTGAATCAGTTACTAAAAAATAATGTGCTAGGCTGTATCTGCTCTTGTAGGTTATTCATAGGGCTAAAATTAGTTAGTAGTTCTCTTTTCCCTGCATTCGTAAAAGAAAGAGTTGTGTCCAAGTGGCTGGTGTTTGGAAATAAATGCAAAAGAGCAATTAACAGACAACTTCTAAGAGGAAAGGTTGAAAGGATAGTGCAGTATAAAGAAGGTTTTGATGTTAATTGAAATAGAAGGTATCTAGTCTGCAAGTGAACATTTCAGATCTGTTTTGTTAAGTGAAAATTGGGACCTTTAGCCCTTCTTTACTGTGTTAAAAACACTTGAATTTTGAGTGATAAACTTGAAATGTATTTCTGGTTGATGAAGAAAATACTGTAAATCCAAGAACAGAAAAAGATACAGATTTTTCTAAGATACTGCAAGTAGCATACACTAAAGGAGGATATGTGCGTGTTCTGTATTTTTCAAACTAATATGCTTGGTGCGATAACGGCAGAGCAGTGGTAATGATGCAGTTTCCATAGCAACTGGTTCATTGGAGGGCTAGACCTCTGTCTAGGGTGCTGTCAGTATGTGTGGAGTTTCCGAGAGCAGAAAGTCCCAAAGAAGGTCTGCTTTCACCTAATCCAGTTTTAATTGAACTCCAGAGACTTTGAAGTGAATCTACAGACCAGGCAGATACTATTCCAAAGAGAAATGAAGGCCTGCTTCAGTTAGACCTTAGCTACTTCTAAACTGATAACTTCTTCTATTGAATGTTTCAGAAATTGGTGCTTGCTATTGGTTTATATTTGAGGTTCTATTAGAAGTTCAGATGTGCTTTCTGTTACAACAGCCAAAACTGATAAAATAGTTTGAGTAATGTAAATATTTTGTCAGAATAACTTGGAATCGTTTCCCCAACCGTTGCATGTATCCTGAGAGTTTTTCACCAGATCTCTGTTTCGCTTTACAGTGAATTAGTGGGAAGAAATCAGAAATAACTTTGATATTCAAGGAATTTGGGTTTTTGTGCAAGAATAGGTACTATGCAGAACTCGGCATCCTCACACTGGAACTAGATGTTATGGAGCAGGGGTCCCCAACCCCCGGTCCGCGGCCTGGTACCGGTTCGTGGCCCGTTCGGGACCGGGCCGCCCAGACAGAAGCATCGTCGGGGTTGGGGCGGTGGGCCCCAGTGCGGGGCCTGGACATGGCGGCGAAGGGGTTTACTTACCTCCGTGATGCGCCTCCTCCGCTTCGGCTGTCTTGCTGTTCGGCCCTCCCGCCCGCCCTGGAGGTCGAACGGCTCCAAAATAGCTACTAAACCGGCGGCGGGGGGGGGCATGATTGG
Source organism: Plestiodon gilberti rubricaudatus (assembly GCA_026170595.1). Classification (NCBI taxonomy): domain Eukaryota; kingdom Metazoa; phylum Chordata; class Lepidosauria; order Squamata; family Scincidae; genus Plestiodon; species Plestiodon gilberti. The sequence goes on along the minus strand of JANXHW010000005.1, from coordinate 41,180,641 downwards.
AGCCACGCTGGCTGCGCACAGCTGACATCACGCCCGGGTCACGTGGGGGCATGGCCTCGGCGGCCCCCCCGGCCCATGAAAAAAAATCCTCCGCAATGTTGGTCCCCGACACCACGTTGGTTGGGGGCCGCTGTTATGGAGGATATGTGACTGCCATTAAAAATAGCAACCCTAAGTCTTCTCTTCCTCGCTCCCTGATAATATCTACTAATACAGTACATCATATGTAGTGATGACATTGTAAACATTCTCTCTCCATTTCATTAGTTGCCATTTGCAGGAGCATGGTAACTCAAAGCATAATTATTCTTTGAATCTTGCGTTTTATATTGCTAGACGTGACTAGGGAAAGGAGGATGCAGGGATGCTGTTTTCCATGGAATCTGTGCATCTTCTGTAATGTTCTGACCTGAGAAATCCCCCACTGAGATAAGTTTCAAAATCATACACAGTCAGGAAGGGGTCTGCCACTCAAAGAACTAAAGTCAGAAGTTCCACAGGATGCATGTGAGGTAGCCTTCTGGATTCTGATCTGAAACTTTAAAGACCTGATGCTATTTCTTGATGGTGGGTGTAATTCTGGACTTTATATATTATATGTAGTTTTGACTGACATAATATCAGTTGTTTGACAAACGTTGTACAGCTGGCCCTCATCTTATGTGAGGGTTAAATTCCTAGGTCAGTGCATAATGCCAAAATTGTGTATATTGGAAACTACCTTAAAGCCAACAAAATACATACTGTCTCTTTAAAAACTAAAAAAGCACAGTATGTGAGACATGGGAACTAAGTGATCAGCAGCTTTATTCTTCCATTTTAGGCTTGCTCCAGGGCATAAACAGAGGAAGTCGGATGGCAGGTCGAGTTGCCTGCACTATTAAACTGTTGGTTTTCTAGGAGGGTGGGGAGTCCGAGCACGAATACTTGAATTTGCAAGAGTGTATCGTGCATAAGATGCAGGCTCACTGTATTTACTTTCTGGTAGTTCATTCATACAGACTTGTAGTCCGATTCTGTGCATATTTTAGGAGCACAGTTTATTTCACTCTGTATTTTAGAATTTTCCCATTCTATTTTCTATGGATTTTTATGCATGAATTACAACTTCTAAAAGCAAATCCCTCTTAATTTTCTTGTAGTTTTAGGCTAACCGTGGCAGATAAATGACAATTCTAGTTCTCTTTAGTTCTCAATAATTAAGCTTTGAACTGAAAAGGCAAAACTAATGCAATGGAGAAACAAAGTGAACTTAAAAAGAAATAGGATTACTTTGAATTGTGAAGGCAGGCTAAGAATATCTGTCAATTTGGGATGACAAATTGTAACTCATTATTTTGACAACTCCTTGTTCCATAGAGAGATTATGCTGAGGGATGGGTGTGGGTGGGTGTGCATGGGTGTGTTTAAAGGCTTCTGTTTAACCTTCATTAACAAAATTATACTCAACATCTAATAGAATTTTCTGTTTCAGCCATTAATGAATTCTATCTTAATTTTAATAAATTGAAAGTGACTTTGCACTAAGAACTGTTTGGTTTTGAACATAATGTAAATGTGTATGAGTCTTCAGAAGTTGCTTATTTTCTCTCTTACTTTTAATGACATTTAAATCTTAAATACAGTTGCAATACTTGTTTTGAAGAATGTTTATGTATTCGTAGTCCTGTAAGAAAGGTGATGTGCAATTTATCATTAAAACGTCGTAGATTGAAAGGTTTAAAACTTTGTCATAGTGAACATCCCTGAATTGTCAGGGAAAAAAAAAAGTTATTCCGAGAGTTTATGATGGCTCCGAGCCACCTTGATTGTCAGTGTTGTTTTTCTGCCAGGGCTGGGTGCAAATCAACTAAAAGTCAAAGTAGGGAGCAGGACCAGGTGTGCCCATAGTATGCCCAGAGGTCTGTGGGGAAGAGACAGTTACTTATGTATGCTTGTTTTTTAATGCATCTTTTATCTTTTTTTATTATTATTAGATACTTGCTTATACCGACGGACTGCATGGAAAATGGTTGTTCTCAGAGATTCGATCTGTCTTTTCTCGACGATATCTCTTGCAAAACACAGCACTGGAAATCTTTATGGCAAACAGAGGTAATGTTTTAACTGAGAATGGGATTTGAGAGCTTGAAATATACATTGACCATCAGCAGATTATATCTCATCACTAGAGAAGGATTTAATTTTAAAAAAATTGATACATTATGTAAAAATGGTGGCATCTGTGGCTGGGGTGTGTGTGTGTTGCCCAGCTTCGGTTGATGCATCAGCTGAGACCGTATCTGAGTCAGTCGGATCTGGTTACGGTGGTCCATGCCCTAGTGACATCTCATTTAGACTACTGTAATGTACTCTGCGTGGGGCTTCCCTTGAAAACTGTTTGGAAGATGCAGTTAGTGCAGAATGTGGCAGCCCAGGTGGTCGCTAGAACTTGGTGGGCTGAGCCTGCCATGCCGTTGCTACGCTGGCGGCCCATTCCATTCTGAACCCAATTCAAGGTGTTGGTGATGACCTTTAAAGCCCTGTGCAGCATAGGACCAGGATACCTCAAGGACCACATTCTCCCATATAATCCTGCATAACCCCTACAATCATCAGATAGGGCCCTGCTCAGTCCCAGCCACTGCATGAACCAAGAGATCCTTGCTCAATGACTGATTAGGTTGCAGAGTACCCAATTCCTCCCAACCTGTAATATAAGCACATCGTTCCAGCTTATTTCAATGTGACATTTCTGTATTTGCACTTTCAAGAATATCTGAATGTCAGAGACCAGAAAGTAGCTACTGATTTTGTACATCTTTGTAATACAGTTTGCACAGGTCTAAAGTACTTTTTTTTTTACTTCTGAGATCTTCTATGTTTTCAATCATTCTCCCATGTATAGATGACCATTTTTGCATTGCAAACTCATGTATCTGTCTTTGTAATTCAGGAAGTGGAACATTGATAATGCCTTCAGCTTTTGCTTGTATTGAGCATGATTTTTACCTCTCTGTGCAGTCTGATGATGGAGTGTCAGTCCTCTTTGTAGCTGTCCTACATGCAGCTATAGCTATTTTGATTTGTTGCGTTTCTACACTGGCCATTGCTTTTATCTCACTTACAATAGCAGTTGCAAGTTGTTTTTCCCCCCAAGGAAGAATCTCTCTCAAAAAAATTATGAAAGGATGCAAAAACCCAGGTGTATATTGAGTGAATCTCTGTTCATGTTCCTCAAATGTTGGGGGAAAAGTAGTTCTTGACTAGAATCTGTAGTTTAGCCTTCATTCTTTACTCTATTTTACTTCAGCTTTTTAAAAAAGAGAAACCATCCTTGACTCGCAGCCCAATCCTGCGCAAAGAAACGGTGGCGGAACTAGCGTTCCGCCGCTGGAAGCCGTCGCGAACGTGCCGTAAAGCACGTTTGTGACAACTTGCAAGTAAGGGAGGCCAGTGCATGGCCAGCCCCCCTCACTCCGCCACCGGGACATCCCCATGGCCACTGGAGGAAGGTAAGGCTCCTGCCGGTGGGGGTAGTCTGGGTGGCGAGGGAGGGGGGCCATTAGCCGAGCTGGCCCGGGAGGGGGCAGGGATGGCTTCCATCATATCCCCGTCCCCGTTCCGGCCGGCTCAGCCATTACACAACCTCCTCCTACTTCGGCCAGCTTTTTAGCTGGTGGAAATCCGAGGAAATCCCCTTCCCAGGTTTACACCGGGGGAAGGGGCCAAACGTCCCCTTTCCCAGAGTAGACCTCTTGGCTGCACCAGCACGACCTGGAACGGGGATAGGATCCGGCGGGCAGCCCTGGGCCGCTGGCCAGATCTCTACTCAGAATTGCGCTGTCAATCAGGCAAGTATGAACAACAGACCTCTCTTTGCTGCACAGAAAGAAGCAGAGACATTTATATACTAAGCCAGTCAATTGGTTCATAAAACCTGCTATCCTGATGTTGTTAGTTGCTAACATAAAACCATTTTATGTGAAGCAGAGTTAATTGGTGATGTTTAAATGACACTGCGTTGGAGAAATTGTTTAAAGATGGTATTGCCCTTCCAGAGTACAGTCATCTGTCTTGTGCCAAGAAACCTAGCATGAATATCAGTAAATAATGTCTCACTTCTTTTTCACAGTTGCTGTCATGTTCAACTTCCCAGACCCTGCAACAGTAAAAAAAGTGGTAAATTGTCTACCTCGTGTTGGAATTGGCACTAGTTTTGGGCTGCCCCAAACCAGGTATAATGAATTTTACGGCTCTTGGGAAGAAATGTTTCCTGACCATTGGGAAGATTTGAGCTGATAATATGAGGCTTGTGCATATGAAAAATAAAGCAAATGTAATTGGAAGAGCAAGGAGGGGGAAAGAAGAAAAGGGTGCGGCTTCCACTTCCTCATAATTATAGGACTGTCCTTTATGTGCTGTTTTGTGCAGTGTTGCATGGTGTGCATGTTGGAAAACTTCATCATGCGTGGGGATCCTGTGTAGTGGCCGATGGCATAGTTCAGTGGAGAAACAAAAGGGAGGCGAGGGTGAAAGGTGCAACAAAAGTCTAGCAAAAGGCGGCTGAGGGGGAACATGATTGAGACGTATACAGTTATGCATGGGATGGAGAGAGTGGATAGAGAGAAGTTCTTTTTCCCTCTCACACAGCACTAGAACTAGGGGACATCCACTAAAATTGAGTGGAGGGAGTATTAAAACAGACAAAAGAAAATATTTCTTTACCTAGCATGTAATTGGTTTGTGGAACTCCTTGCCACATGGTGTGGTGATGGCACCTGGCCTGGATGCCTTTAAAAGGGGATTGGACAGATCTGTGGAGGAAATGTCCATCACAGCTTACAAGCCATGATGGGGATAAGCAACCTCCTGGTTGTAGGAGTAGGTTTTCTCTGTGCCAGGTGCAAGGGAGTGGCGACTGGACACAGGTATCTTGTTGTCTTGTGAGCTCACAAGACAGGAGCACCCTGAGGCATCTGGTGGTGGGACCACTGTGAGATACAGGAAGCTGGACTAGATGGGCCTTTGACCTGATCTAGCAGGGCTCTTCTTATGTTCTTAAAACAACTTCATTGTAGGGGTAATGAACAACAATAGGGAGGGGGGAATTACTGTTACCAGGGTGGCACTTTTTCAGTCCACCATAATAACAAAACTAACTCCTGATGGCTTGTGTTATTTCTACTTCACTACTGAGCTCACAGAAAGCAAGGCATCTCCATATGGTTCCCCCTACATCGGAGGGATTGGGTGGGAAGATTAACTGTGTGTGACCTGCTCCAAAGACCCCCAACATCTTAAATTTGCTTGCATCAAAATTAGGACTCACATTGGAGAGAAATCATGTAGCACTTAAAATTTGTGACATAGTTAAATGCGGATTTTGAAGGATTTTACAATACCTTGCCTAACATTGATTTTATCTTTCAGGCGCATTTCTTTGGCCAGTCCGCGTCAGATTTTTAAAGCATCAAATATGACTCAAAGATGGCAGCACAGAGAAATTTCAAACTTTGAGTATCTCATGTTTCTAAACACCGTAGCAGGTATATAATGGAAATGTTTGAGAAAGAATAATGTGAGCAAGTGATTCATTCTGGCATAGTATTGTCTTGTTATTAATGGCAGCAGTTCTGGCCAGTGTGCTCTCTTGGAACAAGTGCTTCTGTTGCTACCACCACTGCTTTCTAACAGTTTTATAAAACCTCAGTATTTAAAATGCTTTAAACTATGCATCCAATTCTGTGCCTGTTTTGCAGTAGTGCCTACTATTGTTTGTCTTTTCCTCTGTGGCCTTGACAAATACAGTAGTTGTTCTTCATTAATGGGAACATTTAATTCAAGCATTTTATTTAAAATATTTATTTCCTGGTTTTCTTTTAATTATGGAGAAAGTGGCTTACAAATTTAAAACAAGTTATCATAACAGTCCATGGAAAGGCATTTTTACCCAAGGGTGTATATACACAACAGAAGTTAAATATGTACACCTGTGGGCTGGGAGGATATGGGGTTGCTAAAAACATTGACGTTATTGAAAAAAACTATTTGCCTTTATTTTTTAGGTTTTTTAAAAAAAACTATTGCCTGTCTTCCCTTTTTTTCTGAGAGAGTGGTCATTTAGACTGTAGAAGCAAAAACAATCACCTTAATCACTAGCCTCTGAAATCTCATGCTAACCTAAATCTATTCATCTTTAAGGTGTGACAGGACTCTTTTGTTTTTCTTTGTAAGCTGTAATATGCCCATTTGCTTAGGACTTTCACTATACACTATTAATTTGAAACTTGTTTTAATCTTTGTCCTGCAACTTTGAACCCTATTTAGTTAGTTTGGGTCTGTTTTACAACTGGTGATCAAACTTTACAATCTCTGTGTGATTGGGCCGATCCATGCAATAGGCAACATATGAATGTTACAGTTTCCTGCACAATATCTGCCTTCTTGTGAAAGTGGTATTTGGTGACTTTCACTTCCACATTAGGTGACTTCAAAGTTTACACCAGTCCTTAAGGTTCACTATTTCACTCCTGAAAGCATTCTATCTCATAATAGTCTAGATCAGGGGTTCTCAACCAGTGGTACTAGTACCACCAGTGGTACTTTGGCCAACTGCTGGTGGTACTCAGACCTCCAGACCACCGGAACCCCACTCTTACACAGTGCTTTCAGTGGTGCATTGTTGCTCCTGAGAGGCTCCTGCCTTTGGCTGAGCCTCTTGGGAACACTGAGAAGGGCCCTCCCATCCATCCAGAGCCTCCTACCTGCGTTTCTTGGCCTCCCAAAACCTGAAAACCTGGAAGTAACTGGTGATGATGTCATTTCCAATCACTTCCGGTGGTACACAGCAGGAAAGTGGCACCGGAGGTGGTACTCGGCCGGGAAGCGGTTGAGAACTCCTGGTCTAGAAGACTTGTTAAAATGAGAAAACCTAACTGATTATTCTCGCATTGCATGGGTAAAATATAAAAAAGTATTATTCGTATATGTAGGGTCATGTATTTGTCTCGTTCTGTTACCACTAAAAATGTATTATTGTTCTTGATCATCAGGACGTACTTATAATGACTTAAACCAGTATCCAGTATTTCCTTGGGTTATTACTAACTATGACTCAGAAGAGTTGGATCTTACACTTCCAAGCAACTTCAGAGATTTGTCAAAGGTATTATTTTTGTCAACCACTGTTTGCACTTGTATTGTATATGGCATGCTATTATTATATATTATATTTCCATGCTGATTAGATTTTACTGGTTTTGCCCTTATTAAGAAGTTGCTGCTGCTGGGTTTGTATTTTATTGTGATATTTTAAGAATGTTTTAATGTTTATATTATAAATTTTAAATGTGATGATATGTTATGGTTCTGTTATGGTTCTGTAACCATACGTTACAGATGTTACGTATGGTTCTGTTATGTTATGGTTCTGTAAGCCACTTTGGGGAGAAAAGCAGGATACAAAACGAGTAAGGAAACAAATACAATATTGTATCAAATATATGTGACGGCTAAATGGGGGGGGGAAATCTTATTGTTTGTACTTCTGTTTTTTACACATGTTTTGGGAGTGGAAGGTGTCAGTTTGACAGTTCTGTATGGGTAGAGAGAGGGATGCAAAGCTGTCGGAACAGCTACTAACTTGTATTTTTTGACTGTCAAAATCTATAACCAAGCCCTATTGCCTTAGTCCTAGAACATCTTTATTTCTATTGATGTATATATTTGGTGAATTTATAGCCTGCTTTTCAACCAGTGTTCTCAAAGCAAGTTACAATTAACAATGTTAGCAAAATTACAGCAGTGACAGTGAACTATTTAAAGAAAAAGCCAACACAAACAAAAACTAGAGAGCAAAGAATAGGTAACGTTTTAGCCATAAAGGGCTAAAGGCATAAAATTTTGTTTGACAGCTTGTTTAAAAAGGTCTGTGTCCTGGGTTTCATACTGGACTTGGTGACTGATACCAAAGACTGGGGGGCCACTACCAGTAAGGACCACCCTACCGTGGCTATCAGCCTGATGATAGGACTGCCAAGAGGTTTTTGTCTCTGATCAAATTGAGCAGTAAGGAACATAAAGAAGGCATTCTGTCAAGTATCTTGGGCCAAGACTGTAATGTGGTTCCCAACCTTTTTAGACCCCCTTTTGTAGAATGACAATCTGTCGGGATCCCCCTAAGACCAAAAGTGATGTCAGTAAACAGGAAGTGATGTTGTTTTGAATAAATTAACTATTTAATAAATCACACTTTTTAAAATAAACCACATTTTTGAAGTTGTACTCATAAAAAGCCCCATGGAGGGGGGGGGGAGTGAACTAAAATTAACAGAGATGCTAAAGGGCAAGCAGAAAGTAACTCAACAGGGCAAACAGAAAGTAACACAAGGTGAGCAAACAATCCCCAAGACACTTTTGTCTGCAGTGGGGGGGAGGGCATCCAGCAGAATCCTGTGACCCCCCCGAAACTGCTTCACGACCCCCGGGGTTCACGACCCCCAGGTTGGGAACCACTCCTGTAAATGATTTGCAATAAAAGTGCCTTTGAATATACACAAAGTGATTTCCTTTATCACCAAAGTTCTCTTTAAATGTTATATGTTGTGAATTGGCATGTAGATACTGGTGTGCTTTTTCTGCTTTCCTGACTATGCATTAATTTACCTGGATATATAATGTCTGAAGAGGCCTAAGTCATCACAGCCAATTACTGCATGCTTAGGATCAGAGGGAAAGACATACAACTCACAGGATGCCTATACTGACTAATCTTCTATTTTATTCTAGTTTTAAAGTTGTATACTGAATATTGATCCATAGCTGTAAGAAAAGGAAACCAGATGTTCAGTTAGATAGACCTCCTCTGATCCAGCAGTTCTGCTGTTTTTATGCGAGATATAGGAAATTGAGAGATCCTTTCCAGGAAGGAGATTTTTAGCATCTGTTCTCTGGCTTCAAAAGGTGCTTCCAGGTCACTAACTGGAAAGCTACTATTGGAACTACGGACGAGTAGCCTAACTGGGCATCTTTTTGTGTGGGAGGTTATCCAAACAAGCAATTGAAAGAGAGAAGCTATGGCCCCAAATGCACGGGATGCAATGCCCATTTGTTTTCTACAGTTTCTTCCATCCAGAAAAGGCTGGTATTTTCAACTATCTGTAAACACTCTGGTAGCATCAACTGAGCAAAAGAGGTCTTGGCCTTCCCACCATAGAAGTTGCCAAAAGTTGTAAACATTTTGTACCTAGTTGACAGCACTGTGATCTGTATTATAGTTTTGTTATGAGGAGCTATTTCACTTTTTATAGGCTTTTTTTGTCCCTTTCCCTGTCACAACTGTGAGTTGGCTAGTTTATTCTCCTGACACTGTAACATTTTCATCTCAAGTGATGGTAATTGGAACTGTAGCTGTGTGTTGCTTCTAAGCGGAGCTCTTTAGCAGGTTTGGCCCAGTCATGAGGCTGGCTGAACCTTTGCCTCAGGAGATGGGCTGGGACGGGCAGCCTGGTGGCCCCATCCTCTTCTTGTGCAGGAGAGCATGCAAGAGAAGGGTGGAGAGGACTTACCACCTCCAACCTCCAGCTCCACCACTGCTTCTTGTAAAAATGGTCAGCAGAGAGAATCCTGGGAAGGGGGGGGTCTGTTCCCAGCATTCTACTCACCAAGCCACTTCACAAAAAGTAGCAGTGGAGCTGGAGTTCAGAGAAGGAGGTTAGTTTGCCCTACAACAAGGATGTGTATGAGTACATGCTCGCAGGTGCTGGCATGGTAAGGGGATGGGCAGTGGAATTTGGGGGTGGGTTCAGGCAGGGGCTGCCCCTGCTTATCAGGATTCTGGAAAATTATTTTTGAGGAGAATCTAGGTCAACATTATAAATCAGTTTGTGTATTAAAAGTGCTATAAAGTACCTGTAGTAATGATTGGGCATTTGAGAGAATTCTTGTTTTTGACAGTTGGAAAAATAAAGGTTCACGGGTTCTCCTGGGCCAACATGCTTACTATTTATGCTGTATTTAAGTGCACACTTGAACAACACCCTGGAAGGAATTTTGCATTTATGTTGGCCTCTGGTGCAATATCTTAGCAATATTTCTGTCTGAGCATTGATTTATTGTTGCTGCCATTCTCCAGGCACTGTCTTTGTATGGAAGTGAATGTTTGTATCTTTGCAATCTACATCTCACCTTCACATCTGCTCTCCTTGAATTTCATTGCAGTTGATCAGACAGCACTTGTTTTATCCACTGCATTTTAGGTGCTGTTTCTGATTAATACTATTGTCTCGTCAGACTTGGTAAACTTTGAGAAACAGGTTACTGAACAAAATATTATAGTTGCATCATTCATAACTATATTTTGCTTATTTTTCTGGATGTACCTTCAACTCTACCATCCTCAAATGAAGTTGATTATTGTGATTTTGCAAATCTTATATTAATGAGAAATAGGACAATTGTGGGGGGGGGAAATTAAATTAAAATTAAAATAACTGGGATTTAACTGAAACTGAAAAAGCTTTCAAGATGTTTTACTTTTAAATTGTTTAAATTTACACTAAACTTTGGCATCTTCACTATGCCAAATCTATCTGCTATATGTACATGCTGCATTTAGCATGTAATCTGCTACTTATAATGTAATCATACTTATGTGGAATTCTGGAGCCTGTGCTATCTGAAGGGATAAACGTCGAAAGAAAGAAAGAAAGATTGTGAACTAAACTTTCTTTGCCGAAAAGAAGTGGTAGACTTTCTTCACCACTTTTCTTGTGTTGAAATTTCTTGAAAGGAGAACTCTTTTCATCTTCTATGAATTGCAACCTTTGGGGAAGGGGGGAGAGGATGCAATGGAATGGTTTTCAGGCTCTATACATCTGACGTATAATGGTTTTCTCTTATAAATCCCTGTATGTGCATGTGTACAACTTTTGCACGGTTTGCTTAAGTGGCCCTGCATGCCATCGGAAGCTGCTTCCAGTACTCTGCATAAGTTTCAGAAATGGCTTCTGGTGCAGTACAGTGGGAGAAAAGAGTACAGGACACCTCAACACCTGTGCAGCTATTTCTCTTAACACATTTGTCTGACTTTGAGACTCTGGGTTGTATCCTAAGGTGCTTCTCCCTTTTAGGTTAGAAGCTCTGCTTGTGCAAGGGGGAAGGGCCAATTTTTCTGATCTCCCCTTCCTCCTGTGCCTCCCAAATACAGTATCTGTTTCTGAGGGTCCCCCACCCTCAGGAATTCTGCAGACTAAGGCAAGGGGAGCTAGGTGAAAATTGCCCCTTGTGGAAACAGCTTATCCATGAACAGAAGAAGCTCTTGGGATCCCACTGACCCACTGGCATATGCTAAAACCTTCCAATTGCATTTTCAAAATTTAAAGTCTTGATCTATGTACTTAATGTTTAAAAGTGCTTGCCCCTTGAGAGTTATGTAACATATCCTTGTTAAGATACAATAAGGTAATACAGTACCTTTATTACCCTATTGTATCTTAGATAGTTATCCAAGTTGTCTAAAAAACACACCAAACAAACCTCTTTGATTTGCAATTTAAGCCCTCCTGCCAGTTTAAGGTGTCTGTCTGTCTGTCTGTTTTAAGAAGCAAGTCACACGAAGTTGAACTAAGACAACTGAAATGGATTTTCCTTAATATTACTGTCAGTCTGATGAATCCTCCTGCCAAACACTAGCAGAGTATCTACCAGTAAACTGTTCTTGCTCTGACCTAGATGTTTTATCCCTTAACTTAACTGAATAAGTGTCACATATTTTATTTATGAAAAGTACATATTTTATTTCTGTAACATACAGTGTTTTCCTTTGTCTTGTTCTTGTTCTGTCTCCTTCTGTCATCCAATTGTTTTCCTCCTTCACTTCAGATAATATATTGTAAGATATTCCTACATTTGAGCAACTGAGAATGTTTTTAATAACTACATCAAAAAAGCTTGGGAAACATACCTCTAGGTGGATTTCCTGTTGGGTTTTGTTACCTAAATTCCTTTTTGTGGCCAAGATAGCCACAATCTGCCCTTCTTAGAAGAGGGTTTATTAAGCAATCCATTAAATCCTTAGTTATTTTCGCTTTGAAAGTATATGCACATCATAAGGGTTTACTCTACACACCCCTTTCATGCAATAATTGAAAAATTATCTTCTTGTTGGTAGCGGAATATATGTAGTTGTCAAACTATAGATAGGCTTACCATATCGCCGACCGGGACGCTCCGTTTTGCCCTTAAGGGGCGGGGGGGGAGGGAGCCAGAGCACGCGTACTCTGATTCCCTCCCCCCCCGCCCCTTAAGGGCAAAACGAAACGTCCCGGTCGGCGATATGGTAAGCCTAACTATAGAGGGCACCACAGCTAAGAAATGTAAGGTTGACTGAGGCCTGGGACAGGATCACCAGGTGGTTGTGTCCAAGTTCTGAAACTTGCCTGCTTTTGTTACTTTTGTCAAGATTACAAATGACCCTATTTTACCACCCTATGACCTGGTATGATGTTTGACTGAGGGGAATTCCTGCTGTTATATTTTCGTTCTTGATTTTGTTTAGCTGCTATAGTTTTTGTTGATTGGTTCCTTGGGTTTGTTTGTTTAATTATGATTGTTTTAATTGATCTTGATATTTCATTTTTGTTCTTAGCCCTGAATTCCCATATAGGTGAAAGGTGGTATGCAAATCTTTGAATAAACACCATGTCTCCTATTCCATCTAGCTCTGCTGTACTACAAAAAAAAAAAAATCCTACACCTAGATAAATGTAATTGGCCTGAAACCTTTAATTGGAAACCACCATACCTTTCACAGCTAGGCTGACTTGTGATTGTAGTACACTATTTATACAGCAGCAAGATCAGGACATGAGTTAGATCAGGGATGGCCAACTTTTCAGCTCCTGGCCCTTTAATGGTGCTATAGGTGAGGGCATTTCAGCAGGTGCAGCTGCTTTAGCAGAACCGTCAGCACTTGCAGCTGCCAAGATTCTGTCTTCTGCATAACTCTTAAGAACGCAGAGGCCCTAATGGTGGAAGGTTGGGCACACCTGAGCTAGATCATGGAATACCTTTCAGCTCTGTGATTTTGTGTCTTGCAAAGCACAATGGAGTTGTGTATCTGTGCTCCTAACTTTGGTATGGATTTTGTGTTTTCTTACATCTGAGTGGATTGTGTACCTACCAGGATATGGAGTAGTCATCTAGCATAAGACCCATGATCTAAGTGTAACATTCCTAATCTCTAACCAACATTAAGTGGTTGTGCGTGGCCTGCATTTCCTCTTACACGTGAGTTTCTTACCCACCTCCTTTACTTGCCTGCATTATCTACGTAGCATTACCTCTACACTGATGTTAATGCTACTCATGGCATTTTAACCAAGGTTTGAATTTGGTTTGAATGTTCTGGTTAAAGCTAATTATAGTTGGTGTTATATTGGTGCAGATGTGTTAAACTACCTCATGTTTAATGCTGATAAGAGAAAGAAGGAGGTAGAATGAGGACTGAGCTAAGAGCCTGTGATGTATGGTTAAGAGATTAGGAATGCTACATCTCCATATGGTCCCATATGACATTCAAACATGTGGTTTCAGGAATGTTCTGTGTCAGATGTGCTTACCTGGTTTCAGTGCTTCAGGGCTACAGACAATATTTACACAAATTTAATAACATAACGCCTAGTGTGTCCTGTGTCATAGTTGTGTGTGTGTGTGTGAGTGAGAGAGAGAGAGAGAGAGAGAATTAATAGATTCTTAATAGATTCTAAACCAGAATAGATAGTTCTGGTTTATGGGTTATAGTGCTATAACTTATTATGGAACATGCACTAATGCAATGGTTCCCAAATTGGGAGGCGTGGCTCCCAGGGGAGCTGCAGAAACCAGCCAGGGGAACCGCAGAGTGCCACAGGATCCTCTCGGATAACAGTGCAATGCTTTTGGCAGGCATCAACCTAATGTAATGGGGAGCTGTGGCCAATGGTCAAGGGAGCCGCAGGTCAAAAAGGTTTGGGAAACTCTGCAGTAATGTATTGGGTTTTGCCCATCCTTTATCACTCTGCTTTGTAGAATACAGTGTCCGTTTGCCGTCCACATGTCTATACTTTGGATAATGATCCCATCTTTACACTTTAGCTCAGTATGAAATCTCCTTTGTATTATATATGATCCTGAGCTCAGTAGGATGAACAGCATGCAGTTCTTTATATGAGTTCTGGCTCATTCTGTGCTTGCTCATCATATACTATACAATTAGATTCCACTACATTATTCACCATTATAATAGCGTAGATAAATATTTCAACTCCAAATCGAATTATTCTTTGTTGATTGCCTGCATAGTAGATTATTAAATTCAAAATTTCAAGTAGGCTTTCAGCTTCAACTTTTAACAAGGGTTTAGGACCACAACCTGTGCACCGAACACAGGTAAGTTCTGCGCTGGGTGGCAGGCGGGCTGGGGTGGTGGGGGAGGGGCTATAGGCCGGCCCAGCCTGGGAGGGGGTGGGGATATTGGCGCCGGGTTGCAACAATATCTTGAGCCCCTTTCCAGTCCAGGGCAGGCTGGCCTTACACGGGGCTTCCAGTGCTTACACCGGGGGAAGGGGATGAATGTTCCCTTCCCCTGAGGCGAGACGAATGTCCCCTTCCCCTGAGGTAAGCCCCAGCTGTGCCGGTGTGGACCTCATCCTGACTAGGATGCAGCAGCCGGCCATTTAGCCCGGCCACCGCATCTTCAGCAGGATCAGGCTCTTACTCTTTGGATGCATCTGTTTCCTTGGAGTGTCGTATTAGTGCTGACTGGAGAATCTGGTTAAATACAGTTCTATAGCAGGAATGATAGTAGGTTTTGCAACATGGTGAGTAGAATTCTGTTCCCTCTTAGCATTTTCTGTTCTGTCTTGTTTTGATTTTAGCTACTTTACTGTAGTGCCATTAAGCTAGTTCAAGTAGGACAATATTAGCCTGGAGGAACACAGAATTGAGATTTTTATTTTTTATTTTTTTAAAAACTTACAGATTTCATTTCTAAATGCTGTGATACAATTCTGTGACTGTCCAGTTTAGAACTAAGGCATGGCAGTGAAGTGTGTAAACTTTTGTCTTTATAGCTATGGCTGTGGTCACCCTGCATCAACTATGCTTCAAACTATTGTTTGAACCTGGTTGGGGAGGTAATTTAGGCTATACGGAGCCAGGATGGTGTAGTGGTTTGGGAGTCGGACTTAGACCTGGAAGATCCAAGTTCAAATCCCCGCTCAGCCACGAAGCTTCCTGGGTGACGTTGGGCCAGTCACTATCTCTCAGCCCCACCTACCTCACAGGGTTGTTGTGAGGACAAAAAGGAGGGGAGGAAATATGTACCACTCTGAGCTCCTTGGAGGAAGGGCGGTATAAAAATGTGAAAAAAAAATTCTGTCTGTGTCTTGTCCCAGTTAACACAAGCCACTTGCACCATTAATGTAATCCACACATGGTCCCTGCCTCTTCTCCTTCCCTTACAATTTGTTAAATATCTGACTAGATAAATAAATTGACAATTAACATTTTAAAGTATGCATATTTATTCGGGTTACAGAATATTTTTTCTTGCAAAACATGGATTACAATTTTTGTCACTGAGAACATACTTAGTTTTGAATTAAGGCCTCCCGAAGTTCTTTTTAGGCTCCCAAGTTTACACGAAAAAGTCAAACAATTACAGCTTCGGTCTCCATTAAGAGTCTGGTTCTCTTGCTGAAAATAGGGCTGAAAGGTAGAATATAAATGCTTTTAGTAAACAAATGTAATATCTGGCTTCTGCCCTGATTTTTCCAGTACTTTTTACCTTATGCATGTCCAACACTGGGAACTTGATGTGCTTCTTCTTACCTGGGAATTGCCCCTCCAGTTGGAAAACGAGAAATTGCCCCAGAAGTGGTTGTGTGGCAGTAGCGGTGATGGTGATGCAGAGACTTCTGGTGTGACTTCTCATTTCCTAAATGGAGAACATTTACTGGGTGATTTGGCTAGCCTTCCTTGACCAAGGTTGGTGAAAAACAGGTGGTGACATCATGGCTTTGTGTGCATGGGTGAACTATTCCCAAACAGCTTGTCCAGGGAGAGTGTGCAGAGTAGAGCTGGGCAGAAAAACTAAGCTGTCTACTACTTATTACATTTTTCTTAGTTCAAAAAGAACTGACTTTGCTTCAGCTGCTACTTCTATTCTCAGTGGTTTCAGTATAATAAATATGTGTGCAGGGGAAGTAACTAATGTCATTTTAGTTCAGGTCAAATATGGCTTGACTAGTGTGGCTAGTGCATATTTGAAAATCTTTTCAGGCAAGACTGCTTCAGAAATAAAGTGCTTTTTAAAAATGCAGATATGAAACGTTAACGCTTTAGTATATTTCTACGCTATTAAATCAAATCAGGGGTATGAAGTGATAACAGTAATAGCATTACACCATGTCTTCAGTGTACACAACAAAATACCCATGGGTTTGATAAAAATGCTTATCACAATCCATTGGTTATACTTGTCAGTTAGATAAAGCAGCAGCTGTAAAATAGTTGCCTGAACCATGAGCAAGGCATATGACTCTTAAATGATCCCACCAATGGCCTTTTATCTGTATCCCTTTGCCACCACAATAATATAAAAAACATTGCTGTAAAAATCTCCTTTGCATTTTTAGATAAACATTGTGCTACTCTAGAAGACTTCTTGTGATTATGTTTATGTCATGGTGTTCACTCTGAAGGCTCATATCGTCATACGTATTTATTCAAAAGCAGCTGTTATTTTTGTGGCTGTAAACTATGTAATTGTTTGAAATAATATACTGAAACTATGTGAATATCTGAGCGATTGACATTTTAACATATTTGAGACAAAAAATGTGATTGTTTTTCCGTTTCTTCCATGAATTGTATGCAACATTCCAGCAGTTCGCAAACTGCATTCCTGTAAGCCAGAGTGTACATTAAAATTGAACGGAGCCCACTTCTCTTTCCAGAAGAACTACCTGTTCTGAAGTGCATGTAATTCCTACATTAATTCAGGAATAGTTAAGCACAAATGTGTTTGAATAGAACTGATGCCAGTGATGACCTGCTGCATTTGTAGATAGGGTCATATTGCATTACCTATAGGGTTCCTGTTAGTTGAGGCTGGGTGACCCAGTTCCAGCAATGTCACCTCCCCTTAACTGTAGATGGTAGCCACTGAGAACAGAGTTAGCCCTGTCTGCAGCACCCTATTTTAGCCCTCTGCAGCACCTTCTGCAGCACCCAGAGTTAGCCCTATTTTTCACCCTAGGCAAGGCTAACTACTTGCACTTCCCAAAATGTGACTGTAAGATTAAAAATTAAGTGCATTTTCACTTTTTTATGTACGTTGTGGTATTATCTTAAAATAAAATAAAAAATGATCAGTTTCATTTTTACATGGGTTAGAAAAACTAATCTGTATAAAACTGTGTCCCTCAAAGGTCTATATTATGCCCCTCTGAGGTCTGCACCCTAGGCAGCTGCCTAGTTGGCCTAGTGATAGAACCGGCCCTGCCTATCTGCTTAGCATCCCTCAGGTTTTCTTGGTTACAGAAGTAAAAAGGGGCTCTTTAGGAGAGGGGCTGTAACTCAGTGACACTGTGCTTGTTTTGCATGCAGTAAGTCCTAGATTCAATCCCTGCCATATCCAGGTAGGGCCAGAAAGGACCACTGCCTCAAATCCTAGACAGCTGCTGCCAGTCATTGTAGACTTCATAGAAGTGGACAGATGAGTGGTTTAAACTTGGGACAGCTTCATATGTTCATATCTGTCTAATCTATATCTGCCTAGGATAATATACTAGAACAGGAGTTCTCAACCAGTGGTAACTAGTACCACCAGTGGTACTTTGGCTGACTGCTGGTGGTACTCAGACCGCCAGACAACTACAACCCTGCTCCGATGCGGCACTTTCGGCAATGCATTTTCGCTCCTGAGAGGCTCCTGCCTTTGGCCAAGCTTCTTGGGAACGCTGAGAAGGACCTCTCACCCAACCAGAGCCTCGTACCTTTGTTTTCCGGCCTCCAAAAACCTGAAAACCCAGAAGTAACTGGCGATTATGTCATAGCATCACTTCTGGTGGTACACAGCAGGAGAGTGGCGCCAGAGGTGGGTACTTGGCCAGGAAGGGGTTGAGAACCCCTGTACTAGGGAACTTTGAAGAAAATGTTCAGGTGGTGCAGATGAAACTATGGCATATACAGGCAGTGGTACCTTAGAGACAGGCTGTTTTATTGAGCAACAACTCGTGTTTTCTTATGCATGAGAAAGTGATACTTGTATATACAATAACCAAAGCCTGTAGTCACCAAACCCCAAGATATACAAGTATACAGTATATGTACATCATATATGCATAGGCTCTATTTAACTGCCCATTTTCTTTGGGCCCTTCTTTTCCATTTGAGCAGATGGGGAACCATTTATTTGTTTTATTGCCATTTCTTGGCAGCTTATACTTTAAACTGACCCTGTAATTGTAGGTTTGTGAGATGTTTGTGTTTGATGCTGTGATAAAACCCCAATATCTCATTGTGGTTCTTGTTCTCAATTGCAGCCACTTTGAAATAACAGAGGTAGTCACAGAGCTAGAAAGCATCTAAACAGACATCTTGTAATAGCAGCATTCTCCCGAATTATATTAACTCACTAGATGCACATTTCTAAAATGTCTCCTGAAAATACTCAGTTCTTTTCTCAGGTAATGCAGAGTAACACTTCTGATCCCTTATCCAAGGTTAAGGAATTGAAACCAGACCGTGGGACTGCGCATACACTCCCTCACCCAAACCCTCCCTTCCTTGATGTTAATTGCTTCTAACAGCCCGATCTTCCCCCGGTGTAGGCTGAGCAGTGGCCCATGCTGTATCCTGTCCGGGGAAGGGCCTGGCTGGAGGTCTATTCAGGGTAAGTGGACATTTGTCCGCTTACCCTGGGTAAAACCCCCAGCCACCACAATGGGGCTTCTCAGTTCTCCGCCGGCTCTTTAGCCATGTTGGGAGAAAGGGCCTGGGAGGGGGGATCGGATACAGCACACCACAGCATTACTGGTCCCTCTCCCCTCCCAGGTCCGATCTGCCCATTCCCCACCCTCCCCAGCCCCTGCGCCGCTTGGAGCAGAACTTACCTGCTCCATGGTGCTGTGTCCTGTGGTCTTCAGTGGGCAGGTGCCGCCTATTCACCAGGTGCCGCAAATGTGCCTTACAGCACGTTTGCGACACCCTAGGCCAACACAACAGCGCTGGGCCAGCCTAACTTTCCGATAGTATTATGCCGTTAATCGTGATTGAGGCTTACAATCAGCATCAACCTTGACTATTTTTAATTCTAACCAGGGTTGGTTATTTACTTGAGATTTGAAAATAGGGTTTGAAGCTGCTTTTAAGCATCTGCTTAATGGTAGATCATGACTTGCATCTTCACTGACCTGATTATTATTAATGCATGTCTAAACCTTGGCTGCACCTGTCACACCAGAGAAAGGGCTGGCAAATCTGCCGCCTGCCCCAAATATGAAACACTCTCTTGATCTGTTGTCTAAGTGATAAAGGAGCATAAGAGTTGTGTCTACACTCGCCCTCTAAACAGTTTGGTTCTGTGCCCAAATATCCAGTTAGGATATGTATCCTACTTTTCTGCAACTGGAGCCAAAATCTGCCACAGCAGATGTGGTAATCAACTGTTCTTACTTTTAGTGTACAGTATTTGGAAAAGTAATATATGCCTTATATCTTTTATCTAAGCTTTGCCATTCACAATTCCTTCAGCTGTTTTTTGTTTTTGTTTTTAATCTGTACTCCTCCAAATCCACTTCAGCTTGTTGGTCTCTATCTAAAAATGAGGTGAGCAAAATGTAAAGCAGTACTCCAGCCAAGTTCTAATCAGTACTAATGAAAGTGTTACTATTACCCTGGCTCTCTTGCATATTATATCCTCTTAATGAAAGCCAAAATGGCAATTACATTTTTAAAAACCATAATGTAACTTGTATTATCCTATAACCAACAAAGCTATTAATAGATTAAAAACGAGTAGTCAATTAAGAGGTTTAAAAATCTCAGCAACATCTTATATGCCCCAGTTGTACTTATTTACCAGGGACAGTTTGTGACCTGTCCTTGGTAAGTCACTATTACTAATATTGTCTCTGTCTCCGTTTTGCCTTTGGGAACATTTTGGGGTGCCTTTTAATATTGCATTAGTGTGTCCACATGTGTCATAGAGTTCTGTGTATGGCTCCTTCTGTCAGGTCCCAATGACACATTGCGTTACTTGCGTAACTTGTCCCTGTGTGTGTGTGTGTGTGTGTGTGTTTCTTTTCATTGTAAATAGCAGCTGTGGGGAGAGATGATCAGCACCATGCCAAGAGGGGGAGTTTACACTATTCCACAGTCTGGATGAAAATCATCTCCTTGAAGCTCCTATTTGCCTTGGGAGAGAGAGACATGTCAGCTCAGTAAGGTCACACTGAAAAATCTCTTGGAATTCACAAAATGAATCATTCAAGAAGTACTGTACTTGCTTGGAAACTCTGTGTTCCATATTCGGTGCTAGTTCTCTGTCATAAGTATGAGAAAGCAAGTATGATGTGTTGCGATGTAACCCCTCAGTACTGGTAAATGCAGGGTCATTCAGACTACAGAGATATGCTGGTCATGTTTCATCTTTGATTGCACTAGAGAGCAATGGCATGATCTGAGGACTCAGATGTGTGTGGACTGATGCGGGGGCAAGGGCAGGGGAGGAGCTGCCGTTTGAAGATGTATTCATACTTTCAAAAAACCTGTTTGCCAATTCATCCCCTGCAGCTTTGCTTGTTCCTTTAGTTGTTTTAGGAAAACGGCTTCGTTACCGTCCTCTTGATTCTGTTTAGACGTGATCCATTGGCACCAGGAAACCAGTACCATTTATAGTCTGAAGGCTTTAAATAAATCATAGAGATGACTTGCAAGGGTCTGTCTCGCTAACTCCTGCAAATTGTACCAGTAGTGTCTCTGGCTTGGACTGAGTTAAAAATCTTGAGCTCTAACAGTAATATCCAACAATATAATTTCATTCCTCCTCCTCCTACACCCATTGCCTCAATAAGTAAGATCTATGTTATTACTGTAGGTCAAAGGACTGCTCTAAGTTGCTTATTTTTCTGTGAATGCCAGTCTCCTATGTGGTCAGTGAGCAGCTTTTGGCACTCAGTTTCTATAACGCATTTATGGCTGATGCATCACAGTTGGAAATTTCCTAGTTTTGGCACCCATATGAAAATAACGCCACTTTGAAACCAATTAAGAACAGTAGTTAACTGTTCATTTCAAAACAGGATACTAAACGCAAAATGAACATTTTTAGGTAATCATGATCAAGAGAGGATTTTAGACTGATTTCCCCCCCTCCCCCGAATTGCTGATAATTCGTTAATTGTTTGTATGGCCTTACAGAGATTGTCAGGAAAATATGGGTCAGCATACTAGAATGTGTATTAGCCCAATACATTGTCTCCATTTTATTATGAAGCTGCTGAGGAAGCAATGATATACAGCACTGTCATTACAGATCTATTGTTACAGGGGTTCCACAGTCTTCTGTGTACTGCCATTAATTTATAGCAGTAAACAATATGTAGCCTTCCGACTGCAGCAAAGCAGAATCTTTTAATGAGGTGGATGTTATTACCACAATAAATCAGTGCATTCGTGTAATGTATAATTCAATGTGTGTATTCCCACTGTAACTTCTCTGAGTAAGCTGATAGTGTATCATTGTCAGTGCACAGCTCCATAGTTCTTTATTTCCTATCCTTTTTCCCCCCATTTGGTGACTTTTTTTTTTAATTTGCTTGCAAATAAATGCACCATGCCTTGATACTTGTCCTGCTGCCAGGCTTCAAAAACCTGAAACAAAACAAAAAAGAATTAAAATCAATACTGTGCATTCTGGCTGTGTGGATCTTCACATGGTACCTTTTATTTCTTTTCTTTTTTCAAAAGAGAATTAAATCAGTTCTAATTGGTTTTAGCTTTATATTCAGCGACTATAATTCTATAACTATTGATCTGCAGTTGTGTTTTCAGAGTATAATAAAAAACTGGAGCAGTTAAAAGCATATCTTTTGAAGAGCTTCAGTGCCATATAGATACATCGCTGTTTGTATCGTTGTGGAATATTATTTTTTTTACCAATGATCTTAATATCTCCTCTTTTAAGATCAAAAGCAAGCATGGCTCAAAGTTGTCACAAAGCAAAAAATGAAATGGATTTTTGATAAATGTGATAGTTAACGTCAGAACTTTATTTTTCCCTGGAATGCGTTTGCTATCTCAGATGAATCCTCTCTATGTAGCAGCCCCTTTTAAAAGAGGGTTATAGTTAAAAATAAAAGAGGGTAATAGTTAAAATTAGAGAACTACCAAGATGTATGTCAGACAGTCCCTTTGTAGGTTTTGCTTCCTTCTGAGGTGTGGCTGGCTATGATCCGCAGGAAGGCATTCTCTGTGGTTGCTTGTGTTCGGTGGAATTCTCTACCCTGTCAGGTGTGGCATGCTCCTCCCAATTACCAACCTTTTGATGGGTGGTGAAGTCCTATCTATCCCAGCAGATCTTCAGAGGTGTCGTCAGGGGTGAGTGGGTGGGTGGGCCCCAGGGTGGTGGGGTGCCACGCGGCATGGGGCTGTATTTGCCTCTGGAGTCATCACTGCTGGGTCGCCCCCTCCGCTGTTTTTTTCTTCTTTTTTGTCGCTCTGCTGGCGAGATCTGCCTGCCCGTCCTGGAGCCGTTTGGCTCCAAAATGCGTTGAAAAGCGTGGTGTGTGTGTTCGTGCCACGCCGCCACCAAAATTCAACGGCGGCGCATGGAAAATGATATCACGCCCCCAGGGTGTGGCTTGTGGCGTCATGGGGGTGTCGCGTCGGCAGCCCACCACGGGGGGTGTAGGAATGCCACTTTGCTGGCCTGCTATGATACCACTTGGTGTTGACTGTCTCTTGCTAGTATTACATGTTTGTATGTTTAAACTGAATCTTAGATGAAGGGTGGGGTATTGAGCCACGCCTTGAGCAACCCAGGAAACTGCTCCTGAATGCTTCAAAACCAATTTCCCTGAGGAAGCTGACTATATTGTCAGCGAAACGTAGGATTCGAAACCTAGTTTTTTAACATGGCCTTAAGACCTGGAAGACTTTGGGTAGGATATACTGGCCATGAAAGCCTAAGTAGTCAAGGTGGGGGTGTTCATTTTTAAGAAATGAATAAGTGAATATATGGGGTGAGAAAGAGGATAACAAAAGCAAAATGAAGTACAGTTCATTGATAAACAACAATATAAATGCTGTGCCTGCCTAAAAATTGCTGATTTATTGCTAACAATGCAGGGGCAGCCTGACCATGAGGTGACTTGAAGCCGCTTGCATCCATGGCGGATGGCAAGCGGCAGCGGATATGGGGTGCCCTTCATTCTGAGTCTGCCACCACCTCCCTCCCTCCAGCCCAGCGTGGATGCAAGCCACATTGATCCGGTTTTTGCTCGCTCAAGTGAGAAACAGATCATCCACCTCCTTACTGTGCTTCTCACATCATTTCCTCAAACCCAGAAGTGCAGGACTTCCTGTTACGTTTACAAGGATCATGCAAATGGAGAAGCTTCTTTGTTTGCGTGGTCCCTTTAAATAAAACTGGAAGTTCTGCACTTTTGGTGTCAGGAAACTGTGCAAGGAGTATGGTAAGGTTTTTTTTTTTTTTAAACAGTATGCCACAGTATTGGTGGCAGCATCTGCAGCACTGGCTGGCATCCGAAGTTGCACCCCCCCCCCCCGCATCAGTGTAAGTTGCAACATGGAAGTAGACTTTCTTGGACACTTCTGGTTTTCTGAAATGCTGCTAGTGAGTTGAATTCTCCATGAAAAACGCATCCCAAATTTTAACCATTGGACACCTGGGGGTAAAACTTTGATGTGCCCCTTGCTAGTTAGTATAGTTTTGGATGCAGATAATCCTAGCCGAGTACCACCTCCAGCGCCACTCTCCTTCTGACGACCACTGGAAGTGACTGACGATTACATCATTGCCAGTTACTTCCGGGTTCTCAGATGCCAGAAAACACAGGGAGGAGACGCTGGGCAGGTGGGAGGGCCCTTCTCAACGTTCCTGAGAGGCCTGGCCCAAGGCAGGAGCCTCTCGGGAGCAAAAATGTGCCACCAAAAGCTCTGCATAGGAGTAGGATTCCAGTGGTCCAGCGGTCCGAGTACCACCAGCAGTAAACTGAAGTACCACTGGTGGTACTAGTACCACAGGTTGGGAACACCTGATGCCGGTCAGTGCGTTGTGGAACTTAGCGTTCCGCCCCACCAGCAATGCTACTGCCATCATTTATGATGCATTTTTAATGCTAGTAATTTAATAGATCAGATGTTACAACTGCTGCCAATATTGGGATGTGTTGAGCCTGTTCTTTTTATTTCCCTAGCCTATCGGTGCTCTTAATCCAAAAAGAGGTGCATTCTTCGCAGAGCGCTATGAATCATGGGATGATGATCAGGTTCCAAAGTTTCATTATGGCACTCACTATTCAACAGCAAGTTTTACACTCACTTGGCTGTTAAGAATGGTAAGTATGGTCTATATAAGTGTGTTCTTCTGAATTGCAACAAAAACAGCAATGAGCTTTAAATTAAGTATGCTTTAAATTTGAAAGGCCTTAAAGCAACTAAGATTTTGAAAATTGATTAAAATCAGTAGTTTGTTTTTGATTACCAGAAATAAAAACATACTTCTGAACATAATGATTTAGTTCTAAGATAATTATGAACGAGTACTCTTAAAATATGCTTTTCAAGTAGGTCCCTTTGTTGTTTTGTTTAGCATGTTTTGTTATGTTTTGCCTGCAGTTTTTTTTTTCTTAAATTGAGTGTAATCTGACAGTTTATGGCTGGATTTAATTTTCATCATTGACAAGTTAAAATAAGATAATGAGACACACTATTAAATTATCCTACCTCCTTTTTCAAATAATGTGGAGGTATACTTTCGGATAACATTGCAATTGGTCAGACTTGATGTATTTATGAAACAGGCTATGTTTCTGTAAAATATACTGGAATGATGATTTATCTGGTAGAAACTAATTTCTTTGGGAAAGCATTAGCAGCACATCATTAATTAAACCTTGTTAGAGTGGTACAAGCAGACATAAATCCTGGAAGTAATTTATGATACTTAGCTAATTTCAAGCAATTATCTACTAATATGCACTTAAATGTCCTTCGACTACAAGGAGGTTTTTCAATTGTACACACATTTTTCTTTTCCTAATGGTGAACTGTGTAAGAAGACACAACACAGAAAAAGTTGTTTGTATGTAATGTATTATTGTTATGCTACTAGGGAAGTTTTAACTCTGAATAACATCTAGGATCCAAAGAACTGCATAACTAGTTTTGAATGCCCCCAAAAGCTTTGGACTTGTGTTTTTCATCTGGCAGTTCCCACCCTATATGTGCCAAATGGCAAGCCACTTTTGAAACTTTGCAATAAGACATGTTGGGGTGATGTCTGTCTTATTTTCTTTGCACATCAATTGCAAAGTCGTCAGAAACCTTAATGTAACCAGTGTGATTATAACCATATTATGGATGGGGGAAGGGTGCTGTGTCAGAAAGACAGTGGCATTCTAATTTCCACTCACTTAATTTAACTGTGACATTAACCTGGAACGTCCCAGCTCACAGCATATCATCACCTTAACTATCATGTTACCGGTTACCATATTACACCAAATACAGATTTAGAACGTATTGAAAATGTGTTGAAATGGCTTGTGAGAAGTGATTTCGGAAACCTCAGTTTTGTACATTATAAAATATGAGTTGTTCTCTTATTTCTTTTTTGCATTTTGTTGCATTTTTCTTTTTTACTCTCCACAAGAATAAAACTTGCCAATAAATTGTCAGTGCTATTTGGAAATGGTCAAGAATATTATATGTTGTAAAAGAAATGTGTTGCCCTTCTCTTTCAGAAAGTATGCAAGTTTATTTTGTTTTTATCTCCTTAGGAACCCTTTACAACATTTTTCCTCAACTTGCAAGGGGGCAAGTTTGATCATGCTGATAGAACATTTTCATCCATTTCAAGGGCGTGGCGCAATTGTCAGCGAGACACATCCGATATCAAGGTAAGGTTTGATGAAAGCTGTTAAACGCTACTGTAGTAAACTCTGTGATCTTTTCTTTGTGTTTAAAAAAAAAGAAAAATATTTTAAAAGAACAAATCATCTCAGTGGAATTAAGTCATAAAACGTGTAATTAAAATTTAATTACATTAAAAAGAAAAATATTTGTTTGACTTCTGTTAAATGTCTTACAGTGCAATCCTGTGTAATCTTGCACCGGTGTAACAGTAGATGCACCTGTGTAAGTGATATTACACTGGCATAAGAGCACTTACACCTGTGCAAGGTTACACAGGATTGCGCTGTTATGTACATAAGGTACCTGGAGACTGCAAAAATTAGGGAAATTCGTCATCATGGTCTGGTGGTGTGCAAAACTGTAGGATAAATTTGTTAAAGCCATGACTTGGAAGTCTGCTCGAAACTTGTGTGCCATTGGACATGCATCCCCAGCAACTGAACACATGTACATTTTTGTATTTAACATAAACTATACTCAGTTGAGGAGCAGTGACCATCGATGTGTACTTCTGCAAACCTAGTAAACTGTGAATAGCAAAGACAGACTTTGGGGCCTCCTCGCTCCGGTTCGTGAACGCGGTACAAGGACGGGGCGCGACTTACGGTCGGGCCCCTACCGGAGGAACGCCACTGAATTTCCTTTCCATGGAAGAATGAGATGGCCTTCATACTGAATAAGAGCACAGACCCATCTACATATCAGGGTCATGATATAAAGGTTGATCTAAAAGTTAATCTGTAAGTTTATTTTTCATTTTGTGTTAATCATTTATACCTTGTCCTTCAATGTAAAACACTTACAGGATGGGCTACAACACTAATGTGTAAGGCCACTCTGTATAGGTTCCAGTTTCATAGGGTGAAGCTACTGGTCCTTACCCAAGTCTCTGTATAACAGCATCTTAGTATCCATTGTAAGAAATGAAGAACAAAACTTATGATGTGGAAAATGTCTTGTGAAAGTGAGGGGAGCTTTAAAAGCAGGTATGAAATATTTTGCGAGTTAGCTGTTCAAAGAAAAAAAGAGGTCCACTTGGCTAGTGCAGAAATTTAACTGAAGCAGCACTTTCAATCCCAGCCATTGGAAGTAATTTATGGTACTTAAATAGCCCATCCCCCTTCCTTCATGGAACCCACTTGTGTGAGAAGGGGGAGTTTTCAGGGACCTGCTTAGAGGGATAAGCCAGTGGTGATGACCTCGCAATCTGGAAAGATTCCTGGGCCTATTCATCCAAAGTCTCATGAGATTTAGAGATTGATCTAAAATCTCAGAAATATTAGAGACTTGAAGTATTGTGTAATACAGGCTATATGAGCCCAGTTTTCAATTTTGGTTTGTTTTAGTTGGAGCTAGACAGCCATGAGACTTGACCATCCACCCACTTGTATGAAGGAGCATGCTGGACTTTGGTTGGTGTTGTGTCCCAAATGTTGCACCCCAGACTTTACTCCTGGGGCAGCAAACTAGTATTCCCTTTAATTAACTCCAATGTCCACTTTAGGCAAAGTTAGCTCCTTTCCCCTTTAATTGCAATTGTGTGTCAAAGAAAACACTGAACTCCAAGGCAACTATTTACAAGATTTATTACTTTCCCAGCAATAAATGTCCATTAGCCCTTCCCGGGCAGATAAGATTCTACTTAGCTAACGAGGGTCCGTTTCTGTAGAAAAGTCCAGCTCATTACTTCACGGCGGTAGAATCTCCTTGTTGCCTTTCTCCTGTCCAGCAAAGAGTCTTGTAGCACAAAGTCCAATCAATCCCGGTCTCTCCAACCTTCGTCTCCCAATACCTGTCAATCCAGGTGGGTAGTCCATCCAGGTGAGCAGTCAGTCCGGCAGAGTATCCCCGTCTGGAGCATAGTCGTCGTCGTCGTCGTCGCTCGGCAGTCTGGCAGCATGTCCTTAAGGCGAGCTGGCGAGGTTCCTTCCTGCTCCTACTGCTGCTGCTTTTATACTGTTAGTCCCTATCAACTCTCTACTGGCTACAGCTGTGGGCTTCCAATCACTGCCCTCATTATTGCCCACAGCTGTGAGAGTTCCAATCAATGCTAATTGAGTGCAGCTGCGAGCCACACCCACTGCATTCAAAGTTCCAGCTTCATCCCAATTAACAGCAACACCTATGGGCCACGCCCAATTGCTTGCAGGTGTGCTTCCACCCATGCAGTCCTGGGTGGTAACCCTTTGTGTCCCAGTCCTGTCAAACATTGCAATCCTTTAACCCCTTCCTCCCTGGACCTGTCAAAACAGGGGACCACTGCTAATACCACCTTTGTGTCCCAGTCCTGTCAAACAGGCAATCCTTTAACCCCTTCCTCCCTGGACCTGTCAAAACAGGGGACCACTGCTAACACCACTAACTCCTCGCCAATCTTCTGCTATATCCACTACAGTTGGTGATCATTCATGGATGTTGGAAAGAATAAGTTTTTATAGCCGTCCAAATGTCCTGCCTTATTTCTGGGTTATTCCTTTTCCAGGATCGGGGTTAGGTCTAAGCAATCTGTTGAAGTGAAGTAGAATGCAGTTCGTGAAAACTTATGAATAAAAATGTGTTGGTCATTAAGATGACATAAGACTCCTTGTTATTTTTGCTACAATAGTTAGCAGATTAATATACTGAAATTCTAAGAGCTCCTGCCATTCTTTATCCTCACTTGCAGCTCTTTTTTTTTTAAGAGCTGCAAGTGAGGATAAAGAATGGCAGGAGCTCTTAGAATTTCAGTATATTAATCTGCTAACTAGTACCCGTGCACCCCCCCCCCCCAAATAAGCACACAAGACAGAGGCTTGGGATAGAGGGCCAATTTTATTTAAAAAATCACAGAACCTGCAGCGTAAACATTAACAAAGACCCTTAGAGCATGTGGGCCCTAACTGGGGGAAACAGCACTAGCTGTCTTCCTCCCCCATTGGTAACCTGGGCGTGACACCCTGAGTCAAGACTCCCCGTGGAAGACCATGTGAGCTATCCTAGTCAATCCTGCAGGGTCGAGGCAGCTGGAATGCGCCAACCCCCAGCGGCCAAGCCTTGATGGTGGTCAAATGTGTTCCAGCCAGGGGAGTCGCAAGCCAGCCTCACCGACCCGGTCAAGTGTCGTCTGAGCGGTCCTGGCTTACCCCCTGACCTTGGTCGCCTCAGGTTGATGCCGATCCCAGCTTCCTAGCTACCCTGTCCGCACGCTAAACAACAAGGAAGTCTTATGGTACGGTTCGGGCCTAGGATATCTGAGGGACCGCCTTCTCCCATACATTCCGGCCCGCTCACTTAGGTCACCTGAGGGGGCTTTCCTGCGAGTGCCACCTCTATCGCAAGTTAGGGGAGTGGCAACACGTGGGCAAGCCTTCTCTGCTGTGGCGCCACAACTGTGGAACTCCCTGCCAGGGGATCTGAGAACCACCCCCTCCCTCATGACTTTTCGGCGAGGGCTCAAAACGTTTTTGTTTCGTCTAGCGTTTGGGTGATGGGTTGTGGTCTGCCTCCTGTGTCTCAAGATGCTCTGCCATGCTGCTTCTCTGCTCTATACTGTCGCCCCCCCTAGTGGAGTTTGTTTTAAAATTTGTTTACATATGGTTATGTATTTAAATTTATTTTATGTATTTTAAATTATGTTTTTTAACCTTTGTTGTAAGCCGCCTTGGGCATTTGCCTTTCGGCATAGGAAAAAGCGGGATATAAATTTTTTTAAATAAAATAAATCTTAAAGACTAACACATAGATTCCATTTCACCTTTCATTTCGTCTTCATGGTGGTGGAACAACAATTCAATAGAAGCAACTACTTCATAGTTAAGTTCAGACATACTGTTGGTTTGATTTTTGAAAATTCTGTGTTCGGAATACTTCTTAGACTACCCTAAGTCTAAATTAATGTATTACATTGCATATATACTGTTGTCTACACATGTGTATGTAGTCAAAAACATTGTGGGAGACATTACTTTTTGACATTGTGTTTGATACTTGACATGCCATAGGGTCCAAAATTAAATTCCTTGTTTTTATTGGCTTACTACAAAATTACATAGTTTTTTTTCTGTTCCTAGTCTGAAGTATTCTGGTCCTACTGATGCAACTGAAATTTTTAAAAACAAAAGCATTGCCTAATCTCTGTCATTCTATTGTATAGATGCTTGTGTTTTTAAAAATGCATCCATCGTTTTGTAAGGATCCACAAAGCAAACATTCTTATTAAAGAATTATCGCTGTGTGCTGCAATGCCGATTGAATGTAATTTCCTTCACCACCACAGTTTCTAAGGAAAAATGCATATATTGAATTGCTATGTCTTCTTCAGAACCATTTTTATTATTATACCTGGGTGTGATTATGCAAAATTCTGCTGATGAATAATTAAAAGAATAATGAGAACCAACTAAACAGTGATGATGTGGTATTTATCCCATATTTTTGACTTAGAAGCCAACAAGTAATCTTTTAATTTAAAATTAATCTTTAACGTATTGAATATATTTTGGTATAGCCATGTAGTATATAACTATTGCAAATAATGCAATTGCTTAAAATGAAATGCAAAGTTCTTAAATCGTAAACTGTACCTTGGAGCACTGATTCTGGTATATACAACAGTAGATCCTAATTACTCTTTTGTATATCTATTTGTAGTCCCAGTTTTAGTATGATATATATATATATATATAATTTCTCAATGTGAGTACGTTTGCTTTCATATGGGCCTTTTACTAACAACTCTTGTTGGGAGAGGGGACATGTGCTTTGCATACTTAAGTCTACATGTTCAGTCCCTGGTACAGTATATCCAATTAAACAATCTTAGGGAACAGAGTTGGTAAAGAATTCTGCCTTGGAGTTACTACTTGGAAAGTTGCTCCTAGTCAGAATAGATGGTACCGGGTTAGATGAACTGAAAGTCTGCCATATAGAAGCTTCATATCTTCATATGAGGACCAGTTTCATGCAGTGGTTAGACTTGGACCATTATCACTGTCAGGTTGCACTGGGCCCTCAGCAACTTTGCTTTGAGGGTGTTCATGCACATGCATGGGACTGCCAGCGTTTTCCCCCTCCCCCATACAGTTGAAGGGGCAGGAGGGAGAGGAAATGGCTCCCCTCTCCCTTCTCCACATCCCTGTGGCTTCCCTCCACTGCCACTTACCTCCATCGTCATTGTTCTCAGCAGCAGTGGTGACAGTATTGGTGGGCAAATGGGCTAGCCAGCAGCTAATCCAATTGTTGAGGGGGCAAAGGAGAAAGAACTGACCACAAGCTGCTTCACGCAAGCAGTTCCTCCTGCTCCTCCATCCTCTCCCCCTGCCAATCACCTTGCTGTCCAGGAAGCAATGTCCCTGGAGAGAGTATGATTAGCTGGGGGATGGAGGTAGGAGGCAGGACCAGCAGAACCATCACACTGATCATCCCACCCTTTCAGCCAATCACATTTGTGGTCCAGGGATCAAGGTCCCAGGAGAGCAGATAGTGACATGGAAGGAAGGCAGCAACGGGACAACATGCTTGGTTGAGTATGTCACTCTGCTGCTGTCATATAAAGGGTGCTAGGGGGTTCAGGGCTCAGCCAAGTGAGCCCTAGGGAACTTGTGACTGACTTGACCAATTTCTGATGCCACCCGTGAGGAAGACTCGGGTTCAAATCCCTGCTCAGTCATGAAGGTTACTGGGTGACTTTGGGCCAATTGCTCTCGGTCTAACCTGCCTGGCAGAGTTATTCTGTGGATAAAAGGGGGGGGGGGAGAGAGGCACAGTGTACACTGCTCTGAGCTCCTTGGAAGAAGGATGGTATATAAATATGCAAAATCAATATGTAACTAAAATATTCACATGTAGAAGTTAAGATGTGACTATATCTGGAAGAATAAAAAGACTGTTCAGATACTATATCTGAAAGAACAAAAAAAAATTCCCACACACCACATTTTTAGGTATAAGAATGCCTTGAGCTACCACTGCTATATCCAGAATTTTAACAATGAAAGCAGCTTTCAGTGCCTGAGCTGAACACAGTTATGGTTTAATTGTTGCAATATATAATGCCACATAATATTGTTGTGATACAGAACCATTGTTACAGTGGTCTATGGAATGTTGTGATTGTGTTTGATGAATATGGTTTGATGTTGGCGATCAATGATGAGCAAACTTTCGTTGGTCAGATTTGGAATGGGTCCAAGTCACATGTATTAATGGGTCCAAGTCACGTGTATTAAATTTGAACCCCAATTAACCTGTTTAAGCTTAAGGTCCAGTTCAAGTGTGATTCTGTTGCCTCCTCGGAACTAATCCTATGAGGCTAGACCTCGCTATTGTCCTCTTTCTCAAACTTACCTTTTAATGGTTCACAGTGGTAGGAATGGCTTGTAGTAGACTTAGGTCAGGATTAAGGCCTCAACCCTGCTACGAGCTTGCACAACAGAGTTCACTGGTGCAGAGAACCAGTTAGAGTTTTCAGGTTACAAGCCATGATGCGAGTATATGCAACCTCCTGGTTTTAGTACTGTAGTAGGATATCTCAATGCCAGATGCAAGGGAGTGGCAACAGGATACAGGTATTTTGTTGTGTACTCCCTGAGGCATGTGGTGGTGGGTCACCGTGAGATACAGGAAGCTGGAATAGATGTGCCTTTGCCCTGATCCAGCACGGTGGTTCTTACGTTCTTATAGAGAAGCATGGGTATAATTGTAGCAGAGAATAAAGTTGGTGGGAATAAAGAGAGAAGGCAAAATTAACACCTGACTGTGTTTAAACAGGCTACAACTTCAATGTTTAAATAAAGCGGACTGTTTAAGTAGCTTCTGGATACTTGGACATTGTACAGGCAAGGATTCTTTGATGTTCATGACAGCCCATCTGATGATAGTGGCACTCCCAGTTGGCCTGCTTGGACCGGATGGGGGACACATGGGAAGGTTGGGTGACTGACAGGTAACTGACAGCATGAGTCTCTCTTTCTCCCTGTTACCAACAGCTTATAGAGGTGCAGGTGGAATGCCTGCTTCCTGTGAGGTATTTAGGGTACCTCTACTTAGTCCATAAAGATGCTTCCTGCCTGATGTTGAAGTGGCTGAGTCAGTTATGAGATAGCAATGCAATGAGGATACAATTTATTTATTTATTTACAGTATTTTTACCCCACCTTCCTCCCCAAAGGGACCCAAGGCGGCTTAAAACAAAAAGAAAATACAGTGCGGTATAATACAAAAAAATAGTTACATTTTAAAACAGTAAAAACAATTAATGAAAATTAATAAAAACAGTATCTAAAAATCAGTTAAAAAAGATTACAATGATGAACACGTTCCCATCAGAATTATTTGCTGTAGGGAAGCCAAAATTTCTGACTGCCGGTTAGACACCCAGGTTAAATTTCTTTCCATCGCTACCAACTGGAGCCTAACCATGGCAAATGGAGAGCAAAGATGAAGTAATAAAGCACTGAGTGAAGGTAGGGCGGGCAAGAAAGACTATGGCTTATCCCAAACCAGTCCCCTGTTGTTTCCATAGAGTAGACCAAAGGTGTTTTCACGTTGGTTCACTATATATAACTGCCCCTGCCCCTAGGCTAACCTAGGAAGCTAGCTTGATAGGCAGGGCTGCAAGTAGTAGTACAGCTGAGTGGTGAGCATAGATAGTGCAATGTCACTTTGCTACCCCATGCCCTTCCTCCTCCCCATGTACCACACAGTGCAACAAGCCTGCTGAGGATGGGGAGTTAGATTTCCCAGTGCTTCCTAGCCTATATGTATCTTGCCACAAACATGTGAACAGAGTCTGTAGATCAGGGGTTCCCAAACTGTGCGTCACGACGCCTTAGGGTGTCACAGCACAGTCACAGGGGCATCGTGAGATGTCCCCGGTAGCTCCTCCTCCCTGTTCTCCTGGGTGCCGCCATCTTGGATCTCGTAAAATCTCATGAGATCCAAGATGGTGCCGCCAAAATCTCACGAGATTTGGGCGCCATCATCTTGGATCTCACGGACGGCGCCCAGGAGAACAGGTAGGAGGAGCTACTGGGGGAGTCGTGAGCCAGGAAGAAGAGGCTGCAGGGAGTCGTGAGCCAGGTAAGTTTGGGAACCACTGCTTTAGATGCACAGAAGCATTGGGAGTTAATTTCTCATGCTGCCCAATACCCAGTGGCATTGCTGGAGATGGGGCAGAACGCTAAGTTCCGCACCACGCTGACCTCCGGCACGAGGCGGCCCCGCTCCCTCGCCTTTGGAGCCATTCAGTGGGGTGAAGGCAACGCACAGGAGTCTCCCTGCACGTTGCCTTCGCCCCACTGCATGGCTCTGAAGGCGAGGGGATGGGGTTGTCTTGTGCTGGTGAGTAACGGAGGTCAGTGTGGTGTGGAACCACGCACACACACACACACACACACACACACACACACCATTTTGAGGTTCAGTGGCATCACTCTTTTTGTGGTGCTGTTTTGGTATGTGTCAGAATAATTTTATTAAGAATACTATGTAAGAAATACACTCAGCTACACAAATCTGCTCTTTGACATTAAGCTAATTCACCTAAATTCATCCAGTTCCCATGCAGATTCTTTCAGAAGAGAGCATGACTATGCCTATTTGCTATATGATCCATCAGATGAAAATTATCTGCCATAAAAGTCAAATTGTAGTTAACTGTGTCAAAGTTCACATCTGTCTAATATTTTAAAGGTATTTTTGGAAGGTAAAAATATGCTTTACATTCTATATAACTATGTAGTAAAAAACATATGTTTGATGGGGGGAGGGATTGTAACACTTACCTGACAAGAAAGTAACAATAAGAAAGGCATCTGTAATTTTCTCATTTTTCCACCCTGCCATCTAACTATGAATCTGCAATGTTTAAGCCAGATCGGCAGGAAGGAACTAATGCAATGTATCATCACTTAAAAATAATATTTGCAAGGTTCAAGTAAAGGTTAGACTGTAGTTCAGGATTAGTCTGATGCTTTGATCACAAGTCCCAGGGCTTTCATGACACAATGACAAAGATTGGTTGTGACCACATATATGGTCTAACTTTATTTCCTGTGGTGTGATACCAAATGACACAAATTGCTTCCAAAGCTGGCCCATGTGATCTTCCTTACAACATTCAGTGCCTTCAACCAGTTTTTAGGACAGTCCCTTTCTGAAGTCCTGTTCACAGGCTCTCAATGCACAGATTGTTGCTGGACCTCTTTTGTTTTCCATTTTCAAAATGCAATATTATGTCAGTGCAATTCAAATGATGGACTGTTTCAGGGGTTGATCACCCCATATCATTTGAATGTCCTTTCAAATTGTAGGACATTGACATCTTTTACGCTGCAAACAGAATATTTTAAAACGCATTCATACTATGGTGGTAATCTCAATTGGTAAATTATTGCCACATCAAAATAATATAAAGAATATGAGAATTATCGAACCACAACAGACAGTCATTGATTTCACAGGGGGACCTGAGCATATGCTTACTCTTTCATTTAAATAAATCGATATTAGGACAGTAATCCTATGCACACTTGCTAGGGACTAAGCATTTAATTGGGGTTTACTTCTGAGTAAACATGTTTAGGATTATCCTGTAAATGTACTTAACTCTGGCTGGATATAAATATTTACCTCATATCAGTAAGTTCTATTGCAACACAAAAATGTGTAGACCATTTAAGACAAAAGGATTGAACAGAGAGGGGTTGCACTGTGATAAAAATGAGTTTAAAATGCTGATCCAGTGATTGTGTGTTTCTTTGTTAATTTAACCCATGCTGTGAGAGCCTTCCGCTTCCCCGCCAAGCTTTTTTTTTTATTGAGGAAGAGAGAGTGCATATACAATGAAAACTTACTGCAATTTGTTGAAGGCATCCTGAGAGAAATAACATGAATGTACCAGTGGCATACAGCAGTCAACATGGGCTTAGAAATTCCATATCAATGGTTACCTTTGAAACAGATACTGCTCTCAGAAATGTGAGATTGAAGATTTGGCTAATTTGATGAATTACTTTGTACAAGCATGTTACTAAAGGAATTCCCAAACATTTCGCTGATAGTTGATGACAGAAGGGAAACAGGAAGTTGAATAGAAAATGTCTAATTAAAGAGGAAGTTCCTGTGAGGTGACAGGAGCTCTTTCTACCATACCAATCCTGCTTGTCCCAGTGGCAATGGATTGGAACAGGAATTCCTGACCCTCAGTAAAACAAAAGAAAATATGACTCTAAGGATGATCAGCACTAATTTTGAGGGCTAGTTACCTGCAAATATATTATATGGAAGAATTCTCCATACTGGAATGTTTACATTTGTCACTAAAACCTAACAATCATTAGCATTTTTGTAGTGTTTCTTGAGTGTGCAAAGTGTTTCACATGTATTGTCTTGATTTACTCATTAGAAGAACCGTGAAAAGTAAGTAA
Organism: Plestiodon gilberti rubricaudatus; assembly: GCA_026170595.1. NCBI lineage: Eukaryota > Metazoa > Chordata > Lepidosauria > Squamata > Scincidae > Plestiodon > Plestiodon gilberti. The sequence continues at coordinate 41,144,048 of JANXHW010000005.1, read as the reverse complement.
CCATGTTACAGTTGAGAAGCTGAGGCTGAGAAGGAGTGACTTGCCTAGTGTCACCTAGTGCTAGGGCTACTAGATCGTCGACCGGGACGGAGCGATCGCCCCTTAAGGGGGAGGAGCGTGGGCGGGGCTGGTAACACTAGCGTTACCGGCCCCGCCCACGCTCCTCCCCCTTAAGGGGCGATTGCTCCGTCCTGGTCGACGATCTGGTAGCCCTACCTAGTGCAATCATGGTAGAGGTGAGCTTTGAACTGGGGAAGTCTGCAGTCTCTTCTGCAGCTTAGAGACTGAGCTGCAGAAGAACTGCAGCTCAGTCTCTAAGCCACTGCAGTTCACCAGCACCAAGATCTGTATCCAAGTTCCAGATTTTCTCTTCTGCACATGGAGACAGGCTTTAAACTAGAGTTCAAGTATCATGTATCTTGGATGTTAGAAATCCTATGTGCAGGGATTGTAGCTTAATTGTATGTATAACTTGTGTGAGTGCGCTTTCGTAGCTGCACACAGACTAGACAGATTTTTTAAAATATATTTTGCTTATGGTCTGCAGCTCATGCCCTTGACAGATGATATAGAATTAGTATTGGTATTTACGGTCTAGTATTAACAGTCTCTCAGATCCTTCATTTCCTACATTTTAAAACTATCATTTGAATACAAGTCTTGGTCCTAGAGACGCTTGTTTTGGTTCATCTGTTTGAAAATGCTACAGCCTATCAAATCTAGTCAGAGCTCTGAACAGGGCTGCTGTTATGTGTGAACATAACATAATGTAATTAACATAACATAAATGCTGGAGGTTCATTATCATCAGCGATAAGCTCTTTAAATAAGCCTAATATAAAACACAGCCATCCTTTTATCTTTGCATTCCAGTTTTATGTTTTGTCAGGAGAGGAATCATTTAGGTTCTAAACAGTGTTCCCTTATTTGACAGTTACTTTAACTTCATGGATGTGTTTCCTTTAAATACTGACCCACTTTAAATTATTGCTGCACTTTCCTTTTATGCATTATTTGTTTGGTGGGCATGAACTTTTATCAGATTAGGGCCAAAGTTGGTCTTATAGAGAGATGCATAAAGGAAGACGGATGGAACAGAATAGTTCTTTGGAAACCAGGAAAACCACTTCTGGAGTGGGCAATTGACATTGGAAAAGCAGGAAGTGGGGCACTTTCCCTCCTCTTTTCCCTGCTTCAGATCATCCCCAAACAGCTTGCCACCTGTGGAGGTTTATTAAATGCAGGATTTCACAGCCTCTTATCACTCCATTTTCTTAGTCCCAATTTAGAACAAAACACCAGGTCTTACTTTAATAGAGTTCTCAATACCTGGCATCACATTTAAATCATGTTGCTTGCTGTGCAGGGGTTGCACACCAACATGGTGACAACCTGGGCCACAAACCTCTGGCATGCTAACTCTTAAAATGCAACAACCAGCAGCTCAGTCTAGATACAACGCTGAGTATATTGGAGTCAGCATGGCCAGTTTTTGTTTTTTTTTTTTAAATGCATACATACCATAGCAATGTGTTTTAAATGGGCCTTTTGCTTTGTAAACCCCATCATGAAGTTTTTGGTGAAAAGCAGTATATAAGTATTCTTAATAATAGTATAAACAGTGGCGTCGCCAGGCGTCCCCGTGGTTGGGGCCGCCCCCCTGACGCCCCCCAATAAAACTGTCAAAAATTTTAGGTTTCGGTTTCGAAACCTATTTTTGACAGTTTTTTGGGTTTTTTTTTAATGTTTTCCGGTGGATTTAAGTGTTAAAACGTGTATGTGAAAGTGTATGTGTGCTTTCCCGGCACTTATCTGTAATATGGGGCGTTCCAGCGACTATCTTCTTCCTGCACCCAGGCACAGATTCTCCCTGCGCCCGGGTGCGGACTCCGTAATGCCCCCAGCAGCAGTTTCCGGAGTTTGCGCATGCGCAGAACCACGGAGTTTCCAGGGGCGTTCTGCGCATGCGCAAACTCCGGAAAGCGCTGCTGGGAGCATTACGGAGTCCGCGCCCGGGCGCAGGGAGAAGCTGTGCCCGGGCGCAGGAAGAAGATCGTCGCTGGAACATCCTGGAAGCGCCCCATATTACAGATAAGTGCCAGGAAAGCACACATACACTTTCACATACACGTTTTAACACTTAAATCCACCGGAAAACATTTTAAAAAAAGGGGGGAAATGCAAAAAAAAAAAATCAAATTTAAGGAGGCCCGCACCCCCCCCCCCAGAGCCTCAGCGCCCCTACGCCCTGGGGCCCACCGCCCCATATCAGCCGACGCCTCTGAGTATAAAACACAAGCATATCTTTATCATATGTCATCAGTGGCCTGTTAATTAATGAATGCAATTTTTGCTTTTAAAATAGTAATTAAAAAGTTGCATCCAGGGGTGTATTAACCCATGACCAGGCCCCTAGGCTTTCCAGTATTTTGGGGCCCCTCCATCACTTTAGTCTTTCACCCCACTACAGCTGACAACAAATTACTATCAAATAGAACATTTAACAATATACAGTGAAAGAACATTTACTGATTATTATGTACTGATAAAGTATACTCAATTTTAAAATTCTTTTCACAATGAGCTCATACATAAAAACAACCTTCAATTAAAAACTTTCCTCTTAATTCGGTCAACAAACTGATCAAGAACAGGACTAAAATCGATTTCCCTCAGCACATGCAACAGAGCTAGACTGTTTAGTGTAGTGTCGCTGACTGTGATCCATAATCGGGACATTGACGGGCGACGCGGGCCCTTGTCCATGCAGGGCCCCTAGGGTGTGGGGCCCCTAGGCTGAAGCCTAGTCAGCCATATGGATAACACACTCTGCCCTCTCCTGCCCACTTCAGCCCTCCCAAAGAATTGCTCCTAAGGGGTGGGGAATGCAGTATGTGGCACTGGGGGATATAGGGGAAGGGAAGATCTCTCATGTGAGGGTCATTGTACAAGTATAACTGTTTATACAAGCTGCAGTGATTTAACATTCTAATAAAATTAGCCACTATTGCCTGCTCAATTTAAAAATAAAGATGTTTTCATGAATGTCAAGATATTTTTTTAATTGATTAGAAAATAAAGTGAATCATAATTGTTGAATGGCTTATGTAATGAATTCATAATGAAATTTTCAGTATTGTACAATATTTGATTAAATAAGTTAAACTGAGGGTAATTGATGCTTTCTTCCTCTGAATTGTATGCAAAACTGATTGTACTTATGTTTTTAATAATTCAGTGGGCCAAATACTCGGTTTAGTTCAATAAAGTGCCTCCATATTATTAGGTATTTTATATCACATTTTCATTTTGGCCTTGTTTTAAGGTAACTGATATTACTGTGTACAGATATGTGCAATGTATAGCCATGCGGTTTTTCTCACAAGGGCTGAAGTGATAATAGCTTAATTCCTGCTTGATTTTTCCTGTCTTTGCTCCGGCAACTCTAGGCTGACCCTGTCCATAATCTGATGACCTGCCATTGCACTCAGCTATTTGAGAAAACTGTTCTGGCCATAGTTGACCCTGAGGGTGGTATCTCGAAGACCACTGATCCATTGACCCATGTCAAGAGTGGATTTAAAATCTGATCTACTGGGCCTCTGACATAGTTAGGCACTGGGTCCACTGCACATAATGTGTTTTTCTGCTTATTAATGGCACACAGCTTTCACTTGTTAGAAGGAAGACCAATTTTACACCAGTTATTTGCTACAAAATCATTTCCTGAAGCAATTACAAATATTAAGCCTTACCATTCAAAAAGTGAATTGTACAAAATAAAAATATTTCCCCGCAAAAATATATTGGATTGCCTGGTTTAACTCTGCTTTATTAGCTAGAACATTCAAATAAGTTCATATTGTATCTTCGAAGCAACACACATAAGATGTTTACATATTTTAGAAGCTTGAAAAATAGAAAAGCAAAGCTAATCATTCAGTGTTTGCACGATCCATGTTTTCTCAAATAAATGTTAATATGTTAAGTCACCCATTTAATTAAAAAAGACTCATTGGTCATTAAAGTAGCCTTTATTATCATGAAACCATACATTTTCTTTTGTTTTTACTTCACTTTCATCAGTGTTTGGATTTTCAACCAGTTAAAGTTTTGGTAATTTCTTCTGTTTTAATATGTCAAAGCAAAGAAGCATCAATATTTTACTTCACCTTGATACACACAGTATTTTGAGGATATAAAGTGAAGATGACATTTTTTTCTTAAACCTCCAAACTGTGAAATCCAAATATTAAATCCATTTCTAATTAATTGATCATACCAGTTAACTGATTTTTTTGTGTGTTTGCACAATTAAATGTTAATTGGCTACCAATATGTTGCTATTGCTTTTAGCAAGGAGACTGCTTCTTTTTTTTTTTAGAACTTCAGGTTTAGTTTGTCCCTCTGCAGTAGTAAAGACCATCCCATGATAATAGCACTGCAGTTGCCGATTTCTATGTCTTTGAGTAGTCCAGGCAAAGAGTGTAAGTGTGACATGTGTTTGTCAAGACTGGAACACTATGTACATCATACTGCAGAATTAGGACTAATATTCAACAATTGTTACTGTCTTCAGAGATTATAAAGGTGTGAACATCAAATGTATTTAAATAATTAATCAGCAGAATTGTCAATAATTTAGATATTTTTATTAGGCTATTGTTGGGCTTTTGTTAGAATTGTGAAATTGGAATTGTATCAGGTACAGTACCTTACTGTTGGTAAGAACTAGAGTCTGTGGCTGCAATTCTAGATGCACTTTCCTATTGAATACAACGGGACTAACTTCTGAGTAGACACACATAGGATTGCAGTGCGTGTTTTTACAACATCCTTGTTACCTATTGTTCGTTAAGATGCTTCTAAATATGGAATTTTTGAATACAAAATAGTTCAGTATGGATATGAAATATTTGCAGCTTGCATTTAAATCTGGTTCCGTCAAAAACAAAATCTTCATGAGATGCTTGTTTTTGTAGTTCTACTGGTGTCTCTGAAATTTTCTTATATTGTTTTAAAGTCAACAGCAGCTTGCATCTTTTTTTAGACAATAAAAGTCATGAAGTACAATACTTCCATTCTGCACTCGGCAGTCTTTTTTTTTTTTTTTTGCTATGAGCCGAAGGAGTTCAATATTTGACAGATGTAAGGTGTCAGTAAATGTTGGGGTACTCCCAGGCTACATTGATACCCAAGAATTCTAAATGCTTTCCCATTGCACTCTGTCTCATATTAGTATTAGTATTTACATAACTGGGAGAAATCTTCGATAACCCAATTTATAACATGTCGCTGGTTTTCATTTCCATATAGGAGCTTGTTCCTGAATTTTATTATCTCCCTGAGATGTTTGTCAACTTCAATAATTACAACCTTGGAGTGATGGATGACGGAACAGTCGTATCTGATGTTGAACTTCCACCATGGGCCAAAACCCCAGAAGAATTTATTCGCATAAACAGATTGGTAAGATAGCAATCAACTATTATGTGTGTTAAGAGCTAGTGCCTGAAATGTCTTTCCTCTGAGAATGAGATTTGTGAGTTTTTGTTCCATAGAAACCTAGAATTTATGTAGGCTAGGATTCAAAGAGCTACATTAGGTGTACTCAAGGACTTGCCTTGTGGATTTTGTTTTTTACTTTAACAGGAGACTCTCGTGCTTGTACCTGTGGACCTAAATTTTGCTGTTTATAAAAATGCAAAATGTGTTGTTATTACTTCTACTTGACTTTTCTAAATTTTATAATGTTTCAACCCACTATTCAATTTCTAGTGATGCTCTTGTTGGCTTCTTGGTTATACAGTTATTGAAATTACTGAAGTCATTACTAGAGAAGTGAAAGACAGGCAGAAATTTACAAGTCTTTACATATCGCATTTGGAATTTGATTAGTGCCACTTCAGAGAGGAAATGGGTACTTCTATGCATATCAATTATAACGCGTTGAAGGAGTGAAATTTCAAAGCTCTGCTTTGCCTCCCACATCTTTGCTTTTTATTTGTTAACTTCTGAGTTTTTGCATCTCTACTTGATATATCTCACTTGCACTTTTTCCCACAGTGATCCACTGAATGCAGATACCCAGATATACTGTGATAGCTGTTTGACATAAATTAGCTCTGGGTAATAGCTTAAGTATCAACATTTTGCTCTCATAACCCAAGTGCAACGTTAGTTTGCTCATACTCTATCACTGATGATTTCCTCCTGAAAGCTTTGTATCGTGTTGCATACCTTCATCTCTGTCCATCATGCAAACTAACTCAAGTCTGGGCATATCAGTTCTGCAGTTTTAGTTGATTGTAAAACCTCATAATCTTTGTTTTTAATCATCTAAAATGGGTGGCCAACCTCCCACCATTAGGGCCTCTGTTCTTAAGAGTTGTGTAGAACAGAGGTTCTCAACCTGTGGTACGGGTACCCCTAGGGGTACGCGGACCTCTTGCTGGGGGTATGCCAAGCCCTGCCCCTTATCTGCCCCATTAGCAGCTAATTAAGTGTTAATTAACATGGATTTTAAAATTTAATTATTTTCAGAGAATTATTTAAAAAAAATTAAAATTTTAAAAATAATTTTTTTTAATTATTGTCTCTGATTTTGGTTTTGGGCTTATTTTTGTACTTTGGAAAATGTACTTTGGTGGGTGGGGGAGGGAGGAGCTGATTTTGGGAAGTTTGACTTGGAGAAAAAAGAGATCCTTGCTTCTCTCTCTCTCAATCTCACTCACTCACTCACTCACTCACTCACTCACTCACTCACGCAGAGTTAAATAAGACATTTTTTCACATTTAAAATTGTTTTAGTACTTTTTATTTAATGATTAATTACCTAATTAATTAATTGATTAATCCAATTAATTAGCAGTTAATTAGCAGGGGGTACTTCAAAAAATTGGACCGTGATAGGGGATACCTGGGCCTCCAGGGTTGAGAACCTCTGGTGTAGAAGACAGAATCTTGGCAGCTGCCACTGCTGATGGTGCTGCTAAAGCAGCTGCACCTGCTGAAATGCACACAACCGTTAAAGGGCCAGGAGCATTCATGTTGAATGCACCCCAATCTAAAAGATTATAACAGAAGGCTAAACTATTTTGTTTACTTATTTATTAGAAGTTATTACCAACAGTACATTGATCATTCAGTCGTCATTATAGCAATCATAATTCATAATGACTAGCATGCCATTAACTTAAAAGATATACCGGTAGTGCCAAAAAAGATAATCCTTCCCTTTATCATTGGCTCCTAAAAGGTCATGTGGTAATTCAGTCTCAGAGCTTCATTTCTTTACTTTCCCCTGCATGCTTATCCAGCTGAGGGATTCCTATGCTACAGTCTCTGTGTATGAATGGAAAGTTGTAGTACTATGAATCATTTGCAGGACAAGTACTGGATTGTGCCCTCAGTTTAAGCAAAAAATGATCAATTGGACTTAAATAGGCTTTCAAAGAAGGGAGTTCTTTAAACGGAAAGCAATAAGTGAGAATCCTCCTTTCATGCATAACCCTGATGCTCTTCCTTGTGCGTGCATTCATTCCATGATGGTGCCCTCAGTTCTATCAGAGACTATGGTGGGATCAACTGAATAAAGTGATCCCTCAGACAGGTATTAAAAGAAAAGATTGTGTAATTCAGGGTTTCTCAATCTGTGGGTCACGGCCCGAGGTATAGGTGGGTCGTCAGTTGGGCCCTCCTCACCCTTGCCTCCGTTTGGCTCCAAATTGGAGTCAAATGGAAGCAACCAGACACTACTTCTGGGGCCTGACCTACCTTAGGCAGCTGCTCCCATGTCACTCCAGCCTGAAGATGGCCTCCAAAAGTGACCCGGAGATCAATTTTGGTTTCGCTGATGTGACTTCTGGTCGCATTGGGAGGCCTTTCTGAAGCCTCTGGAGGCCGTCCCAGGCTGGAGCGATGCGGGAGCAGTTGCAAGCGGTGGTGGGTCACAGCCATGCCGGGTTTGGAAACCGCTGGTGTAATTACAGAAATAGGATCACACTTCATTATACAAAAATACTGCATTAACGTTAAATGGGCTGAGAACATGGTCTTAATGAAAGCACATGATACAGCAATCCTGCTGAAGCTAAGCAGGCCTGTGCCTGGCGTCCTGGGAACCCTATAGTATAGTAATACCACCCTCACTTCTGTGATAGGAGAAAACTGGAATACAAATAAATAAAATAAAAGCAAAAGTTTCATTGATGGTAGTTCTTTTATCTGCAAAGCTAGTTTGTCAGTATGTTGTTTATATGCTGCCATTAATGTACATCATACTTTTATATAGAGGAACTCTAGAGTCTAGGTTCCTGCCCCAAGGTGCTTACAGTCTAGATATTTAGATATTGAAAGGAGAGGGATAGCCAGGGTGGCCTCAGAAGTTGGCTAGGTCAGACACTAACGAAGGACACACCTGGCTGGTCTGGCTCTTAAACTTTCAGTACAATTGACAGTGGTAGCGCAATTAAAGTAGGGAATGGGAGCCATGTCATTGTGACAGACTTCACTGAAAAGGTGGGTTTTAAGAAGGGACTTGGAGGCAGAAAAAGAAGATGCGTTGCACACTTTCTGGGAGACAGTTCCAAGTTCAAGGGGTGGCAAGGGAGAAAGGTTATGCCATTTGAGGGATATTTCTAAAATTTGGTAATTTCTTAGAGCAGTTACCGGTACATTGTTCCTTTCTCATGTATTTTACTTAATTTACAAGATGACATTATCTGGTTTGGGAGTTTACTGGAGATATTCTAGAGCAAATAGTGCAGTTAAATATATCATGTCAAATCATGTGGATAAGGGAATATTACATGCGTAACATTTTCCTGCCACTAGTGATTTCCCCCCCTTTGTATAACAAGTGCCCCCCGCTTAACGACGGGGATATGTTCTGAAATCCCCATCGAAAAGTGAAGCCGTCATTAAGCAGGTCTTGCTGTGCTTTGAAGTTTAGCACTGTACTTAAAGCCCTAGCATTAAACATCCAAGCTCTTATCTTGCCCATTAGCTGTTTGACTTTAGATAAGGGCTTTGAAGTTCAGCGCTGTGCTTAAAGCCCCAGTGCTGAACTTCAAAGCCCTTATCTAAAGCCAAACAGCTGATGAGCTGGGGCTTTTAAAAAATGCGTCTTTTTAAATCATATGCTCTTTTTTACTGGGGACCTCTGTCATATATCTGGATCGCCGTTAAGCGATCCGTCATTAAGGGGACACCGTATATTGAATCCAAATGAAATGAAAATCTATAAGTAAATTTTATTTAAGTAATTTCATGATGATTGAAAGTTCAAGTATGAAGAATGCAAAATACATTGTGATTTTGTAATTATATACTTCCAATGATGTACTAGTGGGCTGTCTGATTTTTTTGTTATAAGATACAAGTGAATAAAACTGTAAAAAATATATTTCACTTTTAATACTTGGCTGAAGAATTCTTTGTAACAGCTTACAATTAGTTCTCAGAAATGTTACACAAACACTTTTTTGTTACATCTTTCCAACTTCCTTGATTACAATAGATTATAATACTAGTTTGAAGAGCCCATTTTGTGAGGTATCGCATGCAGATATTTTTTTTCATTTTCCTCTCAGTTCACTCTATGGATTTTTGTTTTGTGATTGGACCTCATGAAATGAATACTGCTTTGATCTGTGACCTTTTTGTGGTGCTAATCGGGTTCTTGATATCATTATACGTTGCTCATTAATCATATTTCCTACATCTCATCAGCCAACCAGACAACTCAAGCCTCTGTTTCAGTCTTGACAGGTTTCTCCTTTTCCAGATTATTACCCTGTGATACTTTGGCTTCTCATAACCAGACCCACATCAAGCTGTGTACTACAATTAAAGTCAGATGGTCCTCAGGTTGAACAGGGATATAGTGTTGCAGCTGTCCCTCTCTTATTGGAATAGACCAGCAAGAAGAACAGATGATATATAGGGCAGTGCATAATAACAGATTGTACAGTACCAGGTCAATAGCAGGGGTTCGCAATGCTAATTGGCAGACATAGTTACTTTAATCTGACTCCCAATATTAAAAATAATGTACAAAATATCCTTTCATTAGAATGCATTACATATATGTCTGCCTTGTCATTATTTTGAAGTAGGAAACTATGTAAGGATAATTCCCTTTTCATATTTATATTTATGCTGTTGTGGTTTATAATATCGTCACTCCTGAGATGGTTTCCAGCATAATTAAAATAACTAAGATAAAATGACAGAAACTCAATTCGATTTAAAAAGTAGCAAAAATTTGAGTTTAATGCTATCAAAGGTGTGGTCAAAAGGCACTGAATCCCACTAAATGCATTGGAGAACCAGTGGCAAGACATTCCCTTGGCTGCCTCTGCCATGAATTCGCAAAGTGGCCTTAGGCGAGCCACTCCCTCTCAGCCTCCATTTCCCATACTGCAGTATGGAGATTGTGGGAGAAATTAAGGCTGAGAGAGAAAATTTCTGGTTTATTGAGCACTCAAACAGAGTTCACCTTGAGGGTATGAAGTCTGACCCAAAGCATGTTTTAAGTGTTGAGAAGGCAGAGAAAAAAAAAAAAGGAGCTGTACACAGCCCAAAACCTGATAATCCATGGGAGGGTGTTACAAAACAGCATGGTTAGGTTTACCAGATTTTCCAGGAGGCCAACCGGGGCGGAAGTGACATCATTTAACATCTACATGAAACTGTCCGGAGAGGTCATCTAGGGATTTGGAGTGGAGTGCTATCAGCATGCTGATGACACTCAGCTCTCTCTCTCTCTCTCTCTCTCTCTCTCTCTCTCTCTCTCTCTCTCTCTCTCTCTCTCTCTCTCTCTCCTTTCCACCAAATACTGAGTGGGCTGTTGAAATCCTGGAGCGCTGCCTAGAGGCAGTTGAGAACTGGACGAGGGCTAATAGACTGAAATTAAATTCAGAGCTGCCTCTTGCTTTCTGCTGCATTTGTTGCTGCATTGCTTTTATATTGTTTTATAATGTTTTAATATGTATGATTTTATGTAAGCCCATGGCAGCGGGGGAAAGGCGAGGCAAATATGTATTAAATAAAAACAGGCTCTCTCTCTGAACTCACTCTGGTATAGTCTGCAACTGTTGCCATAAACTGGATCAAACTGATACGAGAAACAGACATCCGGTTTCTGGAAGCTGTGTTTAGATAGCAGAGAAAACATTTGTTTTTTGATGCTTTAACTTTTCACTTGATAATGTTCATGGAATATGAAGGAAACGTCGTGACCACTTGTTTTTAAAAACTGTTTTATTAGTGTTTTTACATTTTTTAATATAAGGTATTTTTACATGGCTTTTAACCCGATTTTTAAACGTTCTTGTTGCATTGTATCTGGCCATGACAGTTTCAGAAATTTCAGAAAGCATTTCATTCTTCTCAGTCCGTGAGTGATCTCCGGGTCACTTCTATTACATTATGTTGATGCCTGCCAATTATGTTGATGCCTTCCTTCACTGTTTTCCAAGAGGATTCCATGGCACTCTGTGGCTCTCCTGGCAGGGGAGCTGCGCCTTCCAGTATGGGAACCACTGATTGAGCCAGTTGAAAAGGTCTCACTATAGCTTGCAGCGTGAAATAACTGTTGAGGTGACAGGGATATGACAGGCAGGCTCAGAGGGGTAGGATGGGTACAGGCGGGGGGGGGCATCAAACCGGCAGTGGGGGGCATCAAACCAGAGGAGGCAGCGGCGATCCAAGTGGTGGCGGCAGAGACCGTGGCGGTGGTGATCCAGGCGGCGGAACGGCTTGGAGGAACCTGCAGAAGCCTCCGAGCTACATTTGTTTTGGTCCCCACCCTCCCGCCCAGCCTCCGAGGGGCGTTTGGCTCCGTCTGATGTCACTTGGGGATAGGGTGAGTGACATCAGAGTCATAAGGGGGGCGGCTGTCGCGATGCCAGCTACGCTACTGGGCAGGCTGCAGTTTTTCCTAGCAAATGGGTCCATAGCAGGGAGAAGGCAGGAAGCAGCCCTTTCTCCCAAGTAAATTAAGTTTATTGGCACAATTTCAGATATCAGGGAGCCAGAGGAGGGGACACTCAACAATTCACTGTGTTACATATGTATGCATAGACACAGGCACTGTCAAAGCTCTAGGACTGCCTGTGTGGGGGGATCACTGACCTACCTAAATTGCACTGCTGAACAACTGGATTACCTTGAGGGAAGGGCTGCAACATTTCACCCTGCAAATATGGTTCCTAGGCATGCTAGAGCCTTTTCTTCCCACCAGTAAATCTGTTTGTGAGGAGGAGGGCTCCTAGCAAGCAGCAGACCTTCTCACAAGCAAGCCTCCTTGCATTTAATATTAATAACAATGTAATATAATATGGGGGCCGCGGTGGCTTTAGTGGTTAAGACACTGAACTGCAGACTGGAAGGTCAGTAGGACAGCAGTTCGAGACCCGAGTGCTGCGCGACGGAGTAAGCTCCTGTCTCCTGTCTTAGCTCCTGCCAACCTAGCAGTTGAAAAGCAAGAAATTGCAAATAGAGAAATAGGTACCGCTGCGGCGGGAAGGTAACAGCGTTCCGTTAGTTATGCCAGCCACATGACCACGGAAGCGTCTTCGGACAGCGCTGGCTCTTCGGCCTTAGAAACGGAGATGAGCACTGCACCCTAGAGTCGGACATGACCAGCTTTCGAGCAGGGGATACCTTTACCTAATATAATAACAACATAATAGTAATTAACTGCAGGGAAAGAAAACATCTCATTTAAAAGGTGCTCACTTTCCTGAAGGGAAAAAACTGAACCCTCAGAGGCACTATTGGGATGAGGTACTGTCTGCAGCTGCCGTTCTCAAGGCAAACAGCTGGTGTGTACCCCTCATCTACTTAAATTATCTAGAATGCACATACTTGGGACTAAAGTGGAGTGTGGGGTGCATTAGGGTAGGGAAGTAGGAACTGAACATTTTGGGCATAATATTTGGGTAATGTTAGCGTGGTTTGTGGGAGTTCATAATTAATAAATGTAAAGTAATTATTGGTTAATATTCTGCATTGTTTTAATTTATTCTGTAGCACTTTAGTCTAGAAAGCACTAAGCAAAGATTCTTCCTGCCAACTACCATGGCAACAGTATTCTGGGCTTTCAACCAGGCAACCTGTTCTTGTTTTTTTGTCTTCCCGTTCTCCTTTCATATGCAATTCATTAATTAGAAAATTGATGGTTAGTTTCGAAGCCACACATGCTCATTGTAGCATGCTTGTATTCTATGGCTCAGATTTGCTAATGTAGGTGAGAGTCTTGTTTTTAGACTACCTGACCATCATCATTCTGGAGGTGATAGTGCCTCTCGTCTATACTATGGTATGTAGCACACTTGGGTGCTAAATGAGCGTTAATAGTAGCAATAGTATATTCCCTCTGTATCAGAATGGTGTTGACATGTTTAATGCTAAAATAGATTTAATACCTTGGGGTATCAAAGTGTCTCTAAACCAATAAAATGATAAGTGTAGCAATCATGGTACGCCTATAGCTTCATACACTCAAGGCAAAAAGGGACCATTACGATCACTTATCTCTTTCATGCAAAGAGTTATAGAAACCATATTGGTGGTGTGACATGATCTGTCTCAGGAAAATATATGTCCTTCACATAATTACTTCAAGAGATGGACAATCTTTGTTTCTGGCATGCTGTTTCAGTATTTAATTGCTTTCTTTGCTTACACATTTACATCTTAGTTCAGTATTGAATTGGCAATGTGAGACTGCTTACCTCACCCCATTTTCTAACTACAGTACTTGGCAGTGCCTCAGGGTAGCCCCAAAGAATTAAGATGGTGGATTCTATGAAAGAAGGGAGGGATTTAATTACTAGGTTATGCATTAGAGAAAGATGCAGAGCTGTGTTCAATCCTTTAGATGTCAGGTCCATTAGTAGTGTGTAAACCCATTGACCCCTCCCTCACCACCCCGGCTCAACCTCCCCATGCCCCTGCGCTGACCAGCACGACCCTTACCTGAGTTGGCCAGCGCAGGTCCAGGTAGGTGACGGAGTGAGCTGTGCTGGCCTTCGCGCTGGCACTTCTTACTCTAGATGAGCCACAAAAGTGCCTTTTGTGAACGGACAAAAGAAAATATTTCTTTACCCAGCGTGTAATTCATATGTGGAACTCCTTGCCACAGGATGTGGTGATGGCACCTGGCCTAGATGCCTTTAAAAGGGGTTTGGACAGATTCATGGAGGAAAAGACCATCACAGGTTACAAGCCATAAGCAACCTCCTGGTTTTAGAAGTAGGTTTTCTCTGTGCCAGGTGCAGGGGAGTGGCAGCAGGAAACAGGTTATCTAGTTGGCTGTGTGCTCCCTGAGGCATCTGGTGGGGCCACTGTGTGATACTGGAAGGTGTACTACATAGGCCTTTGGCCTGATCCAGCAGGGCTCTTCTTATGTTCTTATGCCTTACGGCACCTTTGCGACACGCTCCACTGGTCTATAATAGGCAGGATTGTGCCGTAAATCATTGTGTGGCATTTGTATTGTTAAGACTAGGCTTTATTATTATGGTTGCCAAGCTCAGACAAAATTCAAAAGCCAAATACAGAAGCTGTGGAATTACTGCCAGTGCTTCCATATTTTTGACTGGGCTATTTGTAACTCCCAGTCAAATTGAGAACTATGCCCTCCCTGGTGGCATTGTAGTGGGGCTAAAAACCTTTCTTTTCGCTTGACATTCCACTTTAGTTTTGGTTCAGATACTACTTGGTCTTCTGTTTTTGGTTTCGTTTCGGTTTTGGTTGATTTATTTGAGGTGTTTATGCTGTTGGGTTTTTTTTAGATGCTTTTGTTGCTGCTGCTGCTGCTTTTTATGTATGTTATGTCAGTGGTGTCACCAGAGGGGTGCAGAGCAGTAAGTCGCGAGATACTCTGCAACACGCCATGTAAGCAGCCCCTCCCACCTGCCGTCGGAGCCCTCCGGAGCAGACGATGGCAATGCGCAGGAGCTCAGGGAGTCTCCTGTACGTTACCATTGTCTGCCCCGAATGGCTCCGACGGTGGGTGGGAGGGGCCGCTTACATGGCGTGTTGCAGCGTATCTCGCAACTTACTGTTCTGCACCTGTATTTGAATTATATTGTATTTGGCCTTTGATTTTTTAACTTTTTATTGTATTTTAATGAATATTGTAAGCCACACTGGGCACTCGGTTATTTGGGGTGTGGGGGGGGAATAAATATTTTAAATAAATACCTGTTGTTCATTTATTCTGGTGGTTACACTGTACATTTAAATGTGATCAAGAGATAGCAATTCTAAACAGTGCATATCCATGCATGCATGTCATAATTGTAGGAGGGTTGAAGAGAGCAAGAGAATGCTATATTACAAGGCCTGAGGGCAGGTGCTGTTCATTTCTATAGATCTACACACAGAAACACTTTACCCTGTCCCCACATGGGAGCCCTTTCAGTGGAGGCTACCTAGTGTCAGGAAAGGAGAAGTTCCATTCCTCTGTGGCAGTGTCCCTAGTTCAGCCCTTTTCCTTATTGTAGTGAGTAGCAGCTTTCCATCCATGTGGAGGTAGTAAAGGGATATATTTGGGGCATTACAGAAGTGGAGTAAAAGTCTACCCTTGGTCACCCTATTTTAGCCCTTTCCCAATTATTGTGATGATTTCAACCTATTTATTTTTGATCTTTAAAATGCAATTGGAGCAATGGAGCAATGGAACAAGCTCCTATCTGCACAGAACCATCCTGATTCCATTTCATAGCCCTGCTACAGTGTAACAAAGAAATGGAACCTAGGGAACCAACAATTTATTTGTATATATAAATTATAAATATAATTATAATTATAATAAAATAAAATATAATATCTATGATGACATATTTCAATTAAAACATTCTCCTGTCTTTCTCTTAGATCTTATTGAGTGACACTGTACTCTGTGTGTGTGTGTGTGTGTGTGTGTGTGTGTGTGTGTGTGTGTGTGTGTGTGTGTGTGTGTGTGTATAAAAATCATGTGTTTTAAGGTTGTTTTAAATAAAAAAATTCCTCCATTGTGCCTACTATTTTCACATTTTCTTGAAGCTGCAGCTTTCATAATCTTATGTTTTTGCAGTCAAGCGAAGGAATGTTGCTTGAGTTTATTCCCTCAAGGGTAGCAGTGCCATTCCTTATCTTGTATATCTTTCTTGCTTATAGGCTGCATTAATGGAGAAACACAATCGAGAGATTCTTCCCCCCCCCCTTCATCAAGTCCTCCACATACTGCATATTGATGTAGTTCCAAGTTTGGTGACTTATACAGTTCTTTTGCTGAACATGTTTTCAATAAAATGCAATGCAGTATGGAGAAAAAAACAACAACAGTAAAAGCAAGAAGAGCAAAGAGTTAAAAGATGTAGTTATTACTGGTAGTGCCTTTTAAAACATGAATAACATTGTGCACATGGGGAAAACAAACAGTTGTGTCCAGGGATCCTGTGTAGTGGCACAATGGCACAGCTGTGTGATTTGGTGGGGAAAGGAAAATAGAGATGAAGATGAATGGTGCAAAAAAGAAAAGAAAAAAGGATTTATTTTAGAGCTCAAAAGGAAAGATTTGAAAAATAGGCCTAACTGAACTTGCTCACTCACACCTTAATCTAGACAAGGAAATTCTATGGCTAACATGCACACGCTATGGAACCTTGGGGGAAGGTAGTTAGAAGGAAGAGAAATGAGGAGAGAGGAACTCCTTAGAACAGTGTTTCTCAAAGTTCTTCCCCTGAGTAGGGGGAGTCATGTTGGCGGGGGCGGCAGCGCTCCTGGGATCATGCCACCGGGGAAAAAGGTCTTTAAAAAAATCTTACTGAGGGTCGCTCTGGCCCTCCAAAGGGTGCGGGGAGGCCCATAGCCCCTTCTGCAGGCCTCCCCACTCTTCAGATCGTCGCTCCAATGCAGTTGAGACCCACGTCCAGTTTTGGACGAAAACCGGAAGTGGGTCTCGATCGCATTGGAGCGACGATCTGAAGAGCGGGGAGGCCTGCAGAGGGGACCTCTGCCTGCACCCTCTGGAGGGCCTGAGCAACCCCCATGAGTTAAAGACCTTTTTCCTTTGCGAGTGGCACGGTCCTGGGAACGCCACCGCCATGGTTGCCACGGCCCTTAAGGCTGGGGTAGCAGCTGGTTCTGGTTCTCCTGGTGGGTCATGACCCACCAGTTTGAGAACCACTGGAGGGCCTGAGCAACCCCCATGAGTTAAAGACCTTTTTCCCTTGCGAGTGGCACGGTCCTGGGAACGCCACCGCCATGGTTGCCACGGCCCTTAAGGCTGGGGTAGCAGCTGGTTCTGGTTCTCCTGGTGGGTCATGACCCACCAGTTTGAGAACCACTGGAGGGCCTGAGCAACCCCCATGAGTTAAAGACCTTTTTCCCTTGCGAGTGGCACGGTCCTGGGAACGCCACCGCCATGGTTGCCACGGCCCTTAAGGCTGGGGTAGCAGCTGGTTCTGGTTCTCCTGGTGGGTCATGACCCACCAGTTTGAGAACCACTGCTTTTTGAAGAAGGGCCGAGGTAAAGAGGGAGAAAATGCAGGGGAGGGGGAAAGGGGCATAGGGAGAATAGATGGGCTTTGCAGAGGAACCTAGGAAAGGGAAGTGGAGGGTTTGGGGTGCAGGAAAGGAGGAAGGAAGGAAGATAATGGGAGATTAGTGGGAAAGGAAGGAGAGAGATTTCTGAGCTTCAGACTGTGGAAAAAGGCAGCAGTTGGGAGATGGCTCTCTGTGGCTTGAACCAAGCGTTCTTAGTAAGGGGTGAGCCTATAGACAGGCTGTGAAAGCACTTCACCCACTTGTGGTGGGGGACCTAGTCTCTCCCATGAATTGGGATGTATGGAAGTGAAGCAGTTCTTCCCTGCAAAGTTTTTGACAACATTAATTTTCCCTGAAATTCCAGAGTGGATCACAAATGTCAGGGTGGCTTCTGCTGCAGTTCACCCAGGTTATGTGATGCAAAAGCCTAGGTAACCTTTTCGTGCACACCTAGCCCAGACCATGTGAAGTGGAGCCACTTTAAAAAGCCTCCTCATGTGCTTCAAGCTTCACTCTGCACTGGCTTCCCTTCTCCTATGGTTCTTTTAAAGAGTTATTTCTTAGTTTGAATGCTTTCTTTGTATTCTGTTCCTTGTACTCATTTTTCCACATTAATTTATCTTTTTACTCTTTCTAGAATCTCATACTTCTCTGTTATCAATCTTAGTTAGACCAAATATTATATCTGCGGTCTATTAAATTATATTATATTTTCTTTGGTAGCAGTCTACCTTTGGAACTCACTGCCTTTGTACAGATATTTGTACACTTCTTCCCACTTTTCCAGAAACGTCTCCAGTGTAACTGACCCTCTTCACTTCAGCACAGTGTCTTTTCTAGTGGCTGTTGCTTGTGTTTCTTTCTGTATCTTTTTTTGATTGTAAGCCCTTTGGGACAGGGGACAATTTAGGTTTTTTCCTTGTAAACCACTTTGTGAACATGTTTTGTTGAAAAGCGATATATACATATTTTTATTAATAAATAATAATTTTCACATGCTGTTTCTGACTAATGTAAATAGCTTAATTTGATGCCTTTCTTCTTCCATTGTCTTTCCTTCCCCTTTTTTCATGTGTCTGTTTAAATTTTTAAGCCAACAGACACAATTTTAGTCTTAATCCTTTGTCTTGCACAACACTACATTTCTTATCACGAACGAAAATGATAAAAATATCATTATGCTAGCAGAACTAGAAGAGTGTTGGAGGAATACTGCCAGAACATTTACCATAATGTGTAGAAAAAAGAGAAAAATTCAATAAGCAGGTTTGCGAATTGCTCCTTCCTTTATCTGATCAATTCCTGCGCATTAGTGTTCTGTTTTTTAGGCAATGGTGTGTGAACAAATCTCAGGAATTCTGAAAGTTCTTGGGGCAAGTTGTACATTTGTGACTCACCGATTAGTAGATAAAGGGTAATACCTCTTAATTTGGGGTCATGAGTACTCAACTGTCATGTGGTGACCTTTTAGTCATTACAAAGTCATGTCATTCAGGAGGTTGGGAAGAAACTTGAAGGACAATTCTGAATGCTTGCTTATTTGGAGCTTCTGTTCGTGCAATAGTGCATGTGGATGACTAACTTATAATGCAAGAACATTATGTATAATGCAAATATATTCTTAGATAGTTTGCAATATGTATGATGAATGGGTTGGATAAAGAAAGTTACACTTGAAGCAAGCAAAACAAAACCCTGGTTTCAGGAACCATTGGGCTTGCAGTCACTGGGGAAGTTTCATGGTAAATGGAAATGGTTAACATATTTTCCTTGTTGGGGGTCCTGATCAAGTGAAAAACCATGTTGTTGAATTAGTTGCTTTTCAGCTTGGTTCTGCTCAACAGCATTGTGTAAGGAGAGAAATAATTCACATATTTAAGATCCTTTAAGCAAAGAGCACCAACCTATCTCCTGATCTAAATTATCTGCGTGAGGAATTTTTCCAGTGCTGGGGGATAGTGGGCGGGGGGAACGACCCTCAAAAAATGTCCAGAGAAGGAAGTGTGCTACAGACACAGGCAAGGAGATGTTACTGTGAAGCTTAAACAGTCAATTTATCTGTCTTACTAGGTGATCATTATGGGGTTGTTTTAGCAGCCACAAATATTGTCAGAACAAATGAATTCCAAGGTAATGAGACCATCAGGGCTTTCCAACAGAGGTGGGTGTTCCATCACAAATTAACTAGTATTAAAATCTTTTTAGTACACACTTGTCTCAGTTTCCAAACTCAGTTGGGAGATTTTATGTCAAACATCAGTTTTCAAAAAGCCCCAAATAGCGCAGACAAGATGGTATGTTCTGGTCAGAGAGGAATGAGTCTGGCTTTTTATCATGTACAGTGGCTGTGAGCATCATTGTGGAAATGTCTTCAGTTTTCGTTGGTTATTTAAACAGTGAAGTGTCTGCAGATAGAAGTTCTACGGATGTGTGTTTTATTGGATTCTTTTTGTACAGTTGAAAAGATAAAGGGCTACTGATTTTAATTTGAAGAATTATCAAAATTGTACGTTTTGGGAATAGCCAACACTAAGGTGGATTGGCTCAGTTAGCAAATCCTGCTCAAAGGGGAGTGGGTCTTGCACCCTGAAGTCTTTCAACTGAGAATGGAGAAGTACAAACTTTCTGTAAAGGAAGGCAGAAGGAAGGAAAGGACTTAACACTCAACAACTGGTACCTCCCTCCCTGCTCCCTCTTCATCCTTGGGGTCACAAAAGCGGCCACTTGAATTTCCCACTTTTGGGAGTAAGGTGACCTTCATAGTTCAATGAGCTGACGCAAAGCCAGGTTCTTTATTACTGGCCAGTTGAGGAAAGAAGAGCGGAGAACAATAAACAACAACAGAGCAAACATGACTGCTGCAGCTGAGTGACTTAGCAGCTCCATCAGGGTGCTGATCCATCACAGGAGGCTCCATAGGAGATAGGAAGGTCCAAATGGGGGGGGGGGGATCTGGGATTTTCACCACACTTCCAAAGGTTAACTTCTTTGCCAGTCCTTCAAAGTGTTAGGTAAGAGAGTCTTCGCTAGGGGTTAGGGCAGAGACTATAATTGCCACATGTTCTCAGTCTCCTGTGTGCAGCTTCTCCTTCCTCGGCTGTTCAAGATGATCCAGTAGGTAAAGGTTCCACAGGCATAGTTTTTTCAATTGCTTCTCCAGTGGCTTATGGCTGAGTTGACCCGTGGCTTGCAGGAACTAGAGAACCTGGTAATGTGCTGGTAATGACCTTTAAAGCCCTTCATGGTTTGGGTCCAGGATATCTCCCATATATTGGGTCCCATATATATTTGGGTCCAGGATATCTCCCTTCTCCCATATATTCTGGCCCTCCCTCTTAGGTCATCTGAGGGGGCTCTCCTGTGAGTGCCACCTCTAACATCAAGTTAGAGGAATGGCAGCATGTAAGCAAGCTTTCTCTGTTGTGGTGCCACACAACTGTGGAACTCCTTGCCAGGGGACTTGAGAACTCCCCCCTCCCTCGTGGCTTTTCGGCGAGGGCTCAAAACATTTCTGTTTCGTCTAGCGTTTGCGTGTTGGGTTGATGTCTGACTTCTGTGTCTCAAGATGTTTTGCTCCGCTGCTTCTCTGCTCTATATTGTCCCCCCCCAAGTGGGTTTTATTGTTTTTAATTTATTTTATGTATATTTTTTATATTTGATGATATAAGCCGCCTTGGGCATTTGCTTTAGCATGGGATAAGGTGGGGTATAATTTTTTTAAATAAATAAATGTCTCATTTTTTGAACTCTGAGATTATTGGGCTAGGCTCGCCTAAGGAGCCCTCCTTCGCTGTCAGCCAGATCTTTTCTAACTTGCCTGAAAACCATGAGGTAATTATTGGTTCTCTGATGCAGTCTTCCCCACTTTGCTAGCTTCTAAAAATTCAGTTTTTGTGCCTAAAGTGAACTCTGTTTCACAGGAAGCAGGAAATAATGTTGCCTTCCTTCTGCCTCCACCCTAGTCATCCCAGGGAAAAGGAGTCGTACAGGTCAGATCTTAAGAACTCATGCTTCTAAGCAATGTGAATCTGTATTTCTTTTCAGTGCTCTTTACTGGAAAAGAAGGTTCACGAGCTACCTGATAGCAGACTTTGCAAGGGGCATTGGGAAAATGGGGGAGTGGTTAGCAGTGTTCTTCATTGTCCACATGCCTCCTTTGAAGGAGCAGTTTGGAGAACCTACATGGTGGAGCAGGACAGAGGTGAGGCAACAGGAGGAGGGGGCAACCCCCAACAGTTTTGCAAGTGACACGATCTTTGCAGGCATTGCATTTGTCACCTCTATGCTACCATAGCTAGTGAGGTTCAGAGGAGTCGTTAGGGGCCCCCTGGATGTTGAGCTCCAGAGGGGGTGCACTGCTGCCGCCGCACCGCTGAATTTTGCAGCTGTGGCAGTGACCCCCTCTGGAGCTTGACACGCCCCCAAGCTCGACATGAGTCAGGGTGAAAGCCTTGCCAGGGTGTGTGTGTGTGTGTGTGTGCGCACACCGGAGGGGTGTGTGTGTTCATCTTACTGGAGTTCATGCACACACACCCAGGCAGCGGGCAGCCAGATGCGTCCTTCCTGGCTGGCCAGCAGTTTCAAAGACGATGCTGGAGGGGTTGCGCCAATGCAACTTTGCTGCAGCCTCTCTAGCTCCCTTTGTCTCGCTGGCTGAGTCCTCCACCCGGGTGCACGAACTCCGGTAAGAACACACACCCCCGGCATGCAACACCCCAGCGTGCAACCCCCTCCCAAGGGGGCGGGGCTTGTGACATCACAGGGGTGCACGACGAGGGAGCCCCCCTCTGGGGGGACCTCTTGTGAGGTTAAGAATTAACGATTGCATTGTCCTCATGTACAAGTCATGACATAAAGAGCAACCTCAGTAGTCTTCTGGCATAAATCAGAAGGCAATGAGACAATGTTTACAGCCTCAACAATGTTGAGACAAAGTTTACAGTCACCATCTGGAAGTCTATCCATGCATTTTCTGGAAACATTGGCTCTGGATATTCCCAGGTAAGGAATTTCGATTTTCTTCACCTCTCTCTCATAGTCTGGGCAGGTGAGAGCCTTTCCTTCTAGAGAATGTCTTTGCTTCAAAGACGGTGACTGTCACCAGGAGGAGATGCAGTCCCAGTTGCCAGACTGCCCTACTGACACAAGGAAGAAGTAGAATTTACTTTCAAATAACAAAGTCTCCTTTTCTCAAGAAAGGAAAAAAAAATCCTATTCAAACTTTTATACTTTCACTGTAATTGCCCATAGTTCTTAGGATTAACATTTATGCATTAAATTTACTAGTAAATTCTGTTGTCACACAAGATGACTGAAAGCTAATCAAAGCAATATTTATGTTTGGGTTCAAATGGTAAGAATGTAGGAACTTCGTTGTCTGGGACAGGTGAAACTTTTATAACAGATTTAAATTGGCACAGGAGAATGATTTAAAACTGTTTCCTTTCCTAGCCAATTATAAATGGACTGTTGGTTTAAAGCTGTAATTCAGTTACTTTAAGGCTGTTTACAATGTATCCTTTTGAAAACCTAGGGGTGCCTGTCTTTTGTTGTGAAGCAGAAAGTCTGGGGCAAGTGGCCTGCAATGCAGTAAAGGAATTTGATTTTCCCCATTCCTAAAATTAAAGACAAATATCTGTTTCTATTGGATTATAAACAGGTTCTGGATAACTTCAGCTGCTACATAACCCAGTGATATTTTAATTTGCTGGGTAGACATGTTTACTGTGTACTGTGTAGTTTATGAGTGTTACCATAAATGAGGTAATCTTGCATCTTGGTTTCCATGTGTGAAACATTACATGAGCAAATGCAGCTGGGTTGTTACTTGATGATGTTAGTGGACTTTATTTGGATGTAAACTTTGTACTGAACTGTTTAAAATGTTTGCACTAAAGCTGGTATTGCTGCTTCTTTAGCATTTTTATATGACATCAGTGAAACCAAAATTCATAAAAAGCCACAAAGTGCACATCTTCGACCTCAGTGTTGTTAGCAATGATGATTCCAAAAATAACACTTTCATTTCTGACAAAAGCACAATGATACATTCATTCCATGAAATGGTTTGCATTAAGTACACACATGAACAGTAGCAAGTATGCTGAAGTGCTGTCCAACATCTGAGCGTTAAGTTCCAATCATTACTTCTGGGTGGGAACTTTGTAGTTAGTTTTCTTTTTCAGATCTAAAATACATTTATTTTTAAATGCATTTAATCTTTTCTTAGGGATGGTTCACAAAACATGGTGGTGGTTCTTTCTTTACACAAACAGTCCCACCCTTCCTTGGGTTTTGCAAAAATATAACAAGTGAAAAGTTGTGGATGTGTCCGGCAGTAATTTTCTGAAACTGTAGCAGCACTTTTTCCCAGCTTTCTATTACACAGTGTTCTTCTCCAAGTTACAGTATCTATCTTGACATGGGCACTTTTGCCAATATTTAAAAGTAAATTTGAATGTTTACTACAAAGTTACATTTTAGCTAGCTACTGTATAATTTCTTGTACACTGTAAGGTCTGGCTCAGATGTAATGGGACTTCATGGTTTCCCACTACATAAATTAGCTCTAGAGCAGTAGTAGTCAAAGTGGTGGGTCGTGACCCACCATTGAGCCCACAAACGGTTCCCTGCCCCTTTAAGGGGCAGGAACAGCATGGCGGCGGCGATCCTGGGGATTGCTGCCACCGCTGAAAACATGCCTCAAAACAGGTTCCCGTCGCTTACCGGGGCTTCGAGGGGAGGCCTGCCTCACCCTCCGCAGGCCTCCCCAATCTTCAGATTGCCCCAGATTGCAAAAACCGGAAGTGGTCTAAAATTGCCTTTTTTTGCGATCTGAAGATTGGGGAGGCCTGTGGAGGGTCACGGAGGCCTCCCCGCACCCTCAAGCCCCGGTAAGCGTCAGAAACCCGTTTTCAGGAACTTTTTCCCGCTGGTGGCAGCAATCCCTGGGATCGCTGCCGCCGCTGGCTCCATCCCCGCATGCACTCAAAGTTCTCCCCACCTTGCGGGGAGAGCTTTGAGAAACGCTTCTCTAGAGAGTTGTGAGCTTGCACATTTCCCCTGTCTTCCTCTGGCACATGGCTTTTACACTAATTGCAGCTCTGTGTCATCTGAACTTGAGGAACTGTGGTATGATTTGTTCACAAATCGGTATTTGTAACTGGAATTTGATATTGGCTTGTTTAAACAAACCATGGTTAAAATCCCCAAGGTCAAATGACACAGAGAGCTATGAATAATTTTAAATGGAAAATGGAAGCTTTCAGTCTCCTCCTTTAGCAGGATTTTCAACTCTTGTTGGAACCATTCCTGGAGATTCTCCCCCCAATAAATAAACAAATTCTTTAAAGTTTAATTGTTTGCAGAATGTCATTGCTCTCTGCTTCTGTCCTTTTAAATTTTTGTTTATCCTGTTATCGTAAAAATCAAGCAAACTATGCTTAATTCCTCAGATTCCCTGAGTCTGAAGCTGCTGCTTCTGAATGCCAGATCGGTGAATAATAAAACCTACATCATCTGGGATTTAATCCTGGATGAGGAATACAACCTGGTTTGTACTGTATTATACAGACCTGGTTAGATGAGGTGGGAGGAATAGGTCTCTCCCAGCTTTGTCCACCGGTTTTCAGGTGTTGCAGCAGTCACGATTGCAAGGTCTATCTAGAATCCATCTCCCTTGCCAGGTACCCTTTTCAGCAGTCCACTGGGTTTGAGTGTCTGCATGTTGTGTTGGAAGGGCCGGACAGGATTGGGATTCTGTTGGTGTACACACCCGTCTTGCTACTAACAGTCTCTTTGATGAGCTGACCGGGTTGGTCTCATGAGTGGCATTGGAGTCTCCCCGTCTATTAGTGCTAATATTTATGCTGAGGCCCCTGGGGTAGGTGCGGCTCAGGATTTTATGGCCGCCATGACAACCATGGAGGACAGGCTCCTTTGGAGTGTGTGGCCATCTGCCTGCCTGCTTTATCCTTGCCCAGTATGGCTTATTAGATCTGACTGGGAGGGGCTGTCTGAGTGGACAGGGAGGGTAGTTAATTCCTCTCTGGTAGTAGTGGATGAGCTGAATTATACAGAAGTAGGCAGCCTCCCAAACGAATCATTTCCAGGCCCAATTCAAGGGGATGGTTTTGACCTTTAAAGCCTTATACAGCTTGGGTCCAAGGTATTTGAGAGACTGCCTACTTCTGTATAATTCAGCTCATCCCCTCCGGTCATAAGAGAAGGTCCTCTTACAGGTGTCATTGCCTATGGAGGTGGGAGGGGTGGCAGCAAGAAACAGGGCCTTCACAGTAGTGACTCTAACCTTATGGAATGCCTTCCCTCTTGGTTTACCAGCTGCTCCCTGCTTATAGGCTTTCCGGCGCGGCCTAAAGACATTTCTCTTCAGACTAGCCTTCTGAGTTCATGGTTTTTAATATTGGATTTTTGTGGGGTTTTATGGGAATGTTTCCATGCTAGTTAGATTTTATAGGTTTCTTATTAAAAAGTGATTGCTTCTGGTTTTGTGTTTTGTTTGTGATATTTTAAGGATGTTTTAATGTTTATATTGTAAATTTTAATTTTAAATGCTATTTTTATGATTCTGTAAGCTGCTTTAGGCGCCCTTCAGGGAGAAAAGCAGGATACAAAATGAGTAAATAAATAAATCTCCTTTTGAAGAATATAATATTTGTTCCATGCAGAATTTTGTTTGTCATACATTAGTACCTAAAGGCATACCCTTAATAAACTGTCTATATTAAACAAAGGTCATATACTGGTACTGTATATCTGGTTTTATGATTAATAGTCACTGAATATAAATTACATATTTAAAATATTTCATATGTTGTATCGTTGTGATAGGAATGCTGTTGCAGTGGTCTAATCTAAAGCTGGCTGTCTCTAGGGCTTAGAAAATTACAAACTAATACGTAAACTGGACACTTCAGAAGCTGGGAAAAGTGAAAAGGGGAAGAGGGATCAGGAAAAACGATGTAATACTATAATGTTTTTAGATGTATACATAGCATTCTGACATTGGCTCAATTTGTTATGCTACCTGACGTCTTCATGTGTAGTTTAAACAAGATTTTGTTCTTGGGCTGCTCTTCCTTTTCAGCCTTCTTCTTAAGGAGATGGATGATAAATGGAAATATAAACACAGCATGAGAATGTGAACTAGCTCCCAAACATTTCAATAGTCTTATAAACAACTGTTCATTGTTACCTTTACTTGGATTACAGTTTCCCTCAAAGCAGTAAGGCACTTCATCTATGTTACAGAGCTGAATCTTAATGTTTTAGTGTATTTGCTTAAAGGCTTCAGTGTTTAAACAACGGCTATATAATTATACATTCATTAAACATTGCATTTTAAGTCATAGCATCATAATGACCCGAACTGAAGAAAAATTGCCCGTAAATGGCATCGCTTTGGTTTGAGCCCATTTGTTTTACTGTGTTAATTTTAGTTGTCTCTTTGAAACAACCTTAGTTTGCCTTTTCCGTGTGTCTCCTGTCCATGATTGGCTTTAGATGTTCACGGAAAGCAGAGGCTGCCCGTTCTCTACTTGTGTACTTTTGTCAGTCAGCTCTCCATTAGCAGCCATGCTCTCGTTCTGAAGAAATTCCCGACTAAGCCATAGATTGGCCTATACTAGACAAGTCTGGTGTAATTAATCTGTGGAACTCCTTGCCACAGGATGTGGTAATGGCACCTGGTCTAGATGCCTTTAAAAGGGGATTGGATAGATTCATGGAGGAGCATTTCATCACAAGTTACAAGCCATAAGCTACTTTCTGGTTTTAGAAGTAGGTTTTCTCTGTATACCAGGTGCAGGGGAGTGGCAACAGGATACAGGTATCTTGTTACCTTGTGTGCTCCCTGAGGTGTCTGGTGGGACCACTGTGCGATATGGGAAGCTGGACTAGATGGGCCTTTGGCCTGATCCAGCAGGGTGGTTCTTATGTTCTTAAGTCATCACAGACTTAGGTTCCCATTAGGAATCTACATTATATAGATTCCACCAGCACATCTTTGTAATTATTTACTTACGGTAGTTTGTTTTTTGAAAGCAATTGGAACAACAGAAATAGAATAAAACATTTCCTACTCAGTTTTGACTTCTGTTATTTGAGTACAGCTGTGATCTAATTTTGCTAGGGGCTCTTTAAAAAACAAACAACAAAACCCAACTCTTAGCAGAGTAAAATTTGGCAAAGGAGCAGTAAGAGAATATATTATATCACAGATGAAATCACAGTGAAACATTTCATACGTTATTGAGGAAAAAGTGGTAAATCGGTTTTTAACCGTTTGCAAAGGACATTTTTGGAAAGCAGACTAATTCAGGCACATTTTCCTTCTTTTTAATTTTGGATACACTAGCCATTTAAATAGCTTTGAAAATTATACAATTTTTGTGTAACTGTCAAAACATTTAATTATACTGTGCCTTGAAGGTGTAAAGCTGTCAAATAAATCTGTCTTTGCATAAATGTTTGGTGAATTGCTTTAGCTACTATTCTATTGATGCTACATGGCAAAACTTTGTGGTAAGCATTTAGTCAGCAGGTATAGGACAATGTTGGTACCATGTTCACTAATTACTTGTAAAACAAGAAGTAGTAATTAGATGGCTTAAGTCATTGCGTGTGTCCCCCCAAGGCAGTGGGCAGTACTGAATCTAACTTCAAAAATTACGTATCTCAGCTCCTTTTAACAATGCCAGAAAAGTTAGTTTCTCTCGTAAGAAGTGAGTACTGGTTCAGGAAAAGGAGTCTATACATTAATGACCTGAGAAATATTTCTTATAGAATGAGTCCAGTCCCTTGCTGTTGTATAAAACTAAACTTAATTTGTAGGTGATTTTTTTAATTTTCCAGGATCTGATTATTATGAAAAAATAATAATGTTATTGAAGATTATTCAATAACATTATTATTATTATTATTATTATTATTATTATTATTATTATTATTATGTGTGTGTGTGTGTGTGTGTGAGAGAGAGAGAGAGAGAGAGAGAGAGAGAGAGAGAGCGCAATAGTAATGGCAATGCAAACTCTAAACTTGCCAAAGGTGATTGGGGTGAAGTAAATTAGTTCCCCTTTGAAGCCTTTCTTTTTTCCCTTCTTTCAAAAGTGAATGGGGAGGCCCTTGAATGAAATCTGCTTTTCATTAGTGCCACCCAATACCTATTGGAAAGAAAGAACTCTCCTAACGCACACAAACAGGAGAGTAAAGGAAAGCTTCGAGTAAAGGAAAGCTTCCCCTTTCTACAAGGAAGAGTTCAGCTAAACAGCTCCTAGCTTCTCTTTCCAGTCAGGTGGCTTCAAATCAAAGTTAATTACTGTAGTCATTTATTCTAATCACTCTCTTCGTATGGCTAGCTGCATTCTGTCATGGGGTGGCATCGTTTGAAGCCAGTTCAGTTTGAAAGCCACTGCAGGGTACTTGAGCCTCATTAGTGAGGCTTATCCATGCCTGGCTCTGGATGTGATCCCTGATTAACTCTGTTAGCCTTCCTCCCCAGACAACACTCCTCCCTTCCTCTTTAGTTCCAATTAACTCTTGCTTTGCTGCTTGCCTTTCATTCGCATCAGGATGCAGAAGGTGATGTTATATTTAGCTGTCTTTTTGTTTGTTTAAGCAGAAATGCTAAATCCATGCTGGTGTCATCCAGGTTGGTTCATCTGTTTCTTTGCACTTTTTCCGTATTAGAAAATTGTTCTTAGGACAGAGGTTTTCTTATACTTGCCCAAATAAGTTATCAACCTTTAGTAGACAGTAAAGCCACCCTCCTTACTTATTGGAATAATTTGTTCTAAGCAGGGAATTTTACGCACTCACATGCGTAAATAGATGTTCAAGCCAGTAGAAGTGTGGTAAATGAAGTAAAGGCTAATAAATGGATCTGAATTGGCTCATTCATTTAATATTCATGTAAAAAAAGTTTAAAGGTTATATTGATTGGCAAAATGGGACAGAGCAGATTTAATGGGTCTGATTTGTTTGGCCCTCCAGTCTCTCTCTTGGTCTTTGGCACCCTGAAACCCTAACCATCATACAGTTGCATAGTTATCTCTGGGAATAATGCGGGCTTTGAATGGAACTATTACGTAACTTCACAATGATACTGATTTAGCTGGTGCGTTTTTGATTTTTAGTTACCCTGTTACACGTATATAATAGATATTTATCCTACATGAGAAAAAAAATCCAACAGTATGATGATCACATTGTACTGTACATGTAGTAGTATGTATTGTTTCTCACACTGAGGCATGTGGTACTCCTGTAATAGACTCCTGGGTTCCCATTAAGAGTATTGACCAGAAAAAGGGTGCTTTGATGATTGAGAGAAGACCCACTCCTGTCTAAGCTTTAGGGAGGAATGTAAAGTGTGATAAATCCGGGAATTAAGATGCACATTACAGTTGGGGAGGAGTTGGATTGGTTACTTGAGGCTTAATGTTTGAATAACCAAAATAAATTGAAAGGATTCATTTAGGGATCGGAAGAGTGAATGGTTCTGAAATTTGGCTGATGTTGAAATAAGCAACATTTATAGTGGTATCTGTAAAGAAAACCATGTATTTTAATATTATGACATTGTATCTAGACCAGGGGTTCTCAACCTTTGGAGGCCCGGGTATCCCCTATCACGGTCCAATTTTCTGAAGCACCCCCTGCTAATTAATTAGCTAATTAATCGTTAAATAAAAAGTACTAAAACAATTTTAAATGTGAAAAAATGTCTTAACTCGTGTGTGTGTGTGTGTGTGTGTGTGTGTGTGAGAGAGAGAGAGAGAGAGAGAGAGAGAGAGAGAGAGAGAGAGAGAGAGAGAGATGGGGGGATTGTATTTAAGTTCTAATTAACAAGTAATTAACTACTGATTGATGCTGATAAGGGGCAGGCTCTGGCGTACCCCCTGCCATTGGTCCGTGTACTCCTAGGGGTACTCGTACCACAGGTTGAGAACTCCTGATCTAGACGGTTGGGTAGGATAATGAGACTCCAGAGAGAGGTTAGTAGACATTCTTAAGAAGTATGATTAACCTACAAATACATCTGAATCAGTACACAAAGAACCTAGGATCCAGGCCCAGTGCTTGGCATCTTCTGGGCCTCACTGGAATGGAAACATAGCTCAATAGAAGAGTGCATACTCTGCATGTAGGAGGCCCCTGGTTTGATCTCCAACAGTTCCAGCTGGGCAGACAAAGACTCTTCTGTGAAACACTGGGAAACACTGGGGGAATCTGCGAGGGGGCCTGGAAGATACCCCCCTGCGGATACAGCCCCCCCCCCCCGTACTACCATTGTATGTGTAAGTGCTGCCTGTATTGCACACTCAGACTCAACCTTCTCCTTGGCTTTAATGCTCAGAGGAAAGAGCAGCATGACCTCAGAAAGGGGGAGTCACAAGGCACTGATCTATAATACTGCACATGCATAGGCTTACCAGATCTCCAACCGGGACAGAGTGCTAGACCTTTAGGAGAAGGAATGTGGGCAGGTGTAGCTTGTTAAACCTTAGAGCACAATCCTAGGCATGTCTACTCAGAAGCAAGCCCCATTGTGTTCAGTGGGGCTTGCTTCTGAGTAGACATGCCTAGGATTGTGCTCTAAGGTTTAACAAGCGACACCTGCCCACATTCCTTCTCCTAAAGGTCTAGCACTCTGTCCCGGTTGGAGATCTGGTAAGCCTACACATGCACCTTGCTTCCCTCTCATACAGCGCAGTGTGAGGGAGGATGCAAAGATAGAAGCTACTTTCCCTCGACGCACATGCAGAGGCAACTCCCTCCCCCCCTTCAATATTCTATCACCCAGAAACTTTTCAAGCACCTTCATCTTCCCAGCTCCTGCCACACGACACTATGTGCTGCAACTCACTTCTCATCCTTCCGGTGGGAGGTGAGCAAGAGCTTGGATGAGCAAGCTCAGGCTGATGGAGAAAAAGGGGGGGGGAGCTGCCTCTACACGTGCGTAGAGAAGGAGTCAGTTGGTTAGGATTGGGTGAAAGGCGCTTTTGTTTGAGGGCTTTCTGCACCTCTTCCCCTATTTTGCAGCACATGCTTTGCACAAGGGCAGATCATTGCGCCCTCCCTTTTAAAAAGGGAGGCAAATCTGCTGACTGCTTCTACCTCCCTCCTGGGACACTTCAGTGGCTCAAAACTGTATAAGAAATTGGCTTGCTAGATTAGATCAGACCGAGGTCCCTTTGTAGTCCAGGATGCTGTTGCCAACCAGCCAAATGCCTCTAAAGCAGGGGTGCCTTCATGTTCAGCTGCCAGGGCCACATCCCTCACTCTTGCTTTTATGGTGGGCTGGAGTGGGTCTATTATAGAAAATAACATGCGCATAACTCTGAGATTATTTGCAATAGGAGAAAAAATATTTACAGCTGTGGGGCTGCTTAGTGTCTTTCTCTCCCCCTCCCTCTGGAAAGTGATCCAGCCCAGCAACTACTTCATCCAGCAGCTGGTGGGTGGGGATGAGTAGAAAAGAGGAAGGGGTGGAGAGTGTGCATGCAATTACGCCACTAGGCTTAGTGGGCTGGTTAAAATGTTTTTGTGGGCTGGGTGTGTATTTTAAGGGCCTCTATTCTAAGAGCTCACAAGCAAGGTATAAAGATGATGAACTCTTATTTCAACCCAGCATCTCATATTCAGGGGTATACTGCAGCTGTATGTGGAGGTTCCATTTAGTGATGTGCAACACTGGCCCTCAGGAAGTGCCATGAATCTGATTTGGCCTGCTGTATGAAATGAGTTTGACACCCCTGTGTTAGTGTATATGATTTAGCACAGTGGTGCTAGATAAACTTTTTGATATTTGTTGTAATTAATATGCAGCAAATATGGTAGTTATGTGATTTAAATGTGAAAATTATACTTTGTAATGCAATCACTGTGAGTAGTACTGAACACAGATTTTCCATAACCCTTTGATCATAGTTCATAATGATGCAAACCAATTAAATTAAATTAAAACTATGGGTTTCAGGAGAAGATGGGATTCAGTACATTAAACAAATATATTTTCCTATCTCTATAATACGTATTATTGTATTCTTGGACATACATACATTTTGTTTATTTACATTTATTTATTTACAGCTGTGTTATATCATACCTTACAAATTGTACAGTGCAGCACAGCTGTAAATTAACCAATTAATTAATTAAAATGTATGTATGCCCAAGAATATCATAAGAATATATAGTATATAGTAGGTAGATAAATGTATTTAAGTATACATAGAAACTGTGTTTCATTACTATTCCAATCAGATTTTATGAGGGTTCATTTTATTCTAGCAGTTTGCACTCAACCTAGTGCATGAAAGGAATGGAGAAGTGTAAATTGGTTTGTTTCCTTGCAATGCATTCTAGGAGTGATCCTAATCTGGCTTTGCATGTCATATATTAACAAATGCCATGATGGTAATACCGTAGTCCTGATACTAAACAATGTTTTAATGTTGTGTTGTGCCCAGTACACAGATTGTTCCAGTTCTTTCTTTTGGGTTTAACCTAATAGCTGGTGCGATTAATATTTATGAGCTATGACCAAAGAAGCCTCTAATTCAGACCAGCACAGTCATGATCTCCTAGGATGGCCTTAGGCAAACCTCTATTTCTCAGACTCAGTACAAAGATACAAAGTACAGTAAAAAGATAATACTTGCCAGTCTTACATTGGTTTTTGTAGGAATTACTGAGAGTAATGTGCCTGAAATGCTTTGCACACCTAGAGAAAATCACTATGGGTGGCATCCAGAGTAGCCCTTCCATGAATGGAAGCGCTCTCCGTGAACAGAAGAAGAGGTTCGCTTGCACAGAGGGTCCATGCGCAAGCAGAAGGGGCCTTTGTGCTAGCAGAATGCTTCTTCCATTCCCAAAGGAAGCTTTCATTCATGGAAGCACTACTCTGGATGCTATCCCAGTAACGTATTGTTGCTACCACCATCATAAGAATATATAAAGCTGTCCTATACTGAGTAAGACAATGGGTCTACCTAGCCCAGCATTGTTTAGTCTGACTGGCAGGAGCTTCTTCAGGTCTTAGGCAGGAAGCGTCATGCCGCGCACGTCACCCTAGGGCGGGTGGGCGCACGTCACCCCCCCGCCATTTGACCGAATGGACAAGCATGTGCTCTGCCACTGAGATATGGCGCTTTCCCATTTATGTCAGAGGAACAAGACAAACATTTAGATCAGGAAGGATCTGGAAGATCAGGAAGAAAATTGAAACATTAGAAAAGGGGGGGTGTTAATCCATTTTGGGACTGGTTCAGTAATTGCTTTTATTTCAGAGCTTGTTTGTATAACTTGATTTGTTTCATTACACATTAATTTTTGCTTGCCTGTTAAAAATGGCAACTACCATAAAAGCATGGTGGCCCACACAGGTGGCTGCCATTTTACCCTGAAATATACTGGATTGGTGCTGCTCCTGGAACATTGTGGGAATATACAATGCTGGGTGCCAGCAGGTAACATTGCAGTAGGCGCTCTGCTGTCTGCTGAGCAAGATAAGCGTCCACACCACCTCTGAATGCTGGATGGGTAACAAGTGAGGAACTCAAAAAGGAACCCATTTGTATCCATTTGTTGCATGTTACAATTGTTTGGAATGCATGGAAAATGATCTGCATGAGCTCAAATTTTTCATTCATTCTTAAAACAAGTGCACCTTTCTAATATGAACCATTGTGGAATTAAAGGAAAAATTCCCTAGAGACAAACTGACAGTCAGTTGGAAGCTCTTGTTAGCATAGATCATCCCCCCCCCCCTCATTTGAAGGGTACTGTGTGTTTTGCTCCTGGCTTTTACACTATTGATAATAGTAGACCCAGTATAATCTTCTAGAAAAAAAACCCCGCTTTCAGTGCATGCTCAATGCTCATTGATGTTTGGTTGCTTCCAACATATTTCCTTGGAGAGGAGGCAAAGCTACTACAGCCCCAGGCCATATATATAAATAAATCTCTAGAGTTGATGTAGAGTTGATGGTAGATTTCACCTGCATATGGTTTCACATTCATGATATACATTTTGTGGTGGTTTTGCACCTGTTTATAACTGAGCATGCTGTTCTTTTACATGAAGGACTGGCTTTTCTTAGTGCTTTCTACAGCAAATAAGGTAGAACCTGAACATGTGCACTCTTTATACGGATCCTTTTGCAATTACAGTACTGTATTCAAGGGAAGGTGACTAGGGTTGTTTAGGGTTCCCCTATCCAGGAACTTCTCTTACAGCACAATCTAATGTGTGTCTGCTCAGTAGGAAGTCTCATTCAGTGGGGCTTACTCCCAAGTAAGTGTGTATAAGATTGCAGCCTGACAGCGCAATCCTATCCAATTTATGCCACTGGCTGAGCTCTGCTCAATCCTATCCAATTTATGCCACCGGTGTAACCAGCAGACCAGCGAGCACGGGAGGCACCAGAACGGAAAGGGAATTCAAATCCCCTCCAAAAGGGGAATTCAAAGGGGATTTGAATCCCCTTTCCAATCTGGGGCCTCCCATTCTCGCTGCACCGCTGGTTACACCGGTGGCATAAATTGGATAGGATTGAGCAGAGCTCAGCTGGGGGCATAAGTTGGATAGAATTGCGCTGTAAGTATTACATAGGTCTATACTTTTCTTTCTAAATAGTGCACGAGCCAAATATTTCATAAGGTTCATGTTCTTATGTCTCCCTCTTGTACAATTCTTTCTCCCTTGGGTTTTTAGGAATAAAGCAAGCAACTGAATAGATTACTGATTTCAACTGGTTAGTCAATATATGAATAAACACCCATTGCATTTCCAAATGTAGTCTCAAAATTTCTGTATATTTGAAAAGAGCACCAAAACACTGTAATAAAGCACTGACGATTCGATAACTATCCTCTGAAATGCATATATTGATAATGAATTTAAAAAGGAAACGAGGTGAAAGAAACATGATCAAATCTCACTGATGTTATGGGATAGTAACTATCCCATAACATAGTAACTAATAGTAGTTAATAATAACTATTAGGATACCGGATACCACCATTGCTTTTTATTATTCGTTTTTCTATGTTGTTGTAGAGTTCTCTCTAGTGGGAGTTTTCTAGATTTCAAATGCAAGGCCAGCATTTCAAGAGTTAATTTCCTATTAGGAAGAGAGGAAATCTGGTAACTATTGAAGAGACTAGACCTAATGGTGCACACAAACAATTTGTCAGTCTTCGTAAACCTGAATAGCTTTCTGCAAAAGTGGCTGTTCTTGCTTTGTTTGAACAGACTAAAGTTTTCCTTTTTGGACTTTAAATCTTAGAAGGGAATGTGATCCACATATTCAATCAAAATCATTTAATTCAAAGCATATTTTGATTGGAAGAAAGCTGATGTGGAAAGAAACTCCATTTTTTTAAAGTTGAAAGGACTTTTTATCATGTATTTAACAGGAAAATTTGAAACGGTTCTAATTAGCCTGAAAAAAACAGCCTTCATCGTAAATTAGAAAGGTCATACATCAGTTTTAAGGAAACATTACTGCTAGTGTTTGAAATCCAGCACATGCAAACATAACAAACTGCTTGGTTTTTAAATTTTGTTTGTTGCCCATAATATCATGTGGTGATTAAACTTGCGTAGCCTTTAAAAGAAGGTGAGTGTGTTTTTTAAGTGAAAGTGAATTATTTTCAAAGTCTTAAATCTAGTTCCTGATTTTCTTCCCCTAGCCAGAATTATTTTTATTTATTTTTTTAAAGATTCATATTTTACATATGATTATTTTTGCTCATGTTAGGATCTGTTTTTAAGACAACAACAATTTATATGTTGAGAAACTGCTTCCCTAAGAGCATAGAAACAGTTTTATCATTACATTGCAATGTCTGATTTAGAAAATTGCCGGGGTGTGAATTCCACTAAAATACCGTTAATTTTTTTTAGAATCACATAAGTTTTTATGTTGGGTTTTGATACCACTGATAGTCATTGAATGTTTTTGGAATATATTTCTGCTTGTAAGTGAGAATGAAGCCTGTTTCATTGAACCACCACTGTTAGAAACACCTTTGCTCACATAAAATTGCATAACAGCGTATCTTGGTATTTTCATTATTTTAAAAATATTTTTGGCTCTAGTCCAAATGTTTGTTTTTAATCAAGAGTAGTTCTTTTCACTATGATTAGTCTGGCAAACCTATTATCTTAGCCAAGTTAAAATGTTAAAAGTTAAAATGTGTGATGGTACATACATGAAAGAAAGAAACCTGCATGGAGAGAGAGAGAGAGAGAGAGAGAGAGAGAGAGAGGCGAAATAAATCTTGATGTTATTAAAGTACTAATTCAGCAAAATCTTAATTTCAAGCAAGACACAGTTCCTATCCTCTGAAATGGATTTTTAGTGTACCTTACTACAAGACCATATTTAAACCATGCTGCATTGCCTCGTTAGGTAGTTATATTCAAAGCAGAAGATTATGATTATTAAAAATACAGCACTCTATTTTCTTGTATTTGAAGGTAAAACTTCAATAGTTCTTCATCAAATTGCATTGCATGTTAAGTATATCAATGACCAGTTTGGCGTTTTCCTTAGCTGGCATCTCAGGTTCAATATGCTGATGATTCTGGAGCTTTTCGGCCTTGTGAATGGATAAATGAAAGTTCCTAATAGGTGTTTGTGTTTGACATCTGTATATTGTACTTTTTAGCATATCTCAAGTGTTTTAGTCTTGGTCTAATAGAGCTCATTAAAAAAATAGATATCAGCCCCAAGACAGTTTGTCAAAGCTAATATGAGTCCCACCGGACTGAATTGACAATTTGAGTGTGGCTTTCCATGGCAGTCCTCTCGTGGTCTTATTTGATCCTTAACAATTGGGCATTAGTCCCTGATTTATTTTACAATAACTCAATAGAGCTGAATATTATTGTACTGTGTTGGATGTTTTAGTGGATTTTATTTTTTACAAAATTTTCTCAGAGCACACACAGGGTGTAAATGATGTATCCTGTCTGCTATGGGAGCACTAACAATTGATTGGATAGGGTTTAAGAGCAGCCAGGGGAAGGAAGTTAGTATCCCCTAGTTGCACACCGTATTTAACTGTAGCTTTAATGAGCACTGTCTGTCTCAGAAGCTTTGAGTGGTCCTAAATGTTTAGGTTTCTGTAGTTTTCTTTTATTATTAGTGAACGGCAGATTTTTGAGAGTGGAGAATATAAACCTTGTAGCTCGGTATGGAGGGAGTTTGCTAAATCCAAGATTTTAACGCATGAGTGCATTATAGACTTTGTGTTGAACATCCAATCCGTTTTATAAGGCAATGTCCAATATCTAACTGGATTTATATTACCTGCATTACATTATCGTACCTCTTGTACTTGTCCTGAGTTTTCAAGAATATTCCTCTTGTCTGTGGACAAGATTCCTTATACTCTGCTTCTGCTATAGTTAATTTCTAATGTATTCATAGCAGTTAGCCGAAATCTGTGAAAGATTTAAACATTTTCCAAAAATGTGAATTATTATTTTTTGTATAGTATTATGAATATTGCTGTTCCATTTAGTCACCTTATGTTTACCCATCATATTCGCATACTAGAAACTATCACATTTATTCCCAATGGCAAATATGTTGGAAATGCCTTGGTGCAATGAAAAAGAAATAACAAACACATTTCATGGCTGCCTGATTATTAATTATACAATTATTAATTAATTACCTAATATTGATATATTAAAAATGATAGATGTAGTCTGCAATATTATACACAATTTTAAGCCCTATTGAACTCAATGACAACGACTTTAATAGGATTTTGCTGTTAGTATATTTTGCTGCAAAATACACTTTTAGGTGAACTTCATAAGGTTAAAGCAAATTCAGTGTGGTCACTAAAGCTTTTTTGCATGGATTTCAAGGCATTGGTTTTCCTTTCTCTTGAGGGTATGCTCATGTGACACATGATTTGAGATGATTGCAGAGCAATATTGCAATAGTTCTTGGGACTCATTGGCTTTTTGCAGTTTAATAACCTAAAGTATATTTCAACTGGTATTCTCTCAAGGATTTTAAATGAGAGCAAGCCATGTGTGTTTTGCATTTTGAGCATATGAAAATATTTTTCCTTTCCTTTTCTCTGATAAATTCATGATCAATTAAATATCTAGTGCTTAATGTTTCTGGAAAGAAAGCCGGGGGGGGGGGGGCATGATTGTCATTTGCTGAGTCTTTTTGTCTTCTGTAGTCTCAAACTGGTATGCTTTGGGGACACTCATGAGAATTCTCACAGTTTTTAACTTATTAAACAATTTTGAAATCATTAATATTTAATTGGATTGGTTATTTTTTATAGTTTTAATTGTGTGCGTGTTTATGAAGTTGGTTTTTTTTATTATTTAAGTACCAACCAGAGTATTGTGTACATAAATAAAGGTAGCTTTCCTTGTAGGCATATGTATTGGAATATTTTTCCATATGGTCATTTTTGGGTGGCAGATAGAAGAGTGACTTGATATACTGTCTAGTCATCCATCCATTATAAAGGATGTTTCTAACAATGCACTGCCTGAGCTTCTAAATGAAAAAAATGATATGAACATGAAGATATGGATAGGCTTTTTCTTGATTGAAAGTTCTAATTAAGTGAATAGAGGAAAATTAACTGAAATTAGCTGTCAGAAAATCACATTTAAATGAGTGATGAGTTGCTCAGGCAGTAAACATTTAAATGATATAAATTGCCATTTAAGTGTATGGTTTAATGTTTGTCATGCATTAACATGACATGAGATTGCAGTGACAATCAAGCAGCTTGCTCTAATTTGAACATATTTAGGGCTTTTGTGTGGCATGCACCACACAAATTAAGACAATTGCTGATTTTATGTGTCAATTTAAATGTTTCTTCAGGCATCAGTTAATGAAACTAACCCATCATTTGTGTATGCACACCAAAGAGTAGTTTCTCATGGGTTTAGAGTAAATTTCCCCAGTTCAAATGAGGCATTTCCTTGAAAAGGAAATCAGGCTTAATTTCTGTAAGCTATAAAAATGTCCTGCTACATTGTATTGTTTCTGATGCACTTATTAAAGCAGTAAGACAATATAATTTTCTGCCTCAAATTGCTGCAGTCTTTAAATGTATAGTTCAATATTCAGAATATGACTTTTTAAAAAATCCCTAAAAATATAGGATTGGCTGTCAAGGTGGTATTCCGGGAGCAAAAAGAGCCTTGCTTGTGCAAGGGGGGGGGGGTAGGGGCAGTTTTCAGTTTCACCTATCTTCCCTTCCTTCTATAATCTCCCGTACCATCTGAAATTTGTTCCTAGGAGGTCTGGGAACCCCAGGAACACTTACAGCGCAATCCTATCCAATTTATGCCACCGGCTGAGCTCTGCTCAGTCCTATGCAACTTATGCCACCAGTGTAATCAGCGGTGCAGCGAGAACGGGAGGCCCCAGAATGGAAAGGGAATTCAAATCCCCTCCAAAAGGGGAATTCAAAACGGGATTTGAATCCCCTTTCCATTCTGGGGCCTCGTGTTCTCATTGCACCGCTGGTTACACCGGTGGTGGCATAAGTTGGATAGGATTGAGCAGAGCTCAGCCGGTGGCATAAACTGGATAGGATTGCGCTGTTAGTGCTACCTCCAGGTTCAGCAGCAGTGTGCCTCTGAATACTAGTTGCAGGAATGCAATGGCGGGAGACACGTATGCCTTCTCTAATGCTTGTGGTCTTCCCAGAGGCAGCTGGTGGGTCTGTGTGGAAAACAGGATGCTGGACTACATGGGCCTTTGGCCTGGTCCAGCAGGGTTCTTCTTGGGTGTTGCATTCAAGTTTCAACAAACAACAAAAGCTGTGAGCAACAGTTTGTGAAATATTTAGTCTCTAAGGTAATTAGAGTATCTCTTTGTAGCTATTCATTGTTTATTTCAGTAAGATTGCCATCATAATATAAATGACATTGTATTGTGTTGCAGGCTTTGGAGAGTGAGTTTGTTTCCTGCCAACTCCACCAATGGATTGATCTGATATTTGGCTACAAACAACAAGGGCCTGAGGCTGTCAGATCCCTAAATGTATTCTACTATTTGACCTACGAAGGAGCAGTGAATCTCAACTCAATAACAGACCCGGTATTGAGAGAGGTAAGCATATTAATATATCTGAGAGTAACATCTCAGAAAGGATTATGTGTATACACACATCTATGAAATTATGATTATTAAGAATATTTGTATACCGCTTTTCAACAAAAAGTACCGTATTTTTCGCTCCATAGGACGCATCGGACCATAGGACGCATGCATCCTATGCAGCAAAAAAGAGGGAAAATGTTTTTTACTTACCTGGGCTTCGGGGAGGCCTGCGTGACCCTCTGCAGGCCTCCCCGATCTTCAGTTCGGTGCTAAATGGCTATTTTCGGCCATTTCCGGTTTTCCGGAAACTGGAAATGGCCGTTTTTTTTTGCCGAAATGAAGATTGGGGAGGCCTGCAGAGGGGTCGCGGAGGCCTCCCTGAAGCTCTGGTAAGTTTTTTTTTTTACATTTTTTTTATTCGCTCCATAAGATGCACACTAATTTCCCCCTATTTTTTGGGGGGGGGAGTGCGTCTTATGGAGCAAAAAATACGGTAGTTCACAAACTGGTTTAAATTGCTAAATAAATGGTTCCCTGTCCCTAAAGGTCTCACAATTTAAAGAAGATGCAGAAGAGTCACCAACAACAGCCACTGTTCCAGCCGCTGGAAAAGGCACCGTGCTGGAGTGAAAAGAGAGAGTTGCTCTCCCCCTGCTAAATATAAGAGGACACCACTTTAAAAGGTGTCTCTTTGCCCAGTTAGCAGGGGTTCATTTACAAAGTGATACAAATGTAACAAAATACATTTTCATTCTTTCTTTTTTTGCCAAAAAGTCTTGAATGCTTAAAAAAAATCTCACTATGATAATTTCTCCAGTAGTTAACATGTGTGGCAAACTAGCATCAATATGATTTCTGGATACTAGGATTTTATTACCTTCTTTACTATTTCCATGATGTAATCAGTATAACAGCCTGCAGCACATTAAACTTTTATGTAGTTTTTAATTGTTCCAAAACAGCTGTATTACCAATAAAACTGAGAGGCAAGCTCACTTATGCTTTGGCCTAAAACAAACATTTATTAGCAAAAGCATTAGAAATCTATTTCTATTTTGAAATGTTATGATAGTTCAAAGAGAAGCATCAGTCTTTTGTTGTTTTCTGAAGTCTCATGAAATTTGTTATTACATTTCCTGGTTTTGCACTAACAAGAACATGGGCATTGCACTTACTCTCTTGGCTTTTAATTCTTTCTTATGTTCTGCAGGATATATCAGATAAAAGGTGGAAAGAAGCAGTAAAGAGGTCAGGGCTGTAATGATGGAGGAGAGATTATGAGTGGAAGAAGGCTCTAAGATTTTTAAGCTTTAGGTCACAAACACTAACAGTCCCTAGCAGTTAGTACCAAGCATTATTTGCTATAGTCCTCATAATTGTTTGGGTTCCCCCACACAATTGAAGTATTTTTGTTTTAAGATTTTCAGTTATTTGCTACAGCATGGATGATAAGAACATTTAAAGTTATTTAACAACCTCTGTAAAAGGTGAAAGAAGCCCATATGTAGAAGCGGTCTGTGTTTTGAGGCGGATGCAGTTGAAAATAACTCTTTTGAACACTCTTCTTGTGTTCCAGATTTTGAATCACAGAGGCTTGGTGGGAATCCCACAGGCTTGGTGGGATGCAGAGGGCAATGGCTGCAGTTTAGATGTGCATTTTTATGAAAGCCAATGCATTTTTATAATGTGCACCTGCAGCGACAGCCAGTTCAGAGATGAAAGAGGAAAATAAACACTGGATAGAAAGATCTGAGCTAATCTACACGAACTGAAATTCTTTTTTTTTTGTCAGTCAAAGGAGTGTGGGAAATGGAAGCAGATATATGGCTGTGATACCTATATATACACTCAGTTCTCTTTATATGTGAATTCGCTACCTGCGAATTTGCTTATCTGTGAGACAGAATTGCTACTTACCTCTCTGTATCTGCAGTCTGCTCTCGCTATCTGCGATCTTGTCAGGGCTATTGTTCTCACAGGTGAGAACAATACAGGTGTTCCCACCTCAAAAAGGATATAGTTGAATTGGAAAAGGTGCAGAAAAGAGCGACCAGAATGATTCGTGGGCTGGAGCACCTCCCTTATGAGGAAAGGCTACAGC
Source organism: Plestiodon gilberti rubricaudatus (assembly GCA_026170595.1). Classification (NCBI taxonomy): domain Eukaryota; kingdom Metazoa; phylum Chordata; class Lepidosauria; order Squamata; family Scincidae; genus Plestiodon; species Plestiodon gilberti. The sequence goes on along the minus strand of JANXHW010000005.1, from coordinate 41,101,268 downwards.
GTCTGGGGCTTTTCAGCATAGAAAAAAGGCGCCTGAGGGGGGGACATGATTGAGACGTATAAAATTATGCATGGGATGGAGAGAGTGGATAGAGGGAAATTCTTCTCCCTCTCGCACAACACCAGAACCAGGGGACATGCACTAAAATTGAGTGGAGGGAGAGTTAGAACAGACAAAAGAAAATATTTTTTTACCCACTGTGTAATTCATCTGTGGAACTCCTTGCCACAGGATGTGGTGATGGCACCTGGCCTAGATGCCTTTAAAAGGGGTTTGGACAGATTCATGGAGGAAAAGACCATCACAGGTTACAAGCCATAAGCTACCTCCTGGTTTTAGAAGTGGGTTTTCTCTGTGCCAGGTGCAAGGGAGTGTCAACGGGAAACAGGTTATCTTGTTGTCTTGTGCTCCCTGAGGCATCTGGTGGGGCCACTGTGTGATACAGGAAGCTGGACTAGATGGGCTTTTGGCCTGATCCAGCAGGGCTCTTCTTATGTTCTTATGTGTGTACTTAGCTTTTTGTTGCGGGTCTCCACGTTGCTCTGGGAGCAAATTTCTCTGCCTTGCTGCATTTACTGTAAAAGGTAATCTGTCTCTTCTGGAGTTGCTGTGTGTTTATGCTTTCTATTGAATGCAATTTGCAACACAATGGGAACTGTTTGTGCTCTCTCTGGCTTCCAGGATACTGTACAATACCTTTTATATTTGCATAATATTGTTAGAAAGGAATAATAATTAATTTGCTAGAGTTAGGGATTGTTCCATAACAAAGAGCCAATGTGTGGTATACTTAGGCTTACCATCTGTCCCAGAAAGCCCGGGATTGTTCCTGGCTCCGGTCCTGGATCTGTCCCGGGCTTTCTGGGCCCGGTTAAGCCGCTGCTTCCAAAGTTCGAAAATGCACTTTTTCCCCCGGTGCCGCCATCTTGGATCTCGCGAAATCTCACGTGATCCAAGATGGCGGTGCCGGGGAACAAAGTGCATTTTCGAACTTTGGAAGCGGCAGCGGTGGCTTAACCCGGGGGCAGGAGTCCTGGCTGGCTTGGGTGCAGCAGGCACGTGGATGCGGGACAACCCGTGGATATTATATATCTTGATTTTCAGAAGGCGTTTGACACGGTTCCTCATCAAAGGCTCCTGAAAAAACTCCATAGTCAGGGAATAAGGGGGCAGGTCCTCCTATGGATTAGGGACTGGTTGAAGACTAGGAAACAGAGAGTGGGTGTCAATGGGCAATTTTCACAATGGCAAGAGGTGAAAAGCGGTGTGCCCCAAGGATTGGTCTTGGGACCGGTGCTTTTCAACTTGTTCATAAATGACCTGGAGTTGGGGATAAGCAGCGAGGTGGCCAAGTTTGCGGACGACACTAAACTTTTCTGGGTGGTGAAGACCAGCAGGGATTGTGAAGTGCTCCAGAAGGATCTCTCCAAACTGGGAGAATGGGCAGCAAACTGGCAGATGCGCTTCAATGTAAGTAAGTGTAAAGTGATGCACATTGGGGCAAGAAATCAAAACTTCACATGGGTTCTGAGCTGTCTGTGACGGATCAGGAGAGAGATCTTGGGGTACTGGTGGACAGGTCGATGAAGGTGTAGACCCAGTGTGCGGCGGCTGTGGAAAAGGCCAATTCCATGCTTGGGATCATTAGAAAAGGGATGGAGAATAAAACGGCCAATATTATTATGCTGTTATACAAATCGATGGTAAGGCAGCATCTGGAGTACTGCGTCCAATTCTGGTCTCCGCATCTCAAAAAGGATATAGTAGAACTGGAAAAGGTGCAGAAGAGAGCGACCAAAATGATTAGTGGGCTGGGGCATCTGCCTTATGAGGAAAGGCTACAGCGTTTGGGGCTCTTCAGTCTAGAAAAAAGGCGGTTGAGGGGGAACATGATTGAGACGTATAAAATTATGCATGGGATGGAGAGAGTGGATAGAGAAAAGTTATTTTCCCTCTCACACAACACTAGAACTAGGGGACATCCACTCAAATTGAGTGGAGGGAGAATTAAAAGAGACAAAAGAAAATATTTCTTTACCCAGCGTGTAATTGGTTTGTGGAACTCCTTGCCACAGGAGGTGGTGATGGCACCTGGCCTGGATGCCTTTAAAAGGTGATTGGACAGATTTATGGAGGAAAAGTCCATCACAGCTTACAAGCCATGATGGGGATAAGCAACTTCCTGGTTGTAGGAGTAGGTTTTCTTTGTGCCAGGTGCAAGGGAGTGGCAACAGGATACAAGAATCTTGTTGTCTTGTGCTCCCTGAGGCATCTGGTGGGGCCACTGTGTGATACAGGAAGCTGGACTACATGGGCCTTTGGCCTGATCCAGCAGGGCTCTTCTTATGTTCTTATGGCCAGGCTCCAGAGGCAGCGAATAATTAATTAATTATTCGGGGGGGTCCCGGTTTAGAACCGGGAAAATATGGTAAGCCTAGGTATACTGGATGCTGCCCCCGCCATCACCCAGCCCATAGACCAAGTTAAGATTCAAATTCACAAAGTTCATATAGAGCTGTTGTAATATATGCCAATAAAGGAATCTATTCTATTCATATAGTGTATGGCCAAGAGGGTCCCATGGAACTTAACCCCATTTTCCCCATAGGCTCAAAGATTTGGTATCCACTAATTCAGTATCCACTAGATTTTCCAGGAACCTAACACTAGCGGATAACGTGAACTGACTTGTATATATAAATGAGTGTTCGAATTTTGACTAGCCCCTCTCAAGTTCATAGCAGTTGTTAAGGCTGATTCCTCCAACAGGAATGACTATACACATACACTAGAGGACAAAATACACATATAGCCTGTCAGATTTGTGCATGTGTTACAATTTATCCTTAAAATATGTACAAGCAGACCTGCTTGGGTGAACCAGGTCCCCATTTGTGTCTCTTTCCAGATGAATGCAGCTAAAATTGATCACGTGTATGCTGTCTGTTTTATACTTGATTTACTTCATTTGTGTTTTTATTTCTGATGCGTTCAAGTATTCCTCCCTAAGTACAAAAAGAATCCCATAGGACCTGGCTCTTAGCTGCAACTTTCTTCTTGGGGCTTGTTTTCTTCTAAAGCAGGGGTGGGGAACCTATTTGCGGTGGGGGGCCATTTCCCCATTGGGGAAATTGGCCGCGGGCCGGCCATAAGGCCGGACGAAATTTTGCCCCCCCACCGCAAATTTGACACCCCCCGCGAATTTACAGTTCTAAACCGCCCTCCCACCCACCCACCCACGGACCACCCTCCCTCCCACCCACCCACGGACCACTCACTCTCTCTCTCTCTCCCTCCCTCCCACCCACCCACCCACGGCCGCTTACCTGAGGCTCCGGGCGGCGGCAACTGCCGCCGTTGCCGCCTTCCCGCGTCAGCTCCAGTTTAAATTGGCCTTTCTGCAGCTGCACAGATCGCCGTTGAGGCCGAGAGGGCAATCTCTCGGCCTCAACGGCGATCTGCGCAGCTGCAAAAAGGCCGCTTTCAGAAGGAGGAGGCGCCGAGGTGACGGGTCACCTCGGCGCCTCCTCCTTCTGAAAGCGGCCTTCTTGGACCTGCGGAGAGCGTCGCTCTGCGCAGGTCCAGAAAGTCCGCTTTTAAAGGGACTAGGCGGGTGGCGGCGGTGGAGCCTCCGGTCCCGCGGACCAGATCGACCCGCGGGCCGGAGGTTCCCCACCCCTGCTCTAAAGTGACAGTCACCATTACCCCTTCTAATTGACCAAGAGGTACCTTTTTAAAGCAGTTTAGGAGGAGAACTGTCCTATTTATCCCAGCATAGAGTCCCTCCCAGTGGCTGTTTGCTGATATCTGTCTTCTGGGTTTTGTTTTGTTTTAAGATTATGATCACCTTTGGAACAGGGAACAATTTTCTCATGTTTTTTTGCTATGTAAACCACATTGTGAACTTTTTGTTGAAAAACGGTGTGTAAGTATTCCTATTAATAATCACTGCACACTCCAAAGCAACCTTTCTACTGCTAACATGCAAATACAGTCGGCCCCTGTTCCAGGCTCCCCGCAGATATAGTGAAACTGCGGATGTTGGGAACCCTCTTAAAAAATATTTTTTAAAGTAAAAATAAGTAAGAAAATGGCCTTCCCTGCCTTCGCATGGTAAAATCATTCTGTTTGCAGGGCAGTCTTTTATGCTCCAGGAAGCCACTTCCGGGTCACACGACAGCCTCCCTTTGCCCTGGCTTGCTTAGTGCGATGCATTCTGGGGTGAAGGGAGGAAGATCACGCAACCTGGAAGTGGCTTCCTGGAGCACAAAAGACTGCCCTGCAGTCCTGCGAACAGAGTGATTTTGCCACACAAAAGCAGGAAAGGCCATTTTCTTACTTATTTTTACTTTTAAAAATATTTTTAAGGTTCCCTGTATCCACAAATACTGCACCTGCGAATAACACGGGTCCACCTGTAGTCAAATGTGACTGTGGCCCCCTCACAGTTCCACTGTTTAAAGTGGAAAGTGCATTTGTGTGTGATTGTAAATATTTTAAAATATCTATATTTTAAAAACTGTGATTGATCTGCTCCGATATATTGTATCTAGAAGATTGCAAGAAGAATTCTATGGTCCTTTAGCCATGGTGAAATATTCTGCTTTCAGTTAGGAGTAAAGGTAAAAAGTAATATGAAATCAGGTTATGTGCATATCTCTGTGTAATCATGCTTATATGCATGTGATAAATTGCTGATCCATGTGATAAATGAATTTATCATACACCTTCTGACAGTCTCATCATCTCTCTGCTTGTTAATCCATCTCCTCAAGGACTTATTCTAACATTCCAAAATACAGAGCAGCTTCATTTGATCACCATTTTTTTCTCCAGAAAATAAGCTTGCAATGACCTTCTTTCAAAGCTATCTCACTTAAATAGTTAGAAATTGCAAAATGAGTGAAATTCAGACATCAACTATTATAGTATTTTAAAGTAGTTAGGTTCCTTGAACAGATTCAGTGACTCTTCTAGACAAATTTAAACATTGTAGTTATGTGATATTAAGAGACTTGGACAATAATTATGATGAAACACAGTTTTTAAAAATAGTACTGTATATGCAAGTACATATCCGTGAACACGAAAAATGTACCTTTCTAAAAGACATGAAGTATAATACTGTATAACTCATCCCACAGAGCTTGCTTGTTAAACCCATGTATTTATTTTTATGTTCAGATTAATACGTAAACCGTAAACAAAAATCTCCATGTAAAATAATAAAACTATAGAAGCAATCATATTTTGTAGCAGATTTCACTGTTTGAAGGCCTATATGAAGCAGGAGAACTGATAACAAAATAATCATTTTATTATGCCACCATATACTAGAAAGCCTTGCATAAAATACTGAAGACAAGTATTTCTCATGTTACTTACAGCCCAATCCTACATAACTATCCGGCGGGTGGCCCAAGGCCACCTGCCGGATCCCATGCTCGCTCCGGGCCACTCTCATTCGTCCCCTTCCCCCAGTGAAGAGCTGGGAGAAGGCTTTTCCACCAGCTAAATAGCTGGCGAAAGTAAGAAGAGGCCGTGTAACAGCCGAGCTGGCCCGGTGGGAGACAGTGATATGGCGGACACCATCCCCACCCCACCCCCACCCCCTCCGGGGCCGGCACAGCCCCCCTCCCTCGCTGCCTGGACCGCCCATGCGACTGTCGGGGGATCCCTTACCTTCCTCCGGCGACCACATGGGAGTTCCAGCACCAGAGTAAGGGTGGCCGGTGGCCCTTACTCTAGAGTCGTCACGAACATGCGCTTGCTCCGCCACCCTAAACCACTGGTGGATTGTGCCATTACTCATACAGCAGAAAAAACATAGGGTTGCTTGATACATTTGAAGTGTAATATTGAAATCTATTAAATTGCATTTTTATTCTTTGAAAATATCCTGCTCTGCCTGGATAGGTAACATCTAACTTAAAACACGCATTTGTTTTAACTCAACAGAGATTTTATATGTCTTTGTTTTAACAAATTTGTTTGCTGCTTTTTTCCCATCCAAGGTGGCTTTCATCAGATTAAAAATAATAAAATACAAAGCAAAACAATTCAACAGTAAAATGAACAACTAACTGCAAGAAACCACAAACAGCCACCTAAAGAACACAGATGAGCAGCCAGACACAACCAGCTAATGCTAAGCTTTAAACTAAAAACAGAGATTAAGAACTAGAGTTTTCTCAAAAAAATAAAATAAAATAAAATCTTTCAAAGCCTTGTGGAATGTTAGCAGCAAGGAAGTGCTCCTAATCTCATATGGTAAGGAGTTCCACCGGCTGAGAGCCACAACAAAGAAGACCTTGTCATGAATTATCACAAACCATGCTTCTGACAACGCCTACAACAGGGGCTTTTGAGATGACCTCAAAGGATGGGCAGTCTGATGTGGGGAGACAGTCCTTCAAGTATGTGGATCTCAAATCTATAGGCTTATAGGCCAAAACAAGTATTTGAATTGTGCCTGGCAATATATAAGCAGCCAATGCAGATGGTACAACAGGGGTGTGACATGATCACAATGCTACATTTATGTCAGCCAGCCAAAATAATCTATTTACAGCACAATCCTATGCGAGTTGTCTCAGAAATAAGCCCCATTAAATTTAGTGGGACATACTTGGGAGTATTCCCCGTTGAAATCAGTAGGACTTCTGAATAGACATGCATAGAATTGTGCTGTTAAACTTTAGTCTTAAGGATACATACTAGAGAGGAATCCCTATTGAATTCCTTACTTCTGAGTAAACGTGCATAAGATTACATTTGTTAAATACTATTTTTGACACTTATGTGCTTTTCACATAACTAAAATTCATTATTAAAATTGTTATTTGGAGAAGGTGGAGAACTGGGCAATTCCAATGCTTGTGCTGTGTTGTAGAACAGCTATGGGCCCAAATTTGTTTCAGCTTTGCTAGTGTCTGTGGATAGGTTTTATACAACTTAGATCTTCCCTTTATACATGTAAGTTGAAATTTTCAAATATTTACAGTTTAGGGGCCTTCACTGCTTTACCAGTCTCAGCAATGTTTAGTTTACATGACCCTGGTTTCATGACAGCAGTAGCAGGTCTGCTATCCTATCAAGAAAAAAAGTATGCTTGACCTCCCCTTCCTTTTCAATCATGGTGGGAGTCAGGTATTTCAGCTCTAAATTAGAGAGAGAAGGCTGAGACAGTGAATCTTTCAGGAAGTCTAAACACAATTTGTATTTATAGCATAGTCCAACAGTTGCTAAATACTTTTAAATTATCGGTAACTCTTGTTTATAAGCAGGTGGGGCACAATCTTTCCTACATGTCTTAGGAATGATCGTAAGATGTTTCCACAAGTTTTATTCTCATTTCTGAAGTGTGAATAAAATAAGTGAAGAGTTCATTTAGATACTACTCAGATGTGTTGTAGAAACAAATTGTGTTGGAAGAATCACTGGCCAGAAGTATGCTGCCCAGATGGCTTTCTTGACAGAGAGCAGCACAGGAACTGTGTGTGAAAAGCTAAATAAATGTTAAGGATTAGTCTTGTTTTAATTGAAAACCTGCATTTAAATACCATAAAACAGTACCAGATTTTTTTTTTTAAGACCATATCAAAACCAAACACATTGTTTTCATGGCCACCTGGAGTTTGGCTTGTCAACAGTACTAGGGACTGGACTCTTGATCTCTTTCTCTGAGGCTTAGTAAAAAACAGGTCTACTGCAAGTACATAATGTGATCAGGAGAAAAGGCTGTGTTTGTGTTTTGTTTTGTTTTTAAGGAGGACTTCTTTATGTCTTGGCCATGAATTATTTTTGTTTGAATAAGGATATTCTGAGGAGTGCGGATTGTGCTTGTATCCATCATCAGCTGAAGTAAATGTAGCACTTTAAATAAACAAAACAATATACTGTACCCATAGAGCTCCATTTGATGAAGTACATTTGTTCTCAAGTAATTGTGTGTTGTTATCCATTTTTGTCTGGCTATTTCAGCATTTGATGTTTCTGTTTAAGAATAATTTAATATAGGTAAGAACATAGCAGTGCGACAATTTATTTGGCCAATCTTTTAGTACTATGTTTTTAAAGAGATATTTAGTTGATTTTGACACACAAGCATGCACATTCTGAATTGCTCAGAGGTTCAGTTTAGTCCAGCAAGCTGGATGGAACTAAATATTACAACAAAAATACTTGTATATAATTGCTGCCCAAATTGGCAAAATTACTTGCTGGCAAATTTAATTACATTAATTACCCTCTTACCCTTCATAACACCCAGGAGAATGTACCGGTAACTTGGGTCCTGGCTTCAATACAGGTGTCCCTCACTTAACGATGGGCATACGTTCCTGGTTAACTCTGTCGTTAAGCAGGCCCGTTGCTAAGTGGGCCTTTCCCTACCTTAAAGTTTGACGCCTCTCCCTGGTCGTGGGCCTCTCTGGAGGCCTGTTCCTGGCCTCTGCAGGCCTCTGAGGGCCTGGAAATGGCCCACAGAGGCCTCCATAAGGCAGTGCACTACGGAGGCCTGCAGAGGCCAGGAGCAGGCTTCCGGAATGGCCCACAACCAAGGAGACGCCTCAGACTTCAAAAAGGTAGGAAAAGAGACCCTTGACCTTCCACTAATGACCCCCGTTGTATATATGGGGGGGTCATTAAGCTGAGGACACCTGTACGCTGATTGCTTTCCTGCATTCGTTTTCTAAGTAGAGGGAATCACTCACATAATGAGGCCTTAAAGAGGATGAATAATGGGGAGGCTTTGTGTCATATCTAGATCCTCTGCTGTCTTCAGAGGTTAAATAGATGCTATTGAAAAACTACCAGAAAGAGAATAGTGGAAACAGCCTTTCCCTGCAGTTAAGAATACTGCAGGGGAAGTATTCTGGAAGTTAGAATCACACTGCTGCAGTTATACAAGATCTTATCTACCACGTTGTTGTTTGGAATAATGCTTCTGGAGCACTTCACAGTGCGCCTGGGACTTTGCTGTTTTGAATAATTTTGTATCACCCCTGACTTCAGACAATACCTGAACATTAAATAACATCAATCCCAGTTGGAGGGGATTGAGTAGATTCTTGGAGGGTTCAACCCTCCTTTTTTCTTTTTTCCTTCGTGGTCTGTGCAGTCACACACATGGAATAAGAGGTAGTGACACTAGCCCAATGACAACACTCTTATCTACTGCTATCATTCCATCAGAAAGGGAAGATGAACCCAAAATTCCCTGTGATAAGCAAGTAGAGGTAATTTTATGCAGGGACTTTGAGACTTCTGCTACTGCTCTCAGAACCTCTGTTAAGAATTTCATTTTCACAAGGGCAGTCTACCTCTGGGTGGAAGAGCTCAGCTTCCTGGACAAATAGAACAAGGATGGTCTCAAAAAATAGTGTGTACTGCATTCATGGCTGATGTGTCCTTGGATGCTTTCCAGCTGAAATCTAGGGCCATGGCCACCAATGTTGTTGTCAGGCAAAACATATGGTTGCACACATGGAAGGTAGGACCCAGGTTTGCGAGCCAGGTGAGCAAACTCTGTTTTGGAGAACTACACTTTTTGGTGAGTCCCTGGACTCAGTGATCATCACAACCAAGGACAAAAATAAAGCACTATGCGCAATCAGGAAAAAGAACAAGAGTCAATACGTTCGCAAGTTGTCATGACGTGCCCAGATTAGAGTTCAGAATTAACATATTGCTGGGAATTATTTCAAAAATAAATCACGATGTTAACAAACTTTACGTTTCGCCGCAGACATTTGTGGCATCCCCAGAAGTACTACAACCCCAGCACAGAACAACCAAATAATAACGCAGCCCTAGGAGCCTGGATAGAACAACACAGCCGATGGTTGTTACAAGAGTCATTTAATCCCTTCAGGTGTCAAGTCCGGTGTAAGGCCTTTACAGGTGCCAAACCCAGTGTATGAAAATTACCAGGGGAGCACAGCCCAGTACTTGGTGGTGGAGTGATTTGTGTCTAGCCATTCTCATGTCCACAGGTTTCCGAGGGGGGCAGCGTAGCAAAATTCCCCCATGGTACATAGACGTTCATCTTTGGACCTGTAGTGACTACTTACGATTCTCCTGGGTACTTCATTTTAGCCACGTGTTATGTAAAATTGCTAATGCTGGAGGTAGTTTTTCTGATGGTTGTTACCTTGACTAGAAGGCTTTTGCAACTAGGGACCCACAGCTGTATACGTTTAATCAGGACAAGATGGTGGTGAGGACTGATCCATCCTTGATTCCAAAGCTAATTTCACAGAGTCCTGAAAAATTCACCACTGTCTTTCTGCTTCAAGGCGGCACTCTCACAGGTAAAATATTGGTACCGTATCACTCTAGATGTTTTAGAACTCTCTGCTTTTATTTAGATAGAATGACTAGCTTTAAGCGAAAGCTTTCATGGCCAGCTACGATTTTCCCGGACAAAGGATTTATAGGTAAAAAAGCCATGTAAAATACTTTTAAAAAACCGAAAATTTGCATTAAAAACATCAAAATTCACGATACTTAAAAGATATTAAGAATAGCATCAGTGAATAAAAATTATTAAAATACAGATTAGGTACAAGGACCGATGTTTCGTCCTACTCATAGGACATTGACTAGGTCTGGGCAGCGTGGCTGCAGATGTCATAAGGAAACTCCATCCAGTACACAGGTATATAAGAGCTAAAACCACACCCAAAGACTAACAAGGCAATTAACACCAGAAAACACATGAGGGAAACAGAGAGTTCATTTGTTGCAGTAGCCACAGCTGGTCTCTAGGGGCAATCATATTCTACGGTGATCCTCTTAAAGAGACAACATTAGTTGCTTTATGCAAAATTGGGAACCAAATTCTGTTAATAAAAGTTAAATCCTGCTGTCTATTAATAAGATTTTGTGTAATCCTTTTACTTATTTCTATTGCCTCCAGGTTAAGACGTGTTCTATTATTTATGTCATTGTTAATACATCTGGTATTCTCAAATAAAATCTTATGGCCAGAAGATACCGCATGTTCTGCAAGAGCAGATTGGTCCAGGTGTTTCAACCAAACCGATCTCTCGTGTTCCGATATCCTGGTCCTTATTGCACGTTTAGTGACACCAATATAACATCTCCCACAAGAACACGGTACACTGTAAACACTCGGATTAGACAGGGGTGGCCTCGGATCTTTGGGATTCCCCAACATTTGTTCTAGTTTTTGGGTAGGTTTAAAGATAGTCTTTATTTCACACTTTCCAAAGATCCGGGCAATCTTGTCTGTCACCACAAAGGCAACGTGATCCAACTAATTTCGTTAGTGGTTATATTCTCCATATTATCAGTATTTATATTGTCAATTCCATTTTTTTTTCTTATTAATTTTCTCCTGTTGTTGAGACCAGCATTTATTCACCTGAGCAGACGTGTAACCATTTGCTCTTAAGGTGCTAACAATTGTCTGTCGTTCTTGTTCTAATGAAGTCTAACGAGGCCACCCCTGTCTAATCCGGGTGTTTACAGTGTACTCCATGGGCCTCCCTGCCTACCTTTCTCTATAACTACAAGATTGATACATTTTCCTGTGCAGGTGTGGCTTTCAGGAGAGTACACTCTCACAGAGTTTTGATCCCAGAGGACAATCCTCCCAGGGAGAGATGTTACTGCTTTCATACATCCAGAAGGTTCTGGAATGTTTCTACTTGATGGCAATAAAAAATAAGAGGATTACATCCATAGGTACTTCAGAAGACTGGTTTTATTTTTAGAAAACGGCCTGATGTGGTTTGAGATTTACAGCTCTTTTTCAAAAGTGTTTTCCTTTTCGCAATTATTTCCAGAGAGAACAAAAAGAGAGTGAAAGCATTTAATTGGTGCAGCTTCTCTTCTTCTCTTGATCTCTGCTTGATCTTTGTTGTCTTCTGCAGCATTGCATCAAGTTGTCCACCATGCTTAACGTCCACTCGAATTAATGGGACTTAAGTGCACACAACTGGAGCAAAGTTGCATTTAAATACACACATTTGGGTTGTCAAATGTTCTTTGTGACATTACTTTATACTGGAAAACCAGATACGTTTTTCATCTGGAAGGCAAGAGTGTTGGAAGGCGAGGGATGGAGCAATATTATTCACTATTAAATATGGCAATATAGTCTGAATGATATTTTCATGCTATGTGAAAATAAATGATGATGCATTTCCTGAGTATTTACACTCTTGCATCCATGACATCCAGTCATTTGGGTTTAAATTTCTTTTGATCTTATGTTAGCATTTTCTTTTAGTGTCTTTGAAGTATTGGCGGGCCCATTTTTCTTCTCCACTTTATCTGCCTATTTCCAGTAGCCAGAGATTTAGGTGTTCTCAATGAGCACATCAATGTTCCAGACTGAGATACTGTTTGAAATTATCCATGAACCCAGTGCCTCTGAACATTATTGACTGACATTTGTTTCTGTAAATTGTGTCTGCTCTGACTAACTGGTTTATTTCAGATTGGCAGCTGGGATTACCATGTAGTAGATGGACAGTTTGCATGAACAGGAGATTGCATTGAAGCTGCACTAGGCCTCGGTTTAATATGCCTGGAATGTACAGACTCAGATTAGAGCAAGTTGCAAGGCTCGAAGGGGAAAATAAATCCTTGTTTTCACAAACCATAATTACTTTCTGTTTTAACTCACGGACTGCAATGTAATTACATGCAACAGCCATTCTCATAATTAGGCTGGACAAAAATATTTTTCCATGCATTTTTCCCCTCATATGAAGTTTATTCTTAAAAAAAAAATGATAGTGTTCTTGTGAACTCATGATTATACTTCAGCGATACCTTTCATCCACTTTAGGCTTCACCATTCAAAGATCACTTAGGTAAAATGACACTCCCATGAAATAGCATCACCCCAAAATAACTTCCACTCAGCATTTTAGAGCTAAAAAAATAGCACACCGATTAGTTATTTAGGTACGTGTTCTTGGATAGTTCAGGTATTGGAAATGAACATGTATTATGGTTACCGTTTCTGAGTAACTAAAGTACAAACAGAAGAATTTCTGTAGGTTGTTTCTCCATCTAGTCCAATTCTTTTGTGTGTGTGTGTGTGCGCGCGCGCGCGTCTGTCTGTCTGTCTGTCTGTCTGTCTGTCTGTCTGTCTGTCTCTCTCTCTCTCTCTCTCTCTCTCTCGCACACAGACAGACAGACAGACATTGGCTGGTACCAGCTGCATCAGAGGAGATCAGTAAATGAAGCATAAATATATTTTCTGAACTTGGGTGTATATTTGGGTAAAATATAATTTATTATTGTTAAATGTGCTACTTGCTAACTTTAGCAAAATATCTTCCTAGCTTTATTATGAGGGGAAAAAAGAGTTGTTACTTTTTAAAACACAATTTACTCTCTACTTTTTTATATAAAAAACCTTTTTGTTCATATATTGTTGAGGTTTAGAGCTAAAGTTTATGTCTGTATTCCTTTTCATTCTAAACTCAACAACTATATACCTGGAAAATGAGTACAGGTTGTCCCCAACTTAAGTACAGGTTCGGTTCCAGAGGTCTGTACTTAAGTTGAAACATTATTTATGCAATGTAAACAAAATTGTGAACAACTTTCTGTAGTGGTTGAAAAAGAGTACAGATATATTTGTTTCTATCAGTAAATTATTATAAAATAGATAATTTACTATTTAATAATTTATCTATTATAAAATAGATAATAATTTACTACCTAGTGAATGTACACTCTTTGGTAACCCTGCTTTTTTTTGTTGTGTAATGTACAAAATGGATCTTAGCAGCGTAGTTACATTAGTACCATGGGGACAGTCTTGATTTCATATGGAAGAGAGTCCACAGATTGAGTGCCACAACAGAGAAGGCCCAGTTATCGCTAACCACACTTCCAAGGTCAGTGCTATCCATAATGCCCCAAGATGACCTGAAGGAAATCTCATATGAAAAGACACTTCAAGTAACTGAGTTTCATGTGCTTGCAAACATAAATGCAGGCAATGCAGATGATGTAACAGACATAAGAGATGGTAACTACTGGTGACATCTAGATTGAATTACTATAACACATGCTATGTGGGACTGTTCTTGAAGACTGTTCTCCCCTCACCAGTAGGCTCCCCCTAAACTGAATCCCATAGGGGAATCCCATAGGGTAGTGGTTCCCAAACTGGGAGGCGTGGCTCCCAGGGGAGCCACGGAAACTAGCCAGGGGAGCCATGGAGTGCCACGGAATCCTCTCGGAAAACAGTGCAATGCCAATTGGCAGGCATCAACATAATGTAATGGGGAGCCATGGCCAATGGTCGCCAATGATCAAGGGAGCCTCCAGGAGCTCTCAAACACAGTGACAGGGCTACAAGGGTTGGATGGAAAGCCTTTCTTCCAATAATGTTACTCCTGTCGCTGTGGTATCTGGCGCTACTCTATCCAGCTGCATCTCAGCCTCAGGGAAAACCCCTGCTACCCATAGATTGTCTGCCTCATTGAATATTTGGTGATGGAGATCAAATCCTTGTTGACCACTCCTATCTACTGGCAGCCTGGTTATGCTGCTGCCACAAAAACCTAGCTGGGCACATCTGGGTCAAGGTAGGCTCCCTAGCCTCTCACATCCAGGTCAGCCTGCTGCTTGCCCAAGTTATGGAAGTGGCTGTCTCCTAGCTGGCCACAGGTGCAGAAATATTGCAGCACTTTTAAGGTTACATAGAAAATTAGTATATGCTTTTTTCAAATAGATGCATCTGAATCATCTATTTTTCTGTCTATATACATAAGATTATTCAGAATCTTAATGAACGATGTTCTCTTTTGTTTGAGAAAAGTACCTGTAACTTCTTTAACGTTAAGAATTTTGCTTAAAATCCCAATAAATGTAATTTTGCCATCGTTGTACTTAATATACTGTAGCCGTTCTCATTACTTTTGCTAAGAGCCATGGACACTATTCCATTCCTTCCTTTATTTTGTCTTTCACTTCCCCCTCTACCTCCTTCCCATTCCGTTTTATAGTCCTTTCAGACATAAACATGGAAGGGAAGCAATTTTGATTTCATTTCTGAGCGGTGCTGCAAAGAAAAGTAACAAACATCTGTTTTTACCCTAACTGCATCCATATGTTGAAACTCTCTAATACCAGTCTCCTGGAGAAATTTACAACCCTATTTGGTGGGCATTGCATAGTATTGAATTAACTTTTTTCACAGTTAAAACAGAGCAGAGTTTAATTTGTGCCAGGGCTCAACAAGTTTCAGTGAAGTAATTGTGAAAGCGCCTTCTGAGCATGTGCAGAGTTTCTCTCCATTACTATGCCACTGTATCTTCTCCCCACATGCTTGGTGTTAAGGAACAGATTTTCAGGGCAAATGATATGCTTTTCTAGGCTGCCTTGGGTCCCCCAAACCTCTCTTCTTAGTAATTAAGTACTGGAATATAAAATATGTTCAGAGGCTGGAACTACACATACACATGCAGTCAAAATGTAATTGCTGCCTAAAAATAAAATAGTTGTGGCACCATTACAGAGAAGGCTTGCCATCATGCCGCAGCAGTCTTATTCTCAGTCCCTTTCCTAATGACTCCTACCATGGAATTTACTTTCTTCACAGCTTCTTTGCACTGAGTTGACGTGTTTGTTGAGCTGTCCATCCTGACCCAAAGGTCTCTTTCCTGGTTGATCACCAACAGCTCAGACCCCATCAGTGTATATGTGAAGTAGGGATTGTTTACCCCAGTGAGCATCACTTTACGCATATTGACAATGAATCACGGTTGCCATTGGTTGCTCATTCATCCTGTTTGGAGAGGTCATGTTGTAGTCCTTCACAATCTTGCTATACCATCCCGAATAGTCTTCTTCAAACATGACCATCTTGCTGTTTACTCCTAACTCCAGGTCATTTATGAACAAGTTAAAAAGAACTGGTTCCAAGGCAGATCCTTGGGGGACCCCACTTCTTACTTCCCTCTACTGTGTATATTTTCCATTTATTCCTACTCCCTGCTTTTTATTCTTTAACAAGTTACTACTCCATAAAAGGTCTTATTTGGTCTTATAAAAGGTCTTATCTCTTCTTGTCAACTTAATTTATTTTTTCCAGAGTTTGTGTTCATTCTTATTATTCTTACTTGAACAAGAATTCTATTTTCTGAAGGAAGCTTGTTTGCCTTCTGCAGCTTCTTTGACTTAACTCATGAGCCATGCTGGCATCCTTCTGGACTTGGTAGTGTCTTTTGTACTTGGTGGCATAGATTCTAGTTGAACTTCTGTTACTGTGGTTTTAAATAACCTCCAGCAAGTCTGGAGAGAGTTGACCCACTTAACTTTCCCTTTGAGCTTCCTTTATACTAGTCCCCTCATTTTTTGTTATAAGTCTTCTTTTTTTGAAGTTCAAAATGTCTGTGTTGGACTTACTTGGAAACTTTCCAATTACATACACTTTGAGCTGGATATACTTTGAACAATGGTCACTGTTACTTGACCATGATTGGTCCAAACTGGATGCTGCCTAAGTGCTGTTAAAAGTAAAAAGGTAATAAAATTTTAAATAATTAAATTAGAACAATTCAAACAGTATATCCATATCTTTAAGCTTTTCTTTTATTCCCTCATTATAACGGTCCAACCACCTGCCTGACAGGTTTCCTGCTTTTGATGTATTTAAAGATTGTTTGCCTTGATGTTTTTAACCATGAACTCTTCATATTCTTTTTTTCACATCCCTTATTGTCAATTTGCATTTCTTTTCCTGAAGTTTGTATTTCGCCATATCATTCATGTTCCCTGTTCCCACTCCATTGACATGTGCAGTATAATGGCAAGGATGACGTCCGGGTTTGAGGGTCTCTGGGTGATCTCTGAACTGTCAGTACTGGTGGCAGTAGTAACACTCAATGTAACACCAGGGAGCGGGGGGTGGGTGGGCTCCAGTGCAGATCACCCAGCAACCTGGGACTGGCGCTACATACTGGCACCAGAACGTGGAGCAAATTGAACTAGTCTTTACAGAGAAAGAGGGAAAGAACTGGATATAGGGTTGCCATTTGGACAGTAACCCTCTGTTCTTTGGAACATGCAATTCCACCCTTGTGCACTGGGTGGATAGAAGAGCTTCTTAGTTCCAAACCATAATCTTCATATGGCTGTAAGCAGGCCCATCCCAAGTTAATCTGTTATCCAGTGTGCCCCCACCACCATTGCACACGTGCACCCTCCAGTGCCGTTGCTACCTTGCCACCTGTGCTTCTGCCACTTTTGGTAAAGTGACCAGCAGGGGAGGATCCTGGGAATGGAACCACTCCTCCCAGTGTATTCCTCACCCAGCCAGTTTACCAGAAGCAGCGGGAAGGAAGGAAGGCGACAGCAGTGACTACTGCCTCCTCCAGCTTTGTCACCGTGACTCTTGGCAGCTCTGCTGGAAGAGAAGGTAACCTGTGTCTCCATATTTCTCTTGTTTGCTCTCAAATAATAATAATATTAATATTAATTATTATATTATAATATTAATAATAATAATGTTAATAATACCTGTATTTATATACCGCCTTTCTTGGTCATCCGATTTCTCCTCTGACTTTAATTCAAGGCGGTGTACGAGATAAAGGAGCAACTGGACAGGTGGCAGTCTGGAAAAGATGGTGGGCAGGAACAGGGCATCCCTACCAATTTGAAAGCCTTTGGATATACGCAGAATAGTAGTATAGATTTTAGTCTCATATGTTTATGAGATAAACCTCATAAACATAAAGAAGTTTGTCTAATGCTAGTTAGCACCACTCCCACAATTCCCTGTGGTTCCCTTGGTAGAGCTACTTCCCACAGGGAATGTTCATTGAATTGGAATTGTCGTGTTGATATAGTGTAACAATTCAGTGTAGGTTTTTATTTGTCTTTCCTAATATAAACAAATACCAAAAAAATAGAGCTTTTCTGTAATTATTCCATGTATATTTCTTTTTGCTGCAGACCATGAGAATTTTCTCTTGCGCAACTATGCAAGACTCTTAAAAGATACAAATTCAAGTGAATGGCTTGACATTTGAACTGAAAATTCTTTACCAGAACTGATATTTATGGGATGCAACCTTGATATTTAAAAAAATGTTTCAGTTTATTGATTAATCACTTTCTAGACATTTAGACTGTGATCCTGCACCATTAGACTGCTTAAATCTCATTTAAATCAGTGGGATCTAAGCAGACTAATTATGCACAGGATTACAGCCTTCGACTAATAGTGTAAGGGCAGGGAAGGATAGATCACATTGTATCTCTGCATTTCAAAACATTTGTTTTAATTAATTAGGTATCATGCAACCTGGCTTTTCATTTCCCTATTTAGGAAAGTAAATGGTTTCTATTACATTTTCCAAGCAGAAAGTACTCTTAGTTTAAATGGAACTTATTTCGATCACAGTATGGGTGAAATTAATTTTTCTTATGTCTGAATGTTATGTCATTGATAAGAGAACACCAGCCTATTCTGAGAGTAATTTGTCCTCCATTTTATGTAAGCAGTACTGGTTAAAGGCCTTGTTACATTTTTTTTCCTGCTTTGGGATAATGCCGAACGCCTAAGTTGAAGCACTTAAATGAGATGTTTTGAGTTTTTCTTAGCACCTGTAAAATATTAGCTTTTTGTTGCCGGCATATGATGCAAGCAGGATAAGCTAGTATGAGCAAAGAAAAATGGAGCCCATAAGGAGAGTTTCTGATTGTAATAGCTGGTTTCTGTTTAATATCACAGAGCAGAATGAAGTTTTGTAGTTTCTCATGGAAATAGCATCTAGAGTACTAAAAAGATGACCTCATTCTTAATACCAGTGCCAAGCACTTAGCCCCACTGTGAACACACGGGCTTGATTTTCAAGATGAAAAAAACCAGAAGTGTGGAATGACATTTTCAGGTGACAGTTATAGTTCTATTGCCTGTAATTAGCACCTCTTAACATGCAAACCTGCCGATGTCTTTTCCAGGCTGTTGAAGCTCAAATCCGGAGTTTTGGACAGACTCCTTCCCAACTGCTCATAGAGCCACATCCTCCAAGAAGCTCTGCCATGCAGGTGGTAAGTGGAGCACCAGGTTAATTCTTTGTAAACCAACTGCTTTAGATCGCACAAACCTCTCAATACAGTGTGTGCATTATGATCTGTTTTTTTTTCTCTATATACTTAAATGAGCAGGCTATGTACAGAATAGAACTTTCCTGTTCAAAATGAAATCGAATAAAATAGCTAGCATCCTTCTAGTTAATTCTAGATCTATTATAATCAGTGGGAATTCCACTGGATTATAGTCCTCTTAATTAATACTTCCCTTATTTAAAATGTCTTCTGACTAATAGTTAGACCTCTCTCTAATTTCAATCAGGTTGCACCACTTGACTCTGTTAATCTTTCAGACAAGGGTTATTCATTTTTGTAGCCAGTTTTCAGAGACACTGAACACAATCCAGGTCCATTAAAGTCAATAGGACCTTACCACTGTCGTCTTTGTGAAGTTTCAAGTATCTTTCTGTTGACACACGTAGTGTGCTCACAAATATTCAGTCTCTTTTTAATATCTGTGGTTAACTGCACATAGAAACATGTATCAATAAAGAACAGTGGGTCCTGCTGTTCTTTGCCAAATCATTAATATATCCCAAAGTTCATGAATGTTTGATCCATGGTTGTTTGGTAGTCGGCTAAGGTGCCTCTAGCTGTCCACATGCAAGAACCTTGTAAAACTATCAGTCCCAGAGGACGAGTTTTACTTTATAAGAAGTGGAAGGGAGCAAAGAGAGAGATGTGCCAAAGTGGGGAGAGAGTTGGGATGCATTCTGAGGTTTTGATGTGAAGCAGAAGAATGAAAAAAACTATAAGATGCAGCTACAAAACTGAATCCTTGTTGCTGCTGGTCATCTTATCACCTGCTTAAATTCAAGGTAAGCAGTGAACCGTGAATGACGTTAGAGAAAATTCTATAGGATAGTAGACTTTTTTTAAAATAGAAAAATATTGAGGATACATCATGCAGCCACACAGTTGTGTGTGAAAGTTCCTGTAAGATGTAACAACTGGCTTATGACAACTGGCTTCTGAATTCTTATTAGTTTTTTTTTTCTAAAAGTTCCAAAGTAGAGGCTGATTAACATGTTACATTTTTGAAGCTATATTGTGAGCTTCATTATATTGTGAGCTTCATTGGGGCTTGACTAAATTGCAGAGAGAGGAAGACACCCGCCAGGCACCTGTGCAGTGGCGCATGCTGCTCCACCAGCCAGCTCAAGGACAGAGCATGTGTTCCCCGATCAGCTGACTCACCCATCTGGGTGGGGGAATGCATAGCCCTATCAATCAGCTGGATGGTGGCATGATGCCTAGTGACATCACCAGCCATCTTCCCCTCCCAGCTGCACGAGGAAGGGACAAACATGTGGCATCCAGATCTGGACCTCACCCCTATAAAGGGCCTAGGGAAGGAGTCAGGGGACATTGGGGGAGAGGGGGAGAGAGAGAAGGTGGGGAAGTGACAGGAGCCTCCCTGGCCCAGATGACTGGTAAAGACTGGTCTGGACTCAGCACTCCCCAGCGAGGTTCAGGCCCAACAAGGAGGGGCCTGGGGGCCAGGCCAAGAAGGAGCAAGGGGGAAGAGAAATGGCTGGACCACAGGAGGCCAGGAGCTCCCCTGCCATAGACCCCCGACCTGGGCCCCTGGAAGCAGCTGCACCCATCAACCCTGAACAGCCAGCTGCCCTGGGGTGGGGCTGTGGCCACCAGCATAGAGACTTTATGCTACCCCCCAAATGAGTGAGGCGGAGTTAATCTCACAGCAGGTAGCCTTGAGATATCCCCAACAGCCATCTCTGGGCTTGCATAATCAGTGGAGGGCCTCTACTTAGGGACCCCCAAGGGAGCCTGGGGCCAAGACCAGAGAAGGAAAGGATGAATTCAATCCAGGGAAGAGGGTCAACCCCTCTCCTTTTTCTGTTTTGACTATTTGGCTCCAAATAAACATGAACAAAGCACTGACTACTTCTGGACTACTATGTCAGAAAGCTTCCCAAGCCCTGTAGAGGTTGAGCTCTCCGCCCCGGGAGGAGGAGGTGGAGATGACTTATCCAAACTTCACAGAACTCTCTCGGGGTGGATGGTGTGTGTGAGTGGCGGGGTTACTTTATTGGTATTTTACACTTTACATCTGTTTCAGGTAGGCAGATGTGCAAGTGACTACTGCGTCTGCATATGAGTTTAAACTCATAACTCTGCTGATCAGCCCTACACTTTTTAACCCCTTCCAAACTGTTAACTACAGCCGCAGATGATAAATATTTGTGAATAATAGACTTGGAATAGTGACACAGTAATTTACTAGACAAAATTTTTGTTTTTCCAGCTGTGTTAGTATACTGGCTTTTTCCCATCACAAAATCAAGTGTTTTACCACCGTAATGATTGGGTTAATCACTAAAAGTTTCAATGTGTTTTTTTCTGGGATACGTGCAGAGAAGAAATTAAAGGCACCATGGGCTACGTTAAGTGCGCAAGCCATAATATGCACCAGGTGTAGTAATTAGCAGTCACATGAAGGCTGCCTATTTGTCTGGTTTGGCTGCTGTTGCTGTATCCCCTTGTGTTTTCACACCATCAGATAGCTGGATTTAATTGAGGCCACATCAGATGAGGCATTACTGACACCTTTAATTGAATGAGCATCCAGGGAGGATTAACTCATAATATTGATTGGCTTTTAGCCACTTGCTCCAAAGGGTGTCTGGGTAGCTTATTAGTTGTTTTTATTTACACCTTTATACAAAGACTGTAAATAGGAATTCATAGCGCAATATGTTTTTCTAAGTACTCTTAATAACTTTTTAAAAAGGAGTGATAATAAAAATGCAAATATACTTAATTTTTTTATTAGTTCTGGATCCAGATATGTTAAATGTGCACCCTTCTATACACATTTACACACGTGCGCATGTATTACAATATTGCTGATGATAAATGGGCAAAAGCTATTACTAGTGTTTTCAGATTCCATAACAATACTAATTACTTATTAAAAACATGTTCTCAGTATTACCTGTGAATTCATCTAACAAGGACAGTGAGGTAAAAAAACTCCACATAAATATCAGTTTCACTCTGCAAACCATATATTAAAACCAAACTCACTGACAACTAAGTCCTTAGATTTGCATCACCATTATACAATCGCTGTATCAGCAAAATGTTGCAAAATATGAGGGCCACTTTTGTTGCAGTAACATCTTGCATAGTACACTTGCACAAGTGTTTAGAACAGTAGTGGAAATCTTGTGATTTTTTTCCTCCAAATTATTCTACATTTTTGATGTGCAATAGGTTCATGAATACCAAAACAATCATTCTATAAACATCAGTGTTCCGGGAGCATCTTGTAATTCATTGTATACTTCCGTGTCAGCATTGTTTGAAGTTGGTATTATCGTTGCAAGTTTATTTGTTTTATAGCTCCAGGCCATTTTGTTGTACTGAATTTGGTGTTATCATTTTCAGTCCACCATGAAGTCCTGATCGAAAACATTCTAATTATAAACACTGGGTTGTATTGGCAGCTCCTCCCACTTGGATTCAGATTCCATAATTAGCACCTGTGCAAGGGCCCCTTTTGATCACAAGAGCACTCCTTGTGGGAGCACAATTCTTCTGTTGCAAGGATCTGCCACAAATCATAGCACGTGTGTGAAGTTAGGATACAACCCACTGAAAACTAATTTAGAAAGGCAGACTTCTTTTCCGTCCCCCTTTATTTGATTCTCCTTAAGTATTACATTTGCAATATAATTGGATAGTGACTGGAAATGCATGTTTAACCGTCCAATAACCTATATATAATATTATTTGGAAGCATGGAAATAATTATGTGTTTCTATTTGTCAGTTGCATTATTAAGGCATACACACATAGTGTACTTATATGCATATTTAATGTTGTGTGCTCTCTCTCTCTCTCTGATTTGCTAAGGATTCTTGTTCTTTGGGCTTAAATGCAGCTTTTAAGGCTCTTTGGGAGACAAATTCATTTTGCTTGATTTTATTTCTTGGGGCTTCCTTTTTCTTGGTGCACTGGCTCTGGTTATGTAAAAGTTAAATCATTTGCAAGACACAGGCAACTGGAAACGTTTTATTGGGGCTAGTGGTAGCCTGCTACATGCGCTCGCTTTGAGATCCTTTCGTCTTCTGTATGTAATTAATAACAAACATCAAGGTGTTCATAACAATGATAGTTTCCATGGGCCTGTCAAAAATTACTGCGTTGGCATTCATTTGCAGCTGCTATTGGTTTCTGCTTGTTTTAATTAGGTCTTCCTTCTCTTGTCCTGTCCTTTCTTTCCTGTCTCCTTTGCTTTTTCTTTTCCATGTGGTTGGGATCTTGTTGTGCCCACTCAACAGTATCTCCTCCTGCAGAGTCCATTGATGTTCACAGACCAAGCTCAGCAGGATGTCATCATGGTCCTAAAATTTCCGTCCAATTCCCCT
Source organism: Plestiodon gilberti rubricaudatus (assembly GCA_026170595.1). Taxonomy (NCBI): domain Eukaryota; kingdom Metazoa; phylum Chordata; class Lepidosauria; order Squamata; family Scincidae; genus Plestiodon; species Plestiodon gilberti. The sequence goes on along the minus strand of JANXHW010000005.1, from coordinate 41,077,773 downwards.
GTAACGCATGTAGCAGCCAACACCCAGCCTGGTTTGGCAAATCCTGCAGTGATCACAGTCACCGCTAACCGACTGTTTGCTGTGAATAAGTGGCACAACCTTCCTGGTAAGTATGGAAATTACTGAAGGTATAATGAAGCAAGTTGGCGTTGGTTGAGCGTTTTTGAAGGTGCATGGCCCATGGGTGGGCTATGCTTGCTGGTTTATCTATGATGAGTTGCATCTTGGGAACTCTTAGTGGAGTTCCACTTGCTAAAGGAGTGTTCCCCCAGCTCCCCCTTCCCACTACAGTCCCCCTTCCACCTCCTGAAGTCACTTGTAAGGGGAACCTTGGAAATAGTGTGGGATGTGATGCAGGAAGCTGCAGCTGGAAAGGGGAATTGGTACCATCTGTTCATGCATGCAGCCTTTGGAGCCAGCCCAATATGATGATCTTCAGAATGCTATTAATATCTAAATCTTGAGCTATATTTTCTAGTAATTAGAGTACATCAGGCTCTATTACCGTATTTCTTCGAGTCTAAGGCGCCATCAATTCTAAGGCGCACCTTTACTTTCAGTACCACCAGCAGGGGAAAAAAAAATCCATCGATTGTAAGACTCACCTCCCTTCATTGAATCTACCCGCTCAGCACCAACTCTCCTCAGCATGTCTCCTGCAGCTGAGGATGACTGAGTGCACTGCCTTTGCATAGCATTTCTGGCCCACCAGAAAGTGCCATTTCCTTCGTTACCTGGGCTTGGGGGAGCTTCACGGAGGCCTGCGCAACCCTCTGCAGGCCTCCCTGATATTCAGTTTGGCAAAAAACAGCAATTTTTTACCATTTCTGGTTTTCGCGAATCACCTGAAGCTCCCCAAGCCCCAATAAGTAAGAAGATAGCATTTTGGGGTGCTTTTTGGAGACCTTTGATTCTAAGACGCACCCCATTTTTTGAAATGCTTAATTGGGAAAAAACATGCGTCTTAGAATTGAAGAAATACAGTAATAGCAATATCAGAATGACCTTTAGAAATATTTAGTTGTTACAAATAATTTCTCAATGTCATGAAGGGAATGTATGTACAAGAGAACACAACTATATGGTCTACTTCTTTGTAAAAAAAAAAAAAAAGATGTGAGCAATCAGCATAATACAGATCTTGGTGTTTAAAAAAACCCAAAAACAAATGACCTATAAAGCTCAAGGCCTGACTGCCTGGTACAGCCTGAAATAGCCTTGGTTTACACATGCCATATTTATTTATTTATTTATTTATTTATTTACTTACTTACTTACAATGTTTTTACCCTGCCTTTCTTCCCGAATGGACCCAAAGTGGTTTACAACAGAAAATACAAATACAGATCTTGGTTTACATATGCCATAGATCTTCTGTAACAAGTTCAGTCAAGAAATTTCTTGACCTATAAGGACAACTGGGAATACTTCACTATTTAGGAATTCCTGCTCTGTTAAGATTTGTAGCATCAAACCCGAATTGCTTGCCTTGTAGCACTGACTGCAGAAAAGGTTGTCCCTCTGCTAGGATCAGTTTTGCTTCCCTATCTCTGTTTGAATGATTATTAAGTTTCAGATAGCAATTACAACAGTCATTCCATCTTCTGGTATCAACATAACCTTGTTATATAGAAGGAAAATCTCTATATTATTCTCTAATTTTTTGAATCCCTTTCATAATTCTGTTTCTTTTATATCAAAGACTTTCCACCAATGTACTGGTGATTATGGCTAACTACAGACGATTATTTACTAACTGGTACTTATTGTGGTGTATGAACTCAATTGGTAAACCAAGTATCTATAATGTCCTTGAAACAGTGAGCGCAATTTTGTTATACATCCAAACTACATCAGAAATCTAGGAAAGCCAGTGAGTAGTGAAATTATGCTTGCCATGTGGCAGGATGTTAGAGGTATCATAATAAAATACCAGGAACAACTGTTATGAATCTGGAAAACCACAAATAAAGCACACAACTTACAGCACCAAGTGCACTATGTGTGTATAACCATCTTTTATATACAAAATGCAAGTGAAAACTTACATGACATAATATACAGCAAGAGTCTCAATATGTTATACAAAATAATAGCTAATACCCGTTTACATAAAAACAGTTACAATTAGAATTTGTCAACAGGTATTAACAAAGGGCCAAGAGAATATATCAGTTACAAATACCGATGGGCATCGGGTAACCTTCCCATTTCAATAGAAGCCTCTTCTTAGGTTCATATGTCTCTTCCATGGTCAAGATTTCTTTAATGTCTCTGGAGTTATACTCTGACTTCCAGTCGGGAAAACCCAGTTATCCTCAATCATCTTGACTCCCTTCAGTAGTAACTCAGCCACCAGGTCACATACTCTAATTGCTCTTTCGCCAGCTCTTCCTGGTTGAGTACTGGCTCCTTAGACCTCCGTACAGTTACTGAACAATCATTTGGTAAGTTAGAATGTCCTTCCAAACAGTAAGGATGATTTTGCTATAAATCAAAACTCAATCAGAGATTTGGGAAAGCCAGCAAGCAGTAGAATTATGTTTGCCAGGTGGCAAGATATTAGCGATAACCAGCTTGCCATGTACCGTAACTGCATGTACATTGGGGCAGGTTACCACTTGGTAAATGACTGACTTCATCCATCCTGCATCTCTGCTTCGCCTCTTCTTAGGACCTAAGTAGACATTAAATTAATCATGTCATTTGACTCTACGTGTTTGATTTTTGTTTATTAAATAGTCCTGGGGTACATGTAAATAGTCCATGGGGTAAATGTACCCCTGCTAACTGGGCAAGAGGCACTTTTTCAATGGGTGCTCCTCTTATATTTAGCAGGGGGAGAGTAACTGCCCCCCCCTTTCACCCCAGCACAGTGTCTTTTCTGGTGACTGTTTGCTGGTGGTGTTCTGCATCTTTTTTAGATTGTGAGCCCTTTTGGGACAGGGAGCCATTTCATTATTTGATTTTGTCTGTAAACCGCTTTGTGAACTTTTTGTTGAAAAGCGGTATATAAATACCGTTAATAATAACAATATTAAATCCTGATTGGGACCATAGCTGGGGCTGAAGGGAGGCTCAGCACTTTCCTTCCACAATGGATCTAGATCAGGGCCTTCAAGGCAACTGCAGAGGACCCTGTTCTGGACTGGGACCATGGCAGAGGGAAAGGGTTAAAGCCTCCCTCTGCCCTGGCCTGATCTTGATTGCTCATTTCCTGCAAACTTGTAGGGTCAGTGACATGATTAATGTCACAACTAGTCTGGCCCTCGTTTTTCTTCTAGCTCTTATCTTCTTCTTGCAAGCTTTTCTGCTATCTCCTTTGTCCACCATTTCTGGCCTCTTTCTGCCATGCTGCTTCCTACAACAGTCTGTCCATCGCATTATCTCCTTTTCAGGAGTCTTTCTAAAGTAATACAATGTCCACTTTTTCTGAACTACCTGCTGCCCGTTAAATCCTTCTTTTACGCCTTGGCCCTTTCATTCCTTTATCAAATGTTGTTTTCTCCCTTCATCTCTTATTATGCGGTTTAGATTATATGCCCACAAGGCAGGGCTCATGTCATTCAACGTTCAATATTTGTTATACACTTCATATCACATTGTTGATACTAAATAAAAGCTTCTAGTACTGTACAAAGAATGCAGGGGTGAAGAGACAACATGGCTCTTTACACAGGCAAGTAAAATTGGACACCTACTTCATTTTGCAAGCTTGTCAGTTTGAGCATTTCACTGCCCAACATGGTATATTCATACAGGCCAGAAACTTGCATTGTCTTGTCATGTTTTTAGATATCAGTGAAGTGGCATTTCTGAGCTCTGTGAAAATTATGTAACCATTCCAGGAATGTTGGTTTTTAAGCGCATGCTTTGCAAGGAACATGTAAAATTGTGAGATATTGCACATGTGATTTTTATTACCTTAGCTTCCATTTTTGGAAGCCTCCATTGATATTTTGACATGAAGCTCTAGGAGCAAAACAATGTGTTTAGCATTAGAAAACCAAGAAAGTTTCAGTTACAGAATTGTTTTTTGCATTTACATAAAACACAGGAGTCCCAAAATATTTTTTGAAGTTTTTACTCATGTGTGCAACTTTTAGATGATGGATGAAACATTTAATATCGTGTGACCTAGAAATGCCTTTCTTGTTGTCCTAAAAATATATTAAAAAAACACTTTAAAAATTCCTTTGTATTATACTGTTCAAAGTGTCTTTTGCAAAAGGGGGAAATAATATTTGCCACAGTCAGCAGATGGTTGTCACATTTTGTTTTCAGTGCTCTTTACCACTTAATTTTGTTTTGTTGCAACATGAGAGGCTGCCGGTCAAGCATCTGCTATAGCTTATGGCCCAGAGCTGGAGCCTCTCATGATGGTACACATTGCGAATAGCAATAATCTAAAATAAATGTAATAAGCAGTCCTTGAAAGCACCTGGAATTTTTTTTTGTTGTTGATGGTGTTCAATAAACGGAAGAAACTTCCACTGTGAAACAATGGCGTACCGTGTTTGATTTATAGGATTTTCTGTGGTTTTAATGCCTGAAAATAACACAGTTTTTAAATCTTCTCTGATGCATTCCAGCTCATCAAGGTGCTGTACAGGACCAGCCATACCAGCTGCCAGTGGAAATCGATCCTCTCATAGGTCTGTCACTTCCTTCTCTCTTTGCGATTCATTAAGCTCTGTATGGTGGCCCTGAAGTGTAGATTACGGTTGTTTTTCACTTGCTGGTTGCTGGGAATGGAATTTTCCTGATAAACCATTTGCATGCAAATTGGAATGCAATGAGCTGTGGCTATGCTGGTATTTCATCAACTCCCCCTCATTGGTTTGCCTAATTTGAACAGGCCTAGGACGTGTGTCAGTGAAAATTAATATGGATGCCGTAATAATGTGTGATTGAGAATGCGCATGAAGTACTGTCAGGATAATATTGGGTCTTTTCATCACTCAGACTTGTTGATGAGCAAGACCAAGGCATGTTATGATGAATTGGTGCACCAGTAATGTGATGGAGCTCCTTTGCTGAGGAAATTTTCATAATAACAGTGGGATTCTTAACAGCACCATGTTGTGAAATATAAAACTGTGGTGCCAGAATTTCATCATTAAGGGAGATCAATCCTTTCTTCCCAGGCCTGCTGTTCAGGCTGAGGGAATTAATGTGTAATTGCAGAGCAGTTCCAAAGTTGAAATATATAGCTTAGCCATTTTTAGTGTTAAGATATTAACATTTGTTTTTCCTAGGGTATGGCAGGCTTCAGGATCACAATCAGGAAAGCAGGGAGATTGTTTCTCAGTTAGATGAATCTGTATAATATATTTTGTTCACAAGTGGCTTATTATGGTGATGGTGCTTGTATCAGTAAGAAGAAATATAGTCCTATTTGTTAGTAACTGTTTTCTTTTTGGTGTTTGTGGTTTGACCATCAGAGCTTATCAATTAGTGTACATTGCAATCTTAAAAGGCATTTTTTTCAGTGCTTTTCAAATGTATAATTTAGTCTTCTCATATTTACAAAAGCACAAAAATGTCAGTTTTCTTTTTCAGAATTCATCTGTAGCTTAGTTTCTCAAAGTAACCTTTTATAGGCTCTTTAGTTTTTGAATGTACACATAACATTTATACTTACTTTAAAAACAAAGAAGGACATAGCTAGAAAATATCTTGTCTACTTATTTCATGTTGCTTATAGTGTACAACTACCATGGCCAATGGTAACTCATTTTTGGTATTACCTGTATTAATAATGGCACATGTGCCACAGTTGGTGATGCATGACAGCTACATACAGTATATGAACATTGTTGCAAAGCATGATATTTGGCTGGGTAGCATAGAGACTGGGGCAGGGAGGGGGGTGGATTGAGGCCAGGAAAGGGGTGGTATCAGTGGTAGTGGTGCCACCAATAGCCTATCCCCCTTCCTGGCCTCAATTTGCCTTTCTGGGTCCACTCGGACTTGCGCTAGCTATATAGCTGGTGCAGGTCCATGTGACCCAGTGGGGCAGCGAGGGCTTACCCCGGGGCAAGGGAACAAATGTTCACTTACCTTGAGGTGACCTTTACAGTTCGAAATTTCCCTGCAGGATGCTGCATGTGCCCCTTTGGTGCAGTTGCATCAGCGCACTGCGAGTTAAGTAGGATTGGGCTGTTAGTCTCCCTCTTACACCAGCAATATGCTATCCTCATATTATTACCACATATCACATACTATCTCCTTAGCCAGATTGTAAACTAAAGCTGAGAGAATGGTGGCTATTTAAGACTACTGAGGTGAGGTGAGGTCTATTTAAGACTAGCTGAGGTGAGATTTGAACCAGGAAGCGTCTGGCTCACAGTGCAATCCTGTGAATGTTGACGTAGAAATAAATCTCATTATGTTCAGTGGGGTTACTCCCTGATAGATTTGTGTAAAATTGCAGTTTCACATAAGAACATAAGAAGAGCCCTGCTGGATCAGGCCAAAGACCCATCTAGTCTAGCTTCCTGTATCTCACAGTGGCCCACCAGATGCCTCAGGGAGCACACAAGACACCTGTATCCTATTGCCACACCCTTGCACCTGGGATTAAGAGATAGCCTACTACTAAAATCAGGAGGTTGCTTATACCCATCATGACTTGTAACCTGTGATGGACTTTTCCTCCATAAAGTTCAAGTCATTACACTATATTTTGTCTATAACAGTGTTTCTTTTCTCCCTGCAGGGGTGGGGACAATGGTAGCGATAACCCCTTTTTCTCACATTTTCCCCCTGGGATCACCGCCACCACCACAATGCTTTCTCCCCCCCCCCCAAGGGGGCAGGCGAAGCATCCGATTCCTCTGGTGGGTTGCAACCCACCAGTTTGAGAACTGCTGGACTATAAGATTATGACTCAAATGAAGAAATGAATAAAGAGACATTTGTCTTATATCATGCTAGAACTTAGGACCAACTTGTAAAATGTATTAGCAGTAAGTTCAAGATAGACAACTGTATATACACACACCACAACATATGAAATCCATTGTATCAGATAGGCAGTGACTAATAGCATAAATGAAATTTTTAAATGTTTGCTAGATTCATGAAGGCAGGGGTGGTGCAATCTGGAATGCTGCCTGATGCCTCCTCAGGTCTGCCTCCTCTGCTCTACCAAAACAAAAAACCCAGCCCCCTTACCATGCTCCTTTGCGTGCTGCCGTCAAACCCAGAAGTCCTACACTTCTGGGTTTGACAGCAGCGCATGAGGAGCATGGTAAGGAAGGGGAATGTTCTGCTTCCTGCTTGAGGAGCAAGCGGGAAGCAGATTGTTGTGGCTTGCATTAGAGGGAGGTGGTAGCGGCAGACGTGGGGTGAAAGGCATCCCAAATCTGCTGTCTCCTCAGACCCCTCGAATTTTGCCGCTAATGCATCCCAAATCAGGTGGCTGCATGGATGGGCTGGCAGTGCATGAAGGGTAGGTTTGCCAATGGCAAAAAGCCATAAGAGATAAAGTTAGAGTCTCTATTTTCAGGGGCAATATACTTCTGGTTACCTAAGAAGCAGCAAGTTCAAAATGTTTTGCTTGAGAGATACCTGGAACATCTGGCCAACCTGAGCTGTAGTCAAAATTCTAGACGATGTTCCTACTTCAGCAAAACAATTCTTACGGCTCTGTAGTTCCCACCTCATTAAGTAACTACATATGAGTGCATATGGAACAGCATGGAAAGCAGACAACACAATCCTATGGTGATTTTAAGAATCAGTAGAATTTGAATTGTGGATTAAGATTCTTAATGATTTCCTTGAGGAGTTGCTTCATCAGAAATTCAGTCAAATTTAGCTTATGGTACATATTTAAACTTTTTCTCAGAAGTGCATCTTTTCTGTAGTTTGCTTGCTTCACTTTTCCTTTGATGTAACTTCTATGTTCAAAGTGTAATTTGTTCAATTACATAAAGAAGGATGTAGTCAAACCATTAGTAAATAGCATTGTGCTGGTTATACTGTTACACATATTTCCTTACACAGCAAATGCATACATGACTGTCTTAAACTTGTGACAATGATATAATTGTTACAAATGTTCGAAGTCACGAGTGTTTATTTATTTATTTAAAAAAGGTTTATTTTATGTGGAGCATGTACACGAGCACTTTACTGTGCTGCTTCTGATATTTAACTCATGTAGAAAAGAATGTCCACAACCAATGCCTCTGATCATAGCTAGCGATAAATCTGATGAATCTGTATTTTCTGGAGTTATATATTTTCTTATTGATTCTCCTGAAAGGGCCTACATTATCATTGAATTTGAAAATACCACTGGTGGTATCTGGTTATGTAGGTAGGGCTTTATAAAGCCTACTTCTTGACATCGAAAGACATTTTGGGTGGAAAAAAGAGATGATATAGGCCAGCCAGAAATCGCAGCAGTGCATACTCATTGATGTAAATGTGTCTGCAGTAGTCAGATAAGAAATTAAAACCCAATTTGCATCTATGCTGCAATGATTATTTTCCCTTTTGCCATTTTTCCTCTGTAGCCAGCAATACGGGTATGCACAGAAGGCAAATCACTGATCTTCTAGACCAAAGTATTCAGGTCCATTCTCAATGCTTTGTCATCACTTCTGATAATCGTTATATCCTGGTCTGTGGTTTTTGGGACAAAAGTTTCCGGGTGTACTCTACTGATACAGGTATGTCATCTAATTCACTGGGGTCTTTTAAAAAAAAAACTGTTGAGAAGAATGTGCCACGTGTACTTCTTTTCTTTTACAACTCAGAACATTAAATTTTATTTTGTTACTCTCTTAGCAAAAGGTATAAAATAAATCCTTCTGCATGGCTGACCCATCCATTAAGTGATGTGATGCGTTTTGCATCAGGATGGGTGGCGGGAGAAGTGGTGGATTTGGGGTGCCCTTCACCTTGAGGCTGCCACCTCCACTCTCCAGCCCACCATAGGTGCAAGGTGCATTGATCACTGAAGGATTCCACTGCCAGATCACTGTAGGATTCTGCTCCATCTAGCCTATATACTTGAAGCTGCAGGGTGGGAGCCAACAGGTAGCAGAGCTTGAGTTAAAGGGAGTGGAGATGTTGCTCCACCTCCTCACCATTCCTGTTTTAATCGGTCCCTACCTCCTCCTTTCTCCAGCACTACTGCTGCAATTGTTTATATAGCAACAGAGCTGGAGGAAGAGGTGGATTGTTGCTGCCCAATCCTCCTTTCACTTGCTCTTGGTGAGTGGGAAGAGGATCAGAGTGCAGGATGAAGCAGCTTCATGTGTGGCAGACTGGAGGAGGTGTTAGTCAGGTGTGGGGTGCAGGGCACCCCTCATTAGTCCACTGTTTCCTCCAGCCTGCCACTCACAGTGGCCTCTTCAGCCTGTCTCATGGGTGCTTTGATACAATTCTGAGATACAAACGCATCTCAGAATTCCAGCAAGGAGTTCAAAGTTTTGGTATAGTGATAACGCGCCATCTCAACTTTTACCCCTTGAACAGATTCATAAAAGACTGAGGGTCCATACGGATGACCAAGAATTCTGGGCTGAAGAAGCCCCACTAACTTGGTCATTGGTATCACTCTACCCACAGGCAAGAGACTCTGTAATTATAATTATTTTTAAATATATACAGTATATAACTTCTCAACAACAACAAAAAGTTCACGTTTCCCACATATCAAGTACAGACGTGTGGTAAAATCTGTGGCAAAATTGTTACCTGTATAGGTGCCCTGTTCAGTAACCAAAATAAATATGTGGCATAACTGCACATTCCTCAGCATTCATATGGGATTGCTGTACAAGTGATAACAGGATCTCGAAGTTTCTTTACTACAGGAGATTTTGTCTGTTCTAAACTGTTTGCTAACAAATTTGCAGTAGCTACAGCATAATTCATTAAATGTCAAGACCTGAACCATGATTGTTAGCATTGGAAACAAGAAAGATGCCAATTTTAATACGTGTGCATAACCTTTCAGAATTTCCTTGTACATAGTAATCTGTACATAGCAATCTGAGACTAAAAATGTAGCTATCAAATGTGCCCTTGGTCTTGTGTTTAATAATGCTGAAAATGTGCTTTTTGAGATGTGTGCTCTCTCACTCTTTTCTGACTAAATAAGGGAGATGTAAATCTGAATCACTTTTATCTTTCCACATGACTCAGTTATTAATAGTAATCATATATGTGTTTAAAAATAAAAAAATACTTTTTTCTTTCTTTGTATTATCACGTCTAAAGAATGTGATGTTGTATTTATTGAATATTGTCTGACTGCAAGTCTTTATTTATTTAGAAGATTTATACACCTCTTTTTCACCCTTCTGGAGCTTAAGTTGGCTTACATAATAAAAGATGATAAAACCATAACACTCAGTTAAAGTTACAGCACAATCCTATCCAACTTCCCCCACCGGTGCAGCCAGCGGAGCAGCGAGAACGGGAGGCCCCAGAACGGAAAGGGAATTCAAATCCCCTCCAAAGGGGGATTCAAAGGGGATTTAAATTTCCGCTCCCCTCCAAACCCTCCCTCCCTGTACTCCCCCACTGGTTGCACCGGTGGGGGAAGTTGGATAGGATTGTGCTGTTAGTCAGAGCTCCCTTCCCAGTTGACCTTCTGCTTTTGTATATTTTTGTAAATAGCTAGAAAACAGCCCTAGAAGAAATTAAGAAAAATGTTGCAAGTGAATGTTCAGCAAGGCTTTCACATTAAGTACAAATGTATCAAAGCACCAATTAATATATATCACTGTGCTAGAAAAACAACCACCACCTAGTAACATCCCTTGATACTCCAATTGAGGTGTCATGGGGTAAAAATTTCACTTTCGCTAAATGGCCTTGTAGAATTTTTCATAGAAAGAATATCAATACAGTATGTCATACTACTAGAACAACATTTAAGCATACAAGAGAAGAGTTCTAGTAAGTTAAGGCTTGATTTTTTTTAAAAGAGCCCTATCACCTTGATTGTTTGTAATATGCAAATAGTATTTGGTTACAGTTTTATAGGTTTAAACCCCCCCCCCCAAAAAAAAAGTGCTAATAATTTTTCTGAGTTGTGGGTGGAAGTGAACAGAAACAGGTGATGTGAACAGTAATGGGTAATGGCAAGCTATCACAAATGTTGAATTCAATTATATTTTAGTACTTACACAAAAAGGACCATTTTCTTATTTGATTTCGGGGTGGGGGGTGTTGGGGGGTTGTAACAGGAATTTCATTGAATATAAATCATGCTTTCTGAGTACAGCTAGTACAGCAGAGCCACAATAAAATTGTCTTGAAATAGTAGATATTATTTTCAGACAGTTTTTAGATTCAGTGGTACAAAGACTTGTGACTGGCCCCCCCCCTTTTTTTTGTAGTTCAGCTGTCAGATAAAACATTAACTAGAAAACTTGTTCTGTCAAGAAGAGGATATCCCAGTGCTTGTAGTGGTAATTGATATTATAGTGTAAAGAGGTCGACTGATACTAAAAGGAAACGAAAACAAGTTGGGGCGTTCTTATGAGATTGTAAGAAAGTAATTTGAGAGGGAGAAACAGTTCTGATGACTGAACAGCCCCACAGCTCTAGCAAAGCAAAATTAGAAGTTAAGGCAAGTGCTTGAGAAGCCATCAGGCAAGCTTTGGGTAATGTTTGTTTTTGTTGGATGAAATCTAAAACCAGACACTAAGTTGGACAATAAAAACAACAAATAATCTCATGGCACCTTAAAAACTAACCGGATAAGATACAACATGATGTGCTCATACTATTCAGAATCAACATAGTGGACTAATAGCTGACTGTGTTGAAGAAACAGATTGTGTACTCTGAGCTCACTGTAACAGGATGAGTAAGTGATGGTTGGAAGGATCAATAATACTTTCATGGTCCTGATTGATATGAACATATGAAACTGTCTGATACGGAATCAGAAGATTGGTCCGTTTAGTTCACAGTTATATTTGGCAGTGGCTCTTCAGGGATTCAGATATGGGTCTCTCTGAGTCCTGCCTCAGGGCCTCTGAGAGGAATTTTATCAGGGGGTACAAAGTTTCTTTTGGGCCCCTTCTCAAAGGGGGAGGGGCAAAATGGGGCAGGGGGAGAGCAGCAACGGCCGGAAAAGTCTCCAGAGCCCAGGTCTACCAGGATTCCCGATACAGCATCCAGTTCTACCTGCCTGGTAGACCTGGTCCCCTGGTTGGTCTGACCTCTGTCTTTCACTCTCCATGTGATCCCCTGGTTGGTCTGACCTCTGTCTTTCACTCTCCATGAGGCCAGCTGAGATCCCAGGAATTTCCCCCCCCCGGCTCCTGGGCCCCCTTTTTGACCCTGGCCCTGCATGTAATGTGTGCCCCTTCCTGATACTGAGTCAGATGGACTGAACCTATCTCACGCGCTACTATATACACGTCAGAATTTCATACAAGAGTCTTTCCTGGTCCTATCTGGAGACCCCAGGGGTTGAACCTGGACCGTCTGCATGTCAAGCGTGTGCTCTTCTGAGCTACAGCTTCTCCACTGGAAGGTTGTGTGCACAGCAGAAGCATTTTCTATGGTTGTTGAGCTGCACTTCCCTTCTGCCATGTTGCAAGCAGCTTTAAAAGTCTTCCCCATCTTTGAAAATCCATGTGTGTTTTGTTATGGATTGGGAGATGCACTTTGTGAAAAAAAAAATCCAGCTGTGCACACCTGAAGGGACCTTTTTGATTAGAAGCAATATGTTTATATTTTGTTATTGGTTTGAACTCTGCTATTAGGGAACCCGCAAGGTGCTTCTGTGTGCACAGAATTGCATTGGACCTCTCCCAATCCAGGACTTTTCTGATATACTTGACTCTTCATAATGACAAAAGTTTTGCTACTACTAGATAGATACCCATGCATTTTACTTATTATGCTGATATACAAAGTTCATGACAAGAAAGCAATAAACTTTGCACTAATTTTAATCAAAGAACAAGAAATAAAAGAACAAGAAAAAAATGTTCATTTTTAATTCTGAGGGAAGAATGTCTCCTCTCTGTGTCAGAACACTGTTCTAAATATTTTCACTGTTGGATGTCAGGTTAACGTTTAGAGAGTAGATAATCTAGGGAAGACTTGGGAGTTTCTACACTTAAAAAAAATCTATTGATCTAGATTTATATCCCACCTTTTGTTTCCCAGCACCAAGTACACATGTAAAAAAGTGTGTCAAGCAGCAATTCAAAACACGACAGGCAACACCTTCCTCAAGGAGCTTGGGCTGACATATGTTCCCCTTCTTTTTATCCATAGTAACTTTGTGAGGGAGGTCAAGCTGAGAGACAGTGACTGACTCAAGGTCAAACCAGTATGTTGAGTGAGGGATTTGAACCCAGGTCTCCCTAGTCAAATTTGAATGCTAACCACTCACCACACTGGGTCCCTCAAAAATGTAGTGGCCCTCCAAATAAGAAACATACATGTGGGGAAGGGAGAATCTTTAGCTCAGTAGAGTAGCTTGTATTCAAAAGGTCCCAAGCTTAGTCCTCCAGCATTAAGAGGATCCCAGTTATTAATGATGGGAAAGATTTTGGGGAGACCCTGTCATTTGGACAACTCTGAGCTAGATGGACCAGTGGTCAAACTCAATTTCACATGTTTGCACACATGCGAGTATGCACACACATATGCACATCACACAGTCTATTTACCTTCTGATCATATGCTTGCTGAAGGATGAAAAGGGTTACAAACTGAAATCTGTTTTGTGTATTTCAGGGAGACTGATACAAGTCGTGTTTGGACACTGGGATGTTGTCACCTGCCTGGCCCGTTCTGAATCCTACATTGGAGGAAACTGTTACATTCTTTCAGGGTCTCGTGATGCAACACTGCTGCTGTGGTATTGGAATGGCAAAACAAATTGCATTGGTGATAACGCAAGTGGTAAGAGAGAACTATTTTATTACTAACGTTTCTTTGTGTAGCAGTTCCACTGCACAATGGTACTCATGGCTCTTATTTGCCTAATAATGGTTTGTGCCAAGTCGCTGGGGTCCCTACGGCAAAGTTCTGCATTGGGCCTCCATGACACCCTTGCCCACCAACTGATGTCACATTAGACAGTACCAGTGCCAGAGGTAGTGAGGGCTTAGGGACTGGTGTAATCAGGTGGGCTCTCTCATGGGTGTGTGGGCCCTTGGCCAGCTACCTTATGCTTTCCCTGATGGATAGTTTGGGGTATAGTTTCTGTGGGATTCCAGCATATGGGATAGTACCCTAGAATAGATTACAGGTAGTGTTTATAGTATTTCCTGAGTTTACTTAGGAAATTGGATAGGTACAAAGTTGTTGTTGTTGTTGTTGTTAAATTATTATTATTATTATTAACAGTATTTATATACCGCTTTCAACAAAAAGTTCACAAAGCGGTTTATAGACAAAATCAAACGATTAAATTTAAACGATTAAATTATCTCTACAAATTAATATACACAGACACATATCTTCTCAAATTGATCCCAACTTCACAGAACTAACAGCCGTGTAGAAATATTTATGAATATTTCTACATGGCTGTTAATCCTGTGAAGTTGGAATCGATTTGTATCGTTTCTGGCCATGAAAGCTACAGAACCTTACATATCTTCTCATTTGTCAAAATCACAGAACTGACATGCTAGCACAAAAGAAAAGGCAATAAAGTAAATTGAATGACTTGAAGGAAAGTGAGTTTAATTACTATATCTGAACAGATAGCTAACAGCATAGCTGTTTAACAGGGGTTTGGATAACATACAATTCTAATTGAATATACCAGTGGTTCCCAAACTTTTTAGGGACCCACTTTTTAAAACGACACTCTATCAGGACCCACCTAGCTTTATGAGACGTTAAAAAGGTGATCTAGAAAGAATAATATTTTATTTATTTACCAGTATTTATTTATTTGCAAAAAACTCAATCCATTTCTTGTAATGAGGTAGCCCTAATGAATAGCCTCAAGGCTTGAGGGGCTTAGTTATGTGACCCAGCCTTCACCTGCCCCCACTACCTGCCATTGATAGACTTGGGGGGAAAAACACCAGAAAAAAAGACGCTCAAGCATTTATCTCCCTATATTTACACAAGCTTGCAAACTGCAGGAGCTCCGCTGTTTGCAGGGTAATTAGAAGCTATCTGATTTTTGAATAGCCTCAGGACTTGAGGCAATTAGTTACCGGTATCAGATTTCCATCACCCATGTTTTCATTGGAGGCTCTGCGTGCACCCACCAGAGATTGGGTTGTGACCCACCAAGTATGTTCCAACCCACAGTTTGATAAATACGTTCATATTTTTTGTTTGTGTGTTTAATTTATGGATAAGTTTAAAATGCCTCCATACCCAACATCAAATGCTAGCATTCTTTTCTTACTTTCATGCTTTACTTAATTCCCAGTCCCGTCTTTAATATAACATGGAGGAGAAGGTGAGGTACAAAAGAAGGGGAATTACTGGTGACTCCTTCTCTTTGCCCTCATCTCCCAACAGATGGGAAGGAGATATGTGTGAATTTGTGATTGAGTAAGTGTCTGCGTCTGTGTTTGTGCATGAGTCAGTATGTTCGTGAAGATGGTTCCTAGACAGACTGACCAACTGCTGCTGAAAAAAATATGCACAAATTAGGAACTTCCTGAATTAAGTGAGGCTGGTTAGGTGCTGCTGTTGTCACTGACCATATTGTCCTTTTAGGAGTCAGATCCATGGAAATGGCTGCCAGAGACACAAAAATAAACCTCAGCCACCTTACATGTGTGTTATTTTTTCCCTCAGGCAAATCCTTCTATTAAAAAAATATTTGTATAAAAATACATCTCCTTGTTTTAACTGGGCACTGACTGATTTATAAATTCTGAAAACATTGGGTTTGATCCTGAGGTTTTCTTCCTCCACAGAAAGGAACTTCCTCTGGAGGAAGCAGTCTTCTACCGAAGCAAGGAATCCTTCCTCTAAAGCAGTGGTTCTCAAAGTTTGGAGAAAGTTCAGAGAACTTTGAGGAAGCGGAGTGTTTGAGGAAGCGGAGCCAGCAGTGGCGGTAATCCAGGGGATTACCACCGCCCCTGATGCACTTACTGGGGCTTGGGGGAGCTTTGGGGAGGCCTGTGCGACCCTTTGCAGGCCTCCCCAATCGTCAGATCGCTGTTTTGTGGCGATCTCCGAGCGCTTCCGGTTTTCGCGAAAATCAGAAGTGCTTGGAGTTCGCCACAAAACAGCGATCCGAAGATTGGGAAGGCCTGCAGATGGTCACACAGGCGTCCCAAAAGCTCCCTCAAGCACTGGCAAGTGCAGCAGGGGTGGTTTCGGGCAATTTGGCAGCGGTGGCGATCCCTTGGATCGCTGCCGCCGCCATGCTGTCCCCGCCCCTTAAGGGGGCAGGGGAAGCAAAAGTTCTCAATGGTGGGTCGCGACCCACAGTTTGAGAACCGCTGCTCTAAAGGAAGACTTCTGTGGAAGGAAATCTTAGGATCCAACACAATAAATAAAATAGCTCCTGTATTGCTGTGCACATTTTTACTATGTTCAGAGATCATTTACAGTTTCTAATAACTTAGGACGAGCTGTGGCTTGGTGTCCCCCCCCCCCCAATTCACATTAATTTTGGTCTACAGTAATTTAATTCCATAATCTTTTACTGAAATTTCCTATTAAAAACAACAACCATGCAACAGTGCAAAGGTGACTTATTTATATCAAATGAGAAGTGACACAAGCTGGGTGTGTGTGTGTGTGTGTGTGTGTGTGAGAGAGAGAGAGAGAGAGAGAGAGAGAGAGACTTTTTTATGCCTTTGGGGGCATTGATGACCTGAAATATGAAGGAGGAATGAAAATGCTTAAAAATTAATGTTGGCAATATTTCATAGACTCAGGGCCCAATCCTATCCAATTTTCCAGTGCTGATGCAGCCATGTCAACAGGGTGTGTGTGTCATCCTGTGGTGGTGGGGGGGGGGCAATCACAGAGGCCTCCTCAAGGTAAGAAAGCATTTGTTCCCTTACCTTGGAGCTGCATTGTGGCTGCATCGGCGCTGGAAAGTTGGATAGGATTGGGCCCTCGGTTTCAAAATTTTCACTTAAATAAATTCTTTGAGGTCCAGTTAGAGCCAGATTCAGGGGCATTCAGAATGAAAATAATTATTGTAGAGATTAGCAAGATTTCTAAACAGCAGAATGGGTTATAGTTATGGATTAAGTTTGTAGAGAAGATATTACAGCTTTTACATTAAAAAAGCTGTCATTCCAATATGTAGGCTGGTTGCATTGGACTTTAGACATGTACTGTTTACATGCATGTTTGTAGATGTTTGTAGGCCAGGTAATGATCATTCCTCAAGATTAGCAACCTGAACAGGCAAACTTCCCATACTACAAAGTGTTCTGGTTTAATTTGCTTTAAAAGTAATTACATGAAAACTGTATCTAATTTTAGCATGATTTCACTGTGGTCTTTAGCCAAATTTCCTTTGTTCAAGGAAATTTTTTTTCTTCTTAATGTTTTTGCTCTCCGTAATCATGCATCCTAGAGTGACATCTGCTGGTGATGACTTGAAATTCTGTAATACAATCCTTGTTGTAGCGAAGTCGGTGGTTTTTGGTGGAAAACTCCACAGTCAGGGAATAAGAGGGCAGGTCCTCTTGTGGATTAGGAACTGGTTGAAGACCAGGAAACAGCGAGTGGGAGTCAATGGGCAATTTTCACAATGGCGAGAGGTGAAAAGCGGTGTGCCCCAAGGATCGGTCTTGGGACCGGTGCTTTTCAACTTATTCATAAATGACCTGGAGTCGGGGATAGGCAATGAGGTGGCCAAGTTTGCAGATGACACTAAACTTTTCCGGGTAGTCAAGACCAGCAGGGATTGTGAAGAGCTCCAGAAGGACCTCTCCAAACTGGGAGAATGGGCAGCAAAATGGCAGATGCGCTTCAATGTAAGTAAGTGCAAAGTGATGCACATTGGGGCAAGAAACCAAAATTTCACATATACGCTAATGGGTTCTGAGTTGTCTGTGACAGATCAAGAGAGAGATCTTGGGGTGCTGGTGGACAGGTCGATGAAAGTGTCGACCCAGTGTGCGGCGGCTGTGAAGAAGGCCAATTCCATGCTCGGGATCATTAATAAAGGGATTGAGAATAAAACGGCCAATATCATTCTGCCCTTGTACAAATCGATGGTAAGGCCACATCTGGAGTATTGTGTCCAGTTCTGGTCACCACACCTCAAAAAGGATATAGTTGAATTGGAAAAGGTGCAGAAAAGAGCGACCAGAATGATTCGTGGGCTGGAGCACCTCCCTTATGAGGAAAGGCTACAGCGTCTGGGGCTTTTCAGCCTAGAAAAAAGGCGCCTGAGGGGGGACATGATTGAGACTTATAAAATTATGTATGGGATGGAGAGAGTGGATAGAGGGAAATTCTTCTCCCTCTCGCACAACACCAGAACCAGGGGACATGCACTAAAATTGAGTGGAGGGAGAGTTAGAACGGACAAAATAAAATATTTCTTTACCCAGCGTGTAATTCATCTGTGGAACTCCTTGCCACAGGATGTGGTGATGGCATCTGGCCTAGATGCCTTTAAAAGGGGTTTGGACAGATTCATGGAGGAAAAGACCATCACAGGTTACAAGCCATAAGCAACCTCCTAGTTTTAGAAGTGGGTTTTCTCTGTGCCAGGTGCAAGGGAGTGTCAACGGGAAACAGGTTATCTTGTTGTCTTGTGTGCTCCCTGAGGCATCTGGTGGGGCCACTGTGTGACACAGGAAACTGGACTAGATGGGCTTTTGGCCTGATCCAGCAGGGCTCTTCTTATCTTCTTATGTTTGCTGGCAGTGTTGAAAAACAAGCGTCCTGCTTCACCCTGGGAATGCATTGCATCCCAGGATGGTCAAATATCCACAGCCCATCTGCGAAAATATTTCCATTACCCCCTAGCATGCGTGTTTCTTGTAGAAAGCTCCAACCTTCTTTATTGTTCATGGAGCATCTCATTGCAATCTGTTTGTTGCAGTCAGTGCATTGTCATAATTGTTGCTACATTCCACAATTGTGTCTAAATGTTTGTAGAAAGGGGCTACCTCAAAGGTGCACCCATCTTGCTAGGTTCTATAGAATGAACAAAAGTTAGAAAAGTAGAATTCTGCTTAAAAGACAAAAGTGAACTCAAATGCTCAGGTATCATCCGATAGTTACGGTAAGCACAACCAGGTTTGTCTCTTGGTTGTTCAGGTGAGTAACCATGTTAGTTTGAGGCTTGTGTTCTCTGTCTTTTAAATTTCTGGCTGCAGCCTTGGGATACATTTATGTGTTTGTCAGCCAGACTGCACTTTTCAGACCTACAGTGTTCTATAGCTTATTTCACATTTTCCGTCCTTAGAACTGTTTTGCTGATTTTTGTTTTAATCTAATATGCGTTTGGAGCATAACGCAAGGACTATAATATAGATCATTCCATCACATGGATTTTCGCTGCTGCATGAAAACATTCTTGGCAGTGGAAGTCAGTGGCATGGAAACACACCAGAGGTGATCCATGTTATAAGCCACGCTGTCTGTTAGAGCTCCAAAACAGAAGAAGTGAAATTATTTAAGTAGTCTCAAAATGGCAGTCATAGCATATAGGCCAGCATTAATTTCTATTTGTATTTTTTTTCTGATGTCTAAAATAAATTTGTACTTTATAGTAACTTGAAAAAAAATGGAGAAAGAAAAAGATGGAATGAGAAAAGGGGAGGTGTATGTGTTGAATCATCTTCTATACTGCAGAATTATTAAAGAGGGCATGTTTTGAATTGGAAAAGTAGGTGCTCCCTGCCAGTCTGCTGCCTGAGGCAACACTTCAGTTGACCTCATGAATGAGCCAGCCCTGCATGTAGATAGCAGCAACCTTTGCTTACTATAACATGATTCCATATTTACTATATGGTAAGGAAGGAATGCTTCCACACATTTGAACTGTGAATGGCCAACAGTTGTGTTTTAAGGAGATGGAGAGCAGTTTTTCAAACTCAAGTGTCACTGGAATGATACTCATGAAATTCTCCAGAAGGTCTAGGAGGGTTTAGTGCTCTATGATGTAATGCAGACCTTCATTTTCCAGGCAAAACAAGACTTTATTTACTACTTGTAGCCAATGGTAAAAGTTGTAAAAGAAATAATATTCATATGTTAAATGAATAAAAGTTTAATGTATACCATATGCACCATATTGAGAGTAATAGGTCTATATATATAACATTTATTTATTTGGTGTTCCATGCAAGCTAGAGTGTCCTGATATAATTATGTGTATTATAAAGAACTAAGAGAATATTGTCCACAATCACCATAATTGCACTTTAATTCTCTTGTTTTATCATTTTTCTTCTTCTAGTGGGCAAAGAAATTATGCTTCAGAGTACTCTTACAGAGTACTAACCCCTGCTAACTGGGCAAGAGGCACTTTTTCAATTGGTGCTCCTTTTATGTTTAGCAGTGGGAGAGTAACTGCCCCCCCCTTTCACCCCAGCACAGTGTATTTTCTGGTGGCTGTTTGCTGGTGGTGTTCTGCATCTTTTTTAGATTGTGAGCCCTTTTGGGACAGGGAGCCACTTAATCATTTGATTTTGTCTGTAAACCGCTTTGTGAACTTTTTGTTGAAAAGCGGTATACAGTACTCCTCCATATCCACTGGGGATATGTTCCAGGCCCCTCCGTGGATACATGAAACCATGGGTAGGAGCGAACACCCCCTCCATGATTTCCTGAGGAGCCCCCGCCCTTCCTCCCCTGCGGGCAGGCGTGCGCCCCCCCGGCTCTTATTTTTCATTCAGCAAGCTTCATTTCTTCCTTAAAACAAACAGAGAAGCAGCCTCCATTGCAGAGACTAAGTCCTAGACAGGCTCTGCAAGGTTTCTGTTAACCTTGCAGAGCCCCTCTAGGACTTAGTCTTGTTCTACTTGCCTACAATAAGCAGCCAGAGGCTGCTGCTTCTGTTTGTTTAAGGAAGAAACGAAGCTTACTGGGGAAAAAAGTAAAAGCCTGGGGGGGGGGGGTCCCCGCGATCTGTGGATAACTGAAACCGTGGATAGAGGATCAGTGGATATGGCCCACCTGTATAAATACTGTTGTTAATAATTAATAATAATACTTTTCCTGATTAACAGAATGTCAAGAGCTAAAGGCAAAAGATCACTCTGTATAACTGAAATGGGATATACTGAGTGTTCCGCCCTTTACAGAACAATCCTAGGCATGTCTACTCAGAAGTAAGCCTCATTATATTCAGTAGGGCTTACTCTCAAGTAAGTGTGTATAGGATTGCAGCTTTAATGTAATTGTTAACGCTTTTTCTTTGGGTATAAATATATGAAGAAATGACATGAGGAAGATATTTAAACAAAAACCAAGCTACAGAGGGACTGATATAGCTACTCAAACTATCCTTTTTATAGAGAATAGTCCTGGGAGAGTTCCCATTTGCTTCCAGAGAATTCAGTGGTGTGTAGTGTTGCGATACTTTCATTTTTAAAAATATAATTACAGGGGGGGGGGCGTATCCACGGGGGATAGGTTCTTGCCAGTTTACAATACCGAGGAGAGTCTGCACCTTTCTTTAAAGCTATGCTACTTCACTTATTGAAGGTGCTTCAATATGGTAAGTGAAGCAGCATAACGTTAAAGAAAGGTGCAGACTCTCCTCAGTGTTGTAGAACTGATGAACACTTTTAAGTTTGTTTTAATGGTTTTTAAGGAGCTGTTTCCAAGTAATTTCCATTTTTTTCTAGCAAAATATCCCCACAACCTGAAATAAATCATGCAGCAGTCTTTTGCCTTGTGAAGTTTCAGTTCTGTGCTTTCAAAATATTTTTTTATCCCGTAAGAATAATAGTTTATGCAAAGTGTTAGTGGGGGAAAGGAGTCTCCAGAACTGATTAGTTCTGTTTGGTAACTCTAGAGGTAATACACGCTCTGTTTTATATGATTTAATATTTGTAGTCTTTGTTGTGATGTGAATGCTACATTTAAAGATCAAGTTCAAGTTTTAAGTAATGCTTCAGTAATGAGTTTGGGAGACACCATTAAATACAGAATTGTGGAAAGTAGATCTCCAGAACTGTTGTGTTTTTGATATTAGTACAGGATTTTGACTATATTTAGTTTCATTTGACTTGCTCTTTCTTTAAGAATTTCCATAAAGATATACTCAAAATTCTTTTCAAGCCTAACTTAAAGCTTGGATCAGTGGTCATAAACCTGCTTAAGGGACAAAGCCTGGCCTTTCTTTGAAGTCACTTCTCCAGGATTTCAAAGAAGAGCTAGAAGCCAGTTCCCCAAAACATGCTTAGAGAAGTTTGAAGTGGTGCCCCTTAAACCAGCAGCAAAGTAAAATTTTCCCTTTGCTTTATTGAAAACCATGACAGTCTTCTGAAGCAGTAAGAACTTAAAAACTTTCAAAGAAATCTCTTCTGCTCTACAATCAGCTTCTAAGTTGACCCCATTAT
Source organism: Plestiodon gilberti rubricaudatus (assembly GCA_026170595.1). NCBI lineage: Eukaryota > Metazoa > Chordata > Lepidosauria > Squamata > Scincidae > Plestiodon > Plestiodon gilberti. The sequence goes on along the minus strand of JANXHW010000005.1, from coordinate 41,055,301 downwards.
TGGGAAAAATCAGAAGCATGAAGACCCCTAAATGCTTAACATTTTTATCAAAGGACTCAGCCTGACTTTTCAAAGGACCTGTGTTCCGTAAGATTACAGTGGTGAAGCGGGAAGAGGGTGGAAGCACCTTCAATAAGTGAAGGCGCATAGCTTTAAAGAAACAAAACATCATCAAACCTGTGTAGTTCACTAATATTGCATTGATAAAATTATCCAAAATTCATTTCATTAAGACATTTTGTTTGTAAGAGGTCATGTCGTGCACTGGACTTAATTATATATTTTTAAATTATAGAACCTTACTAAACTGAAAACATATAAGATAATGGGAGCAACTGGGGAAAAAAACCTCATTCGTAGAAATGACTCTTCCGGGCAGAAAGGAATTAATTAAAAAGTTTATTTTCCACCTTGAGGCCCCCAATGCTCATGTAATGAAATGTTTTCTATAAAATAAGTAATAAAACAAAATCAAAGCAAAAGAAGTAGGAAGAGCCAAGAGAACAAATCATAATTGATCGCCTCAATGGAGAGGGAAAATATTTAACACGAAAATGCCTGGCAAAAAAAGAAAACCCTGAGGTGATAACAGTGAGGGAGTCAAATGAACCTCCAGGTGCAGGGAGTTTCACAGTCAGGGGGCTACAACCAAAGGGGCTCTGTCCTGGATTTCCCCCAAATGCATTTGTGATAGAGGGGGAATGCAGAGCTAAGCTTTGGATTATGAAGGGAAGTGGCAGGCAGGTTCATAAGGGAGGAGGCTGTCTCTGATATAACCTGCTCTGAAGCCATTTAGGGATTTAAGGCATTTTTACCCAAGGGTGTATATATGCGGCGGCCCGGGTGGTCACTGGAGCTAGGCGGTTTGACTCTGTTGAGCCGCTGCTTCGGCGGCTGCACTGGCTGCCCATTCATTTCCGAGCCCAATTCAAGGTGCTGGTAATGACCTTTAAAGCCCTTCACGGTTTGGGTCCAGGATATCTGAAGGACCGCCTTCTCCCATACATTCCGGCCTGCTCTCTTAGGTCATCTGAGGGGGCTCTCCTGCGTGTACCACCTCTATCGCAAGTTAGGGGAGTGGCAACACGTGGGCAGGCTTTCTCCGCTGTGGCGCCACAACTGTGGAACTCCCTTCCAGGGGATCTGAGAACCACCCCCTCCCTCATGACTTTTCGGCGAGGGCTCAAAACATTTTTGTTTCGTCTCGCGTTTGGGTGATGGGTTGTAGCCTGCCTCCTGTGTCTCAAGATGCTCTGCCATGCTGCTTTTGTGCTCCCTACTGTTGCCCCCCCCAGTGGTTTTTATTGATATTATTGTTTTTAAATTATGTATTTAAACTTTCTGTATTTTAAACTGTTTTAATTTTTGTTGTAAGCCGCCTTGGGCATTTGCCTCGGCATGGGATAAGGCGGGATATATTTTTTAAAAATAAATAAATAAATAAATAAATAAATATGCCACTGGAGTCAAATGTGTACACCTGTGGGCTGGGAGGAAATGGGTCAAAATGAGCACCCTTACTTGGGTCCAGAAGCACACTGGTAAACAACGTAGATTACATACAATGGGAGTCTCATGCTCCAGTCACGAACCCCCACCAGGACCAGTTGAAGCTTCCAAACATTTTTCAAGGGTAGTCCCAGGTAGAGTGTGTGACAGTTGTCCACATGTGACTTATTTGAGGAAATTTGCATGAATTTGGAGATTTTGCACTTGAACATTTGATGCTGCAACAGCATTGTGCTGAAGAAGGTCCACTCAATTCACCTGCAGAAGCCCGCATTCATGTGCAACTTAGATGGGACATGTTTCAAGCTATAGAACCAATAATTGATGCACTTCAAATGTGGAGGCAGTTGGGCAGAAAGCATAACTATTGCAACTATCCTGGATACTATAGCAGTAAAAGATTTACAGCAGAATATATTTCAGTTAGATCATGCACATTCATAGACTCTACTCTCTAAATGATTTTAAAGAATAGTAATCCCAGACTTTCTCCTATATAAAATAAAGCATGTTCAATAGAGCAACTTGTCTCTAAAACTAAAGCATACTGAATGTTCCCGCTCATCTGAGCTCTACCAAATAAACCTGAGGACTAGGATCTCTGTTTTATGCTTGTAATTTGACTCTTTCCCCCCCCCCCACTGAACTGTTTGCCATGCTTCCTGAATTTGAGTGGGTTTTGCCAAATCTTCCATGAAACAAAAGCTTTTTAAAAATGCATGGCTGCTATTTTAAAATTGTGTAAAGGTTTTCTTGTGTTTTTCCCCTTTGCGTTGCAGTAAATTATTATTTATTAAAACGAAAAACTCAACCCAGCGCCATAACCAGGTCTCCGTGCGCCTGGCTCAAGAGGGGGTTTGCGCCTTTAAGGATGAAGGGGGTGGGGCCTAGGCGACGTGATGCGCCCCCCTGCCATTTTTTCGACCATTTCAGAGCCGTAGGGGCTCCAGGGCGGGCGAGAGGGCCAAACTTGAGCCGCCAAAACCGCCGCCGCCTCGCTAGAGCCGCCAAAACTGCCGAAACAGTAAGTCAGCGCCTGGAGCAGCTGCTCCGCGGCGCCCTTCACAGCGGCAGCGCCTGGTTCAGCGGAACCACGCGCTCCACCGTTCCGCCCCCTCTGACTCAACCTTTTCCTTGGCAAGACAGAGAATCACAGCAGAATCCTAAGCATGTTTACTTAGAAGTAAATTTTAAGACCAGGATAGACTGGTCTTAGAAATGTCAGTTTGGTTCCTTGGATTCTGAACCACGTTCATTCACATTTACAGTTGTGGGAAAATAAACATTGGTTTCGATTATGCACTCTAAGTAAAAATCAAATAGCTAAACTGTATTATTTCCTTGGTGGAATTTTAAGTTGGTTGCAATTAAAACAAAAACAAAAACCTGACAATGTGTGTGTCAGTTAATGTATAAATGTAATATATTTTACATTTCAGGGGAAAAATCATGACATAATTTTGCTTGAAGTTCAGTGCTTCCTTCTGCAAAATGCATGGTGACACCACTTTGAAAGAAAAAGAGTATACTTATCAAAACCATATTCCTCAAATCTATAATAATTTAAGCAGTAACAAATGGCTCCTGCTTGAAGTAGACACAATAATTGGACTGTAATTATTTAGAAAAAAAGTTGTGCTCAACAGTGGAATGCCAGCACTTAAACTGTGATTGGCAAGGAACTCCTGCAGGACATTAGAAATGATGTTTTTTTTAAAAAAACACAACGCTTGTTTTTGCAGCAGATTTTGTGATGGAGCTTTATGTATCTGGATGAAAGAATAAAATCTCTGCCCTACACATTGGTTCATGCCAATGCCCTCCTCTATTTACGTACGTTGTTTGACTGGCAGTTTAGTACTCCACGAGCTCTGAGGATACAGTTTCCCTTGAAAGTAAAAGAAACCTGCTGTCGGAATGTGTTTGGGTCATTCCGTGTCAAATCAACCAATGAAAAATCCTTGACGTCATGGATTTTGTTCATTTTCGGTACATTTGTAGCTTACCATGAGATGTTTAAAAATTATTTTTTTCAGATTTTTTTGTCCATCCGTTTTTGAGATATTGAATGTTCAAAATTGCCAAAAAAGGCCAAAATCCACTTGTCACCATACATTCAAACGCCAGGTACAGGATAACGATGAATGCTACAGACATGGGACATGTGTCGTTTTAAAGCTTATGAATAGGGCTTTCATTTGATATACAACATGACAAAATTGTAAATTTTCAAGAAATTCAAAAATATTGAAATAATATTAATTTTGAAATTTTGAAAAATCGAACTTTTTTAAAATTTTCAAAAAAATCACACTTAAAGGTATATGTCTTGTAGTCAATCAGTCAAAATTTCAAGATGGTATCTCAAAGGTATCATACAAAAATTAAATTTTCTTGTTGGCAGTGACCAGGAATTAAACCCCTCAAGTCCATTTTTCTACAGTTTACATTGATAAAATTAGGTGGTAAACTGAAATGAATCCAAAAATTTATAACAGGACTTATAGAGATAGATTTATAGAGCATGAATTCACTTTCTATTCTTTTACAGGATCAGCTTTTTGGTAAAACTATCAAAATCATGAGCTTTTTACTTCTGTTCGTAGTTTTAAAATTTTCCTTTAGTTGCTGAATAATTTCTGAATCAGCACAGTGACATTTTTCCTCATCTAAATCATCTTCAGAAGTAAAAAAAATAATTATTTGTAGGTCCTTTTAATCTTCCCCATCTTTTCTTTGCACTTTAGATACTTTCTTCTTGACTCACCAAGGGAGGTCAAAGAGGCATTTAAGTGGCTTAAAGCTGTATCAGGGTCCAAATACTCAGACTCCTTTATATGACTAAGACCAGGAATCTCATAATTCTCAGGAGAAATTTCCTTTTCAAGTATATTGTTTTCCATCTGACAAGGCTTCTATTCATGTGTGGTTTGATTTCACTATTTAGTGAAACCATCCAATCAGTTACATTCCTCAAGTCTTTACTAACCCAGTGCCCCCCCTTTTTTAAAAGGGCTGCAACAGTTTTTTGACCACTTATTCTCCTCCATATTTCAAATCATGTAATTATCAAACAGTTAATGAATTAATAAAGACTAATAAAGCAGCTTCACAACAAAAATGTCCTAGAAACCTTCACTAAAAACACACTGTCCAAACCCACTTAAATGCCTCTTTGACCTCCCTTGGTGAGTCTCTGGTGTGCAAGAAGAAAGTATCTAAAGTGCAAAGAAAAGATGGGGAAGATTAAAAGGACCTACAAATAATTATTTTTTTACTTCTGAAGATGATTTAGATGAGGAAAAATATCACTGTGCTGATTCAGAAATTATTCAGCAACTAAAGGAAAATTTTTAACTACGAACAGAAGTAAAAAGCTCATGATTTTGATAGTTTTACCAAAAAGCTGATCCTGTAAAAGAATAGAAAGTGAATTCATGCTCTATAAATCTATCTCTATAAGTCCTGTTATAAATTTTTGGATTCATTTCAGTTTACCACCTAATTTTGTCAATGTAAACTGTAGAAAAATGGACTTGAGGGGTTTAATTCCTGGTCACTGCCAACAAGAAAAATTAATTTTTGTATGATACCTTTGAGATACCATCTTGAAATTTTGACTGATTGACTACAAGACATATACCTTTAAGTGTGATTTTTTTGAAAATTTTAAAAAAGTTCGATTTTTCAAAATTTCAAAATTAATATTATTTGAATATTTTTGAATTTCTTGAAAATTTACAATTTTGACATGTTGTATATCAAATGAAAGCCCTATTCGTATGCTTTAGAACGACACCTGTCCCATGTCTGTAGCATTCATCGTTATCCTGTAACTGGCGTTTGAATGTATGGTGACAAGTGGATTTTGGCCTTTTTTGGCAATTTTGAACATTCAATATCTCAAAAACGGATGGACCAAAAAATCTGAAAAAAATAATTTTTAAACATCTCATGGTAAGCTACAAATGTACCAAAAATGAGCAAAATCCGTGACGTCAAGTTCCAAAATGTATTTTTTATTGGTTGATTTGACACGGAATGACCCGTTTCAGGACCAGGACTTTGTGACTAACCACTACTTGTGCTCAGGCTTGTGGCTGACATTTCAGAACTGCGAAAAGGCCAAGGTGAAATGCAGGCTCAGTCGTGCTAAGCGTCCTCTGCAGTAAGAACATCCTGGCTCATTTCAGACATCATGCCAAAGCATCATGAAGGAAGTCTATGGCGTGGCATGATGTCAACACACACCAGCTACATCTGCAAGCAGTGGGCAAGCTGTAATGCTCAGTATGGTTTAGCACGATATCTGAATTGACACACCATATTTACTGCTGTCACCTCACCTCTGGAGGCCTCTAACCGTAGAAGTGGGAGTGCTGAGCAGATGGGAAACGAAAGCAGCTCCAAAACAGATTGCCGTACTGTCCACTTCAGATCTCAAACCAGGGTGTGGTGTGAGGTCTAAATTGTCTGTTTCAGAATATTCCATTTTAAATGCTTTATCTCCGTTACTTAGCATACCTGCTAGAGTGCATCTGTATATAACTTGAATGAATATCATAACAAATGCATATCTTTCAGGAACGAGTTCAGTTTACACACACAAAATCTGAAACATTGTACTCCTAATTATGTGTTGCTAAGGAATCTTTTTCCCTTCCTCCCCACCATAGGTGAATCTGCTACTCCGCGAGCGATTTTGACTGGACATGACTACGAGATTACCTGTGCTGCAATTTGTGCTGAACTTGGTCTGGTAATAAGTGGTTCTAAAGGTAAATTCTGTCACAATCTTTTCTAAGTTTGGCTTGACATCCCCTTTTTCATGCTAAAACATACCGGTAATATCGTTTAATATATTAAAATTAAATTTTATATGATCATTTGTCCTTAGCAGTTGAGAAAAGTTGAATTTCGACATTCCCACACTGGAAGGCCAAGTAGTGATGACATGTAATGTAGTTTTTTGGTTTCATCTTAATTCCCATTGTCCTCATTTCGGAGAAGTAGCCATGTTAGTCTGGTGCAGCAAAAACAACAGTAGGTCTTGTAGCACCTTAAAGACGAGCATATTTTTTTCCATGTACAAAGAGAGTTCAGGGCATAATGAAACTGAACCGGGACTGCACTGTAAATGATAAGGGGTTTGTATTTTATGTTTTGATAGAAATGGACACTGGACTGCTCATGGTTTTTGTTTTACTTTGAAGTGTCATTTGTAGCAATTTTATATTTTCCTGTGTGCACGCGCACAATTCACCTACTAGGTGTGAATCCTTCTGGGAACAAATAACCTTTCCCCTTCCATTCTGCTTGCAATGTGAAAAAAGTATTCATTTTTCTTTTCCGTAGACCAATATCTACAGGTTGATTTGTTGGTTCTCAAGAGCAGGGAGAATCACTCCTTCCAAATTCAGAGACTGCTCAGCCAGCACTACCCATACCTTAGAAAGTCTTAGAGCTCTGGAGGGTACACAAAGTTGTTTGTTCAAATATGGATATATATCAGATTCTACTTTTCACAATTACTCAATGAAACGTTAGAATGAGCAGCTCAGCAGTGACCTCCAGAATTAGCTTGTAATGTTTTCTTACTGCAGTCACTAGATTGGCCAATAGAGCCAGTTTTCATCGTATTTTGCTAGATCTGGTGGCTTTACCTTTCCTCTCCCCCACCACATCTTTTTTAGAAGGACCATGTCTCATACATTCTATGAATGGAGATCTTCTGAGGACTTTGGAAGCACCTGAGAACTGCCTGAAAGCAAAACTTATCCAGGCGTCAAGGGAGGGTCACTGTGTCATATACTATGACAATGGTCACTTCTGTGTATTCAGCGTGAATGGGAAACTACAAGCCACTATGGAAACGGATGACAATATAAGGGTGAGCATGCTGAAGTGTGTTGTGTATGCAGCATTGTCATATGACACAGATGTTTTACATTTTCATATTCAGGCAACAAATTAGTGAAAGAAAAACAGAATGAAGACACACAATTTCAAAGTGGAACCTTCTAAAATATACACTGTTCTACCTTGTTATGCTCCTAATTAACATTACCCGTGCACCCCCCAAATAAGCACGTTAGACAGAGGCTTGGGTTAAAGGGCCAAATTTTATTAAACATAAACAGAACCTGCAGCATAATAAAATACTTTAACTAGACCCTTTTGAGCGTGCGGGCCCTAAATGGGGGAAATGGGCCTAGCCGTCTTCCTCCCCCGTTAATCCCCCCAGGGCGTGACAACCTGACTCAAGCCTCCCAGTGGTCAAAGACCACGTGAGCTATCATGGTCAACCCCACAGGGTCGAGGCAGCTGGAAGCGTCAACCCCAGCGGCCAAGCCATGATGTGGGTTAACGTGTTCCAGCCAAGGAGCTTGCCAGCCAGCCTCATGGACCCGGGCGGTGTCACTAGAGCGGTCCTGGGTTACCCCTTGACCTTGCTAGCCTCAGGCTGACGCCGGATCCGTTTCCTGGCTACCCGGCCCACACGCCACACATTAACATTATGTGGGGGTAGGGAGAGAGAATAAATTATAAGTGACTTCAATTCAATAAATTCACTTCAATTATAAGTGAATAAAACAAGTGACTTCAAAACATTTATTCCTAGCTTTAACTTCTTGAATGAGTGGGAAAATCTTTCATTTGAAATGCAGACCCATCGATACGTTAATGTTAATTTGAACTTTATATATTTATTTACAATTTAAATAGCAATATTTCTAAAATCTTTTATCATCACATTTGTTTAATCTCATAAGGTTTCAATTTGTCAGCTAAATATTAAAAATGAAGGAACATCTGACTATTTTAGCCACTCGAGGTAATAAGGGCATGACATGAAGGTTCAATGCCTGCACATGGAGGAATCCTCATAGAGCTCAAAAGAGCACGGTCTCCTCCTCCTCCTCTGCCGCCTGTTTTGGCACTTGCAAGAGTTTGGCAGGGAATGGAATGCCTTCTTCTTGTATTCCCATCCAGCCTTTATTCTCTGTGTTGCAGTCAGTAGATACAAGAGTTGTGCATGGACAACCTATTCTTAGTAGTGCCCTGGTCTGTGGGTGTGCAACAAGGTGGGGGGGGAGGGAAGAAATAGGATGCTAGTGAGCTCTATGGGAATTGCTTTGCACAAAGATGCTATACCCTTGTTCAGATAATTATCATGCTCTAATTCTTTGAAAAGAAATCTGTATGAGATTTACAAATAGTTAACCCTATCATTTGTTTCACATATTGACCTGCATTATAAATAATAATAATTTGGCACACCCATTTATAATTGTCATGCCATCCATAATTGACATTCAAGTGTTTTTGGCCTTTCTGCCATGATTCCTTTAGTGCCGAGTGTCTTTTCTTTCTTTCTTTTTTACAATAACTGTATTGGTAATTTGTTGCTCTCCATTGTGATTGTCAGCTAGACCAGTAAATCTGCAAAATACCTAGCAATCCCTTGTTGGCTAAAACAATTTCTGTAGTGTTTGTCATTCTCAAGGTTTGGGCAGTGTTGTTTTATGCAATGGAAATACTGTTCTCTCTAGGCCAGCAGTACTCACAAATCATGCCATTATTTCCTCCCACCCCCAGTAGTCGCAGATGGGCTTTAGTCTTAAACAAGCCACAGCCTTTTCCCCAGGGTTCCTGTACTTTATCACGTTGTAAAGCAAGTGGCAAACTGTCCAATTGTCCAATATTGTCTTTGCCCATAGCTTTGGAGTCCAACAGTTTTGCAGTTTGTTGCTGGTAGAAAATGGGGTATGTAGAAGAAACAATTTAATTTCTCACGTACATTCTTCTATATATTCTCCTATGTCACCAGGGCTTGTAAAATGTTGAGAAAAGTAGAAGCTTTCAGTTATGTGCAAGGCAGTATAATCTTCTAATTTACTGTCATGTACACAAGCACAAAAAAAATGCTACCAAGAGAACTTTGAGTCTGTCTGGATATACTCAAAGCTTAATCAACGCTTTCCACCTGTTTTTGTTTTAAATATTGTATTGCTCAGCAGAGCTTAGGCTAACAGCCTATCATGGCAGATCTGCTTTGCAGTGTTTAGATATCTTAACAAGTAACTTAAATCTAAGTCGGCAGGCAGTCCAAAGAAGTAAAATTATTCTATCCTAAACAAGACCAGCATGTTATTCCACCCAAAGGAACCAATTTATTTTTCTTTCCTGAGCCTGTTTTGAAAAGTGAAGTATCTCACAGGCTTTTTGCTGTTTTATGCCAGTGTTGTCATGCTGACAGGCCTGCTTTTTAAGAGTAATGGCCTTCAAGAACCCGAGTTTCGAGTCTCTTCAAGAGAGTGTAAGTCAGAAACAAAAGAATATGGAGCATTCCTTAAACTGTGTGCTCTTGAGGATTGTTTGTACATCTGAACTAGGAAGAAAAATCAGCTATCATTACATTGCCACTTAGTAGAACCCCAAATACCTCCCATAGTGAGACAACATCAAAACATTAAATTGATTCATATATTGCGTGGACCACGTCTGAAGAGCAAGTGCATCCTCTGCTGGTGAAATCCGGAGGGCCACGTTATGAAATAGAAATCCTGACAGGTTGACCTTTTTCATATATATTTATTTCTCATTCACAGCTAGGTGACTTGCTCAGATGCCACAAGCTATTGGTAAAACTCTGAATGCCATCTTTTATTTAATCAAGAGTGCAGAAACCCACTGACTTCATTGGTAGTAGAAGAGTTAAAGATTAATGGCTTTAATTTGCCTTTTAATATAGCATTTCTCTGATAAAAAGCCTCCAGTATAACATTCAAGTGAACCATAACCATAAGGTTAATGGATTTTCATCAGATGAATTTTATAACTGTAGCAAATAATTATTTGTCATGGTCTTCACTGCAATTTCAAAAATACCCTTAGGAGATTGCCATTTGTGAAATGAGGAAGAAATGGATATTGATTTTACTTATAATGAATAATCTCTTTAGTAATTGTATTTGGTTTGTTAGATATCACGAGTCCAGCATTTTCTTTTAAACAATTTACTGCCAGCTTCATCATCCTTCCTCTTGTCTGTAGTGTCACCTGTGTGTATGTTTGTATAAAAAATTAAAATCCACTAAGACTGATGTTCTAAGCATATCTGTGTAGCAAACATAGTTCCTTTCTTATGTAGAAAATGCCCAGCGCATCTTAGGTCATATAACAAGAAGAGCAGAAGCAATGATAAAATGTGTGGACATACTGCCTTCTAAGGCAACCCTCAGTTGTCTTGAATGGCTGGTTTTGATTATGCCATATTTAATACAAACTGGTTAAAAGACATTACAGTGGCGGTAGCACAGCATATATTTGGCTGAATGAATTTAGCATAATAGTAATTCAAGACCATACTTCTCTACAAAAGCATTACTGACTTTCTTTCCTTAGGGCGTATAATATAAAATACATTCCGCTTTATAAGTGTGTGCTCAGCATGGTGCAGTAAATTATGAGCTTGAAACCATTTGATCAAGGAACTAATAGCGGTTCTGACTGAAAAAGCAAGAAATGAAATATTCTGGGCACTATTAAAATATTGTTAACTAAGCTGCGAGTTCCATCCTATATGGCTTGTAACCAAATTGCTATTTGAGGCATGCCCAAGGGCACATACATGCATCCAGTGAAGTTTTGGACTTTTTGCCGAGTGGACCATCATGCTATATCAAAAACTGCTTTTAAATCTTTCCATGGTTTCAGAAGCAGCGTTCATTGTGCTGTGGGGAACTGCTGTTTGGGAAAACAAATTCAGATCCACTTTGGATGCATGGAACTAGTTGCACTTGTTTGAATCAGGACCTGTATTTTTGAAACACAGTTTTTATATTAACTGTTCAGCATGTCTTGGATGCAGAAGTGGGTGGTACTCAGGCTCCCAGCTCTATGATCATACCCAACTGCTGTGCAAATAGATATGTGCCCTGCAAGATTTCCTCATAGGCCGGAACAACCATTCTGTGCCTCTTAGAGGTTAGATCTTCTGAAAGAACGCATCAAAATCATGTGTGCAAAATTGACCTTGAAACTATGCATTGACTTGCAGCCCAATCCTACCTCCCCACAATGATGGAGTGGCACCAGCACAGGCTACGCTGCATCCCACAAGGGAGTTTAGCAGGCGAAAAGTCCCCTCGGGTTAAGGGGACATTTGTCTCCTTGCCCTGGGGAAAGTCCCAGCCTGCACATTGGGCCAACTCGGACCCACGCCAGCAATATGGCTGGTGCAAGTCCGCGTTGATCCATGTTAACAATCAGGCCTGGGAAGGGGGATAGGATACGGTGTGTGCCAGCATCGCTGATTCCACCCCGCTCCTGGGCCCAATCCTCCCACCCCCTGCCCCTGCGCTGCACAGTGCAACACATACCTGCTCTGGCGGGTGTTGCTCCTTGCACTGGTGCTGGTGGGAAGGCTCTGACCTTCCTGCTGGTGCTGCAAACAGGCAAGCCGCTGTAAAGTGCTTTATGGCACTTTTGCGACAGCTAGTAACAGCGGAGTGCACACTCGACTGGTGCACATTGAGGATAGGATTGGGCCATTAGTCTATCCCAAAATGTTGGATGGGTTTTAAAAAGAGTTCTTAGATTAGCAAAGAGAATCATGATTTTATCACTCGTTGGCCAAGGAGGTGTTGGATTTATTGTCTTTGCCTGCCCCAGCCATATTTACAAGCAAATCTTATAGAATGTTAGTGAGAAGAAAAGGTTTCCCCTCAGTATTCCCTAGAAAAGTGTTAAGAGAGAAACCAAGCAAAATGGAAGGACGAAAATGTGTGAACTCTGTTTTATGGCAGTATTGCTGCCTGTGAATGTGGCTAATTAGAAAATTAGTTCTGTAGTTGTCTACAAGTTTGCTAAGCTGTAAGTCCATGCAGCCAAATAAGCTATAGTGGCCACCACGTTGACACTGTACATTCCATAACAAGTAATAAAAGAACAGTTGTGACTCTTCCAGTATGTTACCCAACCATCATGTTATATACAATTATTAAATACAATATGTGCAAGTTTAGTATGTAGTTACAGTATATATAAAATTCGTATGTATAAATCTTAGTATCACAGATGCTGCTTTTTTACCCAGAGTATCCTAGGTGGCTAGCAAAAGTAGCTTAAAGCAATAGAAAAAGCAAGAAATGATTTTAAAGACTACAGTATCCAGTCAAGACAATTAATGTTTTAACATGTTGCTTCTTTCTCTTCTCTAGGCAATTCAGTTGAGCCGTGATGGCCAGTATCTCCTTACAGGAGGGGACAATGGGGTTGTTATGGTGTGGCAAGTGTGCGACCTCAAGCAGCTTTTTGCCTATCCTGGTTGTGATGCTGGAATCCGATCTATGGCTCTTTCATATGACCAAAGGTGAGAGTGAAGTCAGTTTCTGTGTCGTCAGCTCCTGATGCCACTTTGCATTGGTTTCATTGGGTGTAGACTGATTAGCAGGGAAGACCCCATGGGGGGGGGGTTGCTTTGAAAAAGCAGTAGACAAGTCTCTCAGTCAGTCTCTCAGTATGACTTATTTGTAGGAATGACTGATTCATGCACTACTGGTGGCTAATTTTACAATGATAAGCCCAATATTATATTCAGACAACTGGACTTGTTCATGAAGAATGTGCTTATGGTAGGGATAGACTCTGCCTCTGTAGCACATGCTGTGGACACACAGAGGCCCACTACAAAGTTGAAAACTCCCCAAAAGCAGGGTTCTCAATTGAATGGAACACTTTCTATGCACCGATGCTTCTACAAGCAGTGGAGTAGAACGTGTGTGTATAGTATGTGCATTCAATGTATGAGCAAAGGATAGGTTCTGTTTTCTGAAGATCACTGTTAGTCTGCAGAATGCTTTAAATTAACACTAGTTACTACAAACAATCCCAGTATGTGTTTCTCAGATTTAGGGTCTTCCTTTCTAACATCTGTTATGCAGCCAGGTATGGACTTTTTTTACCTTGAAGAAAATTGTTGCGAGTGTTTAAAACAATATCTGGAGATTGAATACCACTGGGTTCAAAATAAGAAATAGAAGGCCAGATCTGGAGCAGTGCAGGACTAAAAATAACTGTCCATAAACAAGAGAGTGCAAACTCTTCTAATTAAAAATGAGTGCAACTGTGAATGTTGTGTTCCCCCCCCCAAAAAAAAGAGTAGAATGCATTTTTTTACAGAGCTAGATCAAAGTTAGTCAGAGATAATCAGAACACATATGCATTATGTCACTCTGTACAATTTTCAATCGCCAACATGGCTCTCAGGCCCAAAACATTGCTCACCCCCATTCTAGTAGTTTTAGCATTCAGTGGTGCGTGTTTAGTCCACTTCTACCTCTGCATAAAAATGCTGAAGCTGCTTTTCTGAATGTTGCTGGGTTTCCTCCCTCACAGGTGTATAATGACAGGCATGGCTTCCGGAAGCATAGTGCTTTTCTACAATGATTTCAACAGGTGGCATCATGAATACCAAACCAGATACTGATGTTGGAGCTGATCGACTGGCACACGCAGCTGCTTTCAGGAGATGACTTGAAGCATAGCAAGCCTCTCTTTGATATCTTGCCAGAACATCAGTTCTTATAAATAGCTAATATAACATCTGAATGTAACTTAAATTGCTGGAAGAAGCTATTTTTTAAAGTTAATTGCTATTTTTGTAGACCTTGCTTGACTTTTTGGGGGAAGGGAAAAGCAGAAAATGGCTGCTGGGGTCTGTAGCTTAAAAAGAAAATCTATATTTTTAGTCATAGTAATTCTATTTTGATCCATGTATGGGGAGAGACCTCAATAAGAAGGTTAAAATTCTTGTACTAGCTCTATTATGAAACATTTCTCATGTAAATCTTTATAATCTTGAGGAATTTGATTTTAACAATGGAAGTCGGTTGTAATACTGGGGTTTTAAACTGGGCTTACCCCTACCACATTTTGTCTTGTACCTTTACAATGATTGTACTACTTCCGCACTGAATTTTCTGGGAATCAAGAATTATATTATATACGTTTCCATCAATGTAATGATCAAGCATGCTTCTATGTCTAGATGATCTGTTTTGTGTTTAGCTAAATCAGCAACAGAGTTTATATCAAGTGAGAGTCCTGAACGGGTTTTTCTGTCCTCTCCTTCAGTGCACACCAAAATGTGTATTGTTCCTCAAAACAAATCTTTTTTAAAATCATGAGTAGATTCAAAGCACATTTCTGTTTGCCTAAAAACATCAGTTTAGCAGCAGAAGGTAATTGCAACCTTGCCTGCAGAAGCTATGGGGCAAAAGTTTATTATTTATATTAACATGACTTGCGAGAGCCGTGTAGTACAAGCCATACCTAGTACTGTTCATGAAAACAAGGCATGTTCCCGTCAGTCCTTGCGCAATCATGTTCACCATACAGAAATACTTTCCAATGTCCTAGGATATTAATAAAAATTTATATTAAGGAACAATGTAATTTTGGTGTTGCATAAATTCTACTTTTTCTACAAGATTGCTGTGCAGAATTCTGTGAAAATATTTGTGAAAAGAATTGTATTGTTTTGTAGGTCTGTATTGCATAAATACTTTGTATGTTGTGCTCTATCCAGATTTGAAAGCTACATTCCATACCTATATTGGTATATAATTTTCTCCAGCTGCGTACTTGAAGCAGTTCCCTTTTTTTCTAGCATATTCTCTCTAAAGACCTGAATGGGGAAAAACTCAGTTTGAAAAAAAATAAAAATAAAAGGCATTTGTAATTTAATGTGTCATTTGCTAAAATAGAATCATATCTAGCAGCTAACGAACACTGTACCTTGTTCATATATACATCTCAAAATATAGATTTGTTAATTACTGGAAATCCGATTTACTAATTAGGATTTCTTTTTCAAAACAAGTTATTCTTGTGGTTCTATTCTATAGCCCTTGTCTTGGTGCCAGTTGCTGCTACAGATAAATGGAAAATTCCAGAGTATCACTATACTTACTGCAGTCTAGGTCAAGTATCAGTAACATATGATCCCATCCTTGTGTAACTGACAGCAGAGGTAGCCTTGAAAGTGGATATGGTCACTCACTTGCAGCAAAATGATGTAGGGCCCTCAGATTTTTAAAAATTGTCAAAGGAATATTTAAAACATTGACTTCTAACAGCGCAATCCAACTCAACTTTTTTTGCCATTGTAACCAGCGGCCCAGTGAGAATGGGAGGCCCCAGAACGGAAAAGGGATTCAAATCCCCTCCAAAAGAGAAATTTGAATGGGATTTGAATCCCTTTTCCGTTCTGGGGCCTCTCGTTCTCGCTGGGCCGCTGGTTACAACGGCAAAAAAGTTGGGTCAGATTGCGCTGTAAAAATGCTAAAGTTCAACAGTGCCAATTTTTGGCTTAAACAAGAATTCTGAACATAGACTAAAGGAGTTTTAAAAGCAGGAGGATAAAGTATTTTAAAATGTCCCTTCACCAGGCAGCATGGAAGATGTGCTTGAAAGGACTTGGTTTTGAGTAATTGAAGAGATAACCTAGGCACCCTCATAAATAGTGAACATAAGAAGAGCACTGCTGGATCAGGCCAAAGACCCATCTAGTTCAGCTTCCTGTATCACACAGTGGCCCCACCAGATGCCTCCGTGTCCAATGATAGGACTATGATTCATGTGTTAAAGCCAACAGGCACTCACAGCCAAGTACAAGCACTCATGGGGCAGAGTGCTCGATACCTCACAAACTAGGAAAGTTTTAATAGGTAAACTCACGTTATTGGTATGCAAGAAAAGCAGCATTTTAAAAGCAAGCTAATCTTTGCCCATCTTTGGCATGAGTTTATCCTTAATCTCTGTAGTGAAAATAAAATCAATTTCAGACTTCCATACTTGTCATGGAGCTTTGAAGGAAAAAAAGATGGACAGAAAATCTTTAACTGTCAGAGAACACATCTCCCATTTTCTCATAGCTCCAATGCTTAGTTTTAAGGAAAGATTAATGTTGGCCATCCTGCAACTTGAAAAATTATTATGGAGAACACTTTTAGTAAATTTGATTATAAAGCATTGCATAGCACTCAAGAGCGAAGTCAGAAAATCATAGTCATTTAATGCACTACTGTTCCACAAAGCTGCTTCTGCTTAGGCAGATGAACACAGTGGAGCAACATTGATTGTTCTGGTATCAAATCAAGCCAGAACTACAGAAGCACTGGCTCAACGTGTTTATGGTGTGCGTTTCATGATTTTGTTTGTTGACTAAAAACTGATTACAGAAGACTTAAGAATCTAAAGGTTTTGGTGCTACAGTCTGAGTGAATTAGACTGGATGATATAGCAGAGTTTGACAAGCAGCATATGTGGTCTTGGAACAATTTAGTGGTAAGAAAAATTTAGGATGCTGCCCAGTTAGACTACTCTACTTGAATTCAACAATTCTGTTGCTGGCACAGGCCCTATCAAACCCAAAACGTTAAAATAATTTATTTGCCTGGGATAGTTGAAGATGCAGGGAGGGGAAGATTAACATGGCATGTATCTTCACACATATATCCATTATCTATAAATATGTTTTGGAAACAAAGTCAGGGCTGGAATACACATTAATTTGCCACATGGATGCCACTGAAAACTAGCATCATCATACTCGCCACTACCACCCCCAATAATATCTACCTCTACTTATTGTGTGGAAAAGCCAGAGACTAATGCCATAATAGTAGCATCCCCACAAGAGTCCCTCCATGGAATGCAATTATTATTTTAAAATACTGAAATTGGAGGTTTTTACATTTTCAGACATACAAAGAACACTGGCTTCTTGGGTGCAATTCTAAGGATTCTCACACTGACCGATTTCCTGAAATTAAAATATAATGCCATTTTGCTCTTTTCAAGAATGTTTTTTATTGCAGGTCTCATAGTTCTAGTGTAAAGGCTAATAGAAAATGATTTAGAATTATTAAAAAGGAGCAAAAAGAAACAAGCAGTACATACAATACTGAAACAAGCATTAAGATACGACTCAACTCCATCTAGCCTTAACTGCACATTTAGCATCGCTGCTCCCCAAATATGATTTTAGGACTTCCTGAAGTTATAAAGAGTGTCCTAGTGAAAAAAAGAAAATGGCAGAAGCATCCTGTGCGGGTCACCAGAAGTTCATTCATAAGTTGGCTTGCTTTAAATATACTGCTCCATTGTAGGTTATGCAACATGCAGCAAGCTTTCCATTCCAGACCATTCCTGTTGTTTGTAATCATTAGTGACAGGGAAAAGGTTTGTACAGAACAAGCAATGGTAGAAAAGACTTCACAGCCTGTAGATGTCATACAAAAGAAAGGCTTTCCTCATGATTGTGTTACTTTTGTATTGAAATTTCATGATATCTAAACTTCAAATTTCAAGTCAATGTCTAATGTCCCCATTTTCACTCAAATGCACACACAGAGGTTGCCTTTCAGTATTGTACAGTTTGTCCACTAGGACCAGTCTTCAGAAGAACATACCTCTCCACAGTAACTCAGGAACTGAACTCTAAAACGTTGCACAAGAGTGATCAGAGCTTCCCATTCTTCTTCTGCTGGGCACAGGGTCCCACCGAGCTTGCTGGGCGAGGCCTCTTAACTGTTCTTCCTATTTATAGTTTGTATATCAAGATATGATTATCACCAGAGTAGACTAATTCATTCAGGTTCCAACGTTGTTTGAAATTATATTAACACTAATAAAAATAAATAAATTTCCAAATGTAACAGCCAGCAGAGTACTAAAAACTACTGTACGTACTACCTGCATCCCTTTTATTCAGATGTGAACGAACTACTGTAGTGATGGGGTAAGAGAACGGAAGCAGAGGATAGATCCTGACCTAGCAGTGGACTTCAGTGGAACTTGTATTAAATGAATCCTGCAGTATCGTCATGACATGCTGAAACAGAGGGTGTGGAGAGTTTAAGTGGCTCAGAGGCAGCAGGAAATAATGTCTTGAGCCCAACTGTAGGAGATTCATGAGCTGCAGCATTTATCACAAGTGTTTGCTCCACAGTGGCTCGACCAGAGTCCTGACAGCGCTTTTTGCCGAAGATTTGCCTTTCTTTATCTAGAGCTGTGTTCTATAATGCAAATAAAAATATAAATTATTAACTGCTGTTACTCGCCTATAAACACCATATAATAAAAACATCGTTTGATGCATGCACTAGTCTGAAGAAAAGGAGAAATAATATTAGAGATCCTTTTCAAATGTGTAGACTTTGTGGCCGGTTTTGAAGACTAGTTTTTCACGCATAGCACCCAAAACGTCAACAAGAACTGCATGGAAAACATGCTATTGCAATGCCAATAAAGCTTTTTAAAAAAAAGTTCAGCTTCCCATTTGCAGAGTCTGGTGAAGAAAAAGCAAACATGCATGGTCATAAAAGAAAATGGGTAACACTTGGATCCTGCTCTAGCTTTCACATAACAAATAGTGGCCCGATGTGGACTTGCATCAAGACACCTAGCTAATTCAAACAAGACTCTGAGAAGTCTTGAAATACAGATGGGGACATGTATGCATCTATTCTCACATGGGCAGCCCACAGATTGCTCTTGCAGTATTGGGGCATCCTTGCAAAACTATTATTGTTCGCATTGACCAGGAGGGTACCAGCATGGTTACTGTGCAATCAGAGAGGCTATAAAGGGCAAGGAGGCTTCCTTTTAAGTCTTGCCCTAATGAGGAGAATAAAAGACACCAACTCTGGCAAAAGAAATGTAAAAAGACAATACAGCAGTCAAAAAAAGATTTTGAGGAGCCCAGCAACATTAAAGGAAATAATAAAAGCTTTTTTCAAATATGTTAGAAGCAGGAGGAAAACTGCTAGAGAAGTAGTTAGCCTGTTGGATGGTGAGGGGAAGGAGAGATAAAAGGGGACTGAGAGATTGTAGATACATTATTTGCATCTGTCTGCACAGCAGAAGAGATCAGGCAGATAATGCTGCCTGAGCATGCCCCCTCCCCCAACCAAAAAATTAAATCAAATAGAGGTTAAGACAGAGGACATTTCAGATCTTACTGACAAATTAAAAAGATTAACAAGTCACCGGGCCCAGATGGCATCCACCTAAGAGTTGTTAAGGATTCAAGTATGAAACTACTTAGCTTCTAGCTAAAATATGCATCTTGCCCCTTAAAACAGCCACTGTACCAGAGGACTGGAGGATAGCTAACATAACACCAATATTTAAAAAAGGAGACAGGACCTGGGAATTACAGGCCAGTCAACCTAACATCTGTTCCAGGTAAGATAGTGGAAAGCCTAAACAAGGATAAAATCTTGGAAAAGAACAAGCTTTGCCGAGAGTCAGCAGGGCTTCTGTATGGTTAAAGTCTTGCCTCATGAATCTTTTAGAGCAAAGAGCAATGTTTCAGAAACTGTGAGTCACGACCCACTTGGTGGGTCGTGGCCCAATGCTGAGGTGGGTCACCAGTTGGGCCCACCCATCCGTCCCTGTTTATTTGGACGGATTATTTGCCCTCCAAATTGGAACCAAACTGAGGCAACCAGAAGCCACTTTTGGGTCACAACCCCCCTCGTCCTGCTGCTCCATTGTCACACCGGGCCTGGAGGCCTCCGATGGCCTCTGGAAGTGACTTCCGGGTTACTGCTGGTTTCGCTGATGCGACTTTCAGCCACATCCGGAGGCCTTTCCGAGGCCTACAGAGGCCGTCCTGGGCCTGGAGTGACGTGGAAGCGGCAGGACAAGGTGGGTTGCAGCAAGAGTGACTTTGAGAACTGCTGTTTTAGAGTTCTTTGAAAATGTCAACAGGCATGTGGATGTGGGTGAACCTGCTGATATTATATATCTGGACTTTCAGAAGGCATTTGATGCAGTCTCACCAAAGGCTCTTGAGAAAACTCCAGTCAGGGAATAAGAGGGCATAATCCTTTGAAAAACGTTATGTGCATAGATAGAAATGAGGTTTCTATCAAAAAGTTCAGCAAAAATTAACTGACAGTTGATTCTCTGCAAAAGTTAACTGGCAGAGAAATGAGAATTTGTATGTTCAGAATAGGTTTTCAAGACTTGATAGCAATGGAATTAATTTAGTATCACAATGCTATACACAATATGGCATTGTAGTCATCCGAGGATGTGGAGGTTTAAACAATCTAACAGGAAAGTCTTTCCTGGACTGCAGGCTGCAGATGAGAGAAGCAGCACATGCTTGAATATTCCCACAGCTTAAAAAAAGAAAAAAAAAAAAGACCTAGCATATCAGGGAGAAAGCAAAGACGAACCTTCATTCCCCATATGCTTATGTAGTACAGTATGTGCAGGGGAATGCTCAAACATGCAACCTCTCCCCACAACCCTGCAGTTGAAATAGTTCAGTCAAAGCAGCTTTGATTCTGCTGCATGTGCAAAACTATCCCTAGGACTGGTTTGGTCACAAACAAATGAACTTGCAAGTCAGACACTAATGACTAAAAGAGGGCGGTTGCAGAAATGCTCATCCATGAGAAATGTTGGCAGTGGCAATGGAAAGGTTGTGGGGATCAATAAAACAAGAATCCAAACGAGCAGCACCCTCAGGTAGTATTATCTTTGCTCGCTGCAGATAGCTCCATAGTTGTGTCCATAGTTTTATTCAATTTTAAAAAGGAATCTACATTCAAATACAGGGTACACAAAACATCATGCATGGCTGAAAGAGTGCAAACATAAATGCAATGACAAATTGCCATGTGTCTCTTCTACATAACAGACATCCCCACCTCAGACTACTAGCAGATTACTTCTCCTTTTCTGTCAAACTCACAAACAACATGGTTTTTAAAGTGGCAAAAAAAGCTCTGGAATTAGTACATACCATTGCCTTGGACCTACTCAGAGGAAAGCAATGCAGGCATTGGGAGAGGAAGCAAAAGAAGAAAGCAAGGGACAGACACTAGACTTACTTGAAGCAGAACCAATAGCATTGCAACATTTATATATGTAAAGAACCACATTCTGGGGGGAAAGCAGCACTAAAATTATTTCAATGAATGGTTTTATGCAGTTTTTTTTTTAAAAAAAATCACAAGGTGGAACTGCAAACCATCTTTTAAACACAATTCCATTCTACCACCACATGAGGGCCTTGTTTGCTTTAGCTCAAAATTTTACTAAAACATGTTTTGTGATACAATGCTGAAAATGAATTGGAATACATGTATCTGAATGGGAGTGAAAGAAAATGAACGCTTATTGAACAATTGTTGAAAGTATTTTTTTTTAAGATTTCTAATGCATATTTCATGCTTTTGTTTATTTTCCAATTGCCCTGCAAAAATCAGGGGGCTTGACAACAAAGACATTTTTTAAAGCACTAAAGGTAAAAGAAAGGAAGGCTTCTTTCTGATATGCCCCTTGGTCTCTATTGCACTGTATATTTTACAATTTCTTACTCAAGCTTTCATAAATGTCCAATTCACACTTGTCAAGATGTAGCAGAGGTAACAAGAGTCTAAGGACCAGATTGCTAGAACACTAAAAGATGTAGTAGCACTGGGAGTCTGGCAGGCATCTCTATTTTACCAGAAAGTGCACATGAATCACACTTCCTCTTTCTTGCAAACCTGGGAGTTGCGTCAGATTCAGAAAATATAATATAGTATATGCCTTCCCCCTCCCCAGTAGGAAATGAACAAGTTATCCCCAAATCAGAAGCACATACACCTTCCCACAAGACAAATAAATGATTTTTCCCTCTCATGTTACCATGGAAAAACAAAAACAGAACCTGCCATTTATCTGAACCTCCTAGTAATGTGCATTGCCAATCTGGGATTCCACAATAGAATAGCCTAAAGATGGATGAATTTGGCTTAGGAAGGTCTTGAACAAGAATTACACTTGATTGGGCAGGTCCCCATTCTAATTAGCCTGTCTTTTGTTTCCCATCTTATTAATGCAGCAAGTGACTACGGACAAAATCTAGAGTGTCAAACTCTTCTTACTGTCTTATACAGCCTGCCCTAAACAAGTATACTCAAAAGTTCAGTGACAACTTAGTTCCTAGTAGATATGCTTAGGATTGTAGTCTTAATCAGCAGGGAAGGAGATAAGGCAGAGAAAAAGGGGAGTTAAAATAACTAGTGTATTGGGATGTGCTTCATTGGCAAGAAGCAAAACCATCAGGCCATTAGAATTAGAAAATTCCACACCAATAAGAAGCTAGAAGCCGCATTATACTGAAGATTGGAGGCAAGCTTAAAGGGCGTGCAAACTTGAGAGCAGCTAAGAGTTAGAATTCAAAAATCACTCTATTGAACAATGTATTCTATACCAGGTTTCTGCTTCAGGTTTATCCATAGTCTCAACAAAACAAAGTATGAAGCTCTGAGGTCCCTCAGACTGTCAAGTCAAACTGTCAAATGAAAGGCAAGCAATAGCATCAGCCTAAATTAAAGTGTTCCTTTCTTCTACTCTTGTATTCTATCCTCAAATAAAATACAATCACACATTAGTTTACAGTATATATATATATATATACACACACACACACACAGATTCACTTTTTGAAACAAATACAAACAAGCAAGAGAATAAAGGGAATATAATAAATCTTTCCACAAATCCTAAGATCTTTTTCCAACAGAAAATAACGTTGGCTGTCTTAGTGAGATGGCAATGACCATTGAGGCTGCAGTGCTAACATAAACAGCATCTTTAAGAACTTGATAGCCAGGGGCTATATCTCATGAAAGAAAAATTCATCATACCATGGGCATAAGAGCTGAAAGTTGACTATAACTAGCCTAAATGACAGAAATTAGCTTACACAGAACAGAGTTTTGCTTAGGTTGAATTTGCACATTTTTAAACAGGAAATCTCAAAGAGAGAGAATTTTGTTCCATTCTTTTTTAACGTATTCTTAAAAATGCACCCCCATTAAGGGGAAATATAGACACAGCCATAAATGTGCACTTCTATTTTTTAGTGGAAGGATTTCATAATTGTGTGTTTGAGAAAAAAAAGCTGAAAAATGTCTGATAGCAAATTAAGGAAGTGATGAAAAAGATGCACTTGCTTACCATGATAACAGAAACCCCTGCAGTTGGGTTATTCGGTTTTGGTAGCGTGTTGTTAAAGTGCTGCTTTAATTTACCTGTTACTTCAGCTTGCATATTATTTTCCTGGGAGGCATCATCCTTTATAAAAGAAAAAAAAGAACACATGTTTTACCACAACAAAAAAAGCACTGCTATTTTTTTGCTGGACTGAGACTGAAACACTGCACTCTAAATTTTTTTACAAAATGAATTATCTGATATGTGTAACTATCATGTACAAATATCAGGGCCCAATACAGCTATAATTACTATTTTTCCATGGGAGAGTTATGTACTTTTTAGTTCCACTGATTCCAATGAGAGAGATTTGAGCTATCCTTAACTTGCAGGGGTTCTCAATTTCTTCCGGGCCGAGTACTACCTCCGGCGCTACTCTCCTGCTGCGTACCACCGGAAATGACTGGCGATGACATCATCACCAGTTACTTCAGGGTTTTCAGAGGTCAGAAAACACAGGTAGGAGGCTCTGGGCGGCTGGGAGGACCCTTCTCAGCGTTCCCAAGAGGCTCAGCCAAAGGCAGAAGCCTCTCGGGAGCAAAAGCACTGTGTTGGAGCGGGGTTCCAGTGTTCCTGCAGTCCAAGTACCACCAGGAGTCGGACAGAGTACCACTGGTGGTAGTACCACTGGTCGAGAACCCTTGGGCTAGATAATGCCCGGAGATGATATCCAAACAGATGTAGTTTTTGGAGTGTGCCATGACATTAAGAAGACTGTGGTAACATGCAGGCTATTAAACATTCTGTACATGCTCCAAGGAAAGAATGCAACATGACCATGATAAATGCAAATGGACTAAAAGTATTTAAATGAAATTCAGCGAATGTGTTTCCTGAATACCCACATTTTGTTTCATTTATTTCAAACACATTATGTATCAAGTAGCTTCATCACAGTCCAGCCAGAGATATCAATGAACAAAAGCAGGCTTTTGCACACATAAAGCCAGCACCCAGCATGCAGTAGGCTCTTGCTGTATGCATACATCACTAAACAAATTATCTGTACTCATAATCCATTTTGAGGTTGGAATTCAGGCATTCCCTTCCTTCCACTCTCCAAACAAGTAACAAACTCAGTCAGGACAAACTATGATCATTCAAGTTCGCACCAGTTGAGACTCCTTCCAGATGAAGACATACACACGGGAGTATGATAGTCTCATAGTCATACCTAGAGCAATTTCAATGCTAAAATAAGCACCCCACCCCTCACTCCTTCTGCAGTCAACAAGCATAGCCATGCAACTTTCACACACACACACACACACACACACACACACACACACACACACACACACACACACACACCAAGGAGATTGTGCACTGCAGGGTGGCTTTACAGCAGCAACACAAGACAAAGCCACCAGATCTGCCAAACTATTTCAGACAATTATGGCTTACTATAGGGCAAGTTCCTTTGGAATTAATTTCGTTAAACATGCAGTGTAAAAAAGTATTTACTCACTGACACCCAGGGGTGATTTAAAATCTGAGCGGCTGTATATCGTGCTTCCACATTTACTTGCAACATCAAAGTAATTAACTCCTGAAGAACAAAATAAGATGGGAAAAAATGAACATTATCCATATTCATATTAAAATGAGAGGTTCCTTTTGACGGGAATATTTTTTTCAATTTTTTTAGATTCTGCACTCAATCAGCTGTCTCTCAAGGTTCCTCCAGCAATCTACTACCTAATTAAGATTTTTCTTTAACAGCATGATTCTCACAATTCAAGGAAATACAGTGCAAGGAAAGTCATGAAGATATAAGGGGGAGGTTGTCATGCTCTGTGGCAAGACCCTTGGACACTCCAACCAAGGGAGCCTCCGTCCAAGCGGCCATATCGACCCCAGCTGACCAACCTTGGTTGCCAAGAGGTATACCGTCCTGGAGAGTCTCCGTCCTGGGTAGAGAAGGGGATTCGAGCATCAATTAAGCAGGGACAGGTACCAGGGGGAGGAGCCAAAGGGGAGGGGCCAGAAGCTCCCAGGGAATTTGGTCTGGCCTCAGAGGGAGGAAGGAAGCTCACCCAGCCCTAGCTGCCTCACTGAGAACCACCCAGAACTTCATGGGCAATTAGTGCGGGACCGGATGCCGAAGTATACCAGGTGGCAGGCAGTGCTACCCCAGCCTGTGCCAGCCTACCCTGGCACTTGGCTTAGAGTGAGGATGGTCCAGCTGAGCCAGGCGTGGCCAAGCCCTATTGGGATTAGGAGGCTGAGAAGGGGGTGCATGGCATAGTTGCTCTGCCCATGTCGCCCGGGAGACAGACATCGGGGCTCTGACCCGATGTAACCAGGCATCAATGCCCTGCCTGGAGAAAGGACTGCTGTATCCCCAGCGAAGCCCCAAAGAGCTACCTCGTTGCATTCGCCAAGCTCGTTTTATTTCTCCCAGCTCACAGGTATACACATTTAACTCCTGTTGTGTATATACACCCTTGGGTAAAAATGCCTTAATAAATACCTGAAGCTGGTAAGCAAGTTGCCTCCTGATCTTCCTTAAAGGGTACTAACGGCAGTCGTGTCGCGACAACGCGCGTCACCCCAGAGCGGGGGCGCGCGTCGCCCTTAAGGGGAGGCTCCGCCCCCGTGCGTGACGTCACGCGCAGGAGCAGAGCGCCCTCCCCGCTCCGTTTTCGGCTCATTTTGGAGCCAAACAGACACAGGGGAGGGCGGGAGGGCCCACCCTCCGCTCGAAACTGTAAGTGGGGGGGTGATCGCGCGTCACCCCTAGACGTGCGACGCCCCCCGGCGGCCCGCCCCCCCCGCTTCCCCCTGTCGACGCCAGTGACTAACGGTAAGAGAGCCACTACTATGTCCAACCCCAACCCATTTGATGTTCCCTTACTCCCCTTGGATCCCGGGGCTGCCGGAGCGGATGTGACAGAGGTACAGTAAAACTTTTCCTGCAATGACCTGGTGGTCCCATGTTCTC
The DNA here is from genome assembly GCA_026170595.1 of Plestiodon gilberti rubricaudatus. Lineage (NCBI taxonomy): Eukaryota > Metazoa > Chordata > Lepidosauria > Squamata > Scincidae > Plestiodon > Plestiodon gilberti. The sequence continues at coordinate 41,028,774 of JANXHW010000005.1, read as the reverse complement.
TGCAACCAGTTACAGCAGAATAGTCAATTCAGCTTTATGAGAAGTGCTTTCATACATTCAAACCTCCAAATCATTAATCTATCCTAATACCTTAGCAGAGTCAGTGATGTTATCCCAGTATGGAGAAGGATATTCTAGTTTTCCAACCAGGATCTGATCAAAAAGATCTTCTTGGACATTGTTCTCACTGAATCAAGAGCAAGTACCAAAGGGAAAAAAAACACACTTGTTCAGATAATTAGCTTTAACATTTTTCACATTTATAGAATCTAAAACAAGGTTAATCAGATCTGTAACACATTCCCTAGTTTCAACTGAGCCATGATAGTAAAGAAAATAACTGCACAGAAGGCAAAGGTGTCTTAGTGCTTCTCAGCAAAGAAGGAACATCAGATCACCACAGTGCTACATACAGGTCAGTTCACAGTAATACAAATAGTTCTCAAATTGCAGAACAGCTCTTCATATACCACTGTGAATAACACACACATGTACAAGCATGTCTTATTTATAAAGCACCATCAATTAATAAAGCAATTATTAATTTATTAATACAGTAATAGATATTATCCAGATCATATTCAGTGTATTGAAATAAAAGACACAAAAAACAAAAAGGTGACAAAATTCCAAACAAATTTATCATAGCATATGTTTCACGGACTAGGTAGACTTCTTGTTTTTGTTGCTACAGACTAACATGGCTACCCTCCAGAATTCAGTTACAGTTATAAAGATGTGCTAGTCCAGTTTCTAACACTAGAGGACAAGCTTTGCATACTTATTGCAACAAAGCTAGATACTGAAGGATGAGATTCAAGAACAAAAGTGCAGGAGTAGAGAAGGATAGGGAAACATGCCTACCCTTAATAGTAAAAATATACCCATTTCTTCCTGTAATCAATACTAATCTTTTTTGAATATACTGATGGCAGGTGAACTAAAGGTATCAGAACTATCTCAACTGGTGAGGAAGTAATACAGTCGAAATAAGGGAAAGAAAAAAGACATTATAATAAAAGGGAATAAAATGTAAAAAGAAGCACATCAATCTTTGCCTACCATTTCTGTATTTATTCAAGATTAGGCTTACCTCCGAAATGGTGGAAACCCACATAATAGTATGTAAGTAATGACACCTGCAGCCCAGATGTCCACCTTCAAGCCATAACTGCAAAAAAAGAAAAAGGTTGAGGGGTAGGAACGGTAGTGTTATGTCTGTACACTAATTCATAGATAGATTGGAAGTAACTTTTGTGTTTTGAATCCTGGGTCTGCAGGGATTGTGTAAACAATAGTGTGCCAGATCAGCTGTAATGGTAAACCAGTTTGTCTAAAAAAAAAAAGCCCCCCCCCCCCAAAAAAAAACCCACCTGGAATTTACTAATCCAGTGAGACACACAAAGGTCAGGGAGGAAAAGAAAGCATGCAAACACAGAGCTTGCTTATGTATCATCAAACCATGGTTTGGCATTACATCTGAATCAATCCTGTGTAAATAGAACTCCAGTTGTCCAGGACCATGGGATGAGCAAGTCTGAATTTAACTAGATTCTGTTTAGATAATGACACATAACCAAGATGCAACACAAAAGAAAACCCATTTTAAACATGTACTCTCACCCTGTCTCTGCAATGATTTCTGGAGCCACGTAAGTTGGCGTTCCACAAACTGTGTAGAGAGGTCCTTCGACCACAGTGGCTAGACCAAAGTCTCCTAGCTTTAAGGACTTTGTCCCATCTGGATATTCACAGACCTGGGGGGAGGCGGAAGTATGGAGAAACAAAATAATCATAATTTATATTGAAAAATATATAGATACAGTAATACTTGCATGCCTAACAAGATTGTTGAAAGGATTAAAAGAGATAATGTGTGCAAAATGTATCTTACAAAATGTGCAATATAAATACTTCGTATTCCCCCACCCATAATGGTTTGCATGGATGAAAACGTTACAATAATTCTATGTGGTAGATGAAATCTAAGACTCACAAGTGGATGGTGTTAATTTTGTAGGAAGGCAAGTACAAATATAAATACTTTAACAGCACCGTTTTCACCATTCAATGCAACTTGAGTGGATACATACCAAGTCTAACATATGCCTATAGATGGTGGCTAATTTGTAGGAAAGTTGCAAAGGAGCTTGCACAAGAACATAAAAAGCCCCTTTCTATGAGTCAGACCATTGATTTATTTAGCTCAGCAGAGTCTGTATTGGCTGGCAGTGGCTCTCCTGGTTCAGGTAAGGGTCTTTCCCAGCTCTATACGAAGATGTCAGGGATTTAATCTGGGACCTCCTGCATATAATGCAAGTGCTCTACCACTAAGCAATGGCTCCATCTTTGTTCCCCTATGTGAAATAATGAAAGACAATGAAGACTTAATTAAAACTGCAGTAGTGCATAATATGCCCATACAATCTACTTTCCCTGTTAAGTTGTCTACTTTTAAAATTGCTTTGGCTGCTTTAGGGGACACATTGGCTTGTACCACAACAGCAGGAAGAGCTTAACAAGTGAGATGGAGCCACCAAGCTTAACAAGTGAGATGGAGCCATCAATTGCCCCCACCCAAATCTCAGAGAGAACAGGCACAGCATTCTGGTCTCCTACTGTTCAATGCATTGTCATCAACAGGTAACCACAAAAGCAAATTAATTGCTTTTGCAAAAAGTTGAATTTGGGGAACCCTGGACAGCCACTGCAAGTCAGTGTTGACAGTACTGAGCTAGATGGACTAATGATCTGATTCAATAAGGTAGCTCCCTATGTCCTGAAGTGATCTGTGGTGACAGTGTAAAACACAATCTCTCTCTCTCCCCCCCATATCTGAATCTTTTAGGTAAGCTCTACTACAGGGGTTCTCAACCAGTGGTACTAGTACCACCAGTGGTACTTTGGCCAACTGCTGGTGGTACTCGGCCCTCCAGAAACCCACTCCGACACACTTTTGGTGGAACGCTTTCGCTCCCGAGAGGCTCCTGCCTTTGAGAGCTCTCCCACCCGCTGAGAGCCTCCTACCTGCATTTCCTGGCCTCCGAAAACCCGAAAACCCAGAAGTAACTGGCGATGATGTCATTGCCAGTCACTTCTGGTGGTACGTAGCAGGAGAGTGGCGCCGGAGGTGGTACTCGGCTGGAAAGGGGTTGAGAACCTCTGATCTACTAGAATTTCTCAAATCATCATCTCCAGTAAAAAGGTGAATTCATTTGGAATGACTGAAGTAACAGAGCAATATTAGGAAAATTCCATGTACCAATTCCCAGGCAAGTTTGTTCTGTGATTGCTTAGAGAGGGGCTTTGTTCACAATGTACCAGAACAGTGGGGTACTTTGCCCAGAGAAGCCCACCAGGTTGCTTCTTTACCTGGTATTAAAAAATTAGGGGGGGGGGCGCTCTAACTCAGCAATGGAACACATGCTTTGCATGCAGAAGCTCCCAGGTTCAATCCCCAGCATCTCCCAGGAAGGAGAAAAAGTCTTGTCTGAAACCTTGGAGACCTCTGCCAGTCTATGTCGACAAGACTGAGCTAGATGCACCAAGGTCTCAACTCATTGCAAGGCAGCTTCCTACATTCCTATGATTATCACTTTTTTATTCAACTAGAAAAGATCATCGATCTTGACGCTGTCTTTTTGCTGATGTTTAAAATATTTATAATTTTATCAACATTTAATTGTTCATATATAATGGTTAACATCCCATTGGAAAATGGGGTTTATATTCAGCCTGTCTGGCAGAGCAACCCTTACTAAGGATCTAGCCAGCGGCCCAAGGCCGCCCGGTGGATCCTGTGCTCAGGCTGCCTGTTCGATGGTGGGCTGGAGGTCTACTCAGGGAAGGGGACGCTCATCCCCTTCTCCAGCGTTAAACCGGGGCTGGCCCTATCGGCTCTTCAGATTTAGCTGGCGGAAGTAGAAGAGGTTGTTTAACGGCCTAGGCGGCCTGACAGGGATGGGGGATATGGCAGACGCCATCCCCTGGCCCCTCTCGGGCCGCCTAGGCCAATGGCCCCCCTCCCTCACCTGCCGAACCGCCCACCTGGCCGCTGGCAGGAGCTCTTACCTTCTGCCGGCAGCCGCGTCCTGGTCCAGTGTCGGGGTGAGCGAGGCCGGCCTCCCAGAATCATCGCAAACATGCTTTACTGCACGTTCGCGACGGCTTCCGGCGATAGAACGCTCATTCCGTCACTGGGGACTTCTGGAGGATTGCGCCCTGAGACTATGAGAAATGGAGGATTTTTTTTAAAAAAACAACCTTAAAAACATGATTTTTATACATATTTTATATATACCTGTATATTACACACACGCGCGCACGCACGCACGGTAATAAATAAATAAATGTCTGTATGGCTGTTTTGTTACAACTCATTTTGCTTGATGTGTTTTATTGCTACTTTTTCTAACTGTATATCACATTGGGGTCAAGAAAGATAATTTTTATTCAGTTTAGAATAAGGAAATGTGATAAAAAAGCAAACATTTTGAGATAATTTTGCAGCATTAATGGAAACCCTCTCTCTCTCTCTCTCTCTCTCTCTCTCTCACACACACACACAGCGGAACGAACACCTGCCATCCATTATCACATTTGCATACACCAATGAAGAACTGGTAAAAGTGAATGCAAATTAGACAAGTGGTTGACCTTATATTAAAGTAACCAAATGTATTTCTAGGATATGGAATCATTTACATTGAGAACTATTATGTCATCTCAACATGCAAGTCAATGCCAGTCATGGCATCTGTCAAGTAATCTCTTTAGGCTTTCCATGCGAAAAGTGCATCTGTGCCTATTTATACCTGATTTGATTACTAACGAGAGCTTAAAGTGTCAGATTAGCCTGAGCTTCAACTCACTTAAGTTCCTGATGTCATTATTATTATTTTAAAACAGATAGGATCAACAATAGTGAATCATAGCCTGTCACTGTAACTAAAGCACTCAGTTCTTGCTTCCTACAAGTTTCCCCATAGTGAAATAAATTACGCATAAACACTGTAACCTTCACAATAAAATCTGGTTTAAGATACATCATAAGATTTTTTTTGGGGGGGGGGTATGGGGAGCACTACTAAAAGATCTAATAGGTTCACAAAATTCTTAGCTAATTTTGCCACAGTCACCTGCAATACTTAAACATGGACAAGTTGCCTTCAAAAGAAAAGAAACCCATATTGTTCTTAGTATTCCCCACACAAAAATCTTATATACAATACATTCCAGTGTACCTTGATTTTCACCGAACTGAAAATCAGGGAGGCCTGCAGAGGGTCGCACAGGCTTCCGCGAAGCCCCCACAAGCCCCGGTAATTAAGAAGGTGGTGTTTTAAGAGTACAATTTGCACACCATCGATTCTAAGACGGAAAAAAAGGTGCGTCTTAGAAACGAGGAAATACGGTATTTTCCCACCAACATCCCGTTACGTTTGCCACTTTCCATACTGAATACCTTACTGAACTCAAAGTGATTGCTTGGGTAGGTAAGAGAAAGACAAGAAATTAAATAGCTACAGGAACCAGGACTTCAGGTCTGCTTGTATTCAAAACCGCCTTCAACCACTAGAAAAAAAACAATCAGCTTTGTATATAAAAAGGTGAAGCACACATTTATTAGGAATGTTATCCAAACAAAGGTTTTCTTCCCTGATTTAAACGGATTTAAATTAAGCTATGTTAATGAAGTCTCAATGTTCAGAGATTCAGCTCATATCCATAAAGTTGTTCTCAGAGTAATACTCTAATCTAGGGTATCTTTTTGATCAGCTACGTAAAAAAAATCCATCTCCCCCCCCCCCCCAATGCTTGGTTGTTTCTTCTGCTTTGACAAACCTGTCAACTCAGTCTACCTGCCTAGTAGGGTCATCCTATGTAGATCATGCTGAAGTACTGGCAGATTCTCACAGCAGTGGTAGCAGTAATCTGAATCAATCAGGGCAGCTTGGGACCTCTGAAATAAGGAGTGCCGAGCAGTCCGGAAGCATAAGCAAGTCGCCCTTCTTCCCCCCACACTTCTCTACAATATCACAGGATGGGGAACCCAACCTGTGGCTCATCTTGACATCAGCACTACTCCTCCAAGAACCAGGGTCAAGCTTGATACAGAAAGGAGCTGCAGCACAGGCTCATTCTAGAGGGCCTAGGGCTTCTGGCATTAACTTTGCAGTACAAGAAGCAGTCACACTGCAGTGCCTCCCATGCCACTAATACAACATGAAAAAAGGGACCTTTCCCTTCCACTGCATGATTACAACAATACCTGAAGTTACAGGTATTTTAAATCTGAAATCTACAGATTTCACAATTCTATGTGTCTACTCTGAAGTAAATCACTGGTGCTACTTACTCCCAGGTAAGTGTGCGTATGTTTGCAGCCTTAGCCCTTTATTGTGTTAAAAGTGATTAATGCTTTTGAAGTGATGTTGTGCTCCATACACTCAAGACTTCTATTCCAGGTTCTCCACCTTAGGCATTAGTTGATCTCTGTGAACAGCTAAAATGTAACATTTCTACATTTTGCTACATTAACTGCTTTGTGAAAACATGTTTGTTGGAAAGTTGCATATAAATACTTTTAAGAATAATATAAAGACTGAAGACTGCTGCTGCTGCTAATTCCTTTGCAGAGTTTGTACAGCACAGCTCTAGCATAACGTCTTTTATTGTTAAGGACTGTGCTGTAGATTGATTTTTGTGATAGGAACCACAGTAATGAAGTCTTTCGAAGGTAACATAGCTGTATACTCAGTTGATGGTTAAGTAACATACAGCGCAATCCTGCGTAACTATAGACCAGCGGGCCTAGCCTAGGGTGTTGTAAATGTGCTGTAAGGCACGTTTGACACCCAGAGAGTAAGCAATGCCAGCATGAAGGCCAGCATCGCTTACTATGCCGCAGAACTCACACGACTCCAGCCGCCGCAGGTAAATCCCGCGCTGGTCGGCAGGAAGGGGTGGCGAGGGAAGGGGGCCATTGGCCGGCTCAGGCTGGGAGGGGGCGGGGATATCGGCAGTGATATCCTAAGTTCCTTCCAGGCCTGCACCGGCATTACACTGCCTCCCCGAATGTACGCCAGGTCTGGACCTGGCATGAATCCAAGGAGGCCCATAGGCCCTGGGCTCGCTTACACTTGGGAAAGGTGCGGCCTAGCAGCCCCAGGGCAGCCAGCAATGGACTTAGGATACGTATCTTTACACAGGATTGCACTGCCCGGCTGCAGTCCTTACTTGGAAGTACGCCCCACTGAGTTCAGTGGGGTTTATTCTCAGGTAAGTGTGCATAAAACTGCAGCCTGAGTACCAGAAGGATGACTTATTTTCAAATGAACATGCTTTTCTTTAAGCATTAAGATTTACATCAGATGCTTTTCTCTGGGTGTCACTATCATCAGAAGTTTAGGTGAATGGTGACTAGAAAAAGGATCTTTTCAGTGGTGGCTCCCTAATTAGGAACAGTTTCTCCAGTCTGCTCAGCTTAAGAATCAGACTGACATTTTTTGAATAAATGCTCAGATATTCAGATGATTGTTTTAGTGCTTCTGTCTTACAGCACTTCTGTGGTGTTATAGTGTTTTCTGCTCATTCCGTTGGTTCTGTAACATTTTTATGATTTTACTGTTGCATGCTCTGTCTTGAAAGCTGCTTTAGAAATTTCCATTTAAAAGTAGGATTTTTTAAAATAAATAATCAGAAAGCATTTGTTTCAATATGTTCTTACAAATGTTATTTTTTTTGCTTTTAATTTTAAAGGCTTCATTGTTGACGTCTTCATTCCCCACAAAAGAAAAGCATCCTTACCCAAGACGCAATCAGCAATCAAAATGTAAATAAGGATAGGATTTAGAAAAACATTAAATCTTGGCAGATCATGTGACTTAAGGCTATTAATAATTCATGAAAACAGATTGCATTTACACACACAATTATTTACCTTGTGTTCATCTACACCCCCGATTGCTTCTTAACTCTCACATACATGCATGCATTTACATTAATGTGGAACGGAGATGTGTGTGTGTGTGTGTGTGTGTGTGTGTGTGTGTGTGTGTGTGTGTGTGTGTGTGTGTGTGTGTGTGTGAGTGAGTGAGTGAGTGAGTGAGTGAGTGAGTGAGTGAGTGAGTGAGTGAGTGAGTGAGTGAGTGAGTGAGTGAGTGAGTGAGTGAGTGAGTGAGTGAGTGAGTGAGTGACCAGACCAAGTGAAAACAAAAACAAGCAACATACCAAGAGATTCTCTGGCTTGATGTCTCTGTGAACAATGTGGAGACCATGGAGGTATTTCAGAGCACTGGCTAGATTGTACACCATTGCACTTCCATCACGCTCTGTGTACTTTGTTGAAGAAGTGATGGCATCAAAGAGGTCTCCTCCCTGCAAGAGAAAAAAAAATCAATATAACCATCAACTTTTCTCATAGTACCAAAACAAGAGTAAGTATTGTTTCATGTAACTCACATACCAAACATTAAAATGGGGTCAAGTCAGACATTACATTTTCCAGTCACAGTTTACTCCTGCAGCTGATTTCTTACATTTGGGTATCTATGATAATGTATTTCACATTTGCATATCAAGTTAACTATGCCAAATTTAGAATTCAAAACAGTATCTAAATGGTCTGCAGGGAGAAAAACTGCATATTTACAGGGTGTCTAAAAAAACTGTACACACATTTTAATGCGCTCTAATTCTTTCATACATCCTTGTAGAAAACATCTAGGGAAGCAACAACTGAACGTCTAAGGCAATGTTTCTCAAAGTGGTGGGTCGTGACTGGGCATGGCCGATATCCCCTTAAGGGGGGGTGGCCAGCCTGAACGCCAGAGGCGGCGCTCCAGGATTGTGCCCACCCCCAACTCAGAAATGCTTGTTTTAACATACCTGGTTGTCCTGCCAGCTCCCCAAAGGGTCCCGGGGGGGGGGGGGGAGGCTGCTGCCGCCTCTGCAGGCTTCCCCAAGGCTCTAAACAGTGTCGATCACATTCTGAAGCCTACTTCCAGCTGACAACTAGGTATGTTAAAACGAGTGTTTCTGAGTCAGGGGTGGGCGTGATCTTGCAGCACTGCCTCAGACATCGCCCCGCAAAGGCTTACAGGGGAGTAAATTCCCCTGCAAGACTTTGAGAAATGCTGATCTAAGAGAAGCATCTGAAGAGATGTGTGGACATCCCAGTGCACACATCTATGATGTCAACAGTATATAGAGTGGGGGAATTCAAAAGTAGCTTGGGATATTGCAGGGATTTTTTCTGTACAGCGGCCATCATACAGAGAAGATTCCAGGGTCTAGGACTTATGACTTTGTATGTTCAGTGCTGGTAAACACTCTCACCTTCACCAGCTCCATCACCAGATAGAGTTCAGTTGCAGTGTCCATCTCCTCTATTAGCATGATAATGTTGGGATGTTTCACTCGGCGCAATATTGAGACTTCATTCTCAATCAAGTGCTCCTGATTGTTGTTGGGGTAGCAAAGAAAGGGGAAAAACCAAAGACATCCCTCTTTAACAAACATAGTCTGACACAATTTTTAGGTGAGAAGTGCAGCTTTCGAAGACTATTTTTAGTATCATTTAGTGTGATAATAAAGAAATTTGGTGAAACACAGATAAAGGATCAATGTCCTCCTACACATTCTTTGCTAACAACATTTCTAAAATATCCTAATTAAAGTCTCAACATAGACTTTTAAGTAAATTCTGTTACATTACATTTTGGATGGAAAATGGAAACCAAGGCATGTTTTTTTAGTCAGATAAACGTTTGCATGTTTTCCATTGCAAGAAACCAAGTGGGCATACATAATGGGGGCTGTCAATTTCACTTTCATGGTAACAACAAGTACTCTGCAAACACTCTGAAATACACCAAGAAACCCACTAGAGGCCTGATCTTCACCACAGTACAAACATTCTAACAACATGCACTTCATGCATTTGTGCGGGAAGTACATGTGCGCATTCTATGACTGATGAACATGAGCAGTGCCTAAAAAGATTAAATGCTATTTGCCCTGCACCATTATTTGATTATGGGTCAAATTACTTGAATATTCAATTGGCATCCAAATTCATGTAGTTCATTAAGTTTAACCCTAACGATTTAGTTATTAAAAACCCACATGCTAAGCGTGCATCTCTTCCTGTGAACATGTGGCACATCAGACATTGCTTAAACAGGTCGCACCTTTGAAACCAAATATGTGAGAGCATCAATAGATTTTCTGGAACAAACATATGTCTGCTCCAAACAAACGTGTGCTGGAGAAAAGAAAAAAACATGAATGTGTCTTAACAACATGACTGAAACGTATCTAAAGAAAAAAAAGCCATAAGGCTTAGGGAAATTGAAAACCTACACTTGGGTTCCCAGTTTGGAGTGAAATTTCTCATGACCCTACAATGTAGGGCAGTTACAATATCCAATATAATTGTTTTGTACTTACATGTCCAAGCACAAAACTACATGTGCTGTACTTGTATTAAGCAGTTAGTGTTCTTGTATTAAGTATCACACAGCGCAATCCTACCCAGCTCCTCCACTGGTGCAGCAGTGGTGGAGGGCAAAACGGGAGGCTTTGGAAGAGAAAGGGGATTTAAATCCCCTTTACATCCCCCCCCTTTAGGTCAATCCCTAAGGTAGAATACACTGCTTATGGACAAAAAAAAATCAGTAACATGAGAGACCCAATTAATGTTTCTCAGTGACTTTCAATATTTAAATAAATTAAAAGGTATTGCTGATGGATACACACCACTTATTCATGAGGAGCTGTAAGGCTACAATCCTATACATATTTACCTTGGAGTAAGTCCCACGGAACTCAGTGGGTTTACTTCCCAGTGGGCATGCATAGGATTATGCTGTAAATGCTCTTATGTCAAGAAACATTTCTCCAACAGAGGCTGGATGATGGAACAAGTGGCCCAGAGAAGCTGTAAATCTTGTAGGCCAAACTGGATAAGCAAACCATCTGCGAGAGTTTTAAACCCTAGGATCCTGGCACTATTTGAGACTGGGTGGATCACTGAGATCTCCCTCCTTACATTGCCATGATTTTTTATTCTTCCATACCTTTCCACAGCATTTTCCTTTGTCTATAATCTTCAATGCAAATTCCTTTCCAGTAGACCTACAAAGAGCAAAACAAGGGAGGAAATAAATAAATAAATAAATCCTTGCATTTCTTCGATCGTTGTGTGTTTGAACTGTGATGATAAAGTCTCTTTCATCAATAGGAACAGATGACAAAAAGAAAGGTAGCACTGGCTTTTATTTTGTTTCTCCCAGTAACTCATGCCTGTTGTTGCCTTGACTACCAAAACCAGGCTTACTGCAATCATTTAGTGTGACCTAATGCTTCACATTCTGTCCCTGTTTTAGTGTCAGATGCAAAATTTGTTCTGTATCTTTCACCTAATTCTGTTTAACTGACAGCCATGTAGTCACGTGTCAATGTTTAAAGATTTCTCAGTTACCTATTTCAGAGGATAAAAAAAATAAGAGGGGGAAAGACACAGATTTTAAAAAGTGTACTCTATCAGATCAGTTACTCTAAAGCAGGGGTGGCCAACCTTCCACCATTAGGGCTTCTGTACTCTTAAGAGTTGGGTAGAAGGCAGAATCTTGGCAGCTGCAAGTGCTGATGGTGCTGCTAAAGCAGCTGCACCTGCTGAAATGCCCTCACCTATACAACCATTTAAAGGGCCAGCATTCATGTTGAAAGGTTGGCCACCACTGCTCTAAAGTGTCTGTAGAATTTAATATTTGGCAGTTTGTAGCCTGCTTTTTAACCATTGTTTTCAAAGGGAGTAACTAAAGAAAAATAAAGTGTTAATACATTATGACATGATAACAGGGGCAGGTTAAAACAGAGATCATCATCATAGTCATAGCTTGTCTGAAGAGAAAGATCTAGACTTTTAAAAAGTAATAAACGCCAATATCCTTCAAAGGGAGTTTGTATTAAAATATGTTATGGCCATTTGACACATTTCTGCTAAAATAGCATTGCTGTACAATTTTAGAATTGTTGTCTTAATCCTAAACACAAGTACCTGGAAACAAGTTCTCCAACAATGGGGTGGTTATTTCCACTTAAATTAGGTGGCAATCATATAAGTACTTCCCTGGGAGAAAGTCCCATCAAACCCAAAGGTCTTACTTCTAAGTAGACATGCACAGGATGTAGGCTTAAATGGCAGGAGCATTTGCTTAGCAATATTTAAGACTTCACTAGCAGTTCCAAAGCATGTCAATGCGAGTAGATAAATAGGTACCGCTTGCGGGAAGGTAAACAGCGCTCCGTGTTCCAGCCACATGCTACGCGCTGTGGCAAGGAGAGTCATGCCGGCCACATGACCACGGAGGCGTCTTCGGACAACGCTGGCTCTTCGGCTTTGAAATGGAGATGAGCACCACACCCTAGAGTCGGACACGACTGGACTTAATTGTCAGGGGTCACCTTTACCTAGAAGAATGCTTTCTTTAAAATATTGAGGATGCACAGCCTTCCAAATGCACATTGACTACATAGAAAAATTCAACCAGAAGGAAAAGAAGTCACCATTGTTTCAAATAGTTATATATATGCAACAAAGTAAAACCATGCTGTAAGCATATCAGGACTCAGTATTAGTAGAAATGCACTCCACTACAATAGTGGAAGGCGAACCACTAGTGCAATCCACAAAAGGCTGAATCATACACTACTTTTTTTTCAGTACCATAGCCAGAGGGGGGGGGTTGGCGCAGTGTGCTGCACAGTGCTACACGGAGGTGCAATGTGACCCCTCCTACTCGCCGTTAGAGCCAGTCCGCTCTGGCTATGCCCCTCTGGCTAAGGCTGCTCCCTCCTCCCCAAACTAACAGGTGAATGAGAAGACACGTGTTTGGAAACACATAAATCATACAGATTAACTTACTTGTGAGTCGGATTTGGCTCTACCTCCTTGTCAAGTGTACATTAGGTCACAAACCAGGCTTAGTTGCCACAGAAACATGGAATGGTCCAAATTCACATGCTCCATTCCTTTCTATGGGACTTATCACAGCTGCCTGTGATAGCTTATAGGCAGCAGCATTTTTTTTCCTGAATGAGTTCCATCAGGACTCAGTTTAGTATGAACAACAAGGGTAACAACAGCAAACATAGTTTGATTCAGGAATGTCTAATAAATGTACGCCATACAAATGTAGTGCCAGAATTGCATACATTAAAAGACGCTTATTACGGAAAAACAATGTGGCAGAGTATCACCGGTGTGAAAGCACAGCTGTGTCTGCTAGGTTGTCATAGTTACACTCAATCCAGCTGAGAACAAAAGAAAAACAGTAGTATCACAACAGCATTTGGAAAGCAAGCACTGTATACTTAAAGCTACCACAACTATACTTAAAATTCAAAGACCTTTCAATGGATTTATTTTATATCAAACTGTTGGATATTGGGCAAATAGGCATCATTGTAAGGTTCTTTTTCAACATGTCTCAACTGAGGCCACAGTCAGAGAACTTGTGTCCACTAGCATTTACTTTTGTTTCCAAATTAACAGAATGGGAGAGATAGCAGAGATTATTGCTACAACTATTTATTATTAACAGTATTTATATACCACTTTTCAACAAAAAGTTCAAAGCGGTTTATAGACCAAATCAAAAGATTGAATGGCTCCCTGTCCCAAAAGGGCTCACAATCTAAGCATTTTTCAACAAAACAAAAGTTCGCAAAGCAGTTTTACATAGCAAAGCAAAAATATATTATTAGATAGGTAATGGATAGATATTATTAAACATTTTGGGACAAGGCTGGAAGGGAGAAGAGGGTGTATTCTGGGACAAGGCTGGGGGGGAAGAGCCTTCACGCGACCCAAAAGTGGGTTGTGAAGCTTAAAGCTTGAAAATGCCGCATTTTTGCTATTTAACAAACACACCACTGCAGCTGATTAAAGAACAAATCGCTAGCAATTTCCTTACCGTTCTATGCATTCTTTCACGACAGCAAAATTACCATCGCCTATCACCTTTCCCACTTTGTATTTCTCAAGAATGGTTGATGTCCCTGCACATTTGTTTCCATTCACACCTGAAGAAAGGACAAAAAGCAAGGTGAACAGAGATGTGAGCAATCTGGCTTGTCCTCCACAGACCTCATGACTACTATGTGGCTATATCCCTAGCTAAAAGGTACCAACTTTAAAAAAGCTATTTTAAGTGCAATGTGTCCCTTCAAATTTTCATCTGAACAGGAGAGAACACAAGCAAGTCTTAGTACAAGTTGTATGACCTTGTGCTCTCAAAGAGGGCAAGCATCAAAATGTGACTTTCATACACAGTTCATATTCAAAATAGGCAACGGAATTTGGTAAAGATGAACATATAGCTACCATTTCATTTAGTTCAGTGCATACAGAAAATGCAGAGAATAAAACTTTGGCAATAGCATCCAATAATTCGTTTCAAATTATTTCTAAATTCAACTATATATTTTTTTCTATTTATCACCAGTAATCTGCATTCTTTTTATGCATAAACCAATGCTTTTTACTAAGTTTAGCACTCACGCAAGTGACAAGGAGACACGTGAAGAATACACGTCATCATTTGAGGAAAGATATGCAAATGAACAAGTCAGTGTGGACCAGTTAACACATTGAATTTGTATCTGGGAAACCTAAGCCATGGAACAGAAAACTTAAGGCAAGTGGCATTATTTCAGCCTCTAGTCTACAACAATCAAAAGGGACAAACAGTAATAGGGTCTCTATGAGAACAGTCAGTAAAATGCAACATTACATAAAAATTATAATCATTAACTATCTTACCATATACACAAAATACTACATTATGCATTGTACCAACATAATCTGTGTGGCACCTGGCAATCCATTCATGAATATTCCTACACTACAGGGAAATGAATTCATCTTGGAAAGGCTGGGTGCGTTTACATCCTTCGCACATTAGGATGTGTTCTAGTAGTGTGCATGTAACAGCTGCACTACTGTGTGTTCTCTATACTAGAGTTTTACTCATTTCGACTTTTGCTGTAAGTAAATATTAAAGTTGCTTTTATGTAAATAGAAGCTAACATTTTGTATGCATATTATAATCTAGTGCAACACAAACAGTGAAAATGAAAATCAGACTACAGTACTACAAGTGTTTGAAGAAGTTAGAAGAACCTATGTACCTTTTAACTTGTAAAATGACCAATGCGTCTTTCATTGAGAAATTGTCCTGCACGATGCAAATATTTGCAACTACCTTGCAGAACTACACACATAAGTGTTTCACGTCTGTCTTGTTAGTGTACATTACAAGGTACTGAACCTTAAGTATCTGGAGCAGTAGTGTAAATTATATGGGTGCGGAGGTCTACCCCCAGTTCAGTCTTTTACTATTAGCTGCCGTCTTCCCTCATCATGGCACACCATGGCCATGGCACAGTAGCCCCCCTCATATCTGCAGGGGATACGTTCCTACTGCTACCTCGGATACCCGAAACCACAGAGAGTAGTGAATTCTATACTTACTGTGGCACTGCAAGGGATTCTGGGGTGCTACTAGTATAATTGACTAGAGCCGTAGAATGGCCACAGATTGCGTCAGGATGTATTACAACTTCCAGGTGCTAGCAGAACAGGGGAGGGGATTTGAGAACCACAGATAAACTGTGGAAATCCAGTCCGCGGGGCTACTGTACTTTACAGGCATTACTGGGATGGCATAAGATGAAAAAAATAAATGATAGTAAGAGCTAGAATATAGGTAGCGCAGTATAGAGGCTAGAATACTGAATTTAGACCAGGGAAATCCGAGTTCAACAATATCTCCGCTACAAAGCTTATTGCATGACATGGGGCCAATCAGCATCTCTCTGGCCCAATCTACTTCATAGGGTCATTCACTGATTCAGCACCATCAATGTGTGTTGCACTTTACACAGAGTGAAAAGGCAGGTGTCTGTTTCGAGGGGTTTACAATCTAAGGAGACAATGGGGGGAGGGGAAGAGGGTAATCACATGGAGTTGTTTCAGTTACATGTACTTAGCTTACCGGTAGTTATAATAAGGAATGGGGATGGATTGTGGGAATAAAGAAGAGAATGGAACTATGTATACATGATCTCCTTCATAAATGACCTGGAGTTGGGGATAAGCAGCAAGGTGGCCAAGTTTGAGGACGACACGAAACTTTTCCGGGTGGTGAAGACCAACAGGGATTGTGAGGAGCTCCAGAAGGATCTCTCCAAACTGGGAGAATGGGCAGCAAAATGGCAGATGCGCTTCAATGTAAGTAAGTGCAAAGTGATGCACATTGGGGCAAGAAATCAAAACTTCACATACACGCTAATGGGTTCTGAGCTGTCTGTGACGGATCAGGAGAGAGATCTTGGGGTGCTGGTGGACAGGTCGATGAAAATGTTGACCCAGTGTGCGACGGCTGTGAAGAAGGCCAATTCCATGCTTGGGATAATTAAAAAAGGGATTGAGAATATAACAGCCAATATTATTATGCCCTTGTACAAATCGATGGTAAGGTCGCATCTGGAGTATTGTGTCCAGTTCTGCTCGCCGCATCTTAAAAAGGATATAGTGGAACTGGAAAAGGTGCAGAAGAGAGCGACCAAAATGATTAGTGGGCTGGGGCATCTCCCTTATGAGGAAAGGCTACAGCGTTTGGGGCTCTTCAGTCTAGAAAAAAGGCGGTTGAGGGGGGACATGATTGAGACGTATAAAATTATGCATGGGATGGAGAGAGTGGATAGAGAAAAGTTCTTTTCACTAGAACTAGGGGACATCCACTCAAATTGAGTGAAGGGAGTATTAAAACAGATAAAAGAAAATATTTCTTTACCCAGCGTGTAATTGGTTTGTGGAACTCCTTGCCACAGGGGGTGGTGATGGCACCACCCCCTGGATGCCTTTAAAAGGGGATTGGACAGATTTATGGAGGAAATGTCCATCACAGCTTACAAGCCATGATGGGGATAAGCAACCTCCTGGTTGTAGGAGTAGGTTTTCTCTGTGCCAGGTGCAAGGGAGTGTCAACGGGAAACAGGTTATCTTGTTGTCTTGTGCTCCCTGAGGCATCTGGTGGGGCCACTGTGTGATACAGGAAGCTGGACTAGATGGGCCTTTGGCCTGATCCAGCAGGGCTCTTCTTATGTTCTTATGTCCTTGGAGGAAGGGTGGGACAGAAAAGTAATAAAAGATAAAAAGAGGAATCTTCCTGCTTGTCCAAAAAGAGGATTGCTCTGTAGCTGAAGTGGTACAAAGTTACTGCACGTGCCACTGCATTTGAAGCTGCAACATACACAGTAACGTAGCTAGCTCGGCCTCGAGGGGAGGGGCGATGGCGCGTTTTGCATCGCTCTGCACCTTGCACTCTCAGAAGTCTTCATTTAAAGCTTTCCTGGACGCAGGGTGGATGGGGGGATGGACCAAAAACTGCTGATTTCAGCGCATTTATGCCCCGCAGGTGCAAACACAGCCCTCCGGCTGCAAAAAAAAAAAAAAAGCAGCCGCAGGGCATGAAAATCCCGCCATGGCTCCTCCTTATGAGGAGACCGCAGCGGTCTCCCCCCCCCTTAGTGATGCCTCTGAACATACATATGACCAGCAGTCAAGAATAGAGCCAAACTAGATGTAGTTTTAAAATATGTTTATGGGTCCTGCATGTATACAAAAAAAAAAAAAAGTCATGGGCTCATCTAGTTCAGGATCATGGGACAGGGGATTTAGCCCTCTGTCAACATCACACCTGGTCCAGACCGTATGGCCACTTCTTGAAGTGGAGTGAGAAAAACAGCATGACCGGCATCAGAATCTGAGGGGAGCCCTCAGGCAAAGTCCTGCAATGCCCCCCCATGGCACACTAACTGCCCCCTCAGCAGAAAAAAAAAAGGTAGGGTAGATTAGGGCCCCACAGCTTTACTTATAAGAATCCCCCCCCCAAAAAAAAATAAAATCAAACACGCAGGGCCAAATTACATGTTTCAAATTTCATCTCGTTTAGCCCCAAAAGTTAAAACAGCATTTAACATTTCTAAAATTACAATATCCTCTCAGGTAGGGACATTTACGACAAGACAATTTGAAAATATTGAACGTATTTTTTTGGATTCTTACTTTCAGGACTCAGGCAAGGAGATAATTCAGGCACACCATTCACATTGGAAGATGACCCACCGTGTGGTGGAATCTACGAGAAGATGCATATGTTATTTCTGTGGGCAGTTAATTACTGAGCTATCATGCAGGCAAACAAAAAACATGCAACATTCCAAATAGACATTTTACACAATTGGCTGTCAGAAGCCAGACACGATTTTACTAGTGGCCCTAACAAGCAAGAAACAAGCACACTTCTGTGAAGACCCTCTTCTCTAGTTACACTCCCCTCATCCCAGATGTCTAAGGCATCTGGGAGAAGGACTTTGAAGATTTATTTTTTATCTGAAGTATTTGTATCATATATTTCCACTCATATGGGTGTTCAAGGTGGCTTCCAACAAACTATTAAATGTTAATTACCGTAGTTCTTTCTTACGGAAGGCCACCAAACAAAAGCAAACAACAATGGTGATTAAGCAGGGTAATATTTACTACAAATAAGCCCATTTTACAAATAGTATTCTGGATGTCTGAACTAATTCAGACATGTTATTTTACTCATGAAATACAATAATGTGCACAATGCAATGTAATGTTAATTTAAGTGAACATCTATTGGCTTCACAACCTTTTTTTTATATATATATATTTATATTCAAGCTATCTTCCACCACAGAACACAATGCAACATTAAAAGGATTTCCAGGCAGTCACCCACTGAGGCACCGTTCAGACCTAGATCTGCTTGGCTTTAGCAAGTTCTCTGCACTGTGTTCAGACCACGCCCTAGATACGCCAGTGATTGGCGTACCCCCAGCACGTGGTCTGCGTACCCCTAGAGGTACGCGTACCACAGGTTGAGAACCTCTGCCCTAGAACCTTAATGACCATCTCCATGCCCTGTTCTTCTATTCACCTCTGCCAGCTCAATCTCATCAAAAAATCCCAATTTCTTGAATACCTGCAACCCTTAAAGCAGAACTAGTCAAAGACAATACAGGTGGACCCCCATATCCACGGATTCGCTATCCACGGATCACGGGGACCCCCCCCCAGGCTTTTACTTTTTCCCCAGTAAGCTTTGTTTCTTCCTTAAAACAAACAGGAGAAGCAGCCTCTGGCTGCTTATTGCAGACAAGTAGAACAAGACTAAGTCCTAGAGAGGCTCTGCAAGATTAACAGAAACCTTGCAGAGCCTCTCTAGGACTTAGTCTTGTTCTACTTGCCTGCAACGGAGGCTGCTTCTCGGTTTGTTTTAAGGAAGAAACAAAGCTTGCTGAAAGAAAAATAAGAGCTGGGGGGCACACTCCGGGGGTCCCTTAGGAAACCATGGAAGTGGGGTTCGCTCTTATCCACGGTTTCAAGTATCCACGGAAGGGCCTGGAACATATCCCCAGCGGATATGGGGGGGGTACTGTATACAACTGGGTTATAATATAGTTATACAGGCATTCCACCAATAGAGGTGTGTGTGTGTGTGTGTGTGTGTGTGTGTGTGTGTGTGTGTGTGTGTGTGTGTGTGTGTGTGTGTGTGTGTGTGTGTGTGTGCGCGCGCATGTGTGATTCAGACTTCACTGTATTCTCATCTGAAGGATTGCCACATGAACTACTTCCACATGTTACAGGAACCTTAATTTGGCTCTAGCCTGAGCTCATTATCCATCAAAAGAATACTGGATGGCACTAGGAAAGGCAAGGTGCATCCTGTCTCAGTTGACGTTCTCTGGTTATGCAGCAGAATATTTTAAATCCTTTCATGAACAATAATAATAATTGAACTGGTAAATACAGTTCTATTTTAAGGTTTCCCAAGATAGTAATATGTGCCAAAAGCATTGAATGGAGCCTGCATCATCATGTCAGAGACAATACTAACTAGATTATCTGCCACGAGGTTTAGGAAACACAAAAATATACTGTTATACACAAATGGCATTTGTATATTTGCTGTTGACTACACCAAAATAATCCAGCAAAGTACTTTCAGACAATATTTTTTGTATTGGGCTCAGAAAGATGACTGCTGAGATATATTACTATTTATTACACTGAGCTTCTGCTCAGCTCAGTTATAAAACCACAAGTCATCACAAAATAAACCTAATTGCAATCAACAGTTTTTCAAAACATGCTACAAACGTTGCAGTTATTCACACTTATTCCAACCAATCCATGAAAGCTGATTAAACGAGAGGCCATGACTAATACATTAAATAATGAGAACATAATTTGCAGTCCTGTGGAAGATTGGGACACAAAAAGAGAACCCAGAGGTAACTTCCACAGTGCCAACCCCTTGTCAAATGGAAGCTCTTGGGGCATAAGCAGAGTTGTTCTCAGATGGTGGGTCTCTCCCAGAGCCTCCTCCATGTACCATGGGGAACATGGACATTGCTCCCACAAGAACCTCCCCAGCACCTAATTGCAAGCAGCAATAAGTGGTTTCAGGATTGTTCCATTGTGTCTTGGAGAAAAGTCTCCATGGATAGAGCTCTCAGAAGTGCCCAGCTACAGTCACAGGAACAATCCAGCTGGGAAATATCCTGCTTCTGTGTGGCTGGATTCAATAACAGGAGGGTCTGTGCCTGCCCTCTCCAAGAATAAGGTACAAGAATAAAAGGGTCCTTTTTAGACTTCATCCACATCCATACACAGACATTCCTGATTCTCCTCAGGCAGCTCTGTATCTAAGAAAGCCCCATTCTGCCCTCCCCCTGTTCCTCCACCGCCTGGTGAGGAACCTACCTTCCCTGGAGGGCGCTCTGGTGAATCTGGGACTGGGAGAGCTCTGCCAGCCTCTTCAACAGCTCAGCCTCCACGTCAGGTGATGGAAATGTGCCTTACGGCATGTTTGCAACACCCGAGACCGGCAGTCTCCAAGTTACACAGAATTGGGTTGTATCAGTTTATAATCTCTTCCATTTTATTTCAAATGGATGTTTGCCAGACCTTGTCAAGTTCTATGAACTCGGAGTTAATGTTACAGAAATACGAAGATATGTACAAGAGTCACATAATATAAAAAAGATAAAGTATTGTAGATATGAGTAAATATGGATCCATTAAACCTAACAGAAATTATTCAGAACAGTCAAAAAGAACATTGTCGCATTGTTCTGTTATGCTGTTATACTGGCTTGACTGCCAAGTTTTTGAATGAATCAGCAATTCAGCATTTCTGCTGAGTAGCAAAAATGAAGCTGCACAAATTATAGCCAGTAAGTCCCTACTCTTGTGGTAAGTAGGCCTTCCAGTTAAGTCTATTGGGGACAAAAAATGCATTGTGGAGTGGTTGTGTGTTTATGGTGCACAGTATAGGTCAGAAATAATAAATCCTTTGAAGTATACACAGCCATGGTGTTCTGTTCTGCACTTTAAAAGCAAGTCTTCTAAAACCATTAGGAACTGCTGGCAATCCAAGTTATGTAAGACCAAAAGAGTCAATAAAATCAGCATGGGCTTTAAAAGGGCCATAAATTTATTGTAATGCAAAAGAAAATTAGCATATACCTATACCCAAAGGCAAACAGAAGACAGCAAAAAATTAAGCATGCTTTTCACCAGCTATCCTTTACTAGTTTTGCTAGGAACTGAATACAATAAGTTGCCAGCAAAAAACAAAAAAACAAAAACCACACACACACACACACACACACACACACACACACACACACACACACGTTTGAGACAAAGAGACAAGCATACAGTATTAGGGACGTGCGGTGCGGGAGTGGCAGAGGTAGAACTGCCCTACCGTCATCCACAGAAAATAGCCGCAGCCTAACCATGAGATTGCATACGTGCGTCACCTGCTTTCTCGGGTGCCGACCCCACACTGCACATCCCTGGCATGCATAAAGTTTGTACTTTACTTCTGACATACTTGAGCAGCATGGCAAAACTACCTACTGACTGAAAGGAGTGTTGCTTACGGCCCAATCTTATCTGGGCCAGTGCTCACGCGGGGGGGGGGGGGATTATGTGACAGCGGAACAGAGTTGTAAAATGGCTTCTGGTGGTGTGTGCAGTGCGGCGCTAGTGGCCATTTTGAACGGACTGCCACCATCACCAGCAGCGCGGGAGGCCCACTGCCAAACCAGGAAAGAACGTACAATGGTGGCAAAGGTGGAATGGGGTGGGGGAGGAACAGGGGTCGTCCCAGGCAGGGCCAT
Source organism: Plestiodon gilberti rubricaudatus (assembly GCA_026170595.1). NCBI lineage: Eukaryota > Metazoa > Chordata > Lepidosauria > Squamata > Scincidae > Plestiodon > Plestiodon gilberti. The sequence goes on along the minus strand of JANXHW010000005.1, from coordinate 41,006,478 downwards.
GTGGGAGGTGGATTGGGGTGGTATCAGCAGCACTCGCATGCGCCAATATCCTAACTCCGTCCATCTCCCTTACCATTGCCATTACAACAAGCGTCGGACTTATGCCTGCGAAACAGCAGGCATAGATATGAGGAGATCCATGGTGGCGGTGGAGGCTTTCCCCAGGATTAGCAAACAAAAGTTCCCTTAGCCCGAGGAGACCTTTTTGACTGCCCCCCTCCCGGAGATATAGCGTGCACTCTGTTGGCATGGCTGCATTGGCGGCGGGGGTTGGGCAGGATTGGGCTGCTAGAGAGTTAATTCCACTGTGTGGATGCCCTCAACAGCACATCTTACAGCTACAATACGACTATTGTCAATACTTCCCTCACTTGTTTGAACCACAGTGGACAGAGCAAAGGGACAATACTTGACTTCTTGCCACTGCACTATCCCTTCCTGCACCCCAAATAGACAGGCTTTAGGCCAGTAAGAAAATACAAAAATGAAACAGTTCATGGAAATAGAAAACCTGTCAAGGCGACCAAGCCTACCTATTACCTCATCCTAAATACAATTCCGTTGGAATCCATTGGATGAAGCCCCACAAAAGCCAAGTTAATTTTATTCCCCCCTAGTCAATTCAACATAAACACAACAACATTTCTACAGTCACAGAGTCTTCGATAGTTCAGTGTTATATATCACAATAGCTGTATTTTAGAGGGTTGAATTCCTGTTGGAGAGTTTCCCAGTATGTGCTGGAAATATATTCCAGATACAGACACAAGTGTTGTAATAAATGTGTTCCAATTCCAATAGATCAGTTAAGATTACTCAGGTCCCAAATGAACAAAAGTGCAGCAGGAGTTTACACCCAAACAGCTGCATATTACTGAGATGAAGCAAAGAATGGCTAGCAACTTTGCTTATACATAAAGTTGTAGTATCAATCAGGGTTAGTATGTAAAAATATTGCAGAGTATTTTACTAGCAAGAATTTATCCAGTTACTAAATACAAATTAGCCAGTGAAAAAAGTTGGAACTGCAATAGGGTTAGGGTTTTATTTTTATTCAATGCAATATTGGATGCAACCTTAATATTTGACTATGTTATAATTATTGAGTGCATTGCATATTGCAACAAATCATTAAAATAGAGTATAAAATTGTTATTTGCTATTGAGAAAGATACAACGAAGCTGTTGCTTCTCTGCAACCACCATGTCAATGTTCCAAATTAAATAAATCTTTCAACAAGAATGGGTTAAGCTATCTAAAACATACCTTGAGTCCCCGAAAGCTTCCTGGACTTGTTGGTGAAGAGCTAGAAGACTTTGTAGATTTAGGAGTAGAGAGCAGGCTGCTTGGAGTTCCATTGACTAATGGGAATAACCACACCAAAGAAAGAAAATAAAATTACTACACATTTTTAAAAAGCTGAAATTCCTGCTAAGATAGGATACATTCCTTTTTTGTTTTAACCCATTTTTCAATGTTAAATATTAACAGAGCAGACAAAGAGGTGCACACTATATCCTTTGGTGATACAGAGTAATGGACTGCCAATTATCAAAAGAAAAGTGAACCTGTACATCATGAAGACTTCTGAGCATACTCAGAGCCTTTTATAGATCTCAAAGCATAAAGGTGTAATTTTTAAAATTGCTCCTGACATTTACCAGGGGGGAGAAGAAAACCCCCTTCTGCTACGGAGAATCTGAGAATGCTCAAAACCTTCATAGGAAGGAGACTGCCAGATGACTAAGCTGCTGCGTTCCCTCCCCCACCATACCTTGGTACCTTTGGGAATGGGTAGAAGAGAAACTGGGTGGCATAACTTCTGTGGCCTGAGTTATTTTTTAAGCTTTAGGAATATTTTTTAGAAAGAGTCCAAGCTTTTTCTAAAATCGTGGCAAGACCCAGCCCTTTATAGAATACGGTAGATAGGTTTTATCCATGTCTGTGTTTTGACTTGGTACCTTCCCCAAGATATATCATTATATTTACGCAAATATTCCAAAATCCAGACAAGTCCAAAATCCAAATAATTTCCCATCCCAAGAAGGTTGGATAAGGGATACTCAACCTGTACCTGCTTGCTCTTACTGTACTTTTAAAAACTCACTTTATATTTGAACTTTGAGTTACTATAAATGTGAAAATATGTCGCCCACACTATACAAAGAATATTGTCCTATATTCCAAGCCTCAGCTGGCTTCTACCATCACATAGATGTTAAATGAGAGCTCTGTTAATTCTTTTCTGAAGCAAAATATAACAAGCAGCATTTATTAGCTTATTTGCACAATTCCTGATGAACAGATTGACCATGTTTCCAGCAACATGGTCCATGTTTCACTTCCACGTTTGTATGGGGAAAGGAAGAAAAGAGAAATGTCCCAAGAAAGTATTATTTTTGACTACATCTCAAAGAAGTGCTGCTCCTTTAAGAAAAAAAAAGAGCCTGCCAGCTAGACATTTGGTTTCCATGGAAATACTAGTTGCCACCTACACTTCAACTGTGTAAAGAATATCTATAATGGGCAACAGAACATTCATTTAACAAGCAGCATTGTTTTTGCTGTGTGAATGCCTGCAGTGCTAAACCCGTCTTCCAAATAAGCTCCTATTTACGTAATTTACTTCTTACTCTTGTACAGTTAGGTGCCAGACTGTCAATATGTCTGCACAGAAGCCAACACCTTTTCCCCCAAGGTTTAAGCATCTGATTCTAAGATGTTCTAGAGGCCGTTAGCATTTATTAGAAAACAAAAAGATTTAAGCTGCTGCCAATGTATTCCTAGGCCTATGTTCAACCAGTGAAATCTACAGCAAAGCAGTGTTCTAGCCCTCCATGTGCTCATGCACAAACATTATACTGTACTGCAATTCTTAAGCTCCCTGAAATTTCTCTCTTTTGAGCTTACTTTGGTACTGACACATACATCAGAGGTAATGAGATAATACCCCAAACCACATATGTTCTACCTGGCACAGAAGCAAAGCAGCCATGAACAAGAGCCATCTGTAAGAAGGGCTTTGAAATCCTCCCATGTACCATACACTCCTAGGGCTAGAGGCACTGGATAGACACTGGCTGGTTCCGAGGTTAGGACCGGATATAATCAGTCATCTCTCTTTGCCTTGTGCACATTAGCAGTGCATCAGCAAGTTCAACACAGATGAGAAATCTTCTAAATAACCTCCCAGAAAGCCTCATAGTAATGTTCAAAACAGGAGCAAGAGGTGGTAAAGCATAATATCCAACTCCCTCTGAGAAGAAACATGGGAAAGGGCAAACAAGCAACTGGTGTATGTGTACGTACGTACGTACGTACGTACGTACGTACACACACACACACACACACAGAATTTTTGCTCTTGTAAAGGTCTTATTATGCCCTGCCATTAGGGCATACATGATGAGTTATGGCATTGTACTATAAGTTACCCATTTTTTTAAAAAAAAGTTCGAAGTCAATTTCAGCAATGACATGCACCAGACCACCACCAACACAGCAGCTGCCTTTCTGGGCATCTATTGTGAGGAATGCAGATCATGCAGGCACAAACAGTCAAAGGCTCATCATATTCTCAACATTTCAAGGAGATGGACATTTTCAAAACAAGGGATCTCACTTTGAATATCGCCACGCATTGTGAGATACATTTGCACGAAGAGCCAGACATTACAATACTTCAATGTCATCACTAGTGTTGAGTAACCAACTGATATACGCACATGCATCCATAAAGTCCTGGGCTGAAATTAAGAGGATAGTGGTGTGTGGGGTCAAATCTAACACTTCTTCTTTGCACCATTTGACCAATGAAAAATCTTCCTGTGTAACCTTGCACCCGTGTAACAGTAGATGCACCAGTGTAAGTGCACTTATGCCAGTGTTAAGTGCACTTACACCGGTGCATGTGCTGTTACACCGGTGCAAGGTTACACAGGATTGCGCTGTTAGTCTGGGGAAAAAAAGGTTAACCTCCCTTCACTCTGGTTCCAATCACTTCCTGCAGCTGCTATTTTTTTTTAAAGTAAAAGACAGAAATGCAATGACACATTTCATATCCCGTCTTATTTGATAGTTATTTAATTACGAGTTGAAACTACCATGTCCTCAGAAGTTAATATCTGTAAGGTTTCAGAAATTACGTTACACAACTAATTGTTGCAGCTACTTCAGGGATACCAACACATTGTCACAGTATTATGTATTCTACTGGTCAAATTATATCATAATAAATCTAATTTTAGTGTACTACCTACAGATGTCTGACTTAATTAATAACAAACTCATGCTTTCTGAGGTCTATTGCAGAGACAGGATTAAACCTGTCATGTCTTAATTGTGCAAATCATAAAATGTACACAGAAATAGGTAGAAGGGATAAAATGAAAATGTAAGAGACAAGGTGGTGGTACAAAGCCATAATAGCAATGGCTCACCTGGGGATTTTGTTGAAGAGTAAGCACTGGAGCAGTGGCCACCCCTCTTTACTGTATTCAATCAATTGACACAAAGGAAAAAGACAGGAGAGAGGTTATTCATAGACATAAAAAGGAAGGAAGGCAAAAGTTAAAAAAAAAAACAGGAAAAAACAATTTGCTCTCCACCAAGGTTTGTAGTGAATCTATATTTTTATTCATAGATGCCTTTAAAGCTTAAGATAAATGCAGAATATGACTTTTAAATGGTGATATATGGAACTACCAAACATGTGGAAAAGGCAAAGATACCACATTGGAGCTGGAATAAAACTAGGCACTTAGAAGAAGCACCAACTATCCTTCACATATTTTCTTGGGAGAACATTTCACTGATGTCAGTTGGACTTACTACCCAACACAACTGTGTAAGACTGAAGTCTACATTGTTAGCATACAAAATGCTCAGTCTTCAATCATCTACTAGACCAGGGGTGTCAAACTCGTTTCATAAAGCAGGCCAAATAGCATTCATAGCACCCGCTGAGGGTCGGAAGTGATGTCATTAAGCAGGAAATGATGTCATTAAGTAGGTGATGGGCAGAAGTAAGCACTTTGTTCTCACTTCGGACCTCATTAGCTGCAAATGACAGAAGAGAAAAATATGCAAATCTTGACCATATTTTCAAGATATGGGAGAGCCCAATTATCATGCAAGTCACCCTTTCTGCAGTGTCGCTTCTGCCAAGGCATCACTTCGCAGCTCAGCGGCTGAGAGATGCTCTGCAAAATGATGTCTCGGCAGAAGCAGCACTGCTGAAAAGGCAGCCTGCGTGATAACTGGGCTCTCCCAGCACCTTGGCAGCTTCTCCCTTTCTCACCCCTCTGGGTCTGCCTCTTGCCCTGTACCATTCTTCGCCTTCTGAGGCCTCCTTCTGTCTCACCCTCCCAGAAGCAGTGCTGCTGAAAGGGTAGAGCTAGGAGAGCTCAATTATCACACGAGCTGCCCTTTCAGCAGTGACACCTCAGCAGAAGCAGCACTGCTGAAAGGGTGGCCTACATAATTGGGCTCTCCCAGCATCACCCTTTCAGCAGTGCCACTTCTGCCGATATATCCCTTTCCAGCTCAGCAGCTGAGAGCACCCAATGGTGGTACTGGGAGAGCCCAATCATCATGGGGGGCTGGATAAACAGCTTCCATGGGTCGTATCTGGCCCATGGGCCTTATATTTGAAATCCCTATTCTAGACTCTTGGGTCTAAGAACATATAAGTTATTGCATGTACAGCAATACGCTTTCTGTTTGCGCCGTGATCAAGCCAACTGGTCATTTCCTCAGCCAGCCTGCAAACCTCTTAAACGAGACACGAATTATGTGAACCGCATTTCCAGGTACTCCCTCTCTCTCTCATGGTCCATATTTGTCATCTAATAGTTCACCATCATCTCCTGATTACTACAGAAACACAACCGGGAAATATGCTTCCAGAAAGCTGAGGGAGAAAGATTCCAAGATCTCACTGGAGGAAAGGCAATCATGATGCCAATTCCAAGAAGCTACCCAGTAATCAAGAAACCACATTTTTGTAACCATCAAGAAACCACTTGCTCTAAAACACTGACATTGTAAAATATTAACTCTGGAGGGAGATTTCACTCACAAATTAAAACATTATTGAACTGAAGGCAAATATAACCTTAAATGAACAGGAAATTAGGAAAAGTATGACAGCTGGGAAAGGAAGTATTGAAAGAGGAGGGAGAAAGGGAAGAAAAGTGAAAAGGTGCCCTTTGTGCTGACCAAGGTTGGGGGGGGGGGCTGAGGGATGAAAAGAGTCAAGAACAAGCAGACCTCAGAATAAATGGTAGTGGAGGAGGTAACCAAAAGTAAGTACACGCAACTGCATTTTCTCACATTCATCCTTTGCTACCTTTGTTTGTACCTCTCTCTCTCTCTCTCTCTCTCCCCCCCCCCCCTCTTTTTCTGTGTGTGTGTAGTCATCCACACTGTTAGTTAGGGCAGGAAAAAAAAATTTTGCTCATGAAACTCTAAAGTACAAACACCATTAATGGTGCTATATAAATAAAAATAATAAAGTTCAAAGTTGGGCAAAGCCAACTGGAAGCAGGGAAGAGAAGACTGGCCAGCTGAAAATGTCAGATAATACTCCATTTTAGATTCCAAGTGCTTATTTCCTTCCCAGCAAGTGTACCTGAAACAGGTGACTTGCTTCGAAGTGAAGGTCCAGGGCTTCTAGATCCAGAATACCTTTGTGCCCCAGATGAACGTGAATAAGATGTTTTCATAACACGACATTCTGTAAACAATGAGATGGAAGAAATATTTTAGTGTGCAGTCAATTCCAAACAAAACCACCCACAGCAGTAGACATTTTATCACACAAACACTGCAATTTCCCAAACAGTTTTTCTCAAATGAACTAATGGTAGTTTGCAAACCCACAAATTCAGAATTGTTAGAAGCTGGCCAAATGTTGAACAATTCAAAAATGTTCCAAGTTGCTTTAAAACTAGATTTCGTTATTTATTCTGTATGGTGAAAGAGTGAAGACTTACAAGATAGCTACTGTCTGTATGTCTCATCCTCGCTGGCACATCAAGCTATTATTTTACATATGGTAAAGTACACTGACATATTGCAGGCTCTGTCAACCTGACTGGAGATAGACCTCTTCCACCTGTTCCTACCAGTGTCTTTCCAATTTAACTGTAAATTTAATCAGTCTGTCAACAGAGTCTGCCATCTGTTTCCTTCTACTACATGATCAATAGGCAGAAAAAAAGAGATACCTTGAACTATTAAACTGGATACTGCAACAGTGCTTGGGTTTCACCATGCAACTAGCTACTTTATTAAACATTTTGAAAGCAAATTTGTTTTGTTTTGCTGGGTCCGTTCAGGAGACACATGTTTAAATACTGCTGATCTTCCAAAATGAGTTTTGATACAGAAGCTTTCCATCTTCATCAAGTATAGCACAGGAAACACACAAGCGTTGAATTTGAACCAGGGAGAAAGCCATACACCTCAGCGTACAGCCTACATTTCAGGTTCAGATGAGAAAGTTGCTTGCTTCTCAGTAGTCTAGCACCACTGCCCCAAGTGCCAGTATCATCCCTAATCTCTCTGTCTCCAGGTATAGGCTGGTGTCAAATACTGCTTCCTACCTAAGACATTCTTTGGGTCTTACTGTCCTACCTCATCATAATCTTCCCACTATGCATCTGCAGTAGGTTTTGATTAGTTGCATGGGAAGATGACGGTGGCAACAACATCAGCATAATGCCTTGTGCCTTCTGTCATCTCCCATCTTCCTAGGATACCACTACTGAAACACAGTTCACATTAAAAGGTTGCTCTCCAAGAACTAGCAATACAATAATCTTTGAAACAGTACTACATAAGCATGTACAAAGTATTTTAAATGTGTGTTTGCAACTTGGAAATTTTTTGGTGTGGCTAGATCCATCAAAGTTCCAGAGTTCATTTGGTTGGTTTGGTTTTTTTTTTAAGCAAATTTGGAGATATAAATCCAAGACCAACATTGTATCTTTTCAGGTTTAATATGAACTGGTGTGTTAAATTCCAATTTCAATCCAGCCAAAGACTGGCCTAATTTACATTGCCTAACTGGCATGATAGCCATCAGAAACCTACAGTACATTAACCACTGTTACAATGTCCTAAAAACTTCAGACATTTGAAAAAGCAAACTTGAACCTGGATCCTCACCTATTGCCTATTTAACTTCCCATCTAGTCTTTTTACCAGACAAAATTGTGAGATGTTTAAGGGATTGGCATTTTAAAAAGGCGCACAGAAATATAGACCTCCTTGAACAGAGGCACAATGTGTTACTTACAAAGAGGTAACGAAGAAAGGATAAGGTTTTAAGCTTCCAATACTGGCAGATCTGGTATCATATCTGATACCAACTATGCCAGCAGTGATTCTGTGATCTGTTAGCCAGGAATATTCTTTCATACACAGCGCAATCCTATCCAATGTTCCAGCACTGATACAGCCACAATGCAGCTCTGAAGTAAGGAAGCAAATGTTTCCTTACCTTGAGGAGGCCTCCATGACAGTTCCCCCACCAAAGGATGCAGCGCATGCCCTGTTGGCAAGGCTGCACCAGTGCTGGAAAGTAGGATAGGACTGGGCCCATATAGTGGTCAAACACTTGAATACAAGCTTTTTTGGAAAGTATACCTCAAAAGGTTCAAGATAGTACTAGTCTTGTAATGTCACTTGATCCCCAGTGGATTATTCTCAATGAAGGCTTTAAGAAGATTTTTTTTTAAATAAAGGCTAAATTAGATACATACTGTAGTGAAAGTGTTGATCATTGTTGAAAATCACTGAATGTGACCTCAACAACACACAGGCTACATAGATTGTGAGATATTGCCAGACATACTGTATATTCACACAGCAAATTAATAATAAATAATATTATTATTATAATAAATAATATTATTATTTATTATAATAATAAATAATATTATTATTAAATACTGCTTTTCAACAAAAAGTTCACAAAGTAGTTTACATAGCAAAATAAAAAAGTATGTAATGTTGTTAACATTCATGATACTTTACAAAGCAAAACAAAATTCTACTACTTTCCTTGTCTCCATTAGAACAGTGTGGGATGAATTATTCGTGTCCCATGTGATTTCAGTATCACTGCAAATAGGAGTTTGGCCACACAGAAGCATTTTTGGCACATCACAACATATGAACTGGGCTAAGTGGGATCTTCCAATTCCTTAATAACAATCTAAGAGGCACACACTTACCACTGTGGTCCAGGACAAAATCATCTTGAGCATAACGGTATTTCTCAGGTCCGCAGGCAATGAAAACATCATCATCACCAAAAAAATCTTGCAAACAGGAAACCTTAAAAAAAATTAAAAAAAAATCTAAATGAACTTAAAAGCTAGACCAAGGGAAAAACATGTTTTTCAGAAAGTCAAGCACAAAGGTTGGCAAACAATTACTTTTCCAGAACAACCTATATTGGGAAGACTTAAGACAGCTTTCATACAAATGATCAATTAAAATACATCAGCTTTTTGAATCATCTCATTTAAGTCACTGTAAATCGTGAACACAACATAGAGTCTTGTGGGAACTTACAGACAAAACATTTAGTAGAGTGCTACATTTTCGTATATTACAGCCCACAGGATGAATAAAGTGAAATCCACAGTTGGTGGGCAGGGATGTACAACCAAACATTAAAAACAAACTAACAGCAAAGTCATTTGAAAAAAGATCAATGGCAATGGTGCAGAGTCTCAGTATAAATTCTAATTCTAATATTCTATTATAGCCATTACCCATTAATGCTAGTTTAAAGTGATATATACTATTATCTACCAACAGTGCTTATCTGCTGTCTGCATAAGATAAGCTAGTCAGTCTCTACAAAAAAGAATAGATGGAGACAGTTCTGACATCAGAAATGTCAATACGGGGGGGGGGGGGGTTGCGGTACCCGTGGATTCACTTATCTGAGGAAACTTACCTTTATTTCTTTAGCACTAGCACCAAGTCAGTGCGGTTCTTGCTTACACTGAATGCTAAGCAGCAGCGTGCTGCTTATAGCACAGAGCCTGAATGATTCTAGCAAGGAGCCTCGGTGCTCCGAATGAATGAATGAGAAAGGCTCTGAATGTTAACAGGAAGCAGCAGGGCCATTCAGAGGAATTTTATCAGGGGGTACAGAGTTTCTTTTGGGCCCCTTCCCTACATATGAATTTGGTTCCTGTGCCCCTTTTTTTTTGCTCCAGGGCCCCCCTTTTGACCCATTTTTTGCCCTGGACCCGGATACAAATTACCCCCTTAACCCTCCTCTCAGAGGCCCTGGGAAGCGGAAACCTTCCTGTTAACATTCAGAGCCTCTCTAGCACTGAGGCTCCTTGCTAGACTCATTCAGGCTCTGTGCTATAAGCAGCACACTATTGCTAGCATTCACTGTAAGCAAGACCAGTGTAAGCAAGGCTTGGCACCAGGGCTAAAAATAAAAAATAAAGGTAAGAGGCGTGGGGACGCTTGTCCCATTCACGGTTTTCAAGTACCCGCTGAAGGTATCCCCGCAGATACAGTGGGCCCCCTTGTATTCAGAAATCAGTAGGAGAACATTTTAGCATGCTTAGACAGTCTGCTGTAGATCTTAAGGTGACAATTCTTCAAAAAAAAACAAAAACAAAAAACTCCAGGAGATTAAACAGTGAATAATTTGAATTCACATGCAATGTCCTTTTACTAGTCAACCAGTAGCTCTGAATCTTACATTTTAGTTATTGTGTGCGCGCACATCTGGTATGTTCCTTAAGACCACCAAGAGCTGACCATTTTTACTATGACAAAACCCCTGTAAGTTCGAAGTCATTACAGAAGAGAATGGTGTGTGCACATTTCTGACCTGCTCATGAATAAGCATATATGGCTACACAATAAGCTTCACCAACCACAATCAAAGTGAAATTATGCTATTAGTCTACATGGAACTTTGTAGTAGGAAGAGGCCTTTTCAGTCATCATGCATGTACAGTCTTAATTATTTAAAATGTGTACCCGAACAAGAGAGCAGAGTGGAGACACAAATGCAAAATAATAGCAGGCTGAAGCAGCTGGGGGGAAATTGACATTGGAGAAGGGAGGAAATGGGAAGACAGACTATGGCATCCTTCAGGATGCTATCTCTTAACCACAGCTAAGAAACTATATCTGCACCAATCGTTAGCTTTGCTAAGAGACTGAAGTTTGTATAGCAAGTGAAAGATTATTTCACTATTATTATTTTTGCTCTTATTGTGACTGGTTCTGGAGCTCCCGATATAGCTCCACCCAAGTCAAGGATTTATGCAATCAAAGCATGGTTTTTACATGAAAATTTATCACATCATTACTGTGAATAAATGGTAGCTCTTCTTTGCATAACCTAATGTCAGCAGGAGGTGGCCTGTAAAGGGTACAATAGTCTTGTTTAAAATAAAGAGGAAGAACCAAAACCAGCAATTATCTCTGAATAGAGAAACAAAGGAAAATGAAAATGTCAGAAGACTAAATGTTAGAGATGAAGATCTGTTATTCCCCCCCACCCCCACCACATACATGAGAAGGACAGAAAACCCAGAACTCTCAACTTTATTTATAATGGAAAAAATAAGGGGGGGGGGACAGCCAAAGGAAAAAAAATGCATTTAGCAAAAGTAAAATATATTTTGAATGTATAAAGTCTTAGTAAGAAATTAGTTATTCCCCTTTCAGTTAAGCAATCTAACGTTTGCATTTATTAGCCTCTGTGATAATAGTACATATTGGCTAGAGTACTGGGGAGGCTTGTTGCTGCCTGCAGTAGAATAACACTCAGAATATCAATGACTTTCAGCTCTCTCAAAGATCATTTGTACAAGGCATTTGAAAGCAGTGCAGTTGTCATGGCAGCTAAACCAGAGATGAAAGAAGGCTGAACTTACAGTAAGACCATGTGTAGGCTGAAACATGTAGCACTGAGCATTTGTTTGATTCTATTATCAAGCTCAATGACACAACATTCTCTCCAGCTAACATCCAGTTAGCTTTAGCATAACCACATGACAAAGGATAAATATCTAAATAGGCTGTTTCTCTGAAGAAGATTAATTCACCTCAACTTAGCTATGCAGTTTGACAAGGTAAATACCCAACTCTTCCCTAAGCTTGTCTGGTTAGCAGCAATATCTCCCTTCTGTACAGGTTTTTCTTCTTGTAAAGATTCTCTCCTTTTGCTGGGTTCTTTGGGAGTTTAACACAATGCTTACCCTAGGAGAAGTTGTATCCTGAATGGACAGCATTCAACCTTTTGTGGTATTCATTGTACAGTAGCTAGGTGCATGTTCTCATTATGAAGCTACAAAAGAAAACACTATACCCAGATAAGTTCTACAGGTTTCTCTTCTCTTTGCTCCCCTTTCTTTGTCTACCTGTGCTCTCATCTAGGCTGATCTACACCGCACTTCTCCCAGTGCGTCCCGGGCGCATGCGGTGTGTGCAGAGTGGTGCAACGTCTTTAACCGATCACCATGGAACATGGCGAGCTGTGCACTCCCGAGTTCCGTTGCGAGCAGCCGTGGACCATGTTCATGATTTAGAGAGGGCGTGACGCGGAGCAAATTGTTTGACCAATGGGATGAGAGGGGGGTTTCAGCCAATCAGCGTTGAGCTTTATTACAAGGCGGGACAAACAGGAGGGAGAAGCGCGTAGAAGAAACTGGTGGAGCCTAGGACAGCGTTTCGGGCAGGGCGTTCTGTCCCCTACGCTTGCGTGCCTCCCAACGCAAGTGCAATGCAACAGGAGTGGGTGTAGATGACCTTAATACTGCGAGTCACTGTGTAGTGCCAGACATCTATATACAGTACTAATATGAAACCCAGGTATTTGTATAGCTATCGGGTTGTACAGACAACAGGGCCCCCCACAGACAAGGTAGTGGTTTCTACATACTCAAGAGACTACCTAGGTAAAGAGAAGTTTATAAATTAATTTTAAAAAGCAAAAGAGGGGAGCAATCTGATGCAGACTAAGCATACACAGGAGTCACGTTTAGGCATCCATTGGGAAAAACCAACTGTGGAGGGAATTTATCTGCTTGAGTTACAGCGCAATCCTATCCAACTTACACCTCTGGTGTAACCAGCGGCGGGCAGGGCAGGAGGCTTTGGAGGGGAGGGGAGGGGAGGGGAGGGGAGATTTAAATTCCTTTTGAAGGGGATTTGAATCCCTTGTCCATTCTGGGGCCTCCTGTTCTTGCTGCACCACTGTTTACACCGGTGGTGTAAGTTAGATAGGATTGTGCTGCCAATTGGCCATTAGCGGTGGGGAGATGCAACGTTTTGTTGCAGATTCCTCTTAGTTATCTATATACTAGGCACTCAACCAGAAACAGATACAGTTTCCCAATTAAAAGGAGTGTGAAGAAAAAAGAAAAAGGAGTGTGAAGATCAGAAAAAACGGAATTCCTACCTGGGAATGTCCTATTCTGGGAAGAGGAAAGGGTCATTCTAACTCATGGGTTATGCCCCTCCTCCTTCACGAGTCAGAGCTGGTCAGCAGACTTGGACTCCTCTCCGGGGGGCATCCAATTCCCCAGTCTGGAACTGAAGAGCTGAGAAAAAGGTGTCCTCCATCACCAACACCGTCATCCGTCCGACGAACATGTACGTATCAGAATGAAAAAACAGGGAGGAGAGAAAACAGAAAACAAAGAGGGAAAACACACCAACGGAAAGGAAGCCCCGCGTCCCGAACACCCAGAGGGAGAACGATCGGAACCTCCACAGAACAAAGGTAAGTCCCTCAGGAAAAACTGATAGTCCCCCGAGCCGCCCACACATAACAGAGGTGGGCCGAATGACCCTTTCCTCTTCCCAGAATAGGACATTCCCAGGTAGGAATTCCGTTTTTCTCTGGAAGGAGGAAAGGGTCATTCTAACTCATGGGACGTACCAGAGCAGTACCAGATAGGGTGGGCAAAGGACAGCGGCTCGGGATTTAGGCCACTACCCTCTGTAGCACCTGCCTACCGAAACGTGTACCAGCGGACCATGCCAGGTCCACCCGATAGTGTCTGGTGAGCGTGTGCGGAGAAGCCCATGTAGCTGCCCTGCAGATATCCGCGAGGGAGTCGGCCCCGTCGAATACCGCAGAGGCCGCCGCGCCCCGCACCGAGTGTGCCGTGATACCCTCCGGTGGTTCGAACCGGAGGATCGGTAGGCCAGAACTATGGCCTCCCTCAGCCACCGGGAAATGGACGTTGAGGAAGCTCTCAGTCCTTTCCTGTGTCCCTGAAAAGTAACGAAAAGGGATTCAGAGACGCGGAAGTCTTTAGTCCTGTTGGTGTAGAACCTGAGAGCGCGGCGGACATCTAGAGTGTGCCACTGCCATTCTTTGGCATTAGATGGGTTCTGACAGAAGGATGGCACGACAATTTCCTGCGACCGGTGAAACACCGAATTAACTTTCGGAACGAAGGCCGGATCCGGCCGCAGAACCACTCTATCTTTATGAAAAACACAGAGTCCCGAATTGACTGACAGGGCACCCAATTCGGACACTCTCCTAGCTGAGGTAACAGCTACAAGGAAAACCGTTTTAAGGGTCAGCTCTGCCAGGGACGACGTTGCCATGGGCTCGAAGGGGTGCGAAGTGAGGGCCACCAGAACGCGGTTAAGATCCCAACTCGAGATTCTGTGTACGGGTGGGGGTTTAGTCAGTGCCACACCCCGCAGGAAGCGTTTAACGTGGGGGTGAGTTGAGACCTTGTGACTTCTGCTCGCCCCCAGGGTGGTATTCAACGCCGCTACTTGTCTACGGAGAGTGTTTGTACTTAGCCCCTTGTCCATCCCATCCTGAAGAAACTCCAGGATGTGTTTGACCTTGGGATTTGTGGCTACTATGCCCCGGTCCCAGCACCATTCCACAAATGTACGCCAGGTGGAACTATACGAGTTGTAGGTGGACGCTCTCCACGACGCCATGAGTGTGTCTAGGATCCTATCGGAATATCCGTGGGAGCGCAAGGTCTGCCGCTCAACCTCCATGCAGTCAGCCGAAACATGTGAGGTTGAGGGTGGCGCAGGGGTCCCTGGCATAGCAGGTCTGGCCTGACGGGCAGTTCCCATGGATCGTCGACTGATAGATTTATGAGATTGGGGAACCACGGTCTTCTTGGCCACTTCGGAGCTATCAGGATCACATCTGCCTGAAACCGATTTACCCTGCTGAGGACTTTCGGGAGAAGCGCCATTGGGGGAAATGCGTACAGGAGACCGTCTGGCCAGTGAGCATGCAGGGCGTCCACTGCTTCCGCCCCCGCCTCCGGACCCATCGAGTAGAACCGAGGGACCTGGGTGTTGTCTTTTGTGGCGAAGAGGTCTACCTCTGGTTGTCCGAAGCGTCTGGAGACTTGACGGAACACCTGCGGATTGAGTTGCCATTCCGCCTCCCTGAGCGCACGCCGGCTGAGCCAGTCGGCCGAAGTGTTGTCCACTCCGGCCAGATGTTCCGCCCGCAGTGATGCTAGGTTGAGCTCCGCCCAGGCCGCGAGTCGACTGGCCTCCCTGGCTAACCGCGAAGACCTCGTCCCCCCCGTCTGTTGATGAAGGCCTTCGCGGCGGTGGTGTCCATCCGTATCAAAATGTGTGACCCCGACACCCGGTCCCTGAAGTTTTGCAGCGCCAGACGGATGGCTCGGAGCTCGAGCACGTTTATGCTGTAACGGGATTCCATTGCGGACCATGATCCCTGGGTCATGGCGGACGTCATGACTACCCCCCACCCCAGGAGACTGGCGTCCATGGTCACCACCGTGCGTGTTGGTTGAACAAGGCTGGTCCCCTGCACCAGTCGGCCCTCGTCCATCCACCACCTCAGGCTTTGGCGCACTGAAACCGGGAGGGATAACAGACGGTGTTTCTGTCTCTCTATCAGACGCTGGTGAGGCAGAAGGAACCTTTGGAGGGGTCACGTGTGCCCGGGACCAGTCCACTATGTCCTGGCAGGACACCATAAGGCCTTGGAGAGACGCCATGGACATCACGTCCACCCGCTCGGATCTCCCAACCAGGTGGAGCGCTTTGAGAATCTTGTCCCGCCTTTCTGGTGACAGTGAGACCTGGAAGGAGTCGGTGTCCAGCAGGAGGCCTAGGTGCACCAGCGTCCGAGAGGGAATCAGGGAGCTCTTTTCCAAATTCACTACAAAACCCAGACTCCGAAGGCAGTCCATAGTTAAATCTAGGTTCGTCAATGCCTGTTCCCTGGACGGTGCCTTGACCAAAATGTCGTCCAGGTAGGGGTACAGGGAGACCCCCTTCAGACGAAGCACGGTATTGAAAATGGAGGTCGCCGTAGCAAAAACGTAGGAACCTGCGGTGCGACGGCAGGATGGGGACGTGGAGGTAGGCTTCCGATAGGTCCAATGAGACCATGAACTCGCCCTGGTTCAATGCCGCCGCAATTGACCTCCACGTCTCCATCCTGAACTTTCTCCGACGCATGAAGCGATTTAGTCGCTTCAAATCCAGGATCGCCCTCCAGGAACCGTCCTTCTTCGGGACCAGGAAGAACACCGAATAGAATCCCGATCCCTGATGTCGTTTGGGCACCGGTTCTATGGCTCGGATGTCGAGCAGGTGTTGGATCGCGTGTAGCTTTTGTTGGTGTTTCTCCGGGTCCCGTGAGAAAGGGACGTGTCAAAAACGATCCCTGGGGCGCCTGGTGAGTTCCAGGGAGTACCCCTGAGAAACTGTGGTGATCACCCAGGCGTCCATGGACACCTCTCTCCACTTTTCCGTGAAGTGTTTGAGACGCCCGCCGATACTTAATGAGGAGGCGTCTGACCTGGCGTCAGGTCCCCCTGTGATCCTTCTGGGGTTTGGAGGAGCTGGACGAGTACCGTCCCTGTGGGCGACCTTTCGGGAAGACCCTACTACCCTTGTTCCATTTACTCTTGTTTCGAGCCCCGTCCCGGGGGCGGTAGGGGGCACGAAAGGGCCGCTGGGAGGCAGGCTTTGGCTTGGTAGCATCCTTTTTACTCGACGGTAAAACCTTTTGTTTGTCTTTGTTCTCGACCAGCATGGGCTCCATGGCTTGGCCAAACAATTTGTCACCCTGAAACGGGATGCCCACCAGCCTGTACTGGGAAGTGGTGTCACAATCCCACTGGCGCAGCCAAATATTCTTCCTAGCCACGATATTGGACACAATGGCTCTGGCGCTAAACTGTAGGGAATCCAGGGAGGCGTCTGCAGAGAATGCCGACGCCAAAGCAATCTTTTTTAAACAGCTTTTGGCACGACTAGATAAATTTGGCTCGGTGGCCGCAAGATCTTCCGCCCACGAGAAGACCGCCTGAGACATGATGGTATTGGCAGTGGCGGCCCTGAGGGTATGTGACGATGCCTCGAAGGATCGTTTCAGGGAGGCCTCGACCCATTTGTCACAGGCATCCTTCGGCCCGCCCTCCCCCTCGGACGGGATAACGGCAGCCGAGGATAACGCCACAACTGGGGCATCGACCGTGGGGGTCTTGAGCGCTGTCATCACGTGATCCAGGAGAGTATAAAACTTATTGACTAACTTGGAAGAGTGTTTGGGGTGAATGGGAGTGGCCCATTCTGCGTCCACAATCCTTTTAAAAGCGTCCGGAAAAGGTACTACAGTTGGTTTTACGGGACCTTGTGGCAGCAATTTTGAGGTGGAGGCCTTAGCGGCCGGAGCCTCTTGTGGGGTGGTATCAGTGGAATGTAGTTCGAGTGTCTGAACGGCCTTCCCCAGAACCCTAGTGAAGAGCTCTGCCGGGAAGAGCCTACTGGCCTGCTGCTCCCGCTGAGCCTCCTCATCTTCACCCGAAAGTTCCCCGTCTTCCTTGCCCGAGCTAGGAGAGGAAGACTCCGGGGACTCCATGGATGACGCTGGGGACAGAGTATCCCTTGACCTCCGCCTGCGTGAACTCTTCTTAGAGTGGTGTGACTTATGAGACCTATGTGAAGACTTCTTATGGCGTTTGCGAGGCAGTAGGACATAATCCTCGGAGGCCCTGCTAGTAGAGAATTCAGTTGCGCTGTGGGATCCATGACGTTTATGTGCTTGTCTTTTATCCTGTTTAACTTTTTGGGGTGAAACTGTGGGCGCGGGAGGTGTTAAGGCATTGGCCACAGTGGCTTGAATGAGCTGCAGGATCCTGGCCTCCGTGGGATCCCAGGGATCCCACGTGCCAGGGATCCCGCAGCTGTGGAGGGGCCTTCCCCTCCTTTGCCGCAGGCAGAATCCGGCTTGGACACCATCCCAAGGCCGTTCGCCAGGTGAGAAGGCAGGTTACCCCCCCTTCGCTTGCAGATCGTAGCGTGGGTGTGGGAAAATCAGCGCCAAAATGGAGACCAAAGGCAGGAATGCAGGGCTTCTCCCCCCCCCCGCCTGCAGAGCGGTAGCGCGGCAGCGGGAAACAAGCGCCAAACAGAGCCCAAGACGAGTAGGTAAAGGCTTCCCCCCCCCGCCTGTAGAACGGTGGCGTGGGAGCGGGAAAGGAAGCGCTAGGCCAGAGCGATCGAGCGCTATATTTCCTCTGTGGGTCCGGGCAAAGATGGCCCCGTCGCTGGCTGCTTGGCATGCGATCGTCGGCGATACAATGAATGGAGAGCTCCCAGGCACGCCCCGCAGTAGCGTAGCGCGTGCTGGGAGAAGAGGAAGTGAAACCCCCCCCCCAGGGACAGTAGGCCGAAGCGGAGCAAAAAGCGGGAGCCGAAGAGACAGGGGAACGTTACCGCTTTGAACTGTAGAGGCTCTTCGCGCTGTCCCAAGCGCCACACCGCGTGACTGGTAGGTCGCCGCTGGCTGCCGCCCCGCGGCTATGCCGCTGTCCTCCCAAGCACTCTGCCCCCAAAAGGTAGGTCAGTAGGTGGGAGAGGGGGTTAGGAACGAAGATACAGAAGATTGAAGATTGCTTGCAGAGAAAAAACGCTGAGCAAGAGCCTGAGAAAAAACCAGCTGCTCTCTGGAGAGTCAGAGCTAGACTGGGGAATTGGATGCCCCCCGGGGAGGAGTCCAAGTCTGCTGACCAGCTCTGACTCGTGAAGGAGGAGGGGCATAACCCATGAGTTAGAATGACCCTTTCCTCCTTCCAGAGAATAAAGATGGCTCTGGCGCTGTGGTAAAAGAAATGCCTAAAATAGTGGTAAAAGCCTGCTATTGAACACAGAAACCCAGGCTTGGTCTTATGACTTACTACATTTTGAATCCTTATGTGCCACCCCAGGTGGCTGCACGTTTCCTTCTTTTACCAACCCTATTAAATTATCTGTCATTAGCCATGCGTCAGTGCAATTGCTGGAAACTACCAGCATTAGCAATGTATCCCCATCCATCAAGGCAAGACCACTGCTGAAAAAGCAATGGGGGAAGTCACCAGTTGCTATGAATTCTATCAACTTCCAGAGTTGTAGTCACAATACTAACACCCACTAACTAAAGAGAATACAGTACTTGATGCATGTGACGACATGGACTCTAGAATAGTTTAAACAAAACATGGGCTGTAAATGTAACAGCAGAAGCACCAGTGAATCAATAGTACTTTGGCACTGTGAAGTCTGGTGCTGCAATTCCAGGCCAAGTCAGAAAAATTGCCACACACAAGGTCTTTAAAGAAATGGAAGGACAATGAGAAGAAGACACTAGACTACAATACAATCATTTGGCCACAGCGTTGTCTAGATTTTCCTTATTAACTAAGGGAACAAATGAAGTCCATTCCAGAGAAAATGAAAGCAACCTAAAATCATGTAGATCTTGCCCTATGAATTGCAATATTGTAGAAATATTTGAATACACAGTGCTTTATTGTGTTTCAGTTGACACAACAGAAGATTTCTCATGCCTAATAGCACACAAAGCAATCCCTAGCATTTGCACAGTTCTTGATTTCCTTGTACAGGACTCCAAAATTGTGTTATTTTAATTCTTCACATTGGGTTCCTTAGTTCACTGTCCACCAAGTAGTCCTGACTTCAGCCCATGTCACGTAGTCTTAAATCACATTTGAATACTCTGGGACCCCCCACAGATACCAAAATCTGTGGATGCTCTGGGACACACACACCCCCAGATACAAAAATCTGTGGATGCTCAAGTCCCTTATACAGTACAAGCAAAGTACTCAAATCCCCCCACCCACCCCAGGTCATGCTCATGTCTCACCTCTCTTCATTTGGGAATGCTTTGCAAAAGGAAGTTTTTTCGCTTTGCTACAGAACGCTGCGGAAAAGGAAGCAGCCAGTGAGATTGCTAGACTCATACCTGCTAGACCAACACTACAGGAGGCAACAGAGATAACGCTAACAGGAAGTGGATAGCAAAGGACAGCGAGAATGCTAGACTTCAGTTCCTGTTGGCGTTCTGTTGCCTCACCTCCTGTAGCATTAATTTAGCAGCTATGAGTCTAGCTATGTCACTGTCTGCTCCCTTTTCCACATCATTCTTGTAGCAAGTGAAAGTGAAAAAAGCTTCTGTAGGAAGTGAAAAAACTTCCTTTTGCAAAGCATTTGCAAATGAAGAGATGAGTCATCAGCTCAATGGAGGGAGGGGGAATTTGTGAACCCCGGTTGATTAAATCTGCTGATGCAAAGCCCGTGGATATGGAGGGCCCACTGTAGTCCACACACTTCAGTCATGGACAGCACAAGTATTAATGACTTATTACCACTTCCATAAACTGCTTCTTGATGCACATTGATTTTTAGTTCTTGTTCAATGAGTTAGTTTCATAATTATTTTTAGGTTTATACATCTGAAATATCAAAATTAAGCCTTTCTGAACAAGCAGCAAGCACTACAGAACCCCTCTCCCCCTAAAAAGATTTTCCAGCCACGTTTAATGCTCTCCACAGTAACCTCCTATTTAATACAGTTCTGTTTGTTTCCATTTGTTTGTAAGTCCCTTTACTGAAGCAGATTTTTCTGTATTCATTTCACCAAGAAATAAATCACAGTTCACTCATAAGCTAAATTCACAAACCCAGGCAGCTGTGCTATTCTTGTATATCTTGCATCTAGATCCCCGGTGGATTCATTCCAGAATAGTTGCGTTGCTTCCTAGGTGCAGTCATGGAGTAACAGACTCCTAAAACTTGGCTCACTCTCAAGACGACTAAAACAAAGTTGTACTGTTTAAAGACTAATACTGCATGTCATTCCTTCTTTCAAAAGGGAAGAAAGCCTCAACGGAAGGGAAAGCAGCCCTCGACCTCAGTTGCAAACTACAGTCAAACATCAAGCCAAGGAAGACAGTGAAATTCTCTTTTGTACAAAATTGAATGCCACCTACAACCTTGGACAATGTTAATGCCTTCAAGAACTTCAAGGAAACAGGATATGGTTTAATGTTTTGACAGAGGAAATGCTCGGCTTAAATAGACAAAAGAAAGGAAGCTTGGGTGTACAGCACACCCGATAATAATTGGAAATGTGTGTATGTGTTTAGCTGAGTGATAATGACAAGCAGTTCAAGCAGAAACACTCTGAGTGAAGCAGTTCCTGCTCTCCATACACTGTTGAAATAGAATGCTAGGTTCAGCAACAAACCCCTCTATTGTCTTCATCAAGATAGGTGTCAGCAATCTTCCAGGACAACATAGCTTCTTAGAACATATTGCGGTTGTTTTCCTGACAACTGAAATTTGGAATGAACCACCCAATTGTTCCATTTATCCCAAATGTGTTTTTCTAATTACCATCCTTTGCCTTTCCTAATTCAAAAGATAAGTCTTCCACCCTCATCACTTCACAACACCAACATGCCTATTATTAGTTCCCAGTAGCAATGTATGGTTGCGAGAGTTGGACCATAAGGAAGGCTGAGCGCCAAAGAACAGATGCTTTTGAACTGTGGTGCTGGAGAAGACTCCTGAAAGTCCCTTGGACTGCTAGGAGATCAAATCAGTCAATCCTAAATGAAATCAACCCTGACTGTTCCCTGGAAGGACAGGTACTGAGGCTGAAGCTCAAATATTTTGGCCACCTAATGCGAAGAGAGGACTCTCTGGAGAAGACTCTGATGCTGGGAAAGATTGAAGGCAAAAGGAGAAGGGGAAGGCAAAGGATGAGATGGTTAGACAGCATCACCGATGCAACGAACATGAAAATGAGCGAACTCAGGAAGAAAGTGGAGGACAGGAAGGCCTGGCGGGATAAGGTTCATGGGATCACGAAGGGTCGGACACGACTTAACGACTGAACAACAACAACACTGTTCAGAGGAGCTGCCTGCAACTATTGTGTTTATAGTTCAGGGCCTTAAAATGCAACGAAAACACTGCTATAGAATAGGTCAACAACTCATTTCTCATTTCATATCTGCCACCAATGAGGGCAGACCTGGACTTCAAAACGTCTCAGCAGCCTAGTATAAAGTAGGTGGTGAAAAAGGCACTTTGATCCCTTACTGCTGAATAGCATTGCTTGCTCAGTCTGCAGTTTTGCTTGCTCTCAAAGTATCACATGTGCACTTTTATAAAAAGAACCTGGATGAAGCAAGTGAAGGGAAAGGGCTGTGTGCATGTATGTAATTGTTGCCACAGGAGTTTGGTGGAGGGTCATATATTAGTAGGGCCATTGGGGGATATGAGCCCCCAGCCAGCAGTTTTAGCAAATTGTAAAAAAAAAAAAAAAAGGTGTACCTTGACAAGCACCTTCTCAGTGTGCCGTGAGATGAAGAAGGTTGGAAAAAAAAAAGCATTTGATTTGGCACTTGAGATATGAAGGAAGCTAGCGGTCCAATCCTATGTGGGTCTGCTGCCAGCAGAACACGCATTCTGCTGGCAGCAACTTGCCTTACGACAATTATAAAATGCACTCCGGCAGTGCATGAACTCATGTGCTTGCTGGAGCACCGGCAGGAAGGTCAGGGCCTTCTCCTGCATGCTGGAGGATCGCCGGACACCCACTGAGGCAGGTAGAATGGCAGGAGAGGTGGGCGGAATGAAATAGAGTTGGGCTATAAATTATCCAACAATTTACATCTCAGCATCTATATTCCCCCTAAGGGTTGCTGAGCAGTGGCATGATAATGTCTTCCAATGTTCAATGATGACATGATCCTATTGTCACCACTGACTTCCAGTTCGGCTAAGCTCCAAGCTGCCTAGCTGCACAGCTTACCGAGAACACTGCTCAACAGCTTTCTCCATAAAGTATTAAGTGTTAACACAACTGCACAAATAATTTGCTTTCAAAAACCAAACATTTTAAAGTGGTATTACTGAATAAATAACAAAGGGATGGGGCAAAAAAAGAAAAAGGTCATCCTCCTCATACGAACTTCCAGAAGCATCTGGCTGGCTGCTACTGGAAGCAGAATGCTTCATTAGATGTACTTTGGTCCAATTCAACAAGGCAATTCTTGACCAAATGATGACTGCGCAAGATTGTAGTCATAAGGCCATTCTCCACAGGAGATGTGTGTATAATGCACCAAAAAGCCCAGTGTGATCAGGCGGCAAAGTGGTGGCCATGCATATAATATAATCTAGACTACACTTTTGACTAAGAAGTGGATCAGTTTTAAGATTTTGGAAGAGAGCACACCCAAAAAAACATATCAAGTGCTAACAATCAACAGTCACATCATTGTGCCATTTGAGAATGAGCCTAATATCTAATTATGAGAGACAACAGTGAAAAAGAACGGAGACAACCCCTGCTGTTCCACGGGAATCTGAAACGAGTAAGAAATTAAACTGCAATATTGAATCTTGCTCTGCTGTCTGATCATCCAGGGAAAAAATTGGCATTATGCCCAGAACAAGCCTAAGACAGTCTGACAATGCAGAAAGGTTGAACAATCAGAGTGGCTTGGTTATGATTGCTCAGAGCACTATGGCATGTAACGGTTTAAGAACACACCAGAATCCGTGGTTTAATATTCCAGAACAAGTACAAAACAGATTTGTAGGTGCCTCTTATTGAGCACTTTACAACTTATGCATAGAGTATACATTAACCACATTGGAAACAATTTGAATTATTTTTCATAACTGAAAACATCATTTAATAAGCAACAAATGTTTTGTAGCTTGTACCAGACAGATATGTCTTCATTAAACACATTGCAAAAATCTCTACAGAAATCATTCTACTCTTTCCTCCCAAAGGGTAACAAGGATATCTGCCAACAAGTGCCAAACATTACAAGGCTTATTATTTATTAATACACCCACAGTTGTCTAGAGATGATGACATTTCATTTTAAGGTTAGGACAATGCTGTGCATTTTGATCTAAATTTACTCCATCTCCCAAACATCTCCCAAACTTGCTGCCATGCTTTCTAAAGAATCTATAGCAAATCAGGCCTATTTAGTTTCTTCCAGGGATTGGATGTGAGGGCTAATGTTGAACATACTTTGAAGGCACCAGGGATGATGTTACAAGGGGGTAAATTTTGGTTGCACACTAGGAGAATCTTCTGAACTGTAAAGGTCAGGACCACAATGGAACCAATTACCTGGGATGGGTGGACTTTCCCTTGCTGTAAGTGATCAAATAGAGGCTGAACAGCCCATTTGTTGCAGATGTTCTAAGTTTCTTGCATCAAGCAGGGAGACTATATATGGCCTAGGCTATAAGGCCCTTTCAAACTCTAGGATTCTATTCTGTGTTGGGTTTTTTTTTCAGTAGCTATCCCATTTTCCATAATTTTATTTTTAGTATATTTCTTTTCTCTTTACTCAAAACCATCACTTGGAACACCCAGTCTTCTCAGAAAATGGGACTAATCAGTGTAAACTGAGACAGATGTAATTGCGAAATTAACTGTAGACAATGACAGAAAGGGAATGATATATCTCCGCAGCATACACTTTGGGTGCCCTTATCCCATCTAGGTGCTTTCATGCCAGATAAGTTTGTTCTAGCATTTAAAAGGGCATAATGCAGCGAAGAAAACTATGTTTCTTCTATCAATCGGAACATAAGCTTGCATACTGTATTCAGTTCACAGCATTAACTACAAGAAGGAAAAAGAGAAGAGGATATAAGCTAATTTTCAGCTTCAGCATGTGATTTGCTGCATGCTGACAAACTATGGAATGAGGTGTAGGATTTCAGTCACAAGGGACGATAGCCACCCTTGCTCTGATGCTGGGAGTCAACATTGCCCCGTAGCAGAACAGAAGCAGTAATCTGTATTCTATTTTAAAAATAGAAAGCTAGGAGACGTTCATATATTTACTTGGCAAGCACTGAAATGTATCATAATGCATTTTTAAGACTGTATGTTTGACAGCCAAGCATATACTGTATTCTGCATGTTGGCTGGAAAGTGTATTTAGTTGAGATGTTTTGTTTGTGTAAATCTCTTTATGCAGCTTTGTTTCTATTTGCCAAGGTAGTGCAAATAGAAACAAAGCTGCATAAAGAGATTTACACAAACAAAACATCTCAACTAAATACACTTTCCAGCCAACATGCAGAATACAGTATATGCTTGGCTGTCAAACATACAGTCTTGACTAATGAAAAACACAGTTTAGCAACCGCCATCCAATTTAATAACAAATGCATATTAAAATAGGTAGAGAGGCAGTTCATACATTTTTTGCTTGTGAGAGCAGAAGATAACATGTGTCATCAACTATACATGCTAGGATGTGAGTCATGCTACATCTTCCTTTCCTGTTACAGTCATTAATGTCTGACTTCAGCTGCTATTTCCAATAGTCAGGTTATCAGGAACGTGGCCAAGATTTCAACTTGTTCTCTCTTTGACAAGAAGCCAATGTTTGAAACACTACAGATACAGAAAACACGAATACTTCATTTGTAGTACAAAGTAATGAGGGCTGATTTACATATTGTGGTCACCACATGGAAGCCTCTTGGGCAGCCCAATCCTGCCTAAGTATCTGGTGGGCAGCCCAGCTATTTCGCTGGCAGAGGTCGGAGGAGGCAGTGTAATGGCGGATCTGGAATGGGAAGGGGACGGGGATATGGCGACCACCATGCCTGCCCCCCCCGGCCAACTCAGTCAATGGCCCCCTCTCTCACCACCCCTGCCGGGGGATCACTTACCTTCTCCGACGGCCACATGAGCGATCTGGCGGCAGAGTGAGGGCGGCTGGTACAGAGGCGCTGGCTGCCCTTACTCTAAAGTCATTGCCAACGTGCTTTACGGCATGTTCACGATGGCTTAGAATGGCAGAGCGCTCGCTCCGTTCTCTCTTTCGTCAGGATTGCGCCCTAAACCTTTCACTGTGAATAGCAAATGACAACTTCTTTGCAAGTGGCAGTTTGGTTGATTTTTTTCCATGTCACTACAAACAAGAGGCTGGGGCGGCCCATGAAGGAAAAACACCCCACAGACACCTGCATTGTCTGTGGCATGCCACTGTACATTGGTGACTTGCTATGTTGGCAACAGCTGCTATCCAAAAGCAATTTAAAAGTGGTCTTCAAGTAGTAATTGAACCATTTCAGCCGCAACACCTGCCTAATGAAGATGAAAATAACTGTTCAGTTATCCTGGTGGAAGAATTACCCTGCTGCCTTCCTAAGCAGAACTGTCTTAAAAAAGGACTTTAAAAAAATTGCTGCTGTTACTTTGGTTTGATTTTTTTTAATGAAATTTAAAACAAAGTAAATGTAGGCTCACTATGGTATTCCAGGATGTATTCCAAAGCAGAGTTCTTCTATTAATCACTCACATTTATAGTTAACTAATTTAACATTGCTAAAAAATATAGTAATTCATTACATTTGTTGGAAGTTAATTTCATTACTTCACAATAAGTTTTGTTTTTGTAATCAGCATGAGTATCAAACCTGTAAAACCTATAATGTTAATGTTTTAAAATACTGTACTTGATAATATTTTACCATTGTACACAATACAATAGTGCAAGTAAAATGACACCATGCTTCAGCCTTAGAGTCCAAGCACAACACAAAAACCAGACTGCATAATGTCAAGGATGGGCTCACACCTCAACTAGCAATTGCCCATACCTCTGTAGAGGGAGGATCACCTTACATTTTGAAGATAGTGATCACTGGCTTCATCCTGCTAGTAATCTTAGGGACAATCTACATGTGATGTTAATAACAAACTGCAAGCACAGCAATGCTATATGACATATAGCTTGGTCTTTATCTGCTTTAGTTTATTCCCCAGTTAACACTTTTAGAAAGGAATTTTCAGCTAACTCTCACTGAATGAAAATTAAAGGGGAAAGTGCTCATTTTAACAATTACAAAATGAGGATTTGGGGACATTAAAAAAACCACTGCATACATTCCAAGCTGAAAACATTCAGAATTTCATATATCTAATAATAATAATAATAATAATAATAATGGACCTCGGGCAAGAGGCCAAAACATTGGACTCCTTTAACTTAAACTTGTCTGATTTTAACCTGTTTGAGAGATTTTTTTAGTGCTTACTTTTACGGTGGCTCTACTGAAAGTTTCTACGTGTTTTATCAGTGAGTTTTGGTTGTTTTACAGTTTAAAATACATGGCTATCTTACCCATAAAACCTGTTTCGTGTAATATTGTAGCTGGCCATGATAGCTTCCATTCTAAAAAGAACATAATGTTACCACAATCATTACTGTTAGGAGTATAATTCTGTTCACTATCAAAAACAAAAACATTCTCATTTTTAAAAAAGTTAATGGCCAAGACTAATCTTTCTTAAGTGCAATATTATAAAGGGAACGCTCCAATTACTGCTACAAGCAAATCAAGATTGCTGTTCAAAGGAAAGAAGAATACAACCTCTTATGAAAAGAAGAATACAACCTCTTATGAATAGGGAGATCACATCATTGTGCTGACAAACATGCGCTCCTGCCAAGTAGAAAGAGCAAAGGTCTCACAGAATTAACACACATTACAAAGGAAAGATTCATTAAGGAAAAAAGCCTGGACCACAGGGCACTGCAAATTTTAATGATGAAGGTTCAAGTGCTTGAGAAATAGGGAAAATTGCAAGTTCAAACTGAACTGAAATATTTTTAAAAAACGCCAAGATTAATTTTTGCTTCTCCATTGACAATGAGGATGTTTCCTCCTACAAATCACTTGATCAGATACCTTGGAGTTCTACAACTAGGATGGAGTTATATTAGATTTGTATCAAGCAAACAAAAACTTTACTAATTGAACCACACACACACACACACACACACACACACACACACAAGAATTACTAAGGAATATTTTTACATATTCATTCTGACAAGGCCGAAAATCTCAAAATTACCTTCCACGAAATTGGTTTATATTATGTGTTTGTATCAATTCACAAAGCTGCACTGACACTCACATCTAGCAGCTGTTCTTTAAAATCTTACTCACTGTCTGAAGTCAAAAACAAACATTACCTATTTTACAGAGCGTCTCACAGAATCTGAACCCACCAATGGAAACTTGTTAGGCATAAACCAGCTGCAGGAGAAATTCAGAAAGTTTTCCTAGACTATCTGTAAATTGTCCAGCGCAAAGGAATGAAGCAGATAAATAAGATCTAGATTCCAGTCCTATGATTTGATGATGAAGTGGCAGATGGTAAAACATAACTACGGTACATCCCATTTGCTTGCTATTCATTTCACTTCTGTAAAGTTGTTACCTAAAAGTGGTGTAAAATAAAAGATTGTTTGAAGCTTCTGCCACTGAGGAATACTTTATTTCAATCAAGCTAAGTAAAACATCTTTAACCGCAAAATTAGACTAAAAAATATTTGCAAGTGATGTACAAATTCAGATGCTTACGGAACAACACTGTTCCGTATAAGGACAGCAGACAGACAATCACCTTTAGCAATTTAGTATTAGAATCCAATACTTTTTTTTGATTAACCATAGCTATCTCAGACTATTTAACTTTCTGCAGTCTTTTATTTAAATCATCATTAGATCAAAATAAGACTGCAGAAAGTTAAATAGTCTGAGATAGCCATGGTTAATCATTAGCCTGAATAGCTAAAACATGGTTCAGGACTAGCTACTACAAACTACAAACACAATTTTAAGTACCGTACATTTGCACTGAACAAACTATGGTTAAGGCAGTTTCTCACAATTCCAGCCTCTCTGCTTGCAAAATGATAGGCAGGCCTCACTAGTGTCTCCCTCTTAACACACCCTTTGAAGGCAGGACCACGTTTAATAGGTTAAACCAGTTTCACTTTATGTTTGGGATCTTAACCAAAGTTAACACAAACACTCCTAGCCCAATCCTATCCTTCCTCCCGTGCCGATGCAGAGATACCAAAATGGCTACTGCTGCATACCATGAATTAACATGGGGGGGGGGGGGAAGAGTCATGGAGTTCTCTAGGTAAGGGAACATTTGTTCCCTTAACTGGGGCATAAGCTTCCACAATGCAGAGGTCTACTTGGACCTGTACTAGCAAAATTGCTGGGAAACCAGGTCTACCCAGCCCAGGAAGAAAAGCTGCAGTACCTGGCCGAGGCCAGGTCAACCGGCAGAGGCCAGGTCAACCGGCAGAGGCCAGGTCAACCGGCAGAGGCCAGGTCAACCAGGTAGACCTGGCCTCTGCCCGGCCTCCACTGCAATATATTCTGGGGCAACCATGGGAGGGGGAGTCGCGCGACCTGGAAGAGGCTTCCGAAGCGCGATTTCAGCATGTGGTTTCACTCTAAAAAAAAGGTTAAAAAATCTGCTTTTTTCCATTTTTCACAGCATTTTAACATGGAACTTGTGGACCCAGGATATACAGTAAGTCAAATCTGCGGATCCCAGACCCACAGAAAAGAAGGGTGCACTGAACAACTGCCCTACATCTGATTCACTTTCCTCCTGCTGATGACTTCATTTGGGGATAAATCCCCCCCCCCATTCTCCAGCCTTCATCCACACGCAGGCTCTGGCACAGGTAGGAGCAATCACCTGGAAGCCTATCTTGCTCCTTCCTCTACCCTTTCTTTTTTCTGTTTGTTGGCACTGGTAACACCTTGGCCAGCAGTTGGTTTTGTTGACACTGTATTATGTCCTTTGGAATGCAAGGACAAAATTCACCAGTAAACGCTCCTACATATGTTATCGCAAAAACAGCTCAAACAGTAGTGCTCCTGCGCACCTTCCATCTACTCTAAACATACCAGTCATGTACAAAAAAAAAAAAAAAACAGTTAAATTTTACAGGTAATTCAGGGTGCATCTACAATGGGCTCTTATAGAGGGACCAGACACATTAGTGTATTCAGTCATACAATCCTGTAACAGTCTCACTTCCCTAACCCATCTGCCATGCGGATGAAGCGATAAAGACTTGGTAAAGAGTAAGTGTACCTAGCAGGATTTAAAATTATTAACAATTTAATTTCTGCACATATTTAATAGGGCTTAAAGTCTTGTAAGTGCATTTAAGATTGCAGCCTTCACGAACAACCCTTACAAGTTTGGATAAATGTATCTTACCTGCTTTCCATCCAATGTGCAAATTCTCTTGACAACTCCTGAATCTAGCTTAATAGCGTCTGTTATATCAGTCAACACTTGGTCAAAAGAGTGAGCAGTCTTTTTATTCAGCAAGATTCTCACAGCTTTCCGTGGCTTCACTCCACTTCGTATAACAGTTACCAGTTTGGGTTTAATGAAATCTTTGCTCTCCTTCAATTCACTTCTTGCAGATGTCAAAGATGTGAGAGATCGAGATGACCCAGTTTTTATATTGACAGACCAGTTTGGATTAACATTCTTAGTATAATCAACTTTCCGAAATGGTTCATTGGATGCACATACGTAGCTTTCACCTGGGGATGAAAGAAAAAAATATATTTCTTGCATTCTAATCAACTTTCAAATGAGTTTTATTTGATTTTATCCAATACATTCCACCTCATCCCAGTTTTGAGAATTAGTCAAGTGGAATTTTTTAATATTATATAATTATAAGTATTATAGTCCACAAATAGTATCTAAAGCTGTTCCACCAATTAGATTTCATCTAGGCACCTTTCAGACATGGGATACAAGATAGTATTCATTTGCTCTATCTCAGCATTTCCCAATCTTCGGAGGCCCATGTACCACCTACGCAGGCCTCTGGTAAGCCGCGTACCACTGGAAGAGCATGCCGATGATGTCATCGGCACGTTCTTCCAGGTTCAAGGCCGAATGGAACTCCAAGAAGGGCAGAAAAGACAAGGTAAAATGCAGGGGAGGGTGGGAGGGCCATCCCCAGTACTTGCAGCGTGTGAGCTCGGCATGCACTGCTTTTTGGGCGTGCTGCACGGCCAAGATGGTGGCTGCCATCTTGGCCACTGGCAGCCCACATACCACCAGCCTGTGGTCCACGTACTACAGTTTGGGAACCAGTGCTCTATCTAAAAAGTTGCTAAAAAATGAAGCTTTATTTCATTCTAATTGTAATCTTCCTAAAACGTCTATGAACATGAAAACCTTACTAATAGGATTTTAAAATATTTAATCTCCTTGTACTATCAATCAATAACGAAGTTTGGTTAAACAGTATACATGCAGAGAATGCAGCAAAAGAAGAAATACAGTATACACGTTTGCATGTAAAAGGAACTCAAAGTGTCATCCCAAGACTTCCTGCTTTGTTTGTTTTTTAAAGGTCTGTATACAAGCGGGTGGTGCAGTGGGTTAAACTGCTGAACCATGAGCTGTTGATCGAAAGGTCGGCAGTTCGAATCCGCGACGGGGTGAGCTCTCGTTGCTTGGCCAGCTCCTGCCAACCTAGCAGTTCCAAAGCATGTTAATGCGAGTAGATAAATAGGTACCGCTTGCGGGAAGGTAAACAGCGCTCCGTGTTCCAGCCGCATGCTACGCACTGCAGCAAGGAGAGTCCGGCCACATGACCACAGAGGAGTCTTCGGACAACGCTGGCTCTTTGACTTTGAAATAGGGATGAGCGCCACACCCTCGAGTCGGACACGACTGGACTTAATTATCAGGGGTCGCCTTTACCTTTTTATATATATACATATACACAAGATCCTAATTTGAGTTTCTGTGCCCTACTGCAGTGAAAAGTTGTGGAAAATCTCTAGCAATCAATTTTATAATGTTTCCTCTTAGGTCACATCACTTTTCCAGACCAAATAGTTCTACAGACTACTCAAAGGGTGATGAAAAGTGTTACAAAACTGCAAAGCTTAACTGCAAAACTGCACAGCTTTGCAAAACTGCACAGCTTAAATAGTCCAAATGTAGTAGGTTATAAACCTGTCAAGCTAAATTAGCGTTCTTTAGTACCGGTATATTGCATCTCTAGCAATTCTGAGTTGTCCGTTAATAGTTCAGATATCCTTTTCTATCTAGCTCAACTTCCTCCCCATGCTCCTTGATCACTCACATAGTGCGTCCAACTGCTGGCCAAGACTTATCAGGTTGTAATGTATGCGACTTACGGTGCAATCCTGTATACTCATAGAGTGGCGGAGTGCACACTCTGTCGCTCTCAGCTGTTGCAAACATGCCGTAAAGCACGTTTGTGACTACTTCAGAGCAAGGGCCGCCAGGGCAAAGGCCAGCAGCCCTTACTCACCCGGCGGACCGTCCCTGCGCCCACCAGAGAATGTAAGCCCTGCACCAACCGAGGGGATGGTGGATCAGGTGGCGTGGGAGGGTGGCCATTGGGCGAACCGGGCGGGGATATTGGAAGTGCGCTCCGCCAATATCCCGCACTTGTTCCTGGCCCGATTTGGCCTTCCTCCCCTGGTTTGAATGTACGTCAGCTCCAGAGCTGGTACACATTCGAGTAGGCCCATAGGGCCTTGGCCGGCTTGCACCCAGAGAAGGGGACAAGTGTCCAGAGGATATGGCGGCTGGCCACGTATCGTTACACAGGATTGGGCTGCCCAATAATAATAAGACATCCACAGGGATAACTGGTAAACAAGATTTGCAGCACAATACTACGCATGTTCTCAGGTTTTCGTGGACAGTATAGTATACACATTAGAATTAAAAATTAAAAAATCCAAGACTTCAGTCTGTTTATTAGGATTAAAAAATGTAGGCTCTGTTCCCAACGTTTTGCACAGAGGTATTTCTGACATCCTCAGAGGTACAGCGATAGTAGAAAGGCTTGAAAAGCAGCTTGACCTTTTTCAATGAATACTACGCATGTTTATTCAGAAATAAATCTCATTATGTTCAAAGGGCTTACTCCCAGGAAAGCATGCATAGGATTGTAGCCTTTAATAGGAGGCTAGGAAACCTGCTTTACAATCAGGAGTTCACAAAGAACTTATATGTCAGTATCAGGTCATCTCCTTTTGAAAATTATACTGCAACGGGATTCTAAACCAATGGGGAAAGCATATTTCTGTTCTGGCACGTCAAGACGACAATCACTTAAATAATATTGGGTGACTGAGATGAGAGTGAGGGCTAGAGAATCAAGAATGTCTAAGTAGGATGAAATGCTTTGAACAACAGTTAATTGCAATATAACCTTTTGTGGGCTAGAGCTCACTTCATCATTCCACAAAAGCTTATGCAACAATAAATCTGGCCTTTAAGGTGCCACAGGACTTTTTTTTTTTACATTCATTGTTAACATAGCTACTCCTTTAGAATTTAAGCAAATGAACCATGCATTTTAATACATCTCCTATTCTGCTAATTGCTAGCCACTTGTAAACTAGCCATGATACTGCCAACAGGCCTGGTATAAAGATCTTCAGATCATTACTTATATCTACTAGGTTTCATCCATAAAGATATAATGACATTTGGAAGCAGCCACATAAGATAGCCATACCATAAGGTAACCCTAGATATCCATTTGGACAAGACAAACCAATAGTCCAAATGTAGTAGGTTATAAAATGTTTTGAACTGCCGTCAACAATGGCCGAAATTATCTTCTTTAGACAGCTAGAGAACTATTGTCCCACCCTGAAAAAACTGTATGTGCAAGATAAACACATTTCCTTACATATTTAAATGCTATCCTGCTTATAGCAAATTACATCCTTGTCAAAAAAGCTTGATGAATTTTAGCAACAGCAAATAAAGCCATTATCCTTGTTGAATTTCATTTGATAGAAATGCAACCATGTGCAGTTTGTTTTTAAAAGGCATTTGCAGATACAGAGAGAGAGAGAAAGAAACACGAACGAACAGCATCATGAAGTGAGACCTTCCATAGACGGATTTAGATGACAATAGCAGGTTACGTAGCACCTAGCATCACAAAACTATAAAGTCTCTTAATATATTCATACCCCTTTGATGATTCTCATAGCCTTATTATTTTAATACTTAAAGTCATTGTGAGAACTTTGATGTAGAAACAGACAAGTCATTTTTCACATTTACATCACCAATTCTGTTGTCTTATTTTTCTCATGTAAAGTGTATCTGAAGTTAATTTTCAGATACACTTTATATCTGTATGTATCTGAAGTTAATCTTCAGATACATACAGCAATAAAGGGGGGGGGGAGAACTATAAATTCACATAGGTGTGCTTAACACACTTGTGTATCACAGATGGGCTAGCAACAATTCCACATTCATATGCAATCTAGGGAAGGTATCTTTATTATTTTAAAAAACAAAAGCCCGACTCAATGAGCAGTAGAGCAACTACAACCAAAATAAACTATGATAGCATAATCAAGACACAAATAGGATAAAGGGTAACTTCCAACTAGCACTCTGACTTTCGGGAGCTCCCTCTGGGAACAGACATAGCATTCCACTCATGCAAGAGATCTTTGCACAACTGGAAGGATCCCTTGTGTAAGTGAGATGCTCCTTCTATTCCTGGAGGGAGCTCCTGATGGCGGAAATGCTAGCTGTGTATTAAATGTGTATTAAACACATGTATCTGAAAATATTAATCTATTCCGATGAAAGCAGACAGCATTATTTTTTTTAAGGTCTTCTAATTAATAAATGCATTTTCCCGCATAAATGTGGTGGTAGCAAGTTCATTCAACAAGTATCCTACTTGAACATTAAATTATTTAAGCTAGTTAGCCAAGTTTCTGAAGCACATTGTTTTAGAAATGTTACAAAATTTTGTTGCAGAATATGGTAATCAGTTAGTATTTGATACAAATTTGAGTAGGGTCTGGAGATATTTAATACAAGTATGGCCTATGCTCGAAGAGTAAGATGCATTAGTGGGGGAGTTCCTATAAAGCCCTGGGAGATCCCTTATTTTTATTCTGAAAAATAACTATGCACACACTTTTAGCATTAACTCACATTAAACCAAACATTTTACATACAGACCCTCCCAAACCAGAGTAATGCTGTGCGTGGGGGGGGGGGGAAGAAGAGTATACTGTAATTATAACAGTGGTTTAAAGGAAAAATGGCAACCACAGCAAGCTTTTCCCCCATTTTCTAAGTTACAGGAAAATACCAATTTTAGAGAACTGGTAGACGAGTGATGGTTAAGATTCTAGAAAATATTTTAAACTTGAAAAGAAAATAGAAAATGTTCATTTAGCTACCTAAATACGAACCATAACAATACACTGAGGAAATCCAGATGCCTTCACAGTAGCGGAGCAGGAAGGGATATTACCTAGAATGAGGGGTCCAAATGACAGGTTCTCTGCAATTTCACTTCAGCAAAAGGTTAACATAGACATTTTAAAAACGTTGACTATTTAAAATATGGACAAAACATGGCGATGTTTATAGATGATAGGAGAGCTTACTATACTATAAGATAGAGAAAAAGAAAACAAGCAAAAAGGGGCAGGAAGGGGTTTCTTTCCCTTCAATAATTGTGTATTGTTCAAGAGATTTCCCAAGGATGCCTTTACCCAGTCATCCGGAGACACGCACTATGACAGGTTTTATTTACACACTGGGTACTGGCGACACATTATTCATCAGATGTTCCATTTTAGGAACCAAGGGGATAATGGCAGTATAGAGATATTTTAAATGCACATTAACCTACCAGGAAAGCAAGGCTGCTTTCTAGTCCAAGAGTTTATTTTTTCTAGCTGGTCCTTGGCCTGGTGGAGCTGCAAGGTCTACTTTCTTTTTCAGTTGAATTTGGTATTTTAAAGC
This sequence comes from Plestiodon gilberti rubricaudatus, assembly GCA_026170595.1. Taxonomy (NCBI): domain Eukaryota; kingdom Metazoa; phylum Chordata; class Lepidosauria; order Squamata; family Scincidae; genus Plestiodon; species Plestiodon gilberti. The sequence continues at coordinate 40,970,449 of JANXHW010000005.1, read as the reverse complement.
ATTTCTGTGCATTTGTTTTGGGCTATGTTTTAACACAGAATGATTAATGATTAACAAATTAAGGATACAAAGATTAACACAAGCCATTTCATAATATTTAAAGTTGATTCTGTTACTACACTTTCCCTCACTGTGTCCAAATTTACAAAATAGCTTAAACAAACATGTATAGAAGTCAAACTGATTTTTTTTAAAAAAGTAACATCTTGATTTACTACATCATATAGTTAATGATTTATTTATTCCTATAAGGCCCTTTTGCGGGTGCTGTCGCCCAGGGAGGTGTGAGGGGCGGCGGCCAGAAATAGAGCCTTCTCAGTAGTGGCACCAACCTTATGGAATTTTCTCCCCTTTGACTTACGAACTGCTCCCTCCTTGGACACTTTCCGGCGAGGCCTAAAAACCTTCTTGTTCAAAGAAGCCTTCTGAGCCTTTGCCTTTTTAACATCTTGCTGGTACGGGTGGGGTGCTGCTGTTTTTATGATCTTGTTTTAAATGTAATTTTTTAATCAATTTTTAGATGTTTTTATTAACGTTTTTTGCTGTTTAAAAAGTAATTATCTATTTGTATTTTTGTATTTTATTTTTGTGTAAGCCGCCTTGGGTCCCTTTGGGGAGAAAGGCGGGATAGAAATATTGTAAATAAAATAAATAAATATTCCAATTTGTATCCATCAAGTTTCTACATGTCATGATGGGCAGCATGGTTAAGAATAGGCAGAAACTATGAACTGGAAAATACAAATTAGATAAATACTTCACTAAAACAGACTTAATCCATACTGGTTTAGATGCCACTAAATATCAGTACAAACACAAAAGTCTCACTTCTGAACCCCCATTTCAAAATGTAACATTCATTGCCTCAAAAGATAACAGGATGGATCCAAAGTTAGTGCTGTGTTCACAGAGGGTCCCTTCCATAAGCAGGAAACCTGCCCTTGCGCAAGGACCCCCTTCTACCTGCAGAAGGACCCCTTGAGTGCAACTCAAGGATGGTGTAGTGGTTTGGGAGTCGGACTTAGACCTGGAAGATCCAGGTTCAAATCCCCGCTCAGCCATGAAGCTTCCTGGGTGACCTTGGGCCAGTCACCATCTCTCAGTCCCATCTACCTCACAGGGTTGTTGTGAGGACAAAAGGAGGGGAGGAAATATGTACACCACTCTGAGCTCCTTGGAGGAAGGGCGGTATAAAAATGTGAAAAATAATAAATAAATAAAACAAACTCATCTTCTGTTCATAGAAGGAACTTCCACAAACACAGCAATATGTTTGAATCGAACCCAGTTTTGGGAACATTATTTCCACCTCTCTGAAGATCGATCAGTAATTCCCTTGGTTCTCAAAAGCAATGATTCCAAAAGCCCTGTTAATGTATTCACAGTATGTAAATAGTTGATCTTAATAGTCATGATAAGCATTAAGGAAGAACTAGGTCGCCGACAGCCCAATCCACTGCAACTCCCCGTGCGACGATGCAGCGGTGCCAACATGGTACCTGCTGCATTCCGTGGGGGAGTTCCAGACTCTGGAGGCCTCCTCAGGGTAAGGGAACACTTGTTACTCCTTGGGCTGGGAACACTTGTTACTCCTTACAGTGGAGTAAGCCCGTGCCAGACCACCGGATCTACTCAAACCTGTGCGAGCGATATCACCGGTGCAAGTCCACAAAGACCTGGGTCAGGAGTTAGGGCCTGGAAGGGGGTTAGGTTTCAGTGTGCACCACTAAGTTCATGCAGGGGGTGGGTGGAACAGGGTGAGTGCAATGGGATGTCCCCCTTCCTACCCCCATCACCACCATCATTACACCCACCCCCTGTGCAAACTTACTGGTGCCAGCAGGCATCTGTTGTCTGCTGATGCACGGAGCCAGGTGCTCGCCGCTTGCAGCAGTGGCCAGGCTACATGCTCTGGTGTGTCTGCAATAGCTAGAAAATGCCTTACGCTGCCAGAATGCTCGTTCTGGAGACATTAAGCGACAATAGGATCGGGCCATAAGGCATATTCATTCCAATCCTTCCAGGGGATAAGCTCAAGTCTAGCTTCTGAATTGTGCACAAATAAAGTATAGCAGGGCAATGCAAATCTTGAAGTTTCTAGAGTTTCATGCTAAATAAGATGAGTTTACATCTGCAGTTTACAAGTTATGAAATAACCAAATAGCCTTCAAGGGCAGCTCCATATAAAGCACATTACAGTTGCCAAATATGTATCCATGAGAACACATTTCTTTCTGCATCTGATAAAGCTGCAAAGAGTTCCTAGTCGGTATTACATACTTTTATTTTCCAAGCATAGCAACCTATAACGTCAGTTGGCAGGGGAGGGAAGAAGCAATCAGTGACAACAGTTCCAACTCAAGTCACAAAATCTTCCAAATTTTATTGTAAAAAAGGTATGCCTGTACTACATGTTCATGTTTATCCTTCTTGACAGTAAGCCTTGCCTAGAAGCCCTTCCAGACTCTGCTGAGCTGCAACTCAATTGTTTCCGATGTATACTAAGGAATTTTCATTGTTTATTACTTTCCCTTTGAGCTTTCCTAACATTATGTCAAGAGTCAGTAAAACTGGTTAAATATAAGACTTATTAACACATTTGGTCACTTCCCATGCCTAATCTCCTCTATGTATAAGTCACTTATTCAGATCATTGTAAAAACATTCTTACTATTCTGAAGACATTGTTACCAACAAGGGAATGTGACAACCATAGGGGAATGCAATATCACTCTACTTCAAAAATAAATCAGAGCAACTACTCCTGTATGATGGAAATATCTGAGGTTGTTAGGTCTATCTGTAGATTCTTTGTAACCTGAATATGCCCCATCTGCACCAACTGCTAAGTAAGTTGTCTTATGTTTCCTCTGATTTGCCTGAATTTACTTTTGTTGAACCAGTTTCTTGGTTTGTGCTAGTATTGCTCAACACAATACCACCTACAAAGTCTTGCCAGACACTCAAGCCACATTACAGAGAAGTAATAAGTGGCAGATCAGAAAGTCCTGCATTACAAACCCATTTGTAGAGTCTACTCTAGGTTCTTACCTAAGTGGATGTAAAAGAAAAGAGTACAACAGGAGTGAGATTTTGGGCCCCGAGAGTGAAATTGGATTAGTCTAATCCCACTTGTGTTTACAACCACATCCATATGTTTACAAGAGAAAGAGTGGGGAAGGTCACCTACAGCAGTCATTTCAAAATACCGGTGGTTGAAAATAGAGTCCTCGCAACACAAGGAGAGACTATATAAAGAACACCGATAGCGTCCTGAGCCAATATTTGCTGGAAATCGCCTGGATAACAAATGGACTCTAAATTTCATCCAGAAGCATCAGTTAAACAATGAATAGGAGAATAGAATAGATAGAATTTTGTAGGCCCCCTGCAAGAATTTTGTAGGCCCCCTGCATGAAGAGTCTCAAAAATATAAGCAGTTAACTTCTTGAAACACTAACAACTCTGTGCCAAGAATGCATTGAACTATACAACAGATGTCTTGCAAATATCTGCCAAGCCCATTGTCACTTCACCAATACCTTGTGTTCAACAGTATAAAACAGCTTGAAAGTTCTAATAAGCTTAGCAGTCAATCTCTTCTGTAAATGTTCAAATTATTTTTCTGTTGCAAGTATTCAAAGTCTCAGTACTAAACCAACTAGTACAGGTCAAATAATTCAATATCCAAGTGTTATTGCAACTATAAGCTTCTTTCTAGTACAGACACTTTGAAACAGAAAGAAATAGTTGGACCAGGGAAGTACAGTCAGACCTTTTTATCCAATGGGGCTCTGGTTCCTGGAACCACAGTGGATAAGAAAATCAGTGTTATATGAAATCCGGGGGTCAGGTTACCTATTTTTCAGCATCTTTGCCACTTCCCTCCTCCTGAGTTTGTTTAAACTGACTGAAAAAACAAAAGCCACTACTGGAAGCAACCTGTAAATGGCGCCAGAAACTCCCAGCTGCATTTTTTAGCGGTTTGGACATGCGCAGGAAGCTGGAAGTGGCTGGCAGGCCCCCGACAATGCTGAAAAAAAGAGGTAATGTAGTGCAGTTGGGCTCTTTCTTCCACAGTTTTGCCATCTTTGTTGAGTCAAATCCGTGGAAAAAAAACTATGGATAAAAAGGTCCGACTGTAGCTAGCTGAGAAAGTCAACGTAAAGAGCTGCAAATGAACACAAACCTAGATCTACGGTAACTCTTATTGGTTGACCACAAACCCCCAAAGTGCAAATGGGCAATTATTAAATGAAAGCAATTCAGATACACTGAGGAGGATAGCAAGTCCAAGAGAGTTGACGAAATGCCTCTTGGTCTCAGTAATAGCTAAGATGCTACCTGCCACATACTAAAGTACTTTTGGAGAATATTGCACAAATGCCAAGCTGTAGTGAAGAACATTAAGTGGCAATCAAATTAAACCCATTACCACTCAGCGCTTTAAGAAAGAGTGTTTAAACAATTGCCCAGAGAGGAGATGCTTTTTATGGGTTTTCCAGCCATGTATTAAAACTGAAGAAATGTGTGCCTGTATACAAGTTGATGGCTACTATAGAGCATAGTAGCTACTATAGAGCATGTATACAAGTTGATGGCTACTATATCTCCTTAAGAGGTCATGCAAGAGATGTGCGATTCAACTTAACGAGCCGCTTCCGATCCTAATCAACTAATTAGCGCTTCCCGCGCTTTCTGCGTATCCTAGTTTTAAAAACTGAACGATGTTCTTTGAAAGTCAATGACATCTACCGGCTTGTTTGCCGCATTCGTTCTTTATGCTTCGAAAAAGTTCCAAGGGTGGAACGAAACGTCACTGAGTTTTGGAAATATTTCTTGTCAGTCTCGGATAGTCCTAAAAAACGCACTTTGCCTTCACAGCGGATGCAGACTACAGGATTTTCTTCTGGCAAGTTTGTGTAATTTTTAATCTGTATTTCTTCAATTTTAATACATGGCTGGAAAACCCATAAAAAGCATCTCCTCTCTGATTGTAACAAGCCATGAAAACCTACATACTTCTCTGAATTGCCCATCAATCAGCTAGCCAGAATACCTGGACACTCTAATTCTATTAAAGCTCATGGAACTAAATGCATTAAAATTCAAGCATTTCATGTTCACTGGTTTGTGGCAAGGAACAATTATTTATATTTGTTTTCATAGGGACATAATTTACAGAAGCAGTTATTTACATGAAAGTCCATTGGAGCACTCACACCCATATACCTAAGCAGAAACACAGATAAAGTTTTCCATTTAGAAATGAGTTCTTATTGAAAAGGGTAAAACGGGTAACAAGGTCATATTCACGGTTAAAACCGCGATCCAGCTGACTAAAACAATGACGATTTGATCTAGGTTTGACAGCAGCCAGTCCCAAACAAAACAGAGATTGTTAAAAGTCAGTATTGATAGAGAAAAGCGCGACGTTTCGTGTCTTAAACCAGACATCCTCTGGGGCAGTCCAAAGCGAATTGGCAGATGTTAGAATTCTTCGCGTCCTGCTTTAATCTTTTAACTGTCAAAAAAGCAACGGATCACTGCTGCTCACTGAGGAACCCAGTCCTGTAAGCACTTAGCAAAAATGACACAGTCATTTTTGAATTATAATTCATTGAATTATAATTCAGATACAGAAAACCTACCAATACGGGCAGGTATCTGAATTATAATTCAAATCACCACCCAGCTCAAAAAGCTTCTGTAATTAATGCATTGGCCTATAGGGCAATCAAAATATGTGATAGGAATCCAATAGATAAGGAAAAGAAAGTGGTTTCTGACACTTTGAGAGCCAATGGGTATCCATATACACAAATGTATAAAGGATGGACTGTGCAAAGCAATAAAATTCAGGCAGATAGAGAGGGAAAAAATAGGGTTTCTGCAAAGTCCAAGAATATTAACGAAACAACAGAAAACAACAAGGCTGAGAAGATCTGGACAGTTTTACCTTTTATTAAAGGAGTAACTGACAAAATTGCTAGAATTCTTAAACAGGGGGACATCAAAACGATTTTTAAGCCTACAAGAAAAATTGAACAGCTACTCAACAACCCCAAGGACAAGAGACCCCCCCCTTTCCAGTCCAGGCATTTACAGTATCCCTTGTGGCACCTGTGGCAAAGAATACATCGGATTGACACAGAGATCTATTAACACCAGACGGAAGGAACATGAGAAATCAGTGAGACTGGAGCATCCGCATTTATCTGCTTTAGCTGAACATGCACTCTCCACGGGACACACTATTCATTTTAAAGAAATTTGTGCCCTAAGAACAGAAAACAAGTTAAATATCCTACAAAATTTGGAAGCTTTGGAGATAAGCAGAAAATCTTCCAACTTTCTGCTTAACAGGCAGCAAGAACTAAGCTTTGCAAACCACATTTGGCTCCCTATAATACGCAAGCAAGAAGGATACAAACAAGACGATAACAGCGTAACCCATATGATCGTTAATTGACATAGTTTGCTTTTTTCCAGGTTTACGTAAAAGGTCTTCTCTCCAAATAGGTACTGTGTCATTTTTGCTAAGTGCTTACAGGACTGGGTTCCTCAGTGAGCAGCAGTGTTCCGTTGCTTTTTTGACAGTTAAAAGATTGAAGCAGGACGCGAAGAATTCTAACATCTGCCAATTCACTTTGGACTGCCCCAGAGGATGTGTCTGGTTTAAGACACGAAACGTCGCGCTTTTCTCTATCAATACTGACTTTTAACAATCTCTGTTTTGTTTGGGACTGGCTGCTGTCAAACCTAGATCAAATCGTCATTGTTTTAGTCAGATGGATCGCTGTTTTAACCGTGAATATGACCTTGTTACCCATTTTACCCTTTTCAATAAGTTTAACTGCCGGTCATAACAGCCTTAGATCAAAATAGGAAATGAGTTCATTTGCATGTATGCTTGTCTTTGTTTCAGTAGCACACATGCATTAACACTACCAGATTTGCATGACCCCAATAGCTAGACAATTAAGGACTAGTAGCCATTCCACCTCTGGATCGCTGGAAACAACCAACTTGATTGGATAAGGGGGCAGGTCAGATTTGAAACAAGAGAAGGGAAGTGCAAATTATAATCTTCACATAAACCAAAACTGCAAACCCTTCCTCATATGAGAGAGAGATTTTCTGAAATGAGTGTGAACTCTGAGGAAATTCAGTCCTCTGAGACAATTTTCTCACCTGCAAAATAGGAGGCAGTGTCTATAAATAAAATTGTTAGCATATGTATCACAAATTGAAACCACCATTATTATGCCTTCCTCTGTGGGAGGACTTCTATGTAGGAAGAATAAATGAATATTCATGCCCATATTTTATATAACTTCTACATATAAATACACAGAGTTTGATTACATGGTGTATTATGCAGTTTGCTGATGTCTGCATAAGCATTCCAGTGGTTTTTTAAACACTTAAGATTTTAATCTCAAAGGGTCTTCATTTACTGAACAAAAACATCTGATGTTGCACTTATTAATTCCTCACAGAAAGCCAACATCAATTTGCAGAAATAATTTCTCTCTTGGGCTACTGTCAATATTTACACTCTTGCTTAATGAAGTATTTTTCTGCACTGGTTATACCAAGATCAAGGATGCTCAGAGATATAAGGCTTCAGACCAGACCTAAGCATGGCAGATTATTTAATTGTACATTTAAAGCTATACATGCAGACAGACACTTTACTGAAATCCCCCCACCCCACCCATTAAAACCTGTTTGGAGATTCTCACTGCTTTTGCAGATCCTCATTACCAAGATGTCTTGAGAGTTTGTCATCTTCTAGTGGCAATCCAGCTTTAGCCTTCCCAGAGGAGGTCGATTATCTGGACTCCTTTCAATCAAAGTGTTGGAACTGAAACTGCCTTGGCCAACCTAGTGGTCTTGCACCAGGAGATGGACAGGTGAAGTGACCCTGTTCATTCTTCTGGAACATTCAGTGGCTTTCGATACCACTGACTATAGTATTCTTCTGTGTCACCTAACAGGAGGATGGGCAAGGACACCACTTTATATAGGTGGTTCCACCAATTCCTGGAAGTTAGGACACAGACAGTGATGCCTGGTCATTGGTATGGGTGTTTATGCCACAGGGCTCTGTTCTGTTCCCTATCCTTTTCCATTTGGGCCGTGGTAAACCGTGGATAACCAAAACCAGATCTGCAGATATGAGGGGTTCTAATGTATGTACTTTGGCTGGTACAAAACAATTATCTACATGAAAGATTAAATTCACATTTCTATGATATACAGTAATAGCCAAATGATTAATAGTGCTCTTCAATTCTTTGAGGTTTCAGAGGCAATTCAGCTCCTGGCTTCTTTTTAAGAGGATAATAATGTTTTTCACCAGTAAGAAATGAAGGTAAGATTAACAGCAGCTTATACTAGTGTCTGGTTGTTTTAACAAGGGAAAGATGTTTGTGATCTGCAGAGCAGTACATTTTAAAGTACAGTAGTACATGGAAAGTCAGCATTAAAATATTTTAAATAAATAAATACGACATAAATGTGAAATAATGCTGCTTAACTAGTCCATGTGCGACATCAGGCCAGAATCCTCAGGTTTACAATTAATATATAACTGGTTCTTCCAAAGTTCCTTCCTTCCAACTCTTGACTATTGAGCATCAGTGCAACCTTTCTTTCTAATCTGGATAAAACAATGCTTCCTAGTACTATTACTCATCAGAGAAATTTTTCCATATGGGTTATCAATATGTCCATTTAGATAGCATCTGTCTATGTGTTTGGCATCTCTACTGTTGCCAAGTGTATTAGCAAATCACAGAACTAGTGAACAAAGGCATAAATGAAACCAACACAGCATGCCTTTCAAGTACTAAAAGGATACCTGATACATTTGAGAAACTGTGGCAGCAGGATTCTGAAAACAGACACTCCTCCTCCAACCAAAAACAGTAACAGGATAATCACTATATTTTTAGGTCCAAGAATCAAAACATGCAACAAATAAAGAACTGAAAGCCATTTACATTCCTCACAGGAAACAACTTCCTGGCTTTGGAAGTAGGTTTTCTCTGTGCCAGGTGCAGGGGAGTGACAGCAGGAAACAGGTTATCTTGTTGACTGTGTGCTCCCTGAGGCATCTGGTGGGGCCACTGTGTGACACAGGAAGCTGGACTAGATGGGCCTTTGGCCTGATCCAGCAGGGCTCTTCTTGTTCTTATGTTCTTAATATCTGGCATGATGAGGAATATATCAGATTTCTATCCTAGTAAATGGCTCAGTTGGTAGAGTTGGTCTGGCTCAGTTGGTAGAGTTGATACCTTGTAAGCCCGAAGATCGGTGAACGGCCAGTTCGAGACACACTGCTGACAAAAAGCTGTGAAAAAAGCCTCTTTGAGGAGAGATAAGAGCTGCCAGCTGCGTCGGACGAGTGTGGGAGGAGATGGCCTGGGAGAGGTCAGACTGCAAAGGATACCATCTGCAATGTAGTTTATGAATATATAGGATAGTAAAAACAAACCATTAGGGGGGTTGAGAAAGCCTGCCCATGTAAACCGCCTTGGATTAAAGACAGAGGAGAAATTCAATAACCAAAAAAGGTGGTATATAAATACTCCAGTGCAATCCTAACCAACTTTCCAGTGCTGGTGCAGCCTTGAGGTAAGGGAACAAGTGTTCCTTCACCTTGAAGAGGGCTCCATGACTGCCCCTGCACTGCAAAATGCAGTGTGCGCCCTGTTGGCATGGCTACACTGGTGCTGGAAAGTTGGTTAGGATTGCGCTGTAATTATAGGGTAGAGAGAAAGATAGTATGGGACCATTAGATTATTGCAAACCACTACAGAACATAAAAATGAAGACACTTATCTGAAATCTACCATTTAGGTTTGCCTCACTGGTACTGTATGAAATAAAAAAATTGTTCCACAATTGGTTCAGCCTGTAAGATACAGAATTGCACTTATTTAAATTCACTTCACAGGTGCCTTATGGAATACTTAAGAGATTACTGTACCAGTGAGATACTGGCATAACACGTTGGACATGTTCCTAGTTAACGTACATACCTATAATCTTACCCTGACTAGCCAAAGTCTATCCTCTCTTCCCCCCCCCCCCCCCCGCTCACAAAGAGGCTGTTCTTGCTGGTGACGTACTGTGTTTGGTCATTTTTCTAGAAGCACATAGTCAACTGAGAAGGAGCTAGGGAGAGATCATTCTTAATAGAGCACTTTCAGCTCTAGTCCATAAGATCTAAATCATGATGAATTTCAAACAACATTGTAGATATTCTGAAGGAGTGAAAGGGTTAGTGTTACCTATAAGGTTAGGGTTACTTATTTTCCTTTGTTTTTTAAAAAAGCAGTAGTCAGGAAAAATTGAGTTATACATATTTAAGTGAACATGTAATGTTTGGTGTATCTATCCAACTTTTTTTTTTTTGCTATGATACGACAGTTGCCAAACAGTGCAATCCTGTACATGTTTATTTAGAAGTAAGTCCCAATGTGTTCAATGAGACTTGCTCTCAGGTACACATTCATAGGACTACAGCCTAACACACTAGTTTTAAACAGCAACAAGATGAAGAGGGAACATTCATATCAAAATTAATAGAAAAAATATTGAGTGGGCTCTGTTTCTTATGCAATGAGAATACATGACACTTATAGCCCTATCCTTTTCCCCATCATGACACTTACAGCCCTATCCTTTTACCCATCATATCATGCAGCCCTGTCAAAACAGGCTACACTGCATGCTATGGGGGGGGGGCATTGGGAAGAGAAAGAATATTTTTCATTACCCTTCTGTAAGTCCCTCAACCACCAATGGGTTTCTTCGGACCTGTGCCAGCTCTTTAAGCTGGTGCAAGTCTGAAGACACAAAAGGGGCATGTCTATTTCACGGTTTGGGTCCAGGATATCCGAGAGACTGCCTTCTCCCATATATTCCAGCCTGCCCTCTTAGGTCATCTGAGGGGGTTCTCCTGCGAGTGCCACCTCTATCTCAAGTTAGAGGAATGGCAGCATGTGGGTGAGCTTTCTCTGTTGTGGCGCCACAACTGTGGAACTCCTTGCCAGGGGACTTGAGAAATACCCTCTCCGTCATGGCTTTTCAGCGAGGGCTCAAAACAGTTCTGTTTAATCTACCATTTGGGTGATGGGTTGATGTCCAACTTCTGTGTCTCAAGATGTTTTGCTCCGCTGCTTCTCTGCTCTACATTGTCACTGATAGGATCCTGTGCGTCACCCCGAGGCTGGGAGAGGACCTTGGCGCGTCCCCAGTGGATTTTATTGTTTTTAATTTATGTATTGTTTTATATTATGTATATTTTTATCTTGATGTTGTAAGTCACCTTGGACATTTGCTTTGGCATGGGATAAGGCGGGGTATAATTTTTTAAAAATAAATACGTTTCTGGAGGGGATAGGATCCAGTGCAAGTTGCCCTTCCCACCTCCAACACTCCCTCTGCCCTCCCCCTGTTCCACTCCAATCCTCCTACCCCTCTGCCCTGTTCTGCCCACTCCACTGACGTCAGCAGGGCTTCTCTCCATCTGCGGTGGCGGCCCAGAAGTGCATGGCTCTGTGTGCAGTTTTCATGATGCCGTAAAGCATCAACTGATGCCAGAATGCTAGTTCCAGTGGCAGAGCCCCATGTTAAGAGTGGTCTGCTATTTTTCTTAACCCGGAGAGACATAAAATAAAAGTTATCACCTTGAACTGTTTGGCTACATTAGAGCCTATAACAAGCACACTCCTATGCATGTCTACTCAGAAGTAAGCTTCACTGTGTTCAGTGGGATTTACTCCAAGGAAAGTGTGTTTAAATTGCAGCCTAAGGACTTAATCCTATCCAATCTTCAGCACCGATGCAGTTGCAATGCAGCCCCGAGGTAAGGGAATAAACATTCCCTTACCTTGAGGAGGCCTCTGTGACTGCTCCCCCACCACTGCATCACCACTGGAAAGTTGGATAGGATTGTTGTACCATAAGAATAAAAATCATAACTTTCTCAAATGAAACAAGTCTAACACATTTCCTCATCAGCTTGTCTAGGAGGGAAGATTTCTTATTTGACACAATGGTCAGAGTTGTTGCTGCTATCATGGATAACACTATAAGAACTTCATTTCCCCCCTCAAACTATGTTTACATGAACACCACACTTTAGACTAGCACTCTATGAGAGTGTAGCAACTTTCTGTAATATGTACAGTTCAACCTCGGAATCTGTGGTTCCCCACGTGCCCATTACCTTTATCTTCTTAAAAGAACGCGTCTTTCTTTAACAGAATGCTGTAAGTACGCAAGCTTATAGCGACAAGCAGGCAGCCTGCACAATAGAGGGACACAGAACAGAACATTTACAGGAAGCAGGAACTTGCTTCCTGTATCGTGCAGGCTGCCTGCTTGTCGCTATAAGCTTGCGTACTTACAGCGTTCTGTTAAAGACAGACATGTTCTGTTAAAGGAAGGTAACGGGCACGTGGGGGGGCAGAGATAGGGTTTCCCCCTATCCGATGTTTCCGGAATCTGCAGGGGGCAAGAACCTATCCCCATGGACACAGGGGTCAAACTGTACTGACAGTATTATTCCTTGACAGCATTCACACCAGCATATGAATAAAATGTATTCTTCAGTATCACCTTCTGGCTCTATGTACTTAGTATATCTTGACCACATTAACTTGTATCTGCCCTTATTTGAATATGCTTATAATCCTACTATAATTTCTAAATGAAATCAAGCCTGACTGTTCCCTGGAAGGACAGGTACTAAGGCTGAAACTCAAATATTTTGGCCACCTAATGCGAAGAGAGGACTCTCTGGAGAAGACTCTGATGCTGGGAAAGATTGAAGGCAAAAGGAGAAGGGGAAGGCCAAGGATGAGATGGTTAGACAGCATCACCGATGCAACGAACATGAAAATGAGCGAACTCAGGAAGATAGTGGAGGACAGAAAGGCCTGGCGGGATATGGTTCATGGGATCACGAAGGGTCGGACACGACTTAACGACTGAACAACAACAATAATCCTACCACTATATTCCTTCCTAAATACTTTTATCAATATTTATCCCATACTTTACTACTCTAGATTGATCAACTGAAGGCAGGTCTGGCTGGTGCTCCATCCATTATGAAGTGACAAGATACTCCAGCCTCTGCAGCGTCTCTCATTTCCTATTGGGAAATATTGCTTTTGGCCACCAGCATCACTCCCTGACCTTACAGATGTTCTTCCCAGCACGTCTGCTAGTTAAGAGGTACTTTCTATGTTCTCTGCTGGAGAGGAAGGCTATCCTCAGCCAACTGCTCAAGGACTAGCAATGACATCTTGGCAGAAGGAAAGTTCCAATGCCCAAACAGTTTAGCTGGGAGTTCTAGCCCTGCAGGCTGAAAAAAACAGACCTTCACTACTCTAGTTTAGACTACTTCACATTTTCCTAATAAGAATCAGGCATCGGCTCTGAGGGCTACACACTTTCAGACAAATCGCTTACAGGGTAAGGCTGTAGAAAGTACTTTCAAATACAAAATAGAATTCAACAATCATACAATTCAAGTCATTCCAATTTTGGACAGTTGCCCCTTACATAATATACAAATAAGACTTTTGTCATACACAGTTTTAATTCTATGCCAGGGATTCTCAACCTCTCGGTGGCTGTGTACCACCGCCAGTGCTGGAATCCCTTGGCGTTCCACCGGAAGTAATGGGTGATGACATCATCACTCATCACTTCCAGGTATCGGACACCGATGGAGCTCAAGAGCAAAGGTTTCCGATGCCATAGAGCTTGGGAAAGCGCTGATAAGAGGCTTGGGGCAGGAGGGAGAGCCTTTTTCAGTGTGCGAAATTCAGGCGCTTCACCTCCAATTGCCACCTGAGCCTCTTGCAGACGCTTTCCCAAGCTCCGCGGCAGCTGAAACCTCTGTTCCTGAGCTCCGTTGGAGGGGGCTTTTGGGGTTCAGACTGGCCACGTACCACAATGTTTCACTGGTTGGTACACAGATCACCATTTGAGAACCCCTTGTCTATGCTATTTCATATTCCATTTCTTTAGTCAAGAATTACATAAATCAAAACAGGGATTTAAATGTTCCTATAATCCTAGCATTAAGTTTTTTTTCCTTAAACTTACAAGTTGCCTTAGTTGTTTGTGATCCAAGCTTCTAGTCAAATAGCCCAGAAAGGCATATGCTTTTGATATAAAGTGGGAGTGTCAAGAATTCTACAAGTGAATATTTTCCAAGTGTAAGACAACCGATTTTACAATGCTAATTCATATTATTCTGGCAATTTTAAATATTTTATTTCTCATCAGTCTGAGTGAATGTACCCCTGTACAATATTTTATTTCTCATCAGTCTGAGTGAATGTACCCCTGTACATTCACTCAGACTGATGAGAAATAATATATTTAAAATTGCCAGAATAATATGAATTCGGGGGGAAGACGATGACACAAAAAGTATATTTCATAGAGCAGTAACTGAGTCAATTTAAAACATTCTCTTTTAACCCACAGAAGGTTCTTAGAAAACATTCAAAGTCAAGATGGTGGCATGGCACTGCCATGGCAGGGTACCATGGAAGAAATACTGGGATGCTGAGGGTACCGTGACTGAGGTAAGTTTGGGAACCACTGCTGTAAAGGGTATTTAGGCACATCACATCAACATTTTAAAGGTCATACATATGGCAAATATTTCCAACTACCTATAAGATGAGTCGAGAGACATACTCTGAAGAATACTATGGAAATGAAGTTATCTGAAGTACTCAACAACAATTGTAAGTTTATGGATATTATTGCCATTCTGGTCCCAGAGATAAAGATTATAACTTTTATCCAGTCAGTCCCACTTATTTAGAATCCCAGAACATACAAAGCTGCCTTATTACCAAGACAGGCCACTGGACCATCCAGCTCAGTACTGTTACCACTCAGTGGCAGTGATTCACCAAGGTTTCAGGCAGGAATCATTTTCTGCCCTACTTAGAGGTGCTGGGGATTGAAACATGGGCCTTCTGCATGCAACATATGTGCTCAATCACTGACCTATGGCCCCTCCTTTTAATCTGCAAGCTTTTGTTCTACACAAACTAATTACACACTGGGTAAAGAAATATTTTCTTTTGTCTGTTTTAATACTCCATCCACTCAATTTAAGTGAATGTCCCCTAGTTCTAGTGTTGTGCGAGAGGGAAAAGAACTAGGAAGGACCGAGCATTAGGAATAGCAGGCGAAAGGAATCTTTCGAAATGAATTTGATATTGAGAGCACAACCACAAAGACATCAACATGCAAAAGTCAAACACCTCAGCTTTGAAAAGTGAGTTTTGAAGGTGCCATGACTGTTAAATTTAAAAGGTTTCCCTTTTTAGACTTTATAACCAGAATCCAGCTGTTTTCACCTGACACTAAAAACACCTTCTCTCTTCCCTCAAGCCATTTGTACACATTAGTAAATGATTCTGTAATTCAGTGCTAGATGTAGTATAAGGGCTATGCAGGACGCTGGGCTTTACGTTCACCTTTCATCCACCTTGTGGCTCATTTAATGAGCATATTCCAGATCCTCTACTGAACATTCCCACTTGCCTGACTTAGAAGGTATGGCAGTAGTTTGGGTGCCTCTACCCAAACCAACAGAAAGGCAGAGTGGACGTCTAAGAGAGGGGGAAGCCTCAAAAGGGAGACCGTCAATCAGCTGGAACAGGGTGGTATCGTTTAGGCATTGTGGGTAACCGCGGAATATATGATCCAGTCACGTGTGAAGATGCCCTTGACGGACGCTTGGTTTGCCCCAACCCGCGCAGGTGTCTCCCTTTCCTTACCATCCGCCAGTTCGTCGAGGCTAGAGAGCTTCCGGCTGCCGTCAATGGAGTAGAGGGTGCGGACCCCTTGGGGCAAGTTGACGTTGTCCGACAAGGACCTGGTGAGCTCGATGAGGAGGGCGTCAAAGGAGCGGAAGCGGTCGCTGGAGATGGGATAGACCAAGCCCTTGAAGTATTTGTCCCCGTTACGATAGAAGCGCGCTTTTTTCGCCTTCTTCTCCGAGCTGAGGGCCTGCAGGGTGCGCGTGCGGTAGAAGCTGCAGTGGGCGCTGTGCGCAGGGCTCGGGATGAGCCCATTCCCTTTGGGCCCAGAGCTGCTGCTGCAAGTGGAGCTTCCCCCTCCCCGGCGGGTGCTCGAGCGCTGCTGCCTTTTGTCCCTCTCTTCGAAATGTTCCAACTCAATGCTCCTCCGAGGACTGGCCATTGAAGAGCTTCGTCTCCTTCCACTGCAGCCGCCTCCTACCCAAAACCGAAATCCTCACGCACAACCCCCTTCACCGTCTCTCCTCCTTGTCACGACGACGCGCCCTACCCAACGAGATGCCCGGGAGTAAGGAGACCTAGCTCAGCAAGCATCCCGCCAAAACGAGGGCGGGAGACTGCGGTCCCTCTGTCGCTCGGCGTTTACGAGCCTTTTGCGAGGAGGAGCAGCTGTGCCCAGGACTTCGTGTCCATCAGGGGATAGCAGATCGCCTTCTTAAAGGCATCAAAACGCGCCCCGCGCGGCGTCCTCTTTCAGCGCCTCCGCTCAGCATCTCCCGGTCAAAGGCAACCACAGGGACGTAGTAACACGGAGAACACACACTCGGGGACGCCCGTCATTCACTGCTAGCCGTCGCCAAGCCTCCAGGCTGTCTCCCTGTAGCCTCAGGCGCGTGCACGGTGCACAGAGGATGCTGCCGGCAGCGTCCCCCTCAGTGGGTTCATTATCTACTGAGAGGGGAGGCGGGGCCGGCGCGCCTATTCCGCTCTGTGCCGGCGCCCCCCCCCCCCCCGCTCCTCTAGAACCTTGCCCAGAGCCCTGCCAGAATCCCAGCTGATTAAAGAGCCCCAAAACGTGTCTCCCGGGGCTTTTGCTGCGGTCTCTCGTCTCGCATGCAAAGCAGAGCCAAATAACTAGGCAAATCCCTGCTCTTCCAAACGCACCCGCGCAGGCGCATGCACAATCCAACCGGCGGCCGTAGCCGTGCAGATCTGTCGAGCTGTAACAGACCACGAACAGCAACACACAGAAAGGCTCTGAAAAAGGCTGCAAGAGCTGCCGTGTAAAAGAAGGAAACAGGCTTCCTCCCTCGCCCCTTTCTTTTCCTGTGCCGGCAACCTCTTCGGAAGCCAGACGCAGAGAATCCAACAGGAGGAGCAAACCGCTGCTGTGGTGGCTGCCTGCAACCCGGCCAATATGCACTAATAGCAATGCAGTGTGTGAGAGAGGCAACCAAAGCCTGCTGCTGGGTCCTAAAGGTAGCTCAATTCATCTCCGCAGACTCTTAAAACTGTTGTCCTGAAAGCCCGGTCTTAACAACATGATTCCGTTCGACTTATTCATATGCCCCCCCCCCCAAAAAAAAAAATCTATAGAGTTCTCCCATTGCATTTTAACATCACAGTCAGTTTCCTATGCTCTTAGTCTCAAACTACATTGCATGCGATGCGGGGTCGCGGACTCTTAGATTCTCCGTCTTACTCATCTCTCTACAGTCCTGTGAGAGGTAGAGTAGTAGATCATTGTTTTTTCCACTTTAGAGATGGGAAATGGGCTATGATGAGATACCAGCTTGACCAAGAAAGATCAGTGTATTCTGGCTAATTTAAAATATTTATTTATAAATTAATAACATTTATATATCTTTCATCCTCTGTACCAAATACTCCCAGTGCAGGAGTGACAAACATATTAAAACAGTGACTAATTGCTCGATCATATGCATGTCTATTCAGAAGTCCAGTGACTTCCATGGTACTTGCCTCCAGGTAAGTGTGCATAAGATTGCAGCCTGCAATTACAGTATACATTTTCCTGGGAGTAAGTTCCATTGAACACAATGGAACTTCCTTCTGAATAGATAATATCTACTAGATATGCACAGGCTTGCCCTGTAAATTTCACAAACCAATGTCCTGTGTCCCACAATGTCCCACAAACCCAATCCTGTGCAAAGGATTGCCTCCTGTGTCTCAAGATGCTCTGCCATGCTGCTTATCTGCTCCATGCTGTGCCCCCCCGTGGATTTTCTTGTTTTTAAAATTGTTATGTACAGTTATGTATTGTTTAAACTTTTTAATGTATTTTTTAAGTTATGTATTTTAACTTCTGTTGTAAGCCGCCTTGGGCATTTGCCTTGGCATAGGAAAGGCGGGATATAAATTTTTTAAATAAATAAATAAATAAATAAAGATACTTGGCCGGCCCATAAAGCCAGCGGCAGTATCCTGTGCCCTTCCCAGGCTGCTCCAGCGCAGCCTGGGGTCTCCTCGGTAGAAGGGGATGTTCGTCCCCTTCCCCGGGTGTAGGACTGCCCGGCCCCAATGGACCTCCTCGGATGTATGTCGGCTCTCAAGTCGACATACATGATACATCTGGGATGGCGGGGTAAGGGCCACAGAGGCTGGGAATGGGCGCAGGATATCAGCGGAACTCGCTGCCAATATCCTCACCCCCTCCCGGCCGACTCATTTTTCTTTTAGTCATGTGAGTGATGATCTAATGAATGTTCTTCAACCCATTTCAAATTTCATTACTTTTGCTCTTTGATTAAGATGGGCTTCCCAAAAAATTAGAATAACAAACTTGTAAATTGGAAGGCTTTACCCTTGCCTGAAGAAAAGGTGTATGTTACTAACCCAGTGTGGGGTTAAATGAATCCCATTAATAAAATAATGGAAGGGGTGGAGGAGGGGAGCATTGCCTTGAGCATAACACCAACTGCAAAAAAAAAAAAAAAACCTAACTCTTCATTAAGGATTTCCCTTTAGCAGGGCAGTACAGTATAGGAATAGAACAGCAGCAAAAATAAGATGGTCAATAATAGTGTTATTATGACTGAAGAACAGGTGCTGGTCATTTCCATATCCTGCTCAATGCAATTGGGGTGGAAAATGACCCTAGTATCTTTAGAGTATACAATAATATTTACAAAATGTTGAATGACAGGGAGCATGAAACACTACAACTTCACCAATAGTTGTGTTGGCATTACAAAGACAAGTGTGACCCACTGCTGAGCTCACCTCCTTAAACAACACAAGAGTATAATTTTGAAGTGCACAAGCATTTTTTGCAGCTATACATGGAATGCATAAATATAGTCCAAAAGCTCCTTACAGACCCTGCCGTACCAATTTCACTTCCTTTTATGGATTTGATGCTTGTTCTTCTGGTTGTGTTTATGTTTGCTAGCATTAGGCATATGACTAGGATGCTTTTACACTTATATTTAGTTTGGGTGGGTGAGTGGATATATTAGGTTTCATCTTAAACTGTAATGAAGATAAAACTCAAATGCAATTGCTATCCATGCTGTAAGCTAAACTATAAACACCAGAAGGGAAAGATGCTACTTTTGTGTTACATATTTTTCTTGTTCGGTGGTTAAGGCTGCAATCCTAAAAACACTTATTTGGGAGTAAACCACATTGAACTCAATGGAGCTTACTTTTCTGTAGACACGAATAGGCTTGCACTGCCATTCGAGCATTGATAGTTTGACCAAATCGAGCCTCATTATCTAATAGCACAGGGATGGCCAACCTTCCACCATTAGGGCCTCTGCATTCTTAACAGACCAATCCAATGCAACCTTGCACCTGCGGAGCGCACGCTCTGCAGGTGCCAGGTGTGGTAAGTGCACCATAAATGCCTTCACCTTTATGGCCTTCCCGGTATCTGATATCCCTGCCTCTCCCAGCCCGGGTTGACCAATGGCCCCCTCCCTTGCCACCCCTGCCCGCCCTCCCCACGCCCCTGCACCGACCGGCGCAGCACTCACTTGCATCGGCCCGTGTGGGTCCAGGTAAGTGGTATAGTGGTGCCGGCTTTCACGCCGCGCCACTTACTCACAAGGAGCCACAAACATGCTTTCTGGCATATTTGCATAAGAACATAAGAACATAAGAAGAGCCCTGCTGGATCAGGCATCTCCTTAGGTTACACAGGATTGGGCCCTAAGATTGGCATGCACATGTATGCTGGAATGTCAGAGACAGTGCATGCTGTAACAGTAGCAAGAAGCCAGCATTCAGGGGTAATACATGCTCTATGGTTA
This sequence comes from Plestiodon gilberti rubricaudatus, assembly GCA_026170595.1. Lineage (NCBI taxonomy): Eukaryota > Metazoa > Chordata > Lepidosauria > Squamata > Scincidae > Plestiodon > Plestiodon gilberti. The sequence goes on along the minus strand of JANXHW010000005.1, from coordinate 40,950,348 downwards.
TACCTTGGCTGAGCTTCAGACCAGGATGCTGCTTGGGGTCCAATTCCAGAATAAGCAGACAAAGATCAAAGGGGTCAGATGCAGGAGATGTGCACCAGGATGTAAGAAAGTAATAAAATAATGAAAGGGGTGGAGGGGGGAGTGTTGCCTTCAAGTATTGGTGGTCAAGGTAGTCTGTGTTGCTTCTCAGTTGGATGAGTTGCTCTCAGACTGAGAAATCAAGCCTAGAGTAAATGTCATACGGAGTCAGCCAGGGAACTTATTGGTTCTTTCGAAGAACTACAGTAACATCTATGGCCATTATATTGGTGGCACTGTAGAGACCAGGCTGATAATTCCCTCTACCTGAGAGCTGCCATAATAATGGAAGAAGTAGGTAGCCTGAACCTTGCCACTTGAGTCCTTTATTTGGAAGCTCTGGTGCCTAATACTCAGGCCTGTTCTGAAGTGGTGTTGTCTGAAGTGGTGTCTGAAGTGGCATGCATGCACATACCTCTGCGCCCCCCCCCATACACACAGGCATGCCATGCCACTGCCTCCTCCTATTCTCTCACTAAGCAACCGGGGTGGGCAAAGAGAGGGAGTGAGGGGAAATATGGTGCAGCAAAACCTGCCCCTCACTCCCTTACCCTGAGCTCCAGCACTGCCTCGTTCCTCTGCGCCATCTTGTTTGAAGGAAACACAAGAAGCAGAATATGCTGGGAGGGAACAGGATCGAATGAAGTAGCTTGGTGGGCAATGGATTGCAATGGATTACTCTGTGCCACTTGTGGGCAGATGCGGGGTGTGTGACACCCCTCTTCAGTTGGCCACTCTTCCCAACTTGTTGCTTCAAGCGAGTGTTTCAGTTAGCTCCCTCACCAGGTCGGTCCTGTTTATATTTGTCTCCTAACACTGGTAGTATTTCATACACTGCAAATGGAAAAAAATACAGCAAGTAGTGGTAATACACATTCAAGGAAGAAGAGAAAGTAACTGAAAAAGGTTTATGGCAATTCATACTGTTTCCAAAAAGATGTAAAGGCAGTTTTTTTTTTAATAAGATCAAGCTGAAATGTGAATAGAAACTATAATAGGAGTAAGGGATGCAAACCAATTATGGAAGAAGCAGAGACTGGAATGCAGAGAAAAGGAAGTGAAAAGGTGGGGAGAGCACGGTGAAAGGGGATGGGAAAGAATAAATGTGGATTTTGGAAGTGCTATAGTAATACTAAAGATTTCTTCCAAACTGTCAACCAAAAATATATGTAAAATTACAAACAGGTTGGAGTTTTTCCCTATCTTGGTGAAGTTGCAACCTCAGACCACTTTTTGGATTTTCTGGATGCTGGTCTGGATGCTGGCCCAGGTAATTGCAAGTATTGTCTAGAAAAGTAATAAAATCATCTTCAAGGGAGTTATTTACAAAGTGGCACAGAGTACACATGTGTCTGCCAGAAATTATCATGAATCTAGGTTCATTTGCTGCAAGGAGGTTCATCGAAATCAGGGTTTCTCAAACAGTGGTACACGTGCCAGTAGTGGTACGCAGACCACCGGGAGGTGGTAGGCGGGCCCCTGGCCGCCAAGATGGCATCACCACACTGGAGCCCTGGAAATGTTGGCACGAGTTCTGCGGAGTCTGAGCATACTGGTTTCCAGGACTCGGAAAGCCCCTCCAGCCTGCCTTTGCCTCCTTACTGTTGTTTTCTGAGCTCTGGCATGGACAAAAACACGGAAGTACGTGGCGATGATGTCACTGTGGCAGTGGTACTCGGCGTGGCGGTGGCCACAGGTGGTACACCACGCTGAGGGGTTGAGAACCCCTGAAGTGGAAATGCGGAAGATATACCCGAGGAGATAGTATGTGGTGTCCACAGTGGCCCCTTGCTCTCCCAAATCCAGGGAATAAGGGGTTAAAACCCAGGCAGAGGCGTCGCTGGAGCGTGGCGGGGGGGCGGGGTGCCCCCGGGTGACGCGCGCCACGGGGTGACGCGCGCACCCTGCGCGCCCCACCTCCGTGACACGCAACACCCTTCGGACGCTCCGAGGCCGGCCCGGGAGCCGGCCTCGGAGCGTCCGACCCCGTCGGCACTCCAGGGCCTTCTGAAAGAAGGCCCAGGCAGCGCGTCCATCCGGGTATTTTTCGGGTTTTTGCGCATGCGCAGACCCGTTTTGAGGGCAAAAAGCCCTCATATCATATCATATCAATATCATAGCGTCACTAGGGTGACGCGCGCCCCCTGCCCCAGGGTGACGCGCGTCCTAGTGACACTACTGAACCCAGGCCTTAGCAATAGGCTTGCTGCACAGCTGCAGCCACTAGAGGCAGCCAGGCCATTAAGCATAAAAGCAGCACCTGGTGGCAGGAAGGGTGTAGGTTGTAGAGAGGAGCAAAGTTTGAAGGAAGGAGAGGTGGCTGACTGGTTGCTTCTGGACTAACCTGGACTTGGCTGGCTGACTTGTAGATTGACCTTGGACTGGCTTGAGAACCCTGCTGTGTCTGACTGGCTTGCTAACCCTGCTTTGGCTTTGACCTTGGACTGGCTTGAGAAGCCTGTTTTGGACTTTGACTCAGACTGCTAGACCAGTGAGTGAAGAAAAAGGGGGACTAATTGGCCTAGGACTCTTAAAGGGATAGGAAAGGGGAGTTTGGCAGCACAACCCCTGATCTAGACTACCCTATATCAGGGGTGGTCAACCTTCCCCCCCCCCCCCATTAGGGCCTCTATGTTCTTAAGAGTTGTGCAGAAAACAGAATCTTGGCAGCTGCAAGTGCTGATGGTGCTGCTAAAGCAGCTGCACCTGCTGAAATGCCCTTGCCTATACAACCATTTAAAGGGCCAGCATTCATGTTGAAAGGTTGGCTACCACTGCCCTATAGACTGTGTGTACAAGTCTAAACATGTAAATTTATGCCTTAAAATTGACCATGAAAACCTGGATCATCACCACTTAGTTCTAGTGATGTCATCACCACTTATGGTGGTATGCCATGCCGAAGGATTGAGAACCCCTGATCTAGATTACCCTATATAAAAGGTAAAGGTATCCCCTGACAATTAAGTCCAGTCGTGTCCATACTCATGTATAAGTCTAAAATTTATGCCTTAAAAAAACCTGGGTTGACTTACACATGGGGCTTCTAAGAATGACTGCTTGGTGTGTGTGTGTGTGTGGGGGGGGACTGGGCTGAGAAGCAGGAAGCATGGGGGGTAAAAAAAAAGAGAGCTATTTTACCTTGTTTTGAAGCAGCACAGAAACGGAGCTATTCTCCGAAACAGGAAGAAAGGTGAAGGAGCTTATGGGAATTGTAAATCTTTGTGAGGGCTGCTGCTGCTATGGAAGTAAAATACTGTACTCTTCACAAAGCCTACAACTCCCATATGCTCCTTCACCTTCCTGCTTGGAGAATAGCTCCGTTTTTGTGCTGTTTCAGAACAAGGTAAAATAACTTTCTTCCTGTTTTGGAAAATTTCTGTTGCTGCATCAGAACAATCACTGGTCATTTTCAAGAATTCAAAGAATGTCATACACTCCTAATTTCCCCCCTCCTTATCCATGGGTCATAGCAAATTCCATTATTTTTGGCTTAAAATGTGCCCTCGACTTACCCTATTGGGGCAGCTGGGGTTTCTGCTTGGGGCAAAGGGATGAATGTCTATTTACCTAGCACAGGCCCCATCCTGTGCAGGATGTGGCGGGCGCCTTATTTGCTCTGTCGCAACGTCCTAGACAGGATTTGGCTGTTGGTCTTTTTGCCAACCACTCCTCCTTTTGAATACTATATATGTTTGTTGGTCCTTTCCATCCCACCTCTTGTTCTGTCCCATCCACTGTTGGAAAAAAAATCCTTTATATTTTGTAGCCAACGATAGACTTGCCTGCCTGGTCCAAGTTTAGTCCAGAGGAAGTGGGTTGTCATGCTTACCAAATCACTAAAGTTCTACTACTGTTTACTTCCTAAAGGGACCACCCTGGGTTTGGGGGGCTCTCTGTTGACCGGGAAGAAGGCTCTCCAAGGTGACCTTTGTCTTTCTGGTTTTTCTAGCCTTGATAGGAAGACTACCAATTTCCCAGTAACCCTATTCTGACCAGTTGGAAGAGTGAAGCAGAGAGCAAGGGAGTAAGTGCCGTTGCTAACCACTAGGCACTGCACACATTTTACCTTCTGGCCTCTTTTCCTTCATATGCTGCTTTTCTTTTTCCATCCTTTGTGTTCTGTCATGTCAGCTCACAGTGCTTGCAAAAGCCTCCCTAGGTGTCGGCCACTTCCACACTATTTTGTTCCATATGAACACTTTCTATTTATCATAAAATCACCCTTGAAGTCCTATGGGACTGGGTGCAAGCCCTGTATAAAACCAAATATCTGGGACAAGGAAGAACCATACCTGTAACTGAGGATTTGTTTAACATTGTCGCTATGGCAGTTCCCACTGCTGAAGAGGCAAGTGAAGAGCGAGTCTCTTCAGCAGTGGAGCTTTTTGTTTGACATCGGACAACACTCCAGCTTTGCACGTGGTTCTTCCATCTCTGTGCATCCATCTCTGCGCATCACACTACTTTTTGATTGTGGGCCACATGGACAAATATGTAAAACATGTACTGATTAAAAAGTAATACCCTGGCTTTTATCTTGACTATTGTTGGCTACATAGTCAAAGATGTCACCTTGATAGCAATCAATCTGTCTTGTGGACAGCTTTCAGTGGAGATAAATAATAATAAAAGCAGTAGTGATTTTTCCCTAAAAGCAGTGGAGTTTTATTGGTAAAAATGATCTCTGAATCTGGTGTTTCCTGGCAGTTAATTAATTCGATGACTGGTTTAACACCCCCTTAGCGATACATTCAGGCCCTCAGGCCATCTCAGGGAGGTAGTAATTGCCTGGAAACGGCCTCTTCCCTGGTACTTACTGCACTTACTTGGTGTTTATGTAAGCTTTACAACTCCTTCCCCCCTCTGTGTTAGTCTTTTGGGAAAAACACTTTCCTTGGCATGTGCTATATGTCCTTATTTTCTACATTTGTCTACGGATGTGGATGTTTAGGTGTTAACATTTTGCTCCATGAATACAATATTATTGGCATAAACAACTAATTGCCACTTCAGTTTGTTTCCTGTGTGCGTATGTATAATAGTACTATAGAACTTGGACAATCCTAAGATATTTTCATCAATTTTTGAGAACTAATAACATTGGAAGAGAAATATAATACCTATTGAAAGTATTTTTCCACACTCCTGGTGGAAGAGAAGAGACATAAAATATCTCCCCTGTTTATTATGTCAACCTCTTGGGGCACAATTCTACCCAGCCACTTGGCTGGCATAGGATGACTGTGCTGGCCCAGAACAGTTGCAAAAGCTGCTGTAAGGCAGTTGTGCCAGCCCCTATGGGCCGGATCTGGATGGCGTATGGAGCAGGTAAGCCACAGCTGGCAATGCAGGGGCCTGGGGAAGGCGTTCCAGTGGCACTCTCCTTGTCCCAGATCCCAAGGAGCGCCTGCTGGGAAGGTGGGGGGCAGGGGAGGGCAGAGCGGGGCATCCCAGGAGGGGGATTGAATGTTTCGGGGCAGGGGAGGGTAGGAGTGTGCGAATTGGGTCCAGGAGGGGGGTGGGATTGGTGGCAGCAAAATATAAAACCTCCTGGTTTTAGAAGTGGGTTTTCTCTGTGCCAGGTGCAAGGGAGTGGCGACTGGACACAGGTATCTCGTTGTCTTGTGTGCTCCCTGAGGCATCTGGTGGGGCCACTGTGTGACACAGGAAGCTGGACTAGATGGGCTTTTGGCCTGATCCAGCAGGGCTCTTCTTATGTTCTTATGTGTCGTATCCTATCCCCCTCCCAGGCTAATTTCTCCTGACTGGCCTCCTGGACTTATGCTAGCTAAATAGCTGGCATGGATTCAAGAAGACTCGCTGAATACCTCCAACCCGCCTCTTTCTGCCCTGGATGCAGCATTGGCTGCACCGGCCTACTTGCATCACAGGGAGTAAAGTTGGGCAGGATTGGGCTGCCCATTTTGCTTTTTTAAATTTTTTTAAAAGATACCACTATACCACTTTCCTAAAATTCAAAGCAATGTACAACAAAAATGAACATATAAAAACAAAACAACTTAATACACCATTAAAAGCAATTAAAACAATTCACAAAAAACTAAAAGTTATAATTAAAATTACAATTAAATTACAATTTAAAAATAAAAATGGTTTTTGCCCTGTATTGCATATTCAGGACGTTAAGGAAAAATAGGCAAGAAAACACTAGGATTTTAAAGGATGTGGCTTGGGGACATCAACGTTGGATGAATGACTGTACTCGGAAGGATTTCTGCAGAAGGCAAAATTTCTGCACAAGGCAAGAAGCGGGAAAGTGTCACAGTTGTCATGATGTAATAGACAATACGTTGCAAACACTTACCACAATATCTAATAAGTTAGTCTGAGGCATCTCAAGTTTCATGAGAAAAAGTTCAGATGAAAGAAAAACATCTTCACAGGAAGCAGGATAGGGTATGAAGATGTAGATAAATGCAACTGATTAAAAATCAGTTGCATGCACATACACATTTGGGAAGCTGTATGAATTGCCCATTAAAGGCCACCTTGTGTTGTACATCTCGCTCATTGTCAGCCAGGGTAGTAACTGAGACACTTTTGAACGTGCACTTGGGCACATGCAGAACAGATGAAACTAGCCTGAATCCATTAAAAGTGAGAGCGAACCCCACAAAAGAATGCATAGACCCAGCAATGCAGACAGACCTACTTCTAACAAGCAGTCAAGCTGGGAACAAACAGAAGTGACAAAGAGCATAGATGCAGCTAAGAGTAACTAAGAATGCTTTCTAAAAAGTCAAACAAAACAGCCCAATCCTGTCTAGTTAGGCTGCAGCGTGGCCATAGAACCCACACTGCATCCTAGCCAAATAGGACCCCGCACTGGCGCAGCTGGAGGTCTCCTTAAGGGGACATTCGTCCCCGTACCCTGAGTAGAGCTCCAGCTGCACTGGTGGGTCTACTTGAATGTCTGCCAGCTATTTTGCTGGTGGATATTTGAGAGGGTGGTGTAATGCTGGTCAGGCCTGGGAAGGTGATAGGATCTCAGTGGAGCCGCCACCGATTCCTTCCCCTTCTCGAGCCCAGCCAGTTAATCCCCCCCCTCCTGGAATGCCCCGTTCTGCCCTCCCCTGCCCCTCACCTTCTCTGGTGAGTGCTCCTTGGGATCTGGGGCAAGGGGAGCAGCGCTGGCCTCTTTGCTTGTGGCGCTTACTCCCAGGGTGCCACAAACATGCTTTATGGCACGTTTGCAACACCCTAGACTGGCAGAGCGGCTGCTCCATTGGTCTCTAATGTAGACAGGATTGCACCGAAAAGCATGGATGCACAAACACAGCAGCAGCCTGACCTGGAACTGTGAACTGTGCAACTAGTCCTGTTCATCCAAGGGAGATTGGGACTTGTGTTTCTTGAATAACAACCCCCCCCCCCAGCAACCCGACAAACCTCTTTTGGAACAAAGAGGGAGTTTCATAAGCTATTTGATATGGCACAGGGGACTTTCCTTCAAAAGAAACAAAAAAGTCTTTTTCCCCTTAAGAAAAAAGGCGACTAGGTATGCCCAAGAACTTGAGCCTGTCTAAAGTAACTGTGTCCTTGCTACTGTCATGTAAGAGGCAAGGATGTAGACGATGTGATTAAAAGTAAAGCATAATTCTGGAAGAGAAAATTCTCCGTATTGGAGACACCCATGTTGAGCTCTTTGCCTCAAAGTTTGGCAAGACAATCAGGCCATTAATTAAATTATTTTAAAATTATTCTGCTGAAGAGGATAATTTTATTTATGTATTTATCTGGGAATTGTTTTGCCCTGCCTTTCACCTGCCTGCTGGAAAACTAACTAGTGTGAAATGAAGACATTAAAGACTAATGCCTAGTTCACATAAAATTTTCGACAAACCTGAGACTCACTCCTAAACCACACAGCGTGTAAATGAAGAGGCCAAAGAGTATTTGTGAGCCTGAGAGTGCAATCCTTTGTAACTTTCGAATGGCGGAGCATGCGCTCCACCGTTCGAAAGTGTCGCAAATGTGCCATAAAGCACATTTGCAACTACTTTTGAGTAAGGGCACCAGCACGGAGGCCGGCAGCCCTCACTCCGGCGCTAGATCGACCACAGCCGCTGCCGGGGAAGGTAAGTCCCCCGCTGGCAGGGGCAAGGACGGGCCAGGCGGTGAGGGAGGGCGGCGGTTGGCTGAGCTGGCCCAGGAGGGGGTGGGGGCAGCCGCCACATCCCCGTCCCATTCCCAGGCCGGCGCGGCCATTACATGGTCGCCTCAGACTTACACCAGATCCCTTCCCCTGAGGAGACCTCCAGGCCGCTCGTGATTGGCCCAGAACGAGGATAGGATCTTTAGGCAGGATTGCGCTGTGAGAGTAGGAATTAGCTGCTGCTGCTGCTTCCATTCACTCACCTTGTGAGCTTGTCTAAAGCGTACAAGGAAAAACTCTTTGAACATGACTAAATGCTAATGCTATACACACATATGCACACACTTTGGGAATTACAGATGAGTTGGCAGGATGTAAAACTGGCACAATGAGTAGGGTAATATTTACAAATGTCAAAATATTCAAATTGTGGATCAGGTACAAAATATACAGAACAGACCTTTTGTCAGAAATGTGTCAGAGGTGCCCCCTCTGGGAAGGGAAGAAGATGGCTTTCCTTGGCCACCTGAGATTCTTCTGTGGACTGTGAACAGAGTAAAGTCCCTCTTCTATTGTGTAGCTGTTTTGGAATGTCTTTTGATTTTTTATGATTTTATTATTTTCTTGTTATGAATTGTTAGTATTTTTGTTGTTGTAAACCACCCTGGGTCCTGCAGGAGGATGCCATATAAGTTTTCTAAAATTAAAAGATATAGGTAATTTTCTTTGTGCAAGAACAGCCATGCCCCAACTGGGAATGTGATTGAAAATGGCCAACTCTTCCTTTCCCCACCCTCGCATTGCAATCCAAATTGCCCTCTAAAGCTGCCCCTAGTGGTGGAGGAGAAAATTGCAGGCACAATTCTGCAGATACGGTTTTCCTTCTACAGCCAATAACAGCTTATGGGGGAATTTTTATGTTCCGGAGTCAGTACATGGGCACAAAGTTAGAACCTTCTGAGAGTCATGATGGTCAGTCTCAGACCAAGTTAAATGTTTCTTTTTACCTTTATCTCTAAATCTCGTGATTTAAATTTCTCTTGATCTCTAAATCTGTTTCCCAAGAAATAAGAGGAGATATCCTAGCTTGAGCCATAGTCTCTAGGATGTAAAACGTTTTCTGCGAGACTATACTCTCTGATGCAAGCACTGCCACCTGGTGGATATTGATGGGACATTTTTCTGGTGTGAAATTGAGGTTTATGTTACCGTATGTTGCTACTAAAACAGACCAGGAGGCAAAGAATTGCGGGATAAGCTTTGTGAATCCAAGAAGACTTGGTATTTTAATCAAACAGCAGCCACTCACATCAGATAGCAAACTACATTTCAAAATGTATTTTAGCATTCTTGGCTATGAACCGATGGGAGGGGGTCACCAGGTGACTAAGAAGCGGCATCAACATGCTGATATAAAATAAAGTTGCAAAGACAGAATTAGAAACCAGGTTACCTGCATCCAGTTTCAAAGCTGTAACAAAGTACAGTATTGCCATTCTTTTTCTGTTGCCATTTAATATCCACCCAAAGTTCTGAATAATTGAGGCATAGCTTAGGTACACTGGAAACACAAGCTCTACCCTAAGGGTACCCTAGCGGTAACTCTACAGCCTACCAAGAGGTCTCTTGCAATTTTCACCTAACAAGGTGAAACAACAAGCAGATTCCCAGTGTTTTTGGGGAGAGGCCATACTTGTATACAAGTTAGTATATACTTGTATATACATACAACTTTGTAAAATTGCAAATATATACATTTGCAATTTTACCAATTGCAAACTCAATTGGTAAAATAAAATGTTTTCTGCAAATATTTTCCATTTCTGCAAATGTTTTCCATTTCAGATTTCCTTCAAAAGAAAAACAGGGTACATATTTTTAAATTTAAAAAATAAATAAAAATAACTTACTAACAAGATGACTTTACATGCTTCTGCTGCCCAGAAAAAATAAAAGAAAGGTTTGGATGGCAAAATCTGGAGAACATTTGATTGAGAGAACTGTGCTAACTTTTGTACAGTGCTTATAGATTTATTTGAACAGAGGGGGTTTGTCTTTTTTAAAAAAATCAGTGGTGTTTTTGTCGATTTAAGACATTACTATATTTTATTCTTTGTATAACCCCTTTTATTTTAACAAAACTTATCTATGTAAACAAATGTATGTATTCATGTAGGATTCACAAGCCTCTTCCTAGTGATTTCTTTTGATGATATACATTGTGTGGATTAACTACTGTTGGATTCTTGCTAGCAATTATTTTTTTTCTGCTTATTGCAGCAGATAAGACATCTGGGGATGAGTCATACAGTTAAAACATCTAGGATTCATTTGCTTTCTTGAAACTGCATTTTCTTCTAGAAGCAGGCAGGACTTTCATTTTTCTGACAGAGCAGAGATATTTATATAAACAAAACTGAAAAGGTTATAAGCTCTTTTGTGCTGAATTAAGCTTTACTGTCTTTGGGAGAATGGCAAAACAAGGATGACACACTTCAGCAAAAAAAAAAGTATTGCTAAAGCAAAACAAAAAGAAAAAAGGATAATGCAAAAATATTGTATTCACACTGGCTTTGAATGGTATTTTGTACTTGGTTATACTGTGTGTTCTTATTAGGTTAACCTTTTTAAAGTCCTAAATAGTCAGTGCTGGTGCCTTTTTGCTGGAGCCCTGCATGGGGCTTATTTTCTGTATTTACATAGGATGTCCAGATCTTGTGAAATTTGCTGGAACTAATGAGAAGCGGGGGGGGGGGGGGAGGTTAACATTCTGAACAGTGAGTTGCTGGCCCAGATCCCTCCTCTCAAACAGAAAGACAGAAGAGAGTGTGTACAAGATGAGCTCTCTAGCATCCCAATCCTATCCCCCTCCCATGCCGGTGTAACTAGCATTGCACCAGCAGAGGCTGCTTTACTGCAGTTGCAAAGCAGCTTCCACTGACGCACACTGCAGGCCTGCTAGTGGGGAGGTCAGAACGGCCTCCTGCATGCTAGCAGATCCACGAAGACCTGCCAGAGCAGGTAAGCCCATGCAGGGAATTGGAGGGAGGCAGGGAGTGGGCAGAATGGGGTGGTGACGGGGCCAGGGGAGAGGACAGGTTGGGTCTAGGAGGAGTGCAGGTTCAGCGGCTGTGACGCACACTGAATCCTAACCCCCTTCCCAGGCCTGATCCACTTTCATGGATCAACATGGACTTGTGCCAGCGATATCGCTGGTGCAGGTCCAAGTTGTCCCGTAAGAGCTGCTGGGGTGTACCCTGGGGCAAGGGGAGACCTCCTGCAGCCAGAAATCCCTTGAGGGATACAGTGGTAGCTGGACCGGCACTGCTGCCTTGCTGCATGGGGATTTAGGTAGGATTGGGCTGCCCAACTTGTAGTCTGAGAGACAAAGAAGTCTACGCCCCTCTGTTACATGTTCTCTCAAGCATATTGAAAATGGGAGTTCTTTAGTTCCTGCATGCACATTCCATGCATAAATAGGAGTCGGGGGGGGGGCAACAGGCAGCAAGAGGAAGAAACAAGCTCCAAAGATAAGGAGAAACAAGGGACATTGAGATCTCAATAACAGCAGGAGTCAGTGCTGCTGATAGGATTTACAGGCTCCAGGTAATAAATGAGCACATGAGTTGGGTTTCATCTCAATGCAGAGCAGATCCCAAGTATAAGGAACAAGTGGCATTTCGCTTGTGTATAATTAAGATATACAGTATCTTATATAAACTGCCATGTCTCGCTATAAATACAAACCGGCCATCTAGAAATGTAAAGAGCTTAAACAAAGGGACCTAAAGAAACTAAAGGACGCCAATCCTCCAATTTGTCAAAACAAAGGCTTCCTTGGGGGAGGAGAAGGGAACCCCTAATTTGTAACAGAGAAGTTTTGCTTGAGCACCAGCAGTTATCGTAGTTCTTTTTCTTCAGTTAGTTCAGAATTCTTTTAAGGACCCTGAAATGAGGGCTGATGAGTTGCAACACACTTGGTAAGGTCAGTGGGAATCTTCTGCCCTAGAATGTGTTGCCTTTGTTGGTGGGACCTGGCCCCCAACATATGAGCTGGATAATGCATGCATGGATGCCTGATATTGATGTTTTACAATTATAGGTAAAGGTAAAGCCAGTCGTATCCGACTCTAGGGTGCGGTGCTCATCTCTGTTTCTAAGGCCGAAGAATCAGCGCTGTCCGAAGATAATTCCGTGGTCATGTGGAAGGCATGACTAATGGAACACTGTTACCTTCCCACTGCAGCGGTACCTATTTACCTACTTGCAATTTCTTGCTTTTGAATAGCTAGGTTGGCAGGAGCTGGGACAGGAGACGGGAGCTCACTCTGTCACACGGCACTCGGGTCTCGAACTGCTATCCTACCAACCTTCCGGTCTGCAGTTCAGCGTCTTAACCACTGAGCCACCTCGGGCCCTCTACAATTATAGACACCTTTACAGTTATACATGAATGTAAATTCTGACTGGGTTATTGCTTTTTATGCAACCTCCTTCTTAACTTTCTTAACTGAAGAAATTTAAAAAAGAAAAAAAATAGTTCAGAATCAGATCCTCAACTGGACGCATTCTCCCTTCAGTTGAAATATGCCTTGTTGGTTTCATTACTTTCTCAACTGATCAAAGGGCTGCCTTTATCTCCATTTTCCTCCTTCTGATATACTGTATTTGTTATAGTCCATCTCCTTAATAACTTTGGCTGAACAATTCACTCTGCCTTTGGCTGCCCTTCTCTTTTAGCTTGCCACATTAATTCACACTCCACTGCACATATTTTTATTGCTTGTTTCTCCATTTCCTTTACAGCTTAAAAAAAATTCTCTCTCTCAGATCCTTGATTTGTCCATTATTGTTTCATGTTCTTTAGATTCTTTTTCTCTGCCTAAAAATGATGGTTACTACTCTTCTGGAGAGCTAGTCAACAAATACAAATGTTTTCACTTGAGTTTCTTTGTTGAATTCTGTCAGGGAAAGGAACTCCCAGTGGAAGGAAGGCTGATCCAGGGAAGTGTCACCTAATGGTTAGCGCGCGTGCACACCCTTCCTGCTTTCTACTTCTCTTTTACTGGACAAGCAGCTGAATGGGTAAACACCTTGGTCGAGTGTATCTGCTGCCACCATCCCAGGCTATAGAGACCAGGCAGAGGAGGGTCATCTGGGAAAAGCCCCCTCCTGGGAGAACACTGAACCCCAGGGGTTTATATTAAAAATTAATCCCACTGTAGTGCGTGAAGAAAGAAGAGACATGACAGTCCACTGAATTACCCATGAACATGAACCAGCAGACCAAGGGTCAAAATATAACTAGTTTATTAAAAGTCTAAACAAAAAGAATTAAAATGGGGAAATAAAGGAGAATGAAGAAGATATGCGCTTGGCAGGAAAGCATAAAGCAGTGATGGCGAACCGTTTTGGCTTGGTGTGTCAAAGATTTTGAAAATGCCTAACTTGACTCTGCTGGTGTGTCACACACCCCCTCCCCCGAACTTTTAATAGTACTTTGACTATGCTATTTTTAATAGTAATTTTGAATTGAACTGAACTGAAAACAACTATAGAACACATTGCATTTTATTTAACATCAATTAGTGACTTTTTTTGTTGCTGAGTTTTACTAGAGAATAATTTGAAAGAGGTCTGCCAAAATCCCTGCCCTAAATGTTTAAGACAAGCCTGTAACACTTTTGCGAAAATATAAGGTGTGTCAGGGCCCTGGGGGAAACGCTGGTGTGTCACCCAAAATGACCTCCCGTGTCACCTGTGACACGTGTGTCATATGTTCACCATCACGGGCATAAAGAAACCGTTTCCCCAAAAAGATGCAATAACTAATGCGTCACGTACAAACCAGAGTCGTCGTTAACAGCGGAGAGGCAAACAAACAAAAAAACAACCACCCCCCAATCCTGATACAAGTCTGTATAATAAGGTTCCTAATCTACCTACATTGCAAGGAATGCCTAGTCCGTTTCACTTGCAGTTTGGGCAAGGGAGTGCTCCTCTCTCAGCTCCCAGAGAATTGGTCACTTAGTGACAGGTAGAGAACGACGACCCTTCCTCTGTGCTTGGAAGTTTTATCCCTTGGCTGTAATGACATCATCACATTATCTGAGTGAAGGAGTGGAAACTACCTGGTCACTCCATCCCACCCTTTTGATCAAGATAGACAGGGATGCTACCCAATTAACAAGGTAACTCTGTTTCTAAGCAGCATAGCTTCCCCCACTGGGCTGTGGGAGGGCGTGGGGAGGGAGGGCTGGGATGGCAGGGGAGGGGGTGATTGGCTGACCCGGCCTGGGAGGGGGACAGGGGTATCGATGGTGCACTCTGCCATCTCCCCTTCCTGGGCCGGCCTTACATGGCCTCCCTGGACACGCACCAGCTAAAGAACTGGCATGCATCCAAGGGGCCTCCGGTGCTTACTTGTCCCCTTCCCTCGAGGTGAGCCCTGGCCACACCCACACGGACCTCATCTTGTCTAGGATGCAGCGGCCGGCCATTTCGGCTGGCTGCCGCATCTTAAGCAGAATTGGGCTGCCCGTTTTCTTTTTCAAGGGTTTTCAAGGGAGTACATAGTGGCGGTCAGGAGAGTCATCAGACTGCAGAGCTGGTTGGACTGTCCCTGATTTCACGTTATTCTTTCTTAGAAAGCATCTGTGAATTAAGTGTGGTTAATGCATCCGTATGGTTAATGCATCAGTAAAGCATCAGTGTGATTAGATTAAAGTTGCAATTGAGTACTTGCAGGTTAGTAAGCCCAATGAAATAAGTGAGACTTGCTTCTGAGTAAGCATGTATAGAATGGGGTTGCTCTGCACGGCTTGGGAGTAAATACCCCTTGAAATCAGCATAAGATTGACTTTTATAAATATAGTCTCCTAAAGGTATAAAAGTGATGTTTTATATTCGTTTGAAACAGGGTCAAAAAAATTATTGAAGATTCCAGCTGTCAAAATACTTCATTGTGTCAGCAGTTCCAATAGCCAAGCGCTGATGCTATAATAAGCAAGGCTCCCTGTGGTCCTGTCTTTTTGGGGTTACAGGCCATGCAACAAATGGACATCTCTTAACTTGTTACTGGGAGTGCTGCTGAGAACTGATAGTTACAAACTGGTATCACAAAAAGCAATTTAAAAGAACACCAGATAGCATTCTTTCCATGGGTTGGTTTTAAGGTCTTAAAAAAAAAAGAGAGAGATCAAATGGTGTGTCTGTGAGATAAGGAGCTCTTCCTTGCAAATGTTAGCTCCTAGCAGTTTGCTTGACTGGTTCCAGCTTGCTCCTGAGTCAGACCTTGTTCCCAAAACAAGCAGATAAAGCTGTACTATGTAGAAACAAACACATAAGTCAACAAAAGGTATAATGGAGTGGCTAAGAGACACAGGTGTACATTTGGTTCGAGTCTCATCTCCAGGGTTAAAACTAGATGTGATGGTGACAAATCTGTGTGTTTTAACATGGATTTGCGTGAATCATGTTGAAACAGGTGGCTGAGTGGTGTTTTTAACAGCAAAAGGGGAACACAGATGAAGATGACTGAACTGTATCCCCTGCCCACTGCTTAGTTTCCCTGTGCCGTCCAGCCTCTCGTTGCTGGGGCCAGTTAAATTTCAACAGAAATAGAAAACACACGCGTGGTCCATAAGGAAAGATAGGGAGCTGTGTATGTGGGCAAGGGGTTCTCAAACTGGTGGGTCACAACCCACCACAAAAACCGGATGCAGTCACTACCCCCTTAAGTGGTGTGGTGATGTCAACAATGTCCTGCCATTGCGGACTGCGTGGAAAAGTTTTTTTAACTTACTGGGGGGTGCACCGGCCCTCCAGAGAGTGTGGGGGCCTGCGGCCTCCTCTGCGGGCCTCCCTGCACTTCAGATTGGCTCCCTGAAGCAATCGAGACCCACTTCCGGTTTTTGTCTGAAACTGGGTCTCAATCACTTCAGGGAGCTGACCTGAAGTGCGGGGAAGCCCACGGGGGGGGGGGAGTCACAGACCCCTCGAACCCTCCTGATGGCCAGCGCAACCCCCGGTAAGTAAAAAAAAAAAACACCCTTTTTCCCAGCGATGAGCCGCCATTGGCCCACCCCTGCAAGGACTTACAGCTCCCCCAACTCATGGGAAGAACTTTGGGAACCGCTGGTATAATCCAGTATGTGAGAGACAGCCACACACGTGATGCTGAAAATTTCAAAATAATTTGTGATTCTCTATTGTCTTTTTAGTTCAAATATATTCTTTTTATTAGTTTCTCACGCAGCTGCTCTTCCTTTTGAAAACTGAGAGTAGCTTACATGGTGGCTCTCTGTGGTTGCTCATGGGGAGCACTGCTGGGATGCACTTACCTTTGGATGCTCCTCAGACACTGTGCTTTTGCTTTTTCCGGAAAACCTGGCATCAAATTACCCTAGTTTTGCTTCTGCAGCAGAGGTGGTGTCAGCCAGGTTGGGCATTGGCTAAGGGCACTGGGGGGGGGGTAATACCCAGTGCGTCATCAGGTAATGGGTGAACCCCTAGTGCAGTGCATTGTCCCAATACCCCCAGCAACTTAATGTTGGCATATATATAATGTTAAATATATGTAATTATTTGTTTCTTTTGTTTATTGTATCCTGTTTTGGGCAAGCTTTTTTTATTTATTTATCTGGTGTGTTTTTATCCTGCCCTTTTTCCAGGGAGCTCAAGGCAGTGCATTACTGTTCTTCATGTACTCACCCTTTTATTCTCACAACAACCCTGTGAGGTGGGCTAGGTTGAGAGAGAAAGGCTGGCCCAATGTCAGCTAGTGAGCTCGGGAATTGCAGCCAGGCCTCCCAGTTCCGAGTCTAACTACAATGACTCAAGTTGCCTTGAGGTTTTTTTTTTTTTTTTTGGATGGTGTAGAAAAAATTGTTAAATAAATTTAATAAGCATGATAAGAGAATTTCCCTTATAATGTTTACTAAGTTGCAAGCAATTCTTGTCTCCTGCCCGCAGCAAGCTACTTGGATTAAAGTGTGTCAGACTGAGAGTAGCAAATAAGCCAGGAAAACACTGTTATTTTTAACCAGGTAATTCAGTTACCTAACTGGTTATCTGTTGAGAAGTAAAAGAAGATTACCTTTGTCTGTAAAAACAACAGAGGATCTTGTAGCATGTGAAAGACTAACACATTTATTTCCGCAGAAGCTTTTGTGGACTAGAGTCCATTTCATCAGAAGCATGCAGTGTCATCCTCAGTTGGCAGGTACAGTATACTGTATATACATATATGGGGCTAGAGAAAAATGCAAAAAGAAAAAAAGATAGTAAGAGATGGGGTTCAAAGGGCAATGAAATGGAAGAGGTAGAGTCTGTGACCATTATATGAAGTTCAGTGATGATGATTCAAAACAGCAGTAATAGTAGAAAAGGCAGGTTCCTTGGGTATGCTAACTAACGGCACATTCCTGAGCATGCTTACTTCTCACTGTGTAAGGATAGCATGCAGTTCTTGCACACAGAAATCCAAATGAAATCCTAGCTTTGCTGTGAGCTTGAGCAACATGATGTACAAGTTGTCACACAAAGAATGGCCAGCACCTCATTGTGCACTTTCTTCCACATGCACTTGTGTGGTGAATGTGGAATCCCCTAATAGGAAACTCATGAAGCTGGGTTGTCGTAGTCAACTTGTACAGCCCCACCATTATTGCCTCTGTAACCTGCATATCCACTGCAAAGGCTTAACCTGGGATGTGTATTGATGACATCAGTGTGATTGACACCTGTCCCTGGTAGAACAACGGGTGAATACACCACCAATTTATTTATTTATTTATATCCCGCCTTTCTCATAGATTCAAGGCGGTTTACATAGGCAGGCCGACCATAAACCTATTTTTTTTTTCCTAATTGGGTTTTTTTACAATGTTGTTCTATGACGGAAACTCATAGAACCCTCCATTTCTCAAGATGTTTCCCTTCATAGTACAGTTGTCGTTCTGACCGCACGGCTCTTGCCTTCCAAGCTTCCACAGGCAACTGCAATCAAGCCTCAGATGGGTTCACAAGCTGTTATCCATCCTTGCCAGCTGATAACTCTACAGCCCATACTCCTCTGCATTCCATTCCGAAGCTTTTTAGAGTTAGTAGCTTTACAGCCCGGTCCAGCCCAAGGCAACTGCGGTACAATTAAGGCACAATTGCAGCCCAAGTGCTTTAGGCCCGAGTTGTGCCTGAATTGTGCCTGAGTTGGGCTGCAATTGGGACTGAATTGCAGCCCGGTCCAGCCCAAGGCAACTGCGGTACAATTCAGGCACAATTGCACAATTCAGGCACAATTGCAGCCTAAAAGTGGGTGTGTTGGGGGCGTGTCGGGGGTGTGACGGGGGCGGTTACGAATTTTGGTCCGGTTCCAGACACTGGAGAGCCACTGACATGCCCCCTCGAGCCCAACTCAGGCCCAAAATTTGGGCCAGCAAAAAGGGTGGACCCAAATGTGAGGAGACCCATAGGAGCCATTTTACCTTACCCACACCAGCCCTCTCCTGAAAAGTTCTAACACCCTGGGCCCGAGTTGGGCCTGAGTTAGGACCGAACAGGTGTGGCCTAACTCTGGACATGGACCCAAATAGTTACCCTATCAGCACCCAGCCCCACCCAGCCTCTTTCCCACAAAAGCCCAGCCCCAGCCCTCCACTCTCTCTGTCTCTCTCTCTGAGCACGTGGCGTGGGGTTCTGTCCCCCAGCAGCCACAAAGTGGGACTTTGAAAACTTTTCTAACACCCCACTTCTCTCTTCTCCTCTCTCCTCTCTGCCCCCCTCTAGGGCAGAGAGGGCTGTTCTGCCTGTGGCCAAACTGTTTACTGCTGTGCCTGGGCAGCTGTCTCCATGCAAGTGTTTGCTAACCCATGTCTTTCTCCCAGCCCCTCTCTTCCCCCCCCCCATACAGGCAACAACACCAGCAGGTAAGTGCAGGGTTTGTGCTGACATGTGGTCTGACGTCTGCCTCTTTGCATAGAGAAATATAGGTAGGATACATGCCTCTATACCAATGTCTTGTCTCATAGCTGCCTGCATAGCCTGCCATGATATGCCTCTATACCAATGTCTTGTCTCATAGCTGCCTGCATAGCCTGCCATGATATGCCTCTATACCAATGTCTTGTCTCATAGCTGCCTGTATTAATGTGAGCACACAATGCCATGAGTGTGGAACTGTAACCCATATGTAGACACCAGCTGTTCCCCCCCCCTCTTTTCTCCACAGGGTCTACCGACAGGTCAGTATTGCTAGGATTGCCATGGTTGTGACCCCCAAGTTGTGTTGTTGTCTCTCTCTTTGACCCCTTTCCCTTACAGGATCATGCTCACCGTACACCCAGGGAAGGAGCGCAGACCAGGCTATGTGTCTCACACCACTCAGCTGTGTTTGATTTCTCTCCCTGCAGACCTTTGCAACTGGCACACTGGCTCCTCTTCAATGGCGATTGCTACCACGCAGCAGCTGCCATGGAACACCCCCATGTTGTTCGTCCCCCCAGGAATGCCCACTACCACAAACCATCCGGGGAGCACCCCTGGGCCTGCAGTCTGGTTGCCCCACGGTCACCTGCCTTGATGCTGCCAGAGAGGTCTGGGAGCCTGCCCTGCAACCCACCTCAGCTGCTGCTGCTGCCCCACCGCCCTGGCTGCCTACTTGCTGTCCCTCCCCTTTCTATGGAGCAGGCCGTGGTTCCACAGGGGAAGAGCCCGCATCTCCAGGTCCATGGGGCTCGCCTGATGCTGCTGCTGTGGTCCTAGAGGCTGCTGTGCCTACCCCTGGCAGCCACGCCCGGCCATCTCTGCCACTGTTCCAGAACAATAAAGATGCCCCTGGAAACACATGTCCCCAATGTTGCACAAGCACTGCCCCACACACCCACACAGGCAGGCCCCAGCACACAAGCCTCTGCATGAATCCCAGCCAGGGTCCGCCACAGCCATCCCTGGGAGAACACAGCAGGGGGGCTGCCGGACCCTCTGGGACCAGAGGGGAGGGGGGAGTTGGGGGGCCTGTCAGGCAGGCAAACACTGACGGGCACTGTGGCGCACGTCCGCCACGTCCGTGAAGAGCCCTTTCAGCAACCGGGGCTCTCACCCACCCTCGGTCCGCCCATCACCGGCGTCCGTGTCCGCCCGTCACCGGCGTCCGTTTCCGCCCTCTGTCCGCCCATCACCGGTGTCCGTTTCCGCCCATCAACGGCGTCCGTGTCCGCCCTCGGTCCGTCTGCATGAGAGGCGCCCGCTCCTGCATTGCCTCCATCTGCGAAGTGCCCCCTGTGCCCCTATCGGTCTCTGCAGACCCCTCTCCCTGTATCCCTCTCCCACCAGCCGTGTTGTCTGTCTGTTTCTGACCCACCCGTGCCCCTCCCCAGCACCCCCTGTCAGTGTGCCTGCCTCCCCTCCCACTCCCTGATGATGGACGCTGGCACCCCCCATGCCGCCAGAGCGCCTGCCGCAAGGTGCCGACGTTGCCCCATCTGGGGGTGTGATGAGCTGCGTGAGCCCTTCCCGCTCGCAGCAGACAAGCCCACGGCATCTCTCGGTCTTGGCCGGGGCACGGAGCAGAAGGCATGCTGGGATGCCTTCTTTGTGGGCATTGCCACGGCCCTTGAGGCCCAGGGCTTCAGGCAGCGCACGGGCATGTCCTGGCGGAGGCGGTTCCAGACCTCATGAGACCCCCCCCTTGTGCGTGCCGTTCCCACCCCCTCCTTCCCTTCTCTCCCCCGCTCACCCCCCCATGACTCCCACGTGCAGCCTCACCATGGCTTGGGGGTGGCATCGCAGTCTGCAGGAGGGAGGGCAGTCGCACTCCCCCCTGCGGCAGGTGGCTGATGCCCAGGGTGCCCTGGGGCAGCTGGCACTGGCACAACCTCTGCCCTTCAGCTGACTGTCAAACACGCAGTGCCTGCAGGCCCGCCTGTGGCTGCCCATCTGCTGCAACCGCTGCAGCAGCTGTGGTAGGTGCACGCAGACGGGCTGAGGAGGGGGCTCTTCGCTTCCACAAGACTGACAGCTCCCCACAGGAGCCTGCCTGCCTCTGCGGTAAGTTTTGCCGCGATCCTGGCCCAATGCTGTTGCCTCCAGCCTAACTCAGGCACAGTTGCAGCCTAACTCGGTCCTAGTTTGGGCCACAATTGGGCCACAATTGGGCCTCAACTGTGCCTGAGTTAGGCTGGACTGAGCCCTTAGAGTTAGTAGCTTTAGTTAGTAGCTATAGAGTTAGTGTCATACCCCTCCAGACCCAGGAGTTGAACAAGGGAGCTACAACTATAAAAGTGAATCTAGTTAAGGACAAATCTAGGTGACTTGAGTTACGATTTTATTTCACTTTGAGTCTAATTCCAAGTGCCTAGTTTTTCTTGTTTGCCTATTGCCCATTTTGCACTTTGTAACTTTCTAAATAAACTAACTACTTCTATATTTGAAAAATCGACAGCATGTTTCATTTAGACCTGAACAGAGAGCAAGTGCCCCCTCTCACTCTTTTACAGATCACTCGTGGCTCTCACTACAAAGCTGTGTGCATCGGTGCAGAGGAACTGTGATAAACTAGGTCAGATGGGCCCCCTTTCTCACCTAGCTTATCGCTGGCTCCAGGTTTATGGGGTGCCTCAACTAAGTGCCTTTACAGACTCCCTTAATGGTAGGTGGGGTGAGAGCTGCCACGCTGGCAATTGCCAGCTTTGTTTACGTATACAGTACTCCCCCCATATCCGCTGGGGATATGTTCCAGGCCCGTCCATGGATACTTGAAACAGTGGATAGGAGCGAACACCCCCTCCATGGTTTCCTGAGGGCCCCCTGCCCTGCCTTCCCTGCGGCCAGGCGTGCGCGCCACCCCAGCTCTTGTTTTTCTTTCAGCAAGCTTTGTTTCTTCCTTAGAACAAACAGAGAAGCAGCCTCCATTGCAGGCAAGTAGAACGAGATTAAGTCTTAGAGAGGCTCTGCAAGGTTTCTGTTAACCTTGCAGAGTCTTCTAGGACTTAGTCTCGTTCTACTTGCCTGCAATAAGGAGCCAGAGGCTGCTTCTCCTGTTTGTTTAAGGAAGAAACAAAGCTTACTGGGGAAAAAAGTAAAAGCCTGGGGGGGGGGGGGTGTCCCATGATCCATGGATAACTGAAACCGTGGATAGTGAATCCGTGGATATGGGGGCCCACCTGTACTGCAGTCTCCTCACCAGTGCCACTGGACACAATGGCAGGGGCGCAGGGTCCGAGGTGCATTTTAATAAGTATGTGTATAAAGTAACAGAAGGTGGTGACTGCCTGCACAATTGCCAAAGAGCACTCTGAGCCACTACTGCTAAGGTCTCACAAGGGTTTGAGGGAGGCTTACCTTGATGGTGGTAACATCAGCTTGGATCTCTTTTTTCACCTGGGCCTTGGGGTTTGGCTACGGGCTCTTTGATAGCCCTGGGCCCTCAGCCAGTGCCCAGGTTAGCCAGCCTGTGATATTTTATTTATTTATTTTATTTTAAAAAATTTATACCCCGCCTTTTCCTATGCCGAGGCAAATGCCCAAGGTGGCTATCTTGCCCTGATCTTGCATTGTGTGCAGGGCAAGAAGGGAGGAATGGGGAAAGAGGTCAGCTACATTAACATTGCTGTGGAGGGAATGGCAGGATCATGTACATCTATGGATGCTTTGAGGAACACAGATTCAATTTACACTTTTAAGGTATATTTCAGTTACTCTTTGGAGGTACCTCTAATGTCTCACTATTGTTTCTGCAGAAACATGGAGTTTTCTACCTGTCATTCAACAATCTCCTTCCTTGGAAGAGTCAGCTGTACCAAATGTGAGTGAAACATTAATTCTTTATTAGAATGTATCCCAAATGTAACAGATGTTAGTCAACTACTGTTCTTCACCTATGCCCTTGGGCTGCATGTTGCTTTATTGTCCGTGGTGCATTTAATAAGCATGTGCATTTATTGGACATTCAGTTTCTCTGGGGCTTAAGGCATCAACTTAAAACACATACATTTTTAAAAAGAGATACGGATGTGCAAGATCTACTTTGAAACTGTTTCACTCATTCTTCTAAGTGCACTTTATCTTTTCATATCTTGTTTTTCTTTCTTTCATTTGACTTGTGAGACCTTCTTGTGAGATGCAAAGGCACAAAATACTGTATTTATACTATGTCAGAAATCCCCAACGGACCACCTTCCTATTCAATCAAGCACTCAAATGCTTGCACTCAGCCACACAGTCTGGCCTGATTCTCAGTGAAGTGGGAAGCTGATGTCTTGACTGCATCATTTCAAGGTCATGGTGATGAAAAATTCCCTCTGCATAGAGAACTGGATGTCAGAGAGAAGGGTTATAGCCCAGACTTTTTAGGTTTCTAGAGAAGCATTATAGGTTTCTAGCCCAGGCATGCTAATTTTTCTTGTGCAGGGAACTTTTTATTTGGGGGTGGTGGTGGTGGATGTGAAGAAGTATCCACTTGTATGATCCTCTATGTGCTGTCTTGGAAAAATACCAGCTACATTGTGAGCCGCACATGGACGCAGCTCTACGCAATGCACCGCAATCTGTGAGATGTGTCACAGGCTTCAGTCTCGCTGTGTTAACGGGACTTGCTCCCAGGAAAGTGTCCATATAGGATTACAGCCCTAGTCTACTTCTCTTACCTAAACCTTGGTAGTTCTGCTTCTAGGTATTCTATATTTCTCCATAGCTGGTCTTTGCCATAATTTTGCATTAAAGTATATATACTGTAAACTTGTATCAAATGGAAATAATTCATATGCAGGAGAACAGGTGGGTGGAGCAGCTGGTATGAGAAGTGAGCAGCCGATCATACGCACAAAAAAACCGGGGTAGATTGCAATACAAGACTTTTCCTAGGAGGAAATTGCAAATTTCACAATCTGTTAATGAGAGCTGATGGTGTAAGTAACTGTGCCAGGCAACAAGTCTGGGAGACACTAGACTCTGCTGGAAGTGCTCAGTTTGAGACCTCCAAAGATCTTGTTAGTTTTGGCTCCAACCTATTGGCATCACTAATACAATCCCACTCATTCAGGAAGGTGATTCATGGTTGAAGTGCAAGATGAGATTTGAAATGTCACTGTAATTTTCACAGTTAACTGATTTGCTGAAGTAAGTGACTTGGTATGCTCTGCGGCACAGATGGCACATTTTAAACTTTTGAAGGTATTTGTGTCACTTTGTTGATAGTTTAGCATAATACTTAGTGTTTGGCCCAGGTCATAGACAGTTTGAGCTGATTTTGTGTGACAAACCTCTCTTAGGTTGTAGTTCTCTTCGATATCATCTCTAAAATGTATACCAGACTCCCAGTTCGAAGGAGTTGCCCTTCTTGGAAAGCTGATATAGCAGAGTAGCTAGAACGTCAGGAAGCCCTGAGTTCAAATGTCACCTCAGCCTTAAACTTGCCAGGTTGTCTAAGGCAAGACATGATCTCTTAACTTCAGCCCCTCATCTGCAATGCACAACAGTGATATATCTTTCCAATCCTGCACATGCAGCTAGTATTTGTGAACACTCAAAAACTGTTTATTATCATTCATGTTCTGGGCAGGTTAGAAGACTAGGCCAGAGGTAAGTAATCTTTGCGCAAAAGGACAAGTTGGCTTTCAATATGGTAATTCATGCCACTGATTAATGTGTTCACAGTTCAAAGGGATTGTGTTGGAAATCAGTGAAGGAAATTCTCCAGAAGATACAGGATCAATGGTGCCCATATGTTGTTAATAATAATAATAATAATAATAATAATAATAATAATAATAATAATAATAATAGCAGCTTCAGGGGGAGGATGTAAGTCAGAGAACTGGTGCAGGGGCAAAGGGTTAAACCACCACCATGGCACAGCTCTGATCCAAATCCATGGAGGACAAGGTTATCAACGGCTACCAGACATGATGGCTACATGTTATTTCGAGGATCAGAAGCAGACCAGTTGCAAGGGAGCAACATCAGGAATGGGAAATGCTTTCATCTCCTGCTTGTGGGCTTCCTAGAGACACCTAGTTGGCCACAGTGGGAGATAGGATGGTGAACTTAATAGGCCTTGCCCTGATCCATTGTGGCTCTTTTCATGTTCTTAAGATAACGTCTTCAGCTCCATAGAAGAAACTGCACACAACCTGGATTTTGCACATAGACTCTACAGGGCTACCCAATCCATCCTTTGCATCAAGGTTGGACCAGATATCACACTGCTGAATTATAGATTTCTTTTTGTTTTTAGTGCAATGATGTGTACTGTATTTGAAATAGTTGTATCATTTTGATAGATAAGAGGCTGTGGTTCACAAGGCATCGGGAAGATCCTTTGTTCTTTATGACGGGTACTTACAAAAATGATTCACAATAGATGCAATCTCAGAGAACCCATTGAGTGCAGAATGTACTATATCCTCCCCCTTCTCACACTGTTAGTAGCAAGCAGAAAACTCAACCCAGCCATCTCTTTCATGTTCATCCATTTCATCATGCCCCTTAAAAATTCCGAAACTCTTCTTCCTTCGAAGCTTATCAAACAACTCTCCCTTTAGACCTCCGCAAATATTGGAACCTCGTCTTTTCAAGTTACTCAAGCTGCTTCCTTTTATTCCTTGCTGTAACAGCAGAAACTATTAAGAGCTTCCCTGTCAATCACCTGAAAAGCCTCCCAGAAGATCGGATTAGTATTTGAAGTCCAAACTGAGACTCGGACAGTGTGTGCTCTAGCAACACGGTGGGAAGGAGAGAGAGAGGGGGGGGGAAACTTGTTAGCAATTCTTACTTTGTGAAAAGTGAAATTGAAGTTTTGGTGGGGAGTGAGAATTTTCAGTATAGAATTTATGATTTGCTAGCAGTTCCAACCTAGCAGTTCCAAAGCATGTCAATGCGAGTAGATAAATAGGTACCGCTTGCGGGAAGGTAAACAGCGCTCCGTGTTGCAGCTGCATGCTACGCACTGGGGTCACCTTTACCTTTTTTTACCAACTGGATAACCAAACCTGCCAGTTTGAATCCGCGACGGGGTGAGCTCTCATTGCTTGGCCAGCTCCTGCCAACCTAGCAGGTCCAAAGCATGTTAATAAATAGGTACCGCTTGCGGGAAGATAAACAGTGCTCCGTGTTCCAGCTGCATGCTACGCGCTGCGGCAAGGAGAGTCATGCCGGCCACATGACCACGGAGGCTCTTTGGCTTTGAAATGGGGATGAGCACCACACCCTAGAGTCGGACACGACTGGACTTAATTGTCAGGGGTCACCTTTACCTTTTTACATCTCTTCCAAATAATAATTCATCCAACATGGCAACAACAACATCTCTTCCCAGGAATGGAGTATTGAACCTTTTGCGATTGTTGCTGGTATTTCTCTTTGTTTATAAAGTTTTCAGGCTTGAGGTCTTCAAAGTGCTGCTGAGCCAGTGGGTGGGGTGGATGATTTTGGAAGCTCTTGGGAAGGAGCACCTGACAGACAAGAAGGTTTGGGTTTTAAAAGAAACACCTTTCCAAGTTTAGGGAGGCTGGGCAGGATGTGAATGAAGTCATTCCATGATTTCTTTATTCCTAATCAATGCAATTTTGGAAGCATTGTAAATTTCATCTTGCAATGGCTTTTTTTTAAACAAAAGTTTGATTGTAGGGGAAATGAAGGCTTGAATTCCTAGCCCTTAAATTCTTCATTAGAGTTGTATATTGTATTACCCAGGTGTTTGCAGTTTAGAAATTGACAGCCCAATCCTAACATAAAGATCCGCTGGGCGGCCCAGGACCCGGGCCTATTTAGAATAGGATTGCGCCCTGAGTGTGTGTTAAAAGAAAATAAAGATTCCAGGCTTCATCAATTGCAGCAAACCCTGCTGCAAGGGAGAGATTTTTTTGAGACCTGAGGTGGAGGATACTCTCTATGGTTCCTGAGGGCAGGACTAGAACCGATGGGTTCAAACTACATGAAAGTAGATTAGACTAGACATTAGGAAGAATTTCCTAACTTTAAGGGCTGTCCGGCACTGGCACAGTCTGCCTTGTGTAGTAGTGGACTCTTCCTTGATTGAGGTTTTCAAGCAGAGGCTAAATGGCCACTTGTCATGGATTCTGTAGTGGACTGCACTGAGCAGGGGGTTGGACTAGATGACCTCTAAGGTCATTTTCAACTCTAATCTATGATTCTGTGGCATGTGTGTGTCTGACTGAGAAGCAGGAAAGTTGGGGTCAAGCCTGGCTGGGCTTCAGTTCTAGCTCAGGTAGATAGAGAGCAGAAGGGCCAGAGGCAGAAGTTGTGGTTGTGGACAGGCAGGTAGTCAAGTACTGGTTGACTGAGCAAGCGAGGTAAGGGAAGACAAGTCTGTGCTATTGGTCAGTCAGGTTACATGAAGAACTAAATCCTGAGCCACTATTATAGTGGACTAACTAGGCCCTAAAGGCCAGCGGGTGGCGCAGTGGGTTAAACCGCTGAACCATGAGCTGTCGATCGAAAGGTCAGCAGTTCAAATCTGCGACGGGTGAGCTCTCGTTGCTTGGCCAGCTCCTGCCAACCTAGCAGTTCCAAAGCATGTTAATGCAAGTAGATAAATAGGTACTGCTTGCGGGAAGGTAAACAGCGCTCCGTGTGTCAGCTGCATGCTACACGCTGCGGCAAGGAGAGTCATGCCGGCCACATGACCACGGAGGCGTCTTCGGACAACGCTGGCTCTTCGGCTTTGAAATGGGGATGAGCACCACACCCTAGAGTCGGACACGACTGGACTTAATTGTCAAGGGTCACCTTTACCTTACTAACTAGGCCCTATTAATTTCTCAGCTCTTGTTCAGTCTCCTAATTGCACTTCCACAGTCTTTGAAGAGGCAACGTTGAAACAGTTTAACTTAATGGAAACATAAGCACAGATTCATAAGCTGAGACCGAAGAATGTACTCTGACAATAAAGAATTCCCCTATTTCAGAATGAAATGCAACCTTCTTTTCCGGTTTTGTTTTCCTTAGTTAAAGCCCTCTCACACATATGGCAAGGCAAATAGTATGCCCACCCATGTATTTCCACTAACATAGCAAAACCTAAGCAATTCTGACAACTCGTGTGTGTGTGTGTGTGTGTGTGTGTGTGTGTGTGTGTGTGTGTGTGAGAGAGAGAGAGAGAGAGAGAGAGAGAGAGAGTCAGCGTCAGAGAAAGAGACAGAGACATTGATCACCATTCACATTTTTTTAAAAAAATTACAAGATCTTGGTAGGTATTTCTACTCTCAAAGCCTGAAGATAATAAAGGTTTATTTGTGTACAAATCATTGGAAGCTG
Organism: Plestiodon gilberti rubricaudatus; assembly: GCA_026170595.1. Lineage (NCBI taxonomy): Eukaryota > Metazoa > Chordata > Lepidosauria > Squamata > Scincidae > Plestiodon > Plestiodon gilberti. The sequence goes on along the minus strand of JANXHW010000005.1, from coordinate 40,921,880 downwards.
GTAGTCTGATTTCTAGAGTAGCAAAACTGATGATTACACAGATTGATTTGGCTATATTTTTATTACTGAAGAAAACTGGTGCTAAATTGCTCCTATTCCAGAAGGTGGCAGCATTGCTAAAGGAACCTAGTTCAATATATTACAACACTACAGTTCAATTACCAGTAAAAGTTCATCCAGCTGCTTCAAGTTGGTGAACAAGCCACAAAAATGGTTACATTCTCTCTTTGCCTCCCTTGGTCAACGACTAGTTATATGTGATACCCATATAAGTTTTAAATTTGGCAAAATGTACTCCCCCCATATCCGCTGGGGATATGTTCCAGGTCCCTCCGTGGATACTTGAAACCGTCAATAAGAGCGAACCCCCCTTCCATGGCTTCCTGAGGGCCCCCCACCCTGCCTCCCCTGCGGGCAGGCATGCGCGCCCCTCCCCCCAGCTCTTGTTTTTCTTTCAGCAAGCTTTGTTTCTTCCTACAAACAGAGAAGCAGCCTCCTTTGCAGGCAAGTAGAATGAGACTAAGTCCTAGAGAGGCTCTGCAAGGTTTCTGTTAACCTTGCAGAGCCTCTCTAGGACTTAGTCTCATTCTACTTGCCAGCAATAAGCAGCCAGAGGCTGCTTCTCCTGTTTGTTTAAGGAAGAAACGAAGCTTACTGGGAAGCTTACTGCGAGCAAGGGGGGGGGGGGGTCCCTGCGATCCGTGGAACTGAAACCGTGGATAGCGAATCCGTGGATATGGGGGCCCACCTGTATCTACTTTGCTGAATTGAAAACCTCCAAGTCTTTGAGGTTCTGAAGAACCCCCTATTAAATTATTGCGCGTTTCCTCCTGACGCCATACAGTTCTCCTGAGACTATTGCTCAATATTTCCTATGCAGCAGCATTGACCTCCTGCCCTCTCGTGTTAAATGCCATATTGCACTTCTGCCAATGAGTGTCACATCATTAGTCAATCAGAGCTGCTCCTTGGAAAGTGATGAATGGTGCACTGAGAAGCTGCCTGAATGCTGCCAGGCTGCTCCATTGTCAGGACATGATCTGTCTTACTTTTCGAGTTGGTTGCCTCATGATGTGCTGAAAGCGCCTCGTGTACACTACTTTTTCATAGCATTAAAAGTGCTTTTTAAATGTAATTCTTCCTTCTCTCCCGTATATGTGACAGCTTCAATCTTGGAAGTCATACCTCATGCCCTTCTCTGTGACACTAATCATTCCCAACCCGGTGACTGAATTAATATGCATTTAACTTGCACCTGTCCTGATCTGTGACATTTGCATGATACTTAGCGAAGAACTGCTGTAACAGAACTGAAATGGGTTTACTTTAGTTTACCAGTAGAATAAATGTGTATGAATGGAAGTTTTAAATTGACCTCTGAACTGCTGTAGCAAGTAGAGAGAACATATTCTCTCCTCCCATTCCTCATTTGTATCCTTTGCCGCACCATGTGTTGGCTACATGAGGCAGTAACCTCATGGGGTGAGCATGGGAGGATGGCGAGTGCCAGTGCCACGATGGGCCCCACTCTACCTGCCTGCCTGTCCCTCACAAGATATGGCCCAGTTGGATCCTCTGGCAAAGGATTTGGAAACGCTCCTTTCTAATCCTGATCTTCCTGTCCTAGACCCTGTGCAGCAACACCTTCTGGCAACTTCATTGACTATGGATCAAACAGCCCAATAATGTGCAAGTTGCAGTGGCCAGCCTAAATGGACGGCCGTTGCCTCCTGTGGCCCACGCTGGTGCAGCCAGGACTCGCCTCGGGGGAAGGGGCCATTTGTCCCCTTCCCCCCAGTGTAAGCACTGGAGGCCCCAATGAGTCTCCTTGGATGCACGCCAGCTCTGGAGCTGGCACACAACCAGGGAGGCCGTGTAATGCCGGCCCAGCCTGGGAAGAGACAAGGATATTGGCGCAGCATGGCACTGATAACCCCGCCCCCAGGCCGGCCCAGCCAATGGCCCCTCCCCCACCACCCTGGCCCTCCCTCCCCATGCTCTCCCGCTGCCTGGCACAGGGCTTACCTGGCTCGGGTGGCGCAGAGTCTGGGGGATGGCGGAGTGAGTGGTGCCGGCCTCTGCGCTAGTGCCTCTTACTCCAGAGGTGCCGCGAAAGTGCCTTATGGCACTTTCACAACACCTTAGGCCGTTGAGCACTCACTCTGCCAGCCTAATTCTGCACAGGATTGTTCCCGAAGGTTGCTATTTTGAAAATACTGTAAATTATGGCAAATCATGGCTCCAGAGCCTGATGGATTTCTGGTGGAGTGATATAAAACTCTTTTTCTAGGCATGGGTGGTCCAGCTTTATGGCACCAGAGACTGACTGCTAGAAGAGATACCTTGCAGTGCCTTGCAGGCAATCACAATCATATTGATACAAAACAGCCACCTGGTATTTCCCGGGCAGCGCGATCCACCGGAGACTTGATCACCCAAAGCCGTCGTGAACATGCCATAAAGCACATTCGAAGCGACTTGCAAGTAAGGGCTGCTGGTGCTAGGCTGACAGCTCTTACTCTGGAGCCAGATTGCCCATGTGGCCACCGGAGGAAGGTAAGGGATCCCCCGGCGGCTGCATGGGCAGTCCGGGGAGCAAGGGAGGGGGCCATTGGTCGAGCCGGCCCAGGAGGGGTTGGGGATGTTGTCTGGCATATCCCCATCCCCGTTCCGGATGGTTCGGTCATTACACAGCCTCCTCCTACTCCCTGGTTTACACCAGGGGAAGGGGACGAACTTCCCCTTTCCCTGAGTAGATCTGCAGGCCCTGAGCTGCCTGCCAGATAGTTGTGATCTTAATCTCACAGTGTTCAATAGTGATTGTTGGTGTAAGCTTTCCAGCCTCACAGAATTCTTAGCCAAGCAAAGTTTCAATGTTAAATTACATTGTATGTAATGAATTGTTCTATGCAACTTTAAAGCTAGCATACCCATATAATAAATGAGCAATACAGGATATTTAGACTCAATAAATATTAATAAAATATCTTGATGAAATTCATATTTTAATTTACAACAAACTGTAACTAGGAGATAATTCTGAAAATGATGAGGCAAAAATAATGCGTGCTCTAAAAAAATAGTGTTTTTCAACACTGATAGTTGCCAAATCCATATTATCAAGGTTTTATTCTCAAAGGACTGAGTTTTTCACATGTGTGAGCAACAATTTTGAAAGAGCATTATTGTAAAACAAATGCAATACTCCTGCCAAGTATTGTTTAGCACCTATCATAATGCTCATAAAAATGACATGAAAAATATGTGAATCATATTACACAAATATACAAATTAATTGCAACCTTTCAGCTTGAAAAAATATGTCCAATGTCACCTTCAAAGAAGCACTTCTGTTGTTGGCTATCACATTTTCCTGCACTCACTCACTCAGCAGTATTATGTTACTGGGAAATGATATTCTTATTCCTACAAAATGCAGTCATAGCAATGAAATGCTGTGAGAATATGACTGAGAGCCCAATCCTATGTCAGCCTCTGCTGTCAGGACTGGGCTCCGCACTGTCGCAAACATGCTGTAAAGCACATTGCAATGGCCGAAGGCCCATCTGGCCAGTGTGGAGGCCAGCGCCGGAAGCACTGGCGTCACTGCAGGGGGGCGGAGCTCTAAGTTCCTCCGTGATCGGAGCCTCCGTTACACGGAGGAACGAAGCGCCCCGCCCCCGCGCCTTCCAACCCAGTCAAAGCAGTGAAAACAACGCGCAGGAGACTCCCTGTGCGTTGTTTTCACTGCTTTGACTGGGTTGGAAGGCGCGGGGGTGGGGCGCTTCGTTCTTCCATGTAACGGAGGCTCCGATCACGGAGGAACTTAGAGCTCCGCCCCCCTGCAGTGACGCCAGTGGCCGGAAGGCCTCCACCGGTGAAGGAGCTACTCCCGCAGGAGACAGGTAAGCTCTCCGGTGGGGAGGGTGGTGGGGAGGAGGTGTTCCAGGGCGAGGAGGAGGGCGGATGAGGCCCGGAAGGGGTGTGGGATCAACAGAGGAGGCCTCCCCCGAATCCTATCCCCCGTCCCGTGCCTGAAAGCCCGACATGGGGCTTTTTGGAGCTGCACCAGCCATTTTGCTGGTGCGCCTCTGAGTAGCCCCATAGGGGCTGCTGGGGCTCGACACGGGGGAAGGGGACAATCTTCCCCTTCCCTTGAGGAGACCGCCGGTCCCGTGCTGTATGCAGCAGAGCCTGCCCCAGCACTGCTGCATCTGAGCACGGAGCTTTGAATAGGATTGGGCTGTGAGAAGATGTCACATGTGCACCTATTGGACAGTGTTTGTTACATCACTAATGAAGAGTGACAGCATTCCATCCTGTTTTGTGTCAGCTCAGAAACACAGACACGATTTTTGAGCAGTTTCAAGGTATCCCCCTCCATGTGGGTATAATATAAGCTACTGACAGGGGTGTAGTCAAGGAGGCGTAAAGCTCTGGGACTTCTCCTGCAGCAGGAATATCGGCAGGAGCCCTCAGGTGTTGTCTTTGAAATTGTTTTCAAAGGACCTTAGCCAAGAAGAGTCAGGCTCAGCAGGAGGCAAACTGAAACGTTTTCCTGGGGGCATATTAATATCTAGGCCAGGGGTTCTCAACCCCGTCCCGGCCGAGTACCACCTCCAATGCCACTCTCCTGCTGCATACCACTGGAAGTGACTGGCGATGACATCATCGCCAGTTACTTCTGTGTTTTCAGAGGCCAGAAAATGCAGATAGGAGGCTCTGGGCAGGTGGGAGGGCCCTTCTCAGCGTTCCTGAAAGGCTTGGCCAAAGGCAGGAACCTCCTGGGAGTGAAATCACGCTTCCAAAAGCGTCGCATCGGAGTGGGGTTCTGGTGGTCCGACGATCCGAGTACCACCAGCAGCCGGCCGAAGTACCACTGGTGGTACTAGTACCACTGGTTGAGAACCCCTGATCTAGTTCATCATTTTCCTCATGTTCCTATGTATCTCATGTTACATTAAGCTTACAGTCTTATGCAAGTTAGGATATTTTTTAATTCTGTTTTTCAGTGTTTATATGTTTGTTTTAAAACTATTGCAAACTACTCTAAGAGGTTAGGATCAAACGAGCTAGGTCTTTAAAAGGAATATCATAAGTTTCAACGTAGGAATTACGTGACGGGAGAATGGGGTTATGGAGAATATCATGAGGTGCTCCTGCACTTCAGAATTTACCACAATGGCACTGACTTCCAGTGCCGGATTATAGCTAGCATGATTATAGTGCTATTAATGTTTCTTTTAACTATCCTTTGGGAAACATACATATCTCTCTCTCTCTCTCTCTCTCTCTCTCTCTCTCTCTCTCTCTCTCTCTCTCTCTCTCTCTCTCTGTACTCCACTTGGAAGTGCCTTCCCAACTGTTCTCTCTAGTTGGTCATATGCTAATGAACTTTCCTGATTGTTTTCCACTTTCTTTGATTTCCCTGCTTGCCATTTCCTAATCAATAGAACAAAAATATGGTTGCTATGCTACCCTTGTTTCTACCCAGCTGCTTTTTCATTGCCCTTTTTTATTCTTCCTGCGTTCCTCTGTGGACTCTGATCTTGGCTTTCATACAAGAATGCGGTACTGGATTTGGGTTTTGGATCAAGGAGATTGATTTCACCTGAGTCTGGGGCCCAAACCTACCACCCAATAAAAACAAATTATACTTATCTGTTATTTTATTTTTAATTTTGGGGGACCAGCAGGGCAACAACTGTCCACGCAAAAGTATTAGCAGAACTATGATGCAAGCTGTGGGTGCATTGTTATTCTTGGTCGCAATCCTGCACAAGGTAGGCTGCTTAAATCCCTCTGAAATCAAAGGAATTCAAGCAGCCCAAATGTACAGGATTGTAGCTTCTCTCTTCAAAGTTGGTCTATAAAATGTACTTGACCATTTTCTCCCCCCCCCGCCCCCCTCTAACTCTGACTGCTGTCCTCCATGGAATATTGTTAGAATGTTCTTGATGCTATCTAAACTTTTGGGCTATTTGATGCTAAAAGATTGTCTTTATGCCTTAAGTGTATTCTTGTCTCAACAATTCACATTCCCCCATATATTCGTTCTGTAATCTCCTCCCTTAATTTGGAACTGCTATCAAACTGGTTCTTTAATCAGTTTGATTAGTTTCTTTTCTATTGCTAAATCCAATTCGCCCTCGATCTCCCGGTTATCAAAATTCTTCATAGAGTTGCTCCACCTTTTCTCCTCTTTATATCCAAATGATCTGTTCCGTGCCTTATTCATCCACTGCTCACATCTTGGAGCCCTCTTGGTCATCTCTGGAGACCGCTCTGACATTTTTTAATTTCGTATCTGCTGGAAATATATACTCAATGGATCTTCCGGTACACTTCTTGTGCCTACTATTCAAAAAGATGAGAGAACTGAACTCTAAACTTTGTTTCCTGTTTAAATAGAATTTTAGGCTGTGATCTTGTCAACAGGTTTTGTTAGAGACTTCAAGAGGACCAGAGTAGATTTTTTAGTGTTTATAATTAACAGAACCCCTTCAGTTATTTTCAACATCTCCTGAGCAGATGGTATGTTTTCTCTTCATTATTTATTTAGAAAATGTATAATCCACGTTTCAGTCAAGAGATTCTCAAAGTGAAGGCCATATAAAACAGATCAAGAAAACAATGGCATAATCACAAGAAACAGCAAAAAATTCAGAAGGAGAAATTAAAATGGCCCCACAGATCATTAAGCCTATTCAAGGATAAAAGTTGACCTTAAAGAAAGTTTACATTGCATACCAAAATGGACAGGCAGCCCAATCCTACCTAACTCCCCACATGGCGATGCAGTGGTGCTAACGCAGCGTCCACAGAATGGATGTGTCAGTGTGCGGAAATGTACTACTATTGCCTGTCTTCAGTTTGGCTAATCAATCTCTAACAACTGATGCATCAGTCACAGGCATGTTATGCCATTGGCTGGTCCAACTTTTCTTTTCCCACATTCTGTTCTTTGATGCAGTGGCGTAGGAATGGGGTGGGTGGGGGAGGAATGCCCCCGGGTGGAACGGGAGTTTACACAAACCGCCTTTTGACGACAATTTGGTGGCAGGGCAGCAGCAAAAAGGCACTTTTCTTGTGCTTTTCGGCATGGTGGGGGGAAAAAGGAGTCGTCTCCCTGCCCGCCCGGGCCCCTAGTAGCCGTTTTCCGGCAAAAAACCACCAGGGGCATTTTTCCACCAGAAAACCCACTGGAGGGGCAGGACTTGTGACATCACAAGCCCCACCCTTGGTCATGATGTCACGGGGTGCTCCCCCCCGAGGGTAGCTACGCCACTGCTTTGACGTGAGGTTCTCTGCAAACCAATTAATGGCAGGTCACCCAAGATGACCTACCCAAACAGAACTAGAGAAGGGAGCCTGTGAACGGTGGATGTTGTTGTGGGTCAACAGGAACCAGGCTCAAGACCATTTCTTGAGGATGCTTATCCTAGTGCCCAGAATGACGATTGCTCTCCTTCAAGTTCCTCCTTAGTTCTTTGGCTTCTGTATGTGTCATGGTTCCTCCAGTCACCCCATGTCCTTGAGCTTCTCTGAAATGTAATAGAACTGGTCCACGTTTCAGTAACTTTTGACAAGAGCCACCCCGACAGCCTCTTCCTGCCAAAGTTATTGAAGGCCCTCTCCTCCTTACCCCATGAAGGATTCCTTGGACAGCAAATAAGTCCCTTACTGCTGACAGGAGTTGCTGGAACAATTGGAACACTGGTATCCTCCATCATGATTTGATCCTATTCAGTCAAATTCAACCTAGGTCTGCTTTCATGCTTTTCCTACTCTCCACAAGCAAGGAGAAGGAGACGGCTTCCTTCTAAAGTTGCAAAGACAAGGTGAGCTATGGCAAAGGAGGATTCCACTGGGAACCAGTCTAGAGCACCGTCTCACCTCCTCCAAGGACTCCAAATTCATGGATATTTACAATCATGTGAGTTTTAAAACCACATGTTCAAAACCCACATAACTCATGGCTTATTCTGTGAGAAGACACTCATGGATAAGGAAGCACATGTGAGCGTTGCATCCAAACATGTAGTTATTCCCTGGGAAATGCTCATTCCCATGGGGGTTTCCACATGCTTGGTCTGAGCCTCAGGCTATATCCTTTGTGGTAATAATGACTGTTTTTGAAGTCTTGTTTTTTTTTTTCATTGGTAGGATTACTTTTTCCTTTGGCAAAGTGTCTCGTTGGGTGTATAAAGTATGTGTGGGATCACAGCCGTCACAGACATTTGGGTTTTCTATTTGTGGTACAAGAATTCATCCGTATTATTTAATGCGGCAATCACATTTCCTTGCTTTTTTGCATACTCAGCAATCATGTATCATAATGTGACCATTCTTTCAGGTGCACTGCTGTTACCTCTGCAATAGAAATGCTATTGTATATTTTGTAAAAACACCAGAAGCAGTCATTTATCATGCCTGGGACTTTAATAAAGCTAGCTGTCACTATTAATGGTATGCAAATAGCTATAGAACATACCCACCCTATGAGATCTTGCTTATATTGCTTTGGGGAAAAGATCCTGTTTTCAGATCTTTCAGATCTTTCAGATCAGAAAAGATCCTCTTTTGATGATGGTGTCTCAAGATTGTCCCCAAATGTAGAATTCAACCGTTTTGAAAAATGTATTTATTTATATAATTTGTATCCCATTATTCACTGCAACTCCTTCATGGATCATTGCCTTGTCATGGCGAAGGGGCTTGCGTAACTCAATGAAGCCATGAGCGATGCCGTGCAGGGACACCCAAGACGGACAGGTCGTAGCAGAGAGTTCTGACTAAAAGTGATCCACTGGAGAAGGAAATGGCAACCCACTCCAGTAACCTTGCCAAGAAAATCCCATGAACAGTACCAAAAGGCTAAAAGATATGACGCCGGAAGATGAGCCCCTCAGGTCGGAAGGTGTCCAATATGCTACCGAGGAAGAGCGGAGGACTATTCCAAGTAGACCCAGAAAGAGTGAAGCGGTTGGGCCAAAGCCAATAGGACGTCCAACTGTGGATGTGTCTGAGGTTGAAAGGAAAATCCAATGCTGCAAGGAGCAATACTGCTTAGGAACATGGAATGTGAGGTCTATGAATCAAGGCAAGCTGGATGTGGTCAAAAATGAGATGATAAGATTGAACATTGACATCTTGGGAATCAGCGAACTAAAATGGATGGGCATGGGCGAATTTAAGTCAGGTGACCATCATATCTACTACTGTGGGCATGAATCCCTTAGAAGAAATTGAGTAGCCCTCATAGTCAATAAAAGAGTGGGAAAGGCAGTACTGGGGTGCAACCTCAAAAACGACAGAATGGTTTCAGTTCGAATCCAAGGCAAACCATTCAACATTACAGTAATCCAAGTGTATGCCCCAACCACTGATGCCGAAGAAGATGAAGTTGACCGGTTCTATGAAGACCTACAACACCTTCTAGAACTAGCACCCAAAAAAGATGTCCTTTACATCATAGGAGACTGGAATGCTAAAGTAGGAAATCAAGAAATAAACGGAACAACAGGCAAGTTTGGCCTTGGAGCGCAAAATGAAACAGGGCAAAGGCTAACGGAGTTCTGTCAAGAGAACACGCTGGTCACTGCAAACACTCTTTTCCAACAACACAAGAGGCGACTCTACACATGGACATCACCAGATGGTCAATACCGAAACCAGATAGATTATGTGCTTTGCAGCCAAAGATGGAGAAGCTCTATACAGTCAGTAAAAACAAGACCTGGAGCTGACTGTGGCTCAGATCATGAGCTTCTTATTGCAAAATTCAGACTTAAACTGAAGAATGTAGGGAACACCACTAGGCCAGTCAGATATGACCTAAACCATATCCCTTATGAGTATACAGTGGAGGTGAAGAATAGATTTAGGGCATTAGACCTGGTAGACAGAGTGCCTGAAGAACTATGGACGGAAGTTCGTAACATTGTACAGGAGGCAGCAACTAAAACCATCCCAAAGAAAAAGAAATGCAAGAAAGCAAAGTGGCTGTCAGATGAGGCTTTACAAATAGCTGTGGAAAGAAGGAATGCGAAAAGCAAAGGTGAAAGGGAAAGATATAAACAACTGAATGCAGAGTTCCAGAGAATAGCAAGGAGAGATAAGAAGGCCTTCTTAAATGAACAATGCAAGGAAATCGAGGAAAACAACAGAATGGGGAGGACTAGAGATCTCTTCAAGAAAATTGGAGATATCAAGGGAACGTTTTGTGCAAAGATGGGCATGATAAAGGACAAAAAAGGCAGAGACCTAACAGAAGCAGAAGAGATTAAGAAGAGATGGCAAGAATACACAGAAGAACTATACAAGAAAGATCTTAATGTTCCTGATGACCACGCTGGTGTGGTCACTGACCCAGAGCCGGACATCCTAGAGAGTGAAGTCAAGTGGGCCTTAGGTAGCATCACTAACAACAAAGCTAGTGGAGATGATAATATCCCAGCTGAGCTACTTAAAATCCTAAATGATGATGCTGTGAAAGTGCTGCACTCAATATGCCAACAAATTTGGAAAACTCAGCAGTGGCCAAAGGATTGGAAAAGGTCAGTTTACGTTCCAATTCCAAAGAAGGGCAGTGCCAAAGAGTGCTCAAACTATCGCACAATTGCACTCATTTCACATGCTAGCAAGGTTATGCTCAAAATCCTACAAGCTAGGCTTCAGCAGTACGTGGACCGAGAACTACCGGACGTACAAGCTGGGTTTCGAAGAGGCAGAGGAACTAGAGATCAAATTGCCAACATGCGCTGGATCATGGAGAAAGCCCGAGAGTTCCAAAAAACCACCTACTTCTGCTTCATTGACTACGCAAAAGCCTTTGATTGTGTGGATCACAACAAACTGTGGCAAATTCTTAAAGAGATGGGGATACCAGACCACCTTACCTGTCTCCTGAGAAACCTGTATGCGGGTCAAGAAGCAACAGTTCGGACCGGCCATGGAACAACCGACTGGTTCAAAATTGGGAAGGGAGTACGGCAAGGCTGTATATTGTCACCCTGCCTATTTAACTTATATGCAGAGTACATTATGAGAAATGCAGGGCTGAATGAATCGCAAGCCGGAATCAAGATTGCCGGGAGAAATATCAACAACCTCAGATATGCAGACGATACCACCCTAATGGCAGAAAGTGAAGAAGAACTAAAGAGCCTCTTGATGAGGGTGAAAGAGGAGAGTGCAAAAGTTGGCTTGAAACTCAACATTAATAAAACTAAGATCATGGCATCTGGGTCCATCAATTCCTGGCAAATAGAAGGGGCAGAAATGGAAGCAGTAACAGATTTTACTTTTCTGGGCTCCAAGATCACTGCAGACGGAGACAGCAGCCATGAAATTAAAAGACGCTTACTCCTTGGAAGGAAAGCTATGGCAAACTTAGACAGCATAATAAAAAGCAGAGATATCACCATGCCAACAAAAGTTCGCATAGTCAGGGCGATGGTGTTCCCAGTAGCAATGTATGGTTGCGAGAGTTGGACCATAAGGAAGGCTGAGCGCCAAAGAATAGATGCTTTTGAACTGTGGTGCTGGAGAAGACTCCTGAGAGTCCCTTGGACTGCTAGGAGATCAAATCAGTCAATCCTAAATGAAATCAACCCTGACTGTTCCCTGGAAGGACAGATACTAAGGCTGAAACTCAAATATTTTGGCCACCTAATGCGAAGAGAGGACTCTCTGGAGAAGACTCTGATGCTGGGAAAAATTGAAGGCAAAAGGAGAAGGGGAAGGCCAAGGATGAGATGGTTAGACAGCATCACCGATGCAATGAACATGAAAATGAGCGAACTCAGGAAGATAGTGGAGGACAGGAAGGCCTGGTGGGATATGGTTCATGGGATCACGAAGGGTCGGACACGACTTAACGACTGAACAACAACAACAATTCACTGCAAATGACTTCAAGACAGTGTACAAAAGTGAAAATAATAGCATCCCAAATAGTAGTGACATAAAGAAAGAAAGGAACAGAACCAGCATATGAAACAGCAGTTACAAGTCATTAAAATGACCTTAGGACTATTAAAAGCATGGGAGAACCGAACAGACTTCACCTAGTGCCTAAAAGGTAAGGAAGATGGTACCAGACTGATAGCCCAATCCTATTCTTCCCCACCCCTGCTGATGCAGTGGTGCCAAAATGGCTACAGCTGCATCCTACGGGGGGGGGGCAGTTGCAGTGGTCTCCTCTGGGTAAGGGAACAATTGTTCCCTTACCTGGGGGTAAGCTTCCACAGTGCAGGGGGGGTGTCTACTCAGACCTGCACTAGCAAAATAGCTGGCGCAGGTCCATATGGACCCACACCACAGGATTGGGTCTAAAAAGAGGGCTAGAATTTGGCGGCTGCCCCCTTATCGGACACGATTCGCCCACCCCTGTCCCATCACCACCCCGTTCCAACCTCCCACCATCCCCTCCTGCCTCCCCCTCCATCTTACCTGCTCCAGTGAGTGGCAGGAGAAGCAACAACAAGGGCAGGAAAGTGCAGGTCTTCCTGACGGTGTTCCCGGCAGCGTGGTGTGTTGAGCGCTGTTGAAGCACCTTTTACGACTGGTGCTGACTACTTTACGGCAGTCAGCACCATCGGAGGATTCTTACCAACAATGGCCAGTAAGTATAGGATTGGGCTCAAAGATGCATAGAAAGCTGTCTTCTATCGAGTCAGATCATTATCACATAAGAAGAGCCCTATTGGATGAGGCCGAGGGCTGATCTAGTTCAGCTTCCTGTATCTCCTAGTGGTCCACCAGATGCCTCTGGGGTCACACAAGACAACACTATACCTATATACTCATGTCACTCCCATTGGTCCATCTAACTCCATATTGTGTTTACACTGACTGGCAGTGGCTCTCCACATTTTTAGGCAAAGATCTTTCCCAGCCTACTTGGAGATGCCAGGGATTGAACCTGAGATTTTCTGCATGCAAAGTAGATGCTCATCAACTGAACTATTTTTTTCCCACATTTTTATACCACCCTTCCTCCAAGGAGCTCAGAGTGGTGTACATATTTCCTCCCCTCCTTTTTGTCCTCACAACAACCCTGTGAGGAAGGTGGGGCTGAGAGATAGTGACTGGCCCAAGGTCACCCAGGAAGCTTCGTGGCTGAGCGGGGATTTGAACCTGGATCTTCCAGGTCTAAGTCCAACTCCCAAACCACTACACCATCCTGGCCCCCTCTATGGCCTGAACTATGGCCCCCTCTTCTTGAAATCTCTAGGGAGAAAGTTCCATGTTTTGTCTTTTCTCTCTTTTTCCATTAGCTGCACTCTTTTTGCACCTGTTGCAGCAGGTATTCAATGCAGTAGAGCGTCTTATTTTCCCTGCTACCAGCCTGAATTGTCTCTAGAGCAGAGAAGGGATCACTCAAATTCTCGAGAAGTAAAGGCCTTGAGCACCTTATATTTTAGGGGGGAAAGAGGGATATAAATATTTTAAATAAATTAAAAATAATAAAAAAGATTCTTTGTGCCTGCAAACCCACCAGAGTGTTGAGATTTGCCAAATTTGTTTAATTAAAATCATTGAAAAGAAAAACGTTCATTCATCCCAGGAATGATGTGCTGTGCTTCTTTAGATGCAATGTGTTTCTTATTTTGGTTAGCTAGAAAACTGAAGGCATAATACATAGATTTAAAAATTATCAGTTGAATATAAACTTGGAAAAGGGATCTTCTTATTACCCACACACTATTATTATTAGTGTGAATATTTAAATACTACTTTTCAACAGCAAAGTTCACAAAGCATTTTATGTAGCAACAGAATAAGATGGTTCCTTGCCCCAAAGGGGCATATAATCTACCATACTGTATATGCATATTACATGTGCATACCTATATTGTAGATACCATACTACATTCTGTCCAGCAGGTTTTCTTTATTTCACATCACACTTTTATCCCTATCCTGTTGTCAACATTCACTATGTTTCTAATGCTTTTACTGTCTTCCCCCTTTCTTCATTGTACAGGATTCCATTTCCTTTTGGTATTTTTTTCACTCAGTATTTCATATCCCTGTCAGCAGACTTATATGAAATATCAAGGAAACAATATATGCCAGACTGTAAAAGGATTCAGTGCTACCAAGGATGACATAAGCATTAAAAAGTGACACCCTTTGGGTCAGCTTTTAAGGATTCTGCTTTTAAGGGGTGCTGACTCTTATTAACGTTTTCCAAGGTCAGATCTTAAATCTCCTTTTTAAAAAATACAGTACTGTGCACATCCCATCTGTTCATAACAGGTGCAGATAGGATGCAGAAACAAAAATATTATCTATTTTTTCTGATTTTATTCCCTTTGCTTGGAATTTGGCAGATCACTTAATCTATCTGTGCCTCAGTGCCACCGTAAAATGGATTAAATGGTTTTTGCATGCTTCACAAACATGTTATTAGGATAAGTACATTGTGATTGCCATATACTACCCTGTGTATAACATAAAATATCCTGTTAATGAAAATAAAAAAGCTATCTAACCCCTGCTCCTAAGAATAATGCTTTGATCCAGACCTCAATGGGGCACAGCTTCCTATATGGAGTTTTGTGCAAGCTAGGACTGCCCCTTCATTTCAGTGTCAGAAAAGGGGCTGCATTTGTTGAACTGTACATCATCCTGATAAGGAAAGATGGGTTTCTAATATGCTCTTAGCAGTTATATACTGTATATGCTTACACCTCAGTCTATCGGTAATTGCTTTTCCACAAATGACTGGAAAAGGTATTAAATCAGGGGTTCCATATATCATTCAATATAGTGCTATTGTAACAATGTTTTTCCCAATGACTAAGTTTCTTCTATAATGGCAACTCACAAGTAAGTTCTATTTAGGAACAATCTCTGGTGGCAACTTCAAATAAAAGTGTATGGTTTGCAAGTTCAGCCCATTTTAATGCTTCCAATTGATCCTAACTGGAATCAATTGAAAAATGTCAGTTTCTATTCCTGCAGGAGGTAGGTGTGTATCTTTATTTCCTGTTTTCCTCCCAGTTTTTTTCTTTTCTTTTTGATGACAATAACACTATTTTGCCACTAAAAGAAAGGAAAAGAAAAAAATGAGAAGAAATCTGGAAACTCCCTTCTGCTGATGGGGCAAATGGAGCAAAGTCACAGAGCAGTTAATCAAGGGCAAATTATGAATCCTGCAGCTGGCTCAATAGGAAGCAATAGAATGGTCTGAACTTGCAAAGAGGAAATGTTCAGTTTAAAGGCACAGCAGTCCTATAAAGCCTTAATAGTGCATTGTCTGTCCACGTTCAACAGGTTGAAGCTGCAATTGCATTTTATTACCAAAACAAATCACAAATCTCTGAAAAGACATGGGCAGGGGATGCAGAAAACATAGAAAGTCAACTATTTGGAAACAACATCAAGTGGATGCCCAGTAAAAAGTGAGTAACAAAGGATGACAATGCCAAAGACAAGGGCTAGAGTAGAAATGCCCATAGTTACCTGATATGTATCATCATTGTAACATTTTGTACTCTCATGACCAACTGTTGTTTGATTCTTTGTAACTCGAGTCAGGGTCTGTTCATCCATGAGGCGGACTGAGAGATGGTCTCCTCAGGTGGTCATTTAGCATGGGAGGGGAGCTGTCATCATTCATGTCAACTGCATCTGCCGCTTGTCCTCTCATGCTCACTGTAATTGAAAAGGAAAAGGGACTCGGAATGGAAGAGAAAATGAAGGAGAGGAAAATGGTGGGCTCAAGTGTCGTCTCCCAGGAGATGCTCTAGCTCACCACTCTCTTCTTTTTTACACTTCTGTGTCCACTCTGTTCCCCTTTTCCTTTTCAGATACAGCACACAGAGGAGAACAGAGCAGACATGTTGCTGCCAAGCCACGTGGAGAGCAGTGGTGCAAGGGGGTAGATAGCATTTGGTATCCCACTTCAGGTACCCACAGGTTTTGGGCCCCCATTCATTGTGATCCTGTTTTGTTACCTCCTAATCATATCATTGTATCTATAAAGCTTGGGAAAAGCTCAACCAAACTTTTTTTTAAAAAAATAGTATTCGGATTCTCTAGCTTGGGATAGCAGAAAGATGTGGTTCTCACAGGATGATTGTGGACTGACCTGAACTCTGTAATGAAGCTCTTTGGCAAAAGTGCCAGTTCAGACATATGTGTGTGTGTGTGCGCGCACTTGCATGTGTGTGCGGATGCTCACACATGTGTATGTATGTGTAACATCTTCCTTAACCTTCTACTTACCAATAAGGAATAACATTTTTTTTAATGTCAAATTATTCTGATTGACAAAAGCTTTGAGAAGCCTAGGAAGACCTAGTTTCTTTGTAAACTACAATTTGTACATGGGAAGATAATTCGGGCTTATAGGAGAGAGCTCCTTTCTTACCATCACAGTTGTAGTCTTTATTACAACAAGGAGCAAGAGGTCAGGGGATACACTGCATCTGAAGCTGTTTTACAGCAACAAAGTAATTGTACAGTATCAGCTCACAAAAGTTTCCTTTATATCACAGTCATTTGCCAATACATTTGTGCCGTTGTCTTCAAATCCATTTGAATGCATAGTTTTTTGGGTGGGTTCTTCACAAGGAAGGTCAATAGAGTGGTGATGACATAAATAAAAAAATGCATCTACAGGTTCCATCTGTATCTACTTTTTTTTTTTTAAAGATAGCTCCTTGATAAGGTGTTCAGTGCAAAACCGTAAGGCGTGCTGCTACTGAATTATAGGCAAGGTCAGGGAAAGCACATTTATTTTTCTTGCAGCAGTATCATTATCAATGGCCTCTGATGATAGATCCACTTGAAGTAGAAATATAGCTTACCTTGGTGAACTTGATTAATTAACATTGAGACTGACAAGGCTGCCCGTTTGTTAGTGCTTATTTTATATTTGAATAGTTTTCAGCACATAAATTTGAGATATTGCTGCAAGTTCCTTAGTATGTTCCATATTTCTTATGGAATGGCAGACCTGTAGAGTAAAGCTCTTGATATTTCTATTTGGATACTGTCCTCTTAAAAATGAAATTACCTCAATTCTAGGAGAATACCTTGACTTGTAATTCAGGGTGACTCAATAACAAGAGCGTCTTCCATTTGGACGATACTGTCCACCCAATCCTATCCCCAGCCATTATTGATGATGCAGCTGCATTGATAGAGTGCACACTGCATCTAGTGGTGGTGGTGGGGAAATCAAGAGGCCTGTCTGAAAAATATTTCTACTTACCTTTGCGTAGGCCTCCTGGGACCTATGCCAGCTATATAGCAGGTGTAAGTCTGAGAAGATAAAAGGGGCAGGGTGGGTTCAAAAAGAGGGGATAGGATCCTGATTCACAATGGTGCCACTGAGATCCCCTGCTGCCAACTTAACGGCACCGGCAGAGTCTCCGGAAGCCACTGCCATGTGCACCATGCCTCTCGCTGTTTGTGGCAGAAGCCTGGAAGTGCGCTTTTTAAGGGACCTTCTTCTGCTGTTGGAACGTGATGTAACAATGTAGTTTTTGTTAAACAGGGCTGACCCAGCCATTAGGCCAGTTGAAAACGTAGCCTCAGACAGTGGGCTTGGAGAGCAGAAAACTGGCGAGTTTGTGGGGGTCCTGTATCCTGTGACTGCCCGCCATCTCCCCTGGTCTGTCACCTGCTTGGTGGCTAGCCCCAACTTCTTCTTGCGTACTAGCACACAAGAGAAAGGTGGGGAGGGCTTAGTCCTTCTCTGATGATGTCTAACTGTGCAATTGCTTCTTCTATTGGATGGAATGCTGAGAGTGGAAGTTCCCACTAGTTCCTGTTTGCCACCCACTAGACAAAGTGGTAGAGAAGCTAATTGTCATTGGAGGAGGAGGTAAGCGGTACTTGAGGAGGGGAAAGAGGAGGCTTTGGCTTACCTCCTCGTCCTCCTTCTCTGCCACATCCAGAGCTGCTGCTTCTCCTTCTTCTAGCGTCTGACTGAAGGGATGCTAGGATTGCTGCCAACATTCCCTCCACCTGCCCAATATATGGTAAGCTGTGAAAGAAATAAGCTCTCCTCTTGCAGACTCTTGGAATGGGTAAGAAGAGAATTGGACTGCAAGACAGATGGAGGGCAGTGCCTGTGCTGGTGGGAATATGGGGATGGGAAGCAGAATTTGGCAGGAGGAGAAGATTGGGGGATGGATTCAGGCAGCGGTTTGCCATGGACCGCCCCTGTTGTTGACCCATAGTCAGGCTTACCAGATCGTTGCCGGGACGGGAGCGGTCTACCCTTAAGGGGCGGGGCGTGGGGGGACCAGAACGCATCACGTTCTGGCCCCCCACGCCCGCCCCCTTAAGGGTAGACTGCTCCCGTCCCGGCGACGATCTGGTAAGCCTGCCCATAGTGTATTATAGAAGGCCACATACTTGTTTCTAGCCATGTAGCATTTTACTCTGTTTCTTCAAATTACTGTAAATGAAAAATTGCTTGCATAATCACATCTTTTTTATTCCTTTAAAAATGTATCTTCAGTAATAATAATAGCCAACAAGTATTCTTTTTGAACATAAAGGATCAAGTTAATTTGCTTGTTATGGGATTTACATAGTCTCTGAGATATAGACCAACTAGCCATCTTTACAGTAAAAAAAAAGAAAAGAATACTGAATAGAACTGGATATTGGACATTATCAGCTATTTGGATTTTTCATCCCTGCATAAGAGACCATTAATCTGCACCCAAATTAAATCATAGCTGTTGTGCATATTTTCATGTTAAATTGTCCATGTATAGAGCTTCATAAAAATTATACTCTATTTTTGATGACAAGACAGTAACTCTATAATTAGTACATCTTAATACAGAACATGCCCAATGTACTTTATATTTAATTCAAATTCTGTAAAATTACAATGTAGTATAAATAGTTTTTCAAGATCATAAGTGGGCTAAGATATACAAATCTGATGTTTTAAACATTGCAATTATCCTCTGGTGAATTAAAATTACCTCTAGTGAAATAAAATATTGTATTTTAGTCTGTGTTAATCTTCTTATTGAAGAATAAATATGGGTTTTCTCTTATGTAATTAGTGGAACCAAACTATTCTGAAGAACATCGACGTGTTGAATCATACATAGAAATTAGCTAGGGATATTTCATTACTGAACTAATTCAGTTATTTCCACAGACTTATGGAAAATGATATTCACCTCTTGGGGAAATGGTTTGGCAGGAGAAGACAGTTTTTCTTGGCATTTACTGTACATCACTCCAGTCTTTGGTTTGTCAGTCCTTTCCTTTGTGACAGTTGGTAGGCACACACTTGCAAAAAAAAGAAAAAGGGAAAAAAAGAAGTATGCAGCAGTTTATATTACTACATACTTGCTTATCAGACGTTCCAGAGGGCAGTCAACACAATTGTTTAATGAGAAATGTTCATGAATAAGAGTGCTATTGGATACAGTTATTGTGGGTTGAGAGAGCATGAGTGGAACACTTGACTCACATAATGGAAATTCTGCACTGCCAGAGTTCAGTATAATTGTTATTTTGTTTATAGTTGTTAACTGCTGTGGAATCTTTTGATGATTTGTGGTGCAAAAATATTTTGAAATAAATACATACATTTAAAAAAATAAAATACAGTATATGCCAAGCATCTATTGCCTTCATCAAAGAAACCCAAATTTCAGTGTTAAGAAAAATCATGCAAATTATTTCCTTCCTTACCTGAAGAAACCAGCAAGAGTGGCCCATCCATGAGATAGATTGAGATAAATCCCTCAGGCAGAAGAGTAGAAGCAGTGGTCACCACCTCAGCCTGCCTTGTCTTGGTCTGACATCACCACTTCCTTCCTTCCTTCCTTCCTTCCTTCCTTCCTTCCTTCCTTCCTTCCTTCCGTGCCCCATGGATCTGAAAAAGGGGGGGAGCAGAAGTGGAGGAAAGGAGAGTTGATGGACTAGAGGAGGGGTGGCCAAACTGCGGCTCCTGAGCTGAGCCACATGCAGCTCTTTGACATATAATGTGTGGCTCTTGGAAATATGTTGGTTGAGCTCCTTTTTGCATCACAATTAATATAAAAAGTAAATCACCTGGCAATACTGTAGGCCACCACTCTCCTCTTGTTCACACTTCCTGTTTTATTCTATCCTCTTCCTTTTCACATGCAGCATCCAGGAGAAGAACAGAGTCGATTATTACTGCATGCTGCTATGGTGGCTGAAGAGAAGTGGGTGAGAGGACATATAAGGCAGCAGGGGCGGGTTTAGGGGCAGCATTTGGTACCCCACCACAGATCTCAAAGATCTTTGACTGCCACTGTAAACGTGATTGCTTGACCATGCTAGGGAAAGCGTGTACTGTAGCGGTTCTCAAAGTTCTCCCCAGGAGTTGAAGAAAACTGCGAGTCTGTGTGGGGGCCAATTGAAGCAGCTGGGTGGGCGGTAGGCAGGAGCGGGGTGATGGGCGGGTGCTTGGAGTGGGAGTGTGTCAGTTTTCCATCCCTCTTGGCCACCACTTGAATCAGCCACTTCGGTCAGGCACATGGTAGGTCTGGTACAGCCACTTTGGTCAGCCTTGGCCTGGGGCCCTCATTCTGGTGTCCAAGGAAAGACAAGTGGAAATTTGCCTATGCTAGTTCAGTGAACAGTACGGTTGACCTAGGTCAAAGACGCATGTGACACTCTCAGTGAGAAGTTTGATTTGTCCAGCCATCACCCTGTACAAAATGAGACCTGAAATGTGCCCATTGCCTCTGAAATGTGCCCAGAACACCCCTGTAGTTATAGGGAAAAATGATAAAGACACTCAGTCTGTCTTCCGGATCAAGACTGCAAAAGGGGAAAAGCCCCCTTCCCCACACCACAGTTTCAATCTGAATCAGGAACCCCTTGGCTTCAGGCCAATATTTTTTAAGACCTTATGCCAATAATCCACATAGTATATATGTCATTACTGACTGATATCAACAATTTAAGTAGACTGAACGTTTTCAAATGCAGAGCACATTGCTATAGTGTCAGATGCGATGTCTTTTTAAGTTCTAATTTTTAAAATAATTGTTTGCTGTTGTGCGATTGTAATTTATTATGCCTGCAGCAACCTGAGGACACTCTGGAAATTGAGATGATTCATTTTAAGTGTTTTATCCCAGTGAGCAAAATTTTAATCAGCTGCTTTTCTAATCCCAGCTCTGTTACTGGCACACTCTGCAAACTTGGCAAGGTCACTTCATCTGCTCCCATTGCAGCTTTTCCAGCTACAAAATCATTAAGAAAGACTCCATGGTAGATGTTTTTGCTTAAATATCTATAAATGGTTGAAATTAAACCTCTTTTAGGAAATGTACATACAGATCATAAAGTTATATAGTATTCTACTATAATAAATTATAACTAGTTGAAGAGTGTGTTGTAAAATGAATCCTATAATTTGCAAAGCTATTTGCCATCCTCCTCCTTGGGTCATGTGAAACGTGCATCAGACTATTTTGTTTTCAGCTTGCACTTCAGGTTCCAAAGGGAAGGAATGTTGTCTTTATGTATGGAATAGATTAACTGACCTCTTAATGTGATCTGTCCCAGACATGTCAGACATTGTGATTATCAAGTGCAGGTTGATAGGTACTGCAAGGTAGTGACTCTACTACAGCAACAATCTTGGACTTGATCCAGAGATCCTCCGGCAGGTCAGCAAGAGACATGCACAGTTGTCTTATGCTCAACATGTGACTGGATCTCTTAGAACTAATAGAACTCTTAGATCTCTTAGAACTCCTTTCTCCTGAGGAGCGCTCCAGCTCCACTGGCATGGGCCCAATCCTGGCTAGGATGCAGCAGCTGCCTTAGGTGCGCCACTGCTGCATTCTAGACAGGATTGGGCTGTCAGTCACATAAGTCTGCAGATATAGTATATGTTAAACAGAGAAAGACCAATTTCTTTATTTTGAAGAGCTCATGTTGCAAAGACCCCTTCCTGGCCGTCTACCACCTCCGACGCCACTCTCCTGCTGCTCACCACTGGAAATGACTGGCGATGTCATCATTGCCAGTTACTTCTGGGTTTTCAGAGGCTAGAAACACAGGTAGGAGACTCTGAGCTGGTGGGAGGGCCCTTCTCAGTGTTCCCAAGAGGCTCAGACAAAGGCAGGAGCACTGGCATCGCTGGAGGTGGGGCGGAAAGCTACGTTCTGTAGCTTTCCACCCCACCGTTACTCTCCTGTACGAGGCGCCTGCCCCCTCGTTGTAGGAGCCCGTCAGCGGAGAGAAAGCAACGCGCAAGGGATTCTACTGCGCGTTGCTTTCTCTCTGCTAACGGGCTCCTATGACGAGGGGGTGGGGCGCCTCGTATCGGAGAGTAACGGTGGGGCAGAAAGCTGCAGAACTTAGCTTTCTGCCCCACCTCCAGTGATGCCACTGGGCAGGAGCCTCTTGGTAGTGAAAACATGCCACTGTGAAAGTGCCATGTTGGAGCAGGGTTCTGTTGGTCCAAGTACCACCAGTAGTCGGCTGAAGTACCACTGGTGGTACTTGTACCACTGGTTGAGAACCCGTGAGCTAAAGGAACACCGTTCATTGCAGGAATGGAGCAAATGTTTTGGGAAGGCTCAAAGTGCACCTTTCTCCCTTGAATGACAGCCAAATCCTATTGGGCTTTAGCGCTGGCAGAATGAGTGTTCTGACAGCGCTAACTGCTGCAAAAGCACCGTAAAGTACTTTCTGGCAGCTGCCAGGATGACAGTGGGAAGGCTGGTGCCAGTGGGAAGACTGCCAGTCCAGAGCAGGTATGTCAACAGGAGAGGAAGGAGGGTGTGGGGGAGGGCAGAACGGGGGTGGGAAGGGTGGTGTAACGGGGCAGGGAGGCTGCGGAAGGGGGTGGATCTGGTGGCAATGGCGTGCTCCGAATCCTATCCCCCTTTCCTTCAGCCTCTCCACCCGCTTTCTCTCCTTGGACTTGTGCTAGCGAAATCGCTAGCGCAGGTCTAAGGAGACCCATTGCGGAGTAGGATTACAGAGGTATAATGAGATTTAAATCCCCTTTCGCCTCTGAAGCCTCCCGATCCGATCCCCCCCCCGATACAGCATGCTTGTTTTTAGCGTGGCTGCACCAGCAAGGGGGAAGGGTAGGATTGGGCTCTAAGATGGCTCCAATTGGCTCCTTTGAGCTAGCCTGACTAAAATTGAGTTTCTTACCCCACTGCGCTGACATTTGTAGCTGGAAATCATGGAGGCTTGCAAGTTTTTCATGATCCCTGATGGAAAATGACAACTCCATTGGTAAAGATTGGTCCTGTTGGTGTTTACAATAACCTAAAATTGTAAACTTGTTTACTTCTGACACCTCAATGTAATCTACAAATCTATCATATTTTAGGAGCTGTGTTTAAATTAATCACTGATCTATTTTAATAAATGCTATATTATATATTCCCTGTGATTTATCTCATGATTCATCAATTTGTCATGTACATAAAGTTGGTAGGATTTACTCAGCGATATATTTTATCATCACCAATATATTAAAGTTGATAGGTGCTAACTTTGATTCAACATGAAATGACTTTATCTTACAATTATCTGTGCAACTTCCAAAGCAGTATATCATCCTGGCATATAGTCTATTGTTTTGGGGGATGGGGAATAATGTATTGCAATGGGTAAAAGCTTCATTCAAAATGGATAAGGTGCAAGGCTGCACAAAGTATATTTATTATAGGATTTACAGCCCAGTTCTGTCTAGGGCCACCACAGCGTGCAAATACATGCTGTGCAGGATCCTAGGCAAGATCGGGCCAGCGTCAGCAGAGCTGAAGCACACCTTGGGGGAAAGGGATGAACCTCCCTTTCCCCCAGGGAGAGCCCCAGCAACCCCTATGGCCTCCTTGGATGTGCGCTGGCAAAATGGCTGGTGCAAATCTGAGGAGCCGGTGTAAGGTCGGCCAGGCCTGGGACAGGGGATAGGATTCAGCGGAGTGCACCGCCGATGATCCCTCCCTCATCCCTGGCCTGGCTGGCCAATCCCATCCCCCCCCGGATCACCCTGGCACGCCCTCCCCCCACCCCTCTGCCAAACTGGCGGGGACTTATGTGCTCAGTGTCCCTTCCCCACCCTCCCCCCACTCCTGCCGCAGGGACTTACCTCTCTGCTGTTGCTCTCCACTGCTTTGCGGTGCCAGTGGAGCAAGCCTCTCTGACAGCGCCACTTACTCATCGGGTGCTGCAAATGTACTTTCCGGCACATTTGTTGGAAAGTAGACAGGATTGCACTGTTAACTATTCAAAATGTCCTGAGTGCCTGAATACTTCATTGTATTTAACATCCTTACAGTATCTGTTGTGTCTACTCTGGGAAGGGGACTATTCTTGGTGGTCTACAAAGTAGAAATGGCATCACAACAAAACCTTTCAAATGGCTCAAAGTTTGTGGTATGCAGCAACCTCAAGTAGTTTGAATCATATGCTCACATTCTATCCTTTAGCGATGAACTCTCTTTCCTACCTTTGTATAACTGAACAGAAGATTCAGTTAGCATAACATGACCTCTCATTTAGTCCCAGATTTCCAAGGCAATTCAGAAGGCAGTCAAGAGTAAATGAAATTCTTTTTTTTTTCTCTTTTAATGACCAGTTCATGGCCAGAATTCCTTTGCTCGAATAACTCTGACCTTCTGTCACTGAGTCTATGTGCTGTCATTACCCACATTCCATCAGCATGAAGGAAAGTTCTAATTGTACTGCTCTTCCGATGATGCCATAGATAGAACACAAGCGCTACCCAGCAGTTACTGGTCTCTAGAACACCAGGATGGATTCGTATGTATAAAAATGTGAGCATGTTTCAATATATGGTTGGTATTTGCCATATATATGTTTTTATGTCTATAGTCCTATAACTGGTTGTCTGGGAGCAGCACTGCCTCCCCTAGACTTGCACCCATCAAGCCTCCTGGGAGTCTGCCACCACTCCATTCATGGCCATTAAGCCCCCCTCCACAGTCATATTGGTGACTAAGCTTGCCACCAACAAGTCTGCCACGAACTCCATGGCTGCCGAGACCACCACTGCCACCAACACTGTGGGGAGTGGCGACTCGTCACTGACGTCAGGACGGAGGTGGCGGCACTGCTGGGTTCATGCTACCACTGCCTAAGTAAAAAAGGGGAGGGTTGGACTTATTTGTTGATGGTGGCGGCTGGAGACACTGCTCAACCCGGGTTCTCGCTGCCTCCTCCTCCTCAAACAGGTAAGTCCAACCCCCCTTTTTTACTTAGCAGCGGCAACATGAACCCAGAGGTGCCGTCACTGCTGTCACCAACGAATCGCAAAGACTTACAGTGACTGCCTTCGGGTAAAGGTTGAAGATCACTGCTTTACATGAAATACTTTTACACTGTGTTTTCTACTCTCTGGAGCTCTGAACCCTCTATGTAGGGGATATACTATGGGTTTATATCTACTGAGAATGAAGAAGACCCCTTTAGCATAAGGGATATCTGGTAAGTGGATATCAGTTACACCTTGTGCCTGATATGTCATATTCTCAGTATGACTGATGAATCTAAGGGGCATAGTAATTAAGTGCAACTACGAATTTTGAGCAATAGGCCGTAGTATCATTCAACATGATTGGACCTGGATTTGGTACCTTTTGAATGAAGCAAACTCTGCTTTCCTGGTGATCGCTGCTATCCTCTGTGCAAGTCTGAGGACAATAGCAGAATTCATCATAGGTATCCTTCTCTGATTTTCTACTCTCAAAAAAGTGAGTCATTCCTGAATTCCCCACATCACAGAGGGCTGTTATCATTCCCTTAGTGACATTTAGGATGCTGATCTTTTGCTCCTCTCTCAAAGCATCGTTATTAGCAACAATCAGCCTCTTAAAGGGCACTTTTATGAATGGTGGGAAGGACTCTACTCTACCACTTTGGCTGAGCTGGGTTTTCCTTTTGATTTGACAGAATCATGCTATGGGCCAAGAGCACCGGGAGAGGAAGTTACCGAGTTTGCTGATTTACACAGACATTTTTGGAACAGTGTTCTCTTCCATGAACGAGAGGCTCCTGTGATATCCAAATGATCTCTCTTGTGGATCGTCAGCAGAAGATGATCCATTGCTTGAGGTAAAGGTGCTCTTGGCTAATGAGGTATGAAGCTATTTTTTTGTAGCATAATAGGGAACTGACGTGAAAGAGTAACCAATGTGGTAGAACAGAGAGTCATCATAAAGGCAGTACTTGTTTTAACTTTTGTGGTGTTCTGGACTGCAAACTGAATGCAGTCATGAAATACTGGGTGAGACGCAGATCTTATAATTGCCAGCAATGGCCACCAGCACCTGACACACTTCCCAAAGCCCCATAAACACCCAGCACCGCTCTCAAGAGCACATCCATCAGTCTTGCTCTGTAGTGTAGCAAGTCCTCACTTAACGTCGTTGATAGGTTCTTGGAAACTGCAATTTTAAGCAAAACAATGAAACCAATTTTACCATAGGCTAATTGATATACATAAGCAAGAGTTCACGGCATACTTCTGGTCAAAAAAAAAATCACCAAACTTGTAAATAAAGACCCAAAACACTTCTAATATAAAACATTGAAATACATGTGAGCTTTCTGGACCGGAGAAAACCCACGCAGACATGGGGAGAACGTTGAAAATCTACTGAGACGGTGGCCCTGGCCTGGAATCAATTTTTTTTCTCAACAACTTTAAAACGAAACGACTTAGAACAACTTTAATTGAGGCCTTGCTGTATATGCCTCTCAAGATCATATCTCTGCTCCACCCTTTGCAGCCTTCATTCTTACCACCACGAACTCTCCCTGGAGTCTTCCACAACCAGGTCTAACCCCTTCCTCTCCCATTTTTGATAAGTAGGGCCAGCTTTAAGCCAATTGGACCAATTGCTCCCAAGGGGGCTCCTAAGGGGGCCGTGTGCTAGGCCCTCTTGTCTACTCTTGTCAAATACATCTACTCTACTCTTGTCAAATACATGCAACAATACATTGCAACATACACGTAACACTGCATTGCAGGTTTATATAGTGTAGGTAAGTAATCTGTAATGTTTTTTTTAATTCTCTATTATAATAATACACCAGAACCAAATATTTTACTGATTAAAATATAGTCTGCATTGATTAATCAACTAAAGTTTTTGTTGATTAATTAATTAAGCATTCTTGCCCAAACACCTCCCTCCTGGTTTATCTTTCTTTTCACTCTTTTCTTCTCTTAAACTGGTGCCTTATGCTTAGAACTGCTTCCCAGAATGCTGAACATGTGACTGAAATATTAGCATACAGCAAGTCCTCATTTAAAGTTGTCGATAGGTTCTTCTTGGAAACTGCGACTTTAAGTGAAATGACTTGTAATGAAACCAATTTTACCATAGGCTGATTGATAAACGTAAATGTTCCTATGGCACTTCCCCATCAACTTTAAAACAAAACAACTTTAAGTGAGAACTTGCTGTACACTTCTTCTGCCTCCATCAACCCTCCTTTGTCGCCCTTATGTTGATATCAAGTTTCTTGGGGTAGGACATATCTTTTCACTATGAGCACACCAAGTACAGGTGGGCCCCCATATCCACTGATTCGCTATCCATGGTTTCAGTTATCCACGGATCGTGGGGACCCCCCCAGGCTTTTACTTTTTTCCCAGTAAGCTTTGTTTCTTCCTTAAAGAAACAGGAGAAGCAGCCTCTGGCTGCTTATTACAGGCAAGTAGAACGAGACTAAGTACTAGAGAGGCTCTGCAAGGTTAATATAAACCTTGCAGAGCCTCTCTAGGACTTACCGTATTTTACGGTCCATAGGACGCATCGGTCCATAGGACGCATGCATCCTATGGAGCATAAAATAGAGAAAAAAAGTTTGTACTTACCTGGGCTTGGGGGTGCTTCGGGGAGGCCTGTGGGGGCTTCGAGGAGGCCTGCGCGAGCCTCTGCAGACCTCCCCGATGTTTACTTCGGCCCCAAACAGCGATTTTCGGCCATTTCCAGAATGGCCGAAAATCGCTGTTTGGGGCCGAAGTAAACATCGAGGAGGCCTGCAGAGGCTCGCGCAGGCCTGCGCGAGCCTCTGCAGGCCTCCCATCAGCCCCAAACAGCGATTTTCGGCCATTTCCGGAATGGCCGAAAATCGCAGTTTGGGGCCGGAGTAAACATCGGGGAGGCCTGTGGGGGCTTCAGGGAGGCCTGCGTGAGCCTCTGCAGGCCTCCCCGAAGCGCCCCAAGCCCAGGCTTCGCACCATAGGACGCACGCTTTTTCCCCCCTATGTTTTTTTTTGGGGAAAGTGCGTCTTATAGTGCGAAAAATACAGTAGTCTTGTTCTACTTGCCTGCAATGGAGGCTGCTTCTCTGTTTTTAAGGAAGAAACAAAGCTTGCTGAAGGAAAAGTAAGAGCTGGGGGGGGCAAGCATGCCTGCCTGCAGGGGAGGCAAGGTGGGGGGCCCCTCAGGAAACCATGGAGGGGGTGTTCGCTCTTATCCATGGTTTCAAGTATCCACGGAGGGGCCTGGAACGTATCCCCAGCGGATATGGGGGCCCACCTGTATTATTGTGCAATATGAATAATAAATAAAATAATAAAAAGGCGGAAAAAAGCTGCCTGAATGGGAGGTTCTTGGGTGGCATAAAAATCCACCCAGCACTTTCCCTTTCTTTATTGGAAATGTGGGGAGGGGCACTGTAGAATACTTTTTCCTCCATCTGCTCCTCCCTTGGTGATAGTGTTTGAGAAAGAACAGGGGAATGGCTATTCTTCTCCTTGTATCCCCTTGTATAAGTTTCACTATATAATTGTCTGAAAGCATTTTTTGACATTCTGTCAGAATAAATTGTGACTTTGGGGAGGGGGGGTAGAAATGGATGTGATTTGTGATGTGGAAATCTACAATGGCTATTGATGCAGGAGAACCAAGAAGGGATGGGAGCTTCAAACAACCAGTCTATTATATGATGATTGCAATTATTGCGTAAAACACCTGATACAGCACCTATCCGCAGTTGATGCAAACTGACCTACTTCCCAGCATAGAGAACAAAGGTAATTCTGCTCAACACTATTTTCCTCTGTTAACCTTGACATTTCTAGAACAAAAGAAAATCCATCATTAAATCTGAAAGAGCTCTGTTCTGTCTAGCGTAAAAGGGAGTTACTTTAATATATCCCTCCCTTATTTTCAGAACAAGATGTAGGGGATCACCATGTTGGCTTGTAATACACCATGCTCCATTTAAAGTGACCTTGGATGAGTGATTAGTTTACATATTGCAAAAATGATTAGCTATGGAAAGGGGTAACCATACAGCTGAATAAACCTGGAGGTACTTTTAAAGTTATTAGAACAAGAATTGTGAAAGTAATCAAGTTGTGAAGAGTATGTTACATTTGATGCACTAAAAGGAGAACAGAATTAAACATGACTTGTGACAGACAACGGTAGCTCTGTTGCAGTCAGCTCTAGTTTCAAGAATCAAGGAAAGTGCTGCCAAGATGATAAATACTTGTGCCAGGCATTGGTCCTTGCATTTTAAAATAAGGCAGTGCAAATTTTGTTGGTGAAATGGGAATGCAAGAAATGCTGTTGAACAGTTAACGTCTGAGAAGAGTTTATTGGTATTTGGCCAAGAGCCTTTCCTGCAGGCTCTTTTCATCAAAGAACCAAGGTATACAGAGTGGGTGTGCTTACTGCTTTATGAGGTCAAGAGGCATGACAAAGAAGTAAATGTGTCCCAAATAAATTCATTTTTGAAGTCAGTTTATGAATCCATATAATGCCATCCTACTAGGGACGGCCCATCCATGAGGCCAACTGAAGCAGTCGCCTCAGGCAGCAGCTTGGCAGGTTCTCACCAGCTAAGTTCCACTGATCCTTCTCCTCCCATTGCCTGGGTTGGAAAAGGAAGAGGGGAACAAAGTGAAAGTGTGGAGATGACGAGAGCAATGGGCTAGACTAGCCAGGATGGTGTAGTGGTTTGGAAGTCGGACTTAGACCTGGAAGATCCAGGTTCAAATCCCCGTTCAGCCACGAAGCTTCCTGGGTGACCTTGGGCCAGTCACTATCTCTCAGCCCCACTTACCTCACAGGGTTGTTGTGAGGACAAAAGGAGGGGAGGAAATATGTACACCACTCGGAGCTCCTTGAAGGAAGGGCGGTATAAAATGTGAAAAAAAAATAATAATATTGGAGGAGAAGAGGCTGGCACTTTACCAGGTAAAGGGGGCAGGATTTGGCATGCTGTCTCTGGCACCAAAAGGTCTTGGGCCAGTCCTGCGTTCAAAACTGATACACATTAATGCCTAATATAAACAAAAATTGCGCAGAAATACTGAGAAAAACAATTTAAATAAACAAAAATCCATTTTTTTCAACTGTAGCCTAGTTGCTGTGCTGTTTTTGCAATGAACAAATCAATAACGCATGAAAATGGATTGCTTTTGCCAGGATACCTTCAACTGCAAGAGTAACACAGGGCCAAATTAGATTTAGAACGCAATCCTAGAAATGAGGCCGGCGACAAAATGAGCGTTCTGTCGCCGGAAGCCGTCACAAACGTGCCGTAAAGCAAGTTCGTGACAACTCAGGAGTAAGGAAGGCCAACACTAGGCCGGCCTCCCTCACTCCTGCACCAGATCTGCATGCGGGCAGTGGCAGAAGATAAGCACTCCATCGCCGGCCATGTGGGTGGTCTGGCCAGGTGAGGGAGGGGGCCCATTGGCCTAGCTAGCCCAGGAGGGGGCGGGGGATGGCGTCGGCCATATCCCCGTCCCCACCAGGCCGGCTACGTTATTACATGGCCTCCTCTACTTCCGCCAGCTATTTAGCTGGCAGAAATCCGAGGAGGCTGATAGGGCTGGCCCGGGTTTACACTCGGGGAAGGGGACAAGCATCCCCTTCCCTGGGTAGACCTCCAGCCCGATGCGCACCAGGCAGCCTGTGCACAGGATCTGGCGGGCGGCCCTGGGCCGCCCGCCGGCTCCTTAGTCAGGAGTGCTCATTTTAACAGATCTCTCCTTTCATTGAATTCAGCACAAAAAGTTGTCAATTATGTAGTGATGTTTTTTTAATGTAACATGACTGGTTCCAACAGACATTGAGGGCACAATCCAGCGTAAGTCAGCACTGGGGGAGCGTGTGCTCCCAAGGCGCTGGGTGTTGTAAACGCGCCGTAAAGCGCGTTTACGACACCCGGACAGAGTAAGGGTGTAGGGTCTCCCCCGGTGGACCGTCTGCACGCCAACCGGGCAAGGTAAGTCCTGCAAAGTATGTCGGTACAGGGGCGGGGGGAGGGCGGACCGGGCAGTGAAGGAGGGTGGCCATTGGCTGCCCTGGGCCAGGAGAGGGCGGAGATTTCAGCAGTGAGATATGCCAATATCCAAAGCCCCCTCCAGGCCCGGTGCGGGCTTACACCGAGGCTTCGGATGTATGCCAGCTCCAGAGCTAGTGTATGTCCGAGTAGACCCATTGGGTTTGGGCCGCCTTGCACCCGGGGAAGGGGACGATCATCCCCTTCCCTCGAGGTGCCCCTCAGCTGCCCCATGGCAGTCTGGGACCAGGATAGGATATGTCTTTTAAACCTTTGAAGGTCTGCCTCACCTCTTTTAAATCTTTGTAGGTCTGCATGAAATTTTTAATTATCATACTCTCTCTCTCTCTCTCTCTCTCTCTCTCTCTCTCTCTCTCTCTCTCTCTCTCTCTCACACACACACACACACACACACACACACACACACACACACACACACACTGTGTGTGTACTGTATATTTAAAGGACTTGCAAGGAAAAATAATGAATGCTTCTTCATTTTTTACTTTTATCTAAGCATTAAAGTTGGAATTTATTTTTTAATTTATAACTATTAAACTAGGGCAGATGAATAAAGATGTAAAATAAGCATGAAGAAGTGAAACATAATGCATCACACAGGTATTTTTAGCTTACAGACACTAGCAGAATTCTTAATAAAGATTAATGGCCCTTGCTTCTTACATATGTAGATTTCAAAAAAGTGTACTCAGAGCAGATTAAACAGTCCAAGGTTACTGCAAATCTTATAGAATTTATATTTTCTATAAATAATATAATATAATAAAGATCTATTTTATCTTATGAGCTGTAATTGTAGCCTGCAAGATAATAATAGGTCCTCAATGGACACAGCTGAGATTGTCTGGAACAGTTCCACTGACCACAGTGAAACTATTCTGGAGCATCTGGACGGCCATCTAGTTTCTCATGTAATCTCCTCCCACCAATTACCCATCTGTAAATTAAATGAATGCAGCATTTGCTAGTGTACTGCCTTAGAGAGCAGCCCTGTCTTTGAGTTATGCCCATTGGGTGAGATCCTTTGCACCGGGGAAGACAGATCATATGCCAGTTTAACAGTATTGTTGTACCAATGGCTGGCTACCCATGTGCTGGCAGGACACCCCCAGTTCCAAGAGATAAAGACTAGTAGAGTTAAGAGTATGGTGTAGGAGGAGTGGAGTTTAGTCAGTTTGCTTGCTCAGAGGTTGTTACTATCCTCTGCTCCACAGGGACCTACCCAAGATCTCCTGGCACCTGTGATGGTGCACCAAATGTCCTTCCTCCTCACTCTTCCCGCTAGGACCAACAACTGCTGTCTGGCCACATTAGCCTCTGGGAGAGGAAGTGTCTGACTAGGTACTTCCTCCTTCCTCACTGCTCCAGAGACCAGTTGGTCTACCAAGCAGTGGAAGTCCTGCCATTTGGTGACATATTCCTGTCTGCATTGGCCTCTGGGCTAGGGGAGAGAGGAGAAAGTGCTGAAGAAGCAGGGACTTTCTCCCTTCCCCAGAGGCTAATCAAAATCTTGAGTTACATTTTGACTCTAGATTTGTGTAACTCTATATGCAACTCTAGGGCCAGCGGGTGGCGCAGTGGGTTAAACCGCTGAACCATGAGCTGTCGATCGAAAGGTCGGCAGTTCGAATCCGCGACGGGGTGAGCTCTCGTTGCTTGGCCAGCTCCTGCCAACCTAGCAGTTCCAAAGCATGTTAATGCGAGTAGATAAATAGGTACTGCTTGCGGGAAAGTAAGCAGTGCTCCGTGTTCCAGCCGCATGCTATGCGCTGTGGCAAGGAGAGTCATGCCGGCCACATGACCACGGAGGTGTCTTCGGACAACGCTGGCTCTTCGGCTTTGAAATGGGGATGAGCACCACACCCTAGAGTCGGACACGACTGGACTTAATTGTCAGGGGTCACCTTTACCTTATATGCAACTCTAAATTTTTGGACTTGGAGGTGTCAGGAGTATGGGGGCCCTCTGCCAGTGACTGGCCTGACTGACCCCTGATGCCACCTATGAGATTTCACTAACTCTGTAGTGAGCTGTGACGGAGCACTGGAGTGTGGTTTTCTATAAGTATATAAGCCCCAAGAAGTGGCCATAGTTCATATCAAGAAATAAAGCATAAGGATACATTATGCTGCCCTCATGTCATGTGGAATCTTTGCGCATGCTGCTTCCCAAATTCTCTTTCAGATTTGTCCCTACATTTTGGAGTTCCAAGTTGTCTTGTTTTGTTTCCAAAGTGGAACCAAAGCGTTAGAAATTCTCCATAGTACCTTTTTGATTTGCGCATTGTATACAGTGTGCACTATGAATGCACAGTTTTCAGCAGTTATCAGTACCTTCCATTCATTCATGACTTTTCTACATTACCAATACATTGACGTCCCAAAAACAATCTTTATGTGATTATGACTGCGTCAAGATTCTTTTTGGTGTGATCTTTTATCAATCTGCAGGGGTACATGTGTGCACCAATAACATACTGCATAGAAAGAATCTTGACTCACAGCACAATCCTATCCCTCTCTCATCCCTCCCCCTCGGGAGAGGATGGAGATCCGGGGGGCAGGACTGCCAACCGGGCACAAGGGTGAAAAGGACCACCAAAACATGAGGAGATACCCACCAGTTTAACGGGGAGAGGAAGAGGATCTGCCACAGGGAGGGAACCTCGCCAGGCCCTGTCTTGGAATGAGGGGCAAAGGCTGAGGGAGGCCTGGGTAAAGAGGGAAGGCGGCTACAACTACAGCCTCGCCACTGTAGCTGAGGCTGGGGCTGAAAGCAGCACTGTCCCTTTAAGAGCTGCAGAGGCCAGAGCAGACCAAGTCTTGTGGGAACAAGACTTCAGGGAAACCACGCCCCTGGAAGGGGTGGGACCAGGGCAAGCTAGCCAGGAGTTCATAAGGAGCTCAGGAGCTGCTGAAGGGGGAGGCAGGTCCAGGGAGCTCCTGAGTCTGGACCAACGGCCTCCTTCTAGGGAGACACAGGAAAGAAGGGCCTGGGAAGACAGCAAGGGCCAGGGTAACCGGACGAGGAGAAGCCTGCCAGAACCAGGGACGGTGGGAAATACTGTACCTCCTGAGGATCCCCAACCTTCACGCCTGGGAAGGCTATGGGAGTGGGGGAAGTCTATGGTGTGGCCACCTCAAAGAAAACCCCCAGTGTGGAGACCACCTCCCCTGCAACCTCTAAGGGAAGTTGCTGAAAAAGGGAAAAGCAGAAAATCTTTGTGATTTAAAGGGAACAATGCTCGGGGTCCTGTGGTGTAACACGGTCCCCATGAATGTTAAAACATTATCTCGATTAAACAACATCCAAAAGGCTACACGTAAGTCCTCTTCTTTATTTACTCGGGGCCCCGGGAACTCAACAGCACTTACCTGCAGCGATCGCTTCGCCCGTCGAAGACCCCAGTTAGCCCACCCAGGGGAGATGGACATCACACCCTTGCTGGCCCAGAGTGTGCAGTGCCACCGATGGAGCATGTGCTGCATGCTATGGGCCAGCTGGAGACCAGACAGCCTAGGAAAGGTAAGGAACATTTTATCTCCACATAGGCTGCCTGGTCCCCAATGGGTCTCCTCAGACGTACACCAGCTCTTTAGCTGGTGTAAGTCACTCTGAGGAGACTCAGGGGGTGGGATCAGGCCGGGAAGGAGGGATAGGATCCGGCATGTGTGGCTGGCACAGAGATCCTACCCCCTTCCTACCCCAGGCCTAGCCCACCGCCTGCCCTTTTCTGCCTCGACACTCCCCCAATGAGGACATACAATGGCATCGTTTTGTTGCCTTCATGGCCTCCTTGTAGGCATTTCACTGGCCACTTCTCAGGTCTTCCTCAAGGTATTTCGTCAATATTCAAGGACAATATTCTTCCATACCCCCACCTTGAGTGTTGCCATCAATAGTACAGTGGTAAATTTTAAATTTACATTAACAGTGCAATCCTGTCTAATTTTAGACCAGTGGAGCAATCACTCCGCAGGTCTAAGGTGTCGCAAACGTGCTGGAAAGCACGTTTGCGGCACCTGACGAGTAAGCAGAGGCCTGTGCCGCTCTGCGGGTGGAACAGAATGGTGGAGCACCATGGCGGAGAGGTAAGTCCCTGCGGCGGGGGAGGGCGGAACAGGGTGTTTCAGGTGTGGGATTGGTCAGCTGGGTCTAGGAAGGGGGACATGCTGGCATGCTCTGCCGAATCCTATCCCCCTTCTCAGGCCTGGATCAAATGTGGTTGGCTCAAATGCGCTCCAGCAAAATAACTGGTGCACATTCAAGTAGACCCATTGGGGTGGCTGGGTCTTTACTCAAGGTAAGAGGACAAATGTCCCTTTATCCCAAGGAGGCCTTCGGCTGCACTGGTGCAAGCCCAATCCTGCACAGGATTGGGCTGTAAGTCTTTAAATCAAATTTAAATGTCTTCATTAGAGTGTTTTCTTCTTCTACCATTTATATTTTATTTTTGAAAATTAATACTTCATTTATACATTTAGCTCTTTTATCTCAAAGTCTTGGAATGGACTGCAAGAGTTTTATACCAATTGTATAAAAATGGAAACATGGGATTAAAAATGTTCCAAATAAATATAAAATTTATATTAATGTACTAGCCTTTGCATGTTCAGTCAGAAGTATGTCCCACTGTGTTCAAAGGGACTTACTCCCAGGTAAACTTCCATAGAATTTAAACCTTAATGTAACATGAGCTACATATCGTGTCTCAGGGAGCCCTTGGAAAAGATGATGTCCTAGATTTAACAAATGCCCCGTAGGCAAATTTCTCAATCTGCCTCCTGCTGAGCCTGATGCTCTTCTCCAACTAAGGTGCTTTTGAAAAAAGTTTCAAAAGCAGCACTTGAGTGCTCCTGGTGATGATGTTACTGCTCATGCTGTAGAAGTCCTGGAGCTCCCAGTCCCTTCAGCTCCCCCTCGACTATACCCCAGTTGTCATGACATCTGTTTATTTACAGTACATGTATAATAGCAGAGACAGGACACAAACACATCCACAGCCGTGGGAAGCTGCTTGTGCTGTCTGTATCCTTAGAGCTGGTCCTGCAACTGTTAGAAATAGAATGCTGTTGCACTAGTTGGCTCCTCAATGTGATCCAGCAGTTCTCCTCTTATGTTCTTACAGTATTTCATTGGAATAGCAATACTAATAGCCAAAAGAACATAGCAAGCAAAACTCTACCAGTCCTCTTTCAAGCAAGCTGCATCATATAAGACAGGTGTGCTTGAGCCTTTGGAATTTGCTGGAGCGGCAACATAAATATATTTGATAAATATCCAAAGTGCTACTAAATATTTATGTCAATGAAGTCCAGGAAAGCCAGTCCATAGTAGTGGAGAGCTTGTAAGCTCCTTGGAGAGATACAGTTCATTATATGCTCCTGATTGCTTTCTAAAAACATCAGAAAGAAATTAACATGTGTACGAGTGGATTATTAAAATTGGAAAGTGTTGGACAATCTGTTTTTTTGTGTGCAATGGGAAGTATTTAATAGAAAACCAGAAAATATGGAACTGACAACCCAACCCTAACTCCCCGCACAGTGATGCAGCAGTGGCAGCACAGCTACTGCTGTATCCTGCAGGGTAGTTTGTCCCCTTGCCACATTTGTCCCCTTGCCACATTTGTCCCCTTGCCACAGGGTAAGCCTCAACAGGTCAACTCGGACCTGCGCCAGCTCAATCACTGGTTTGAAGGCGGATCAGGTCCGGTCAGGATTTAGCGTGCGCTGCCCCTACCGAACCCACCCCTCCCGGGCCTGATCCACCTTCCTCCCTGCCCCGTCACTGCCCCATTCCACTTACCCCTCCCCGTTCCACTCTCCCCCACCCTGTTCTACCCCATATGCGGGCTTACCTGCTCCAGTGGGTCTTCACAGGTCTGCCAGCGTAAGTGGGAAGGCTCTGGCCTTTCCCACCAGCGCTCTGGCAGTGCTAGCTTTATGGCTGCTTTGCAGCAGCCAGCGCCAGCAGAACACATTCCGCTGGCGGGGCAGTCCAATAGGATTGGGCTGTGTCACTGCTATGTGCTATTTTACCAGTATTAAAAAGACAGTTAGGTAGATCTCTGCATAGCTGCAGAGGGTGCAGTTGGAAAACAATCAAAATTTATAACAGGTGCCATAGGCTACTACAACATGGAGGAAGAGGAAAGATTGCAGCAAGAATACCTAGATAATAGCATAGAGCAGGAGGGATGATTTTGGATTGATATTAAGGAGGATTATATTTGTTTCCTTTCAACAGAAAATATGTTGGCTCAGAACTTTCGTGCCAAAATCCCTAAGGTATCAAGAACATCTACTAGTGCTCCACCTGTTCTGGCGACTTGGGTGGAAATTAAACGCAATGAACTCCCACCACAAGCAAAACCACGCTACACTTTCACCAAGATCTCGTCACTGAATCGATTGCCACCGAGACCATATTCTGACATGTTCTGGATTTCAACAAGAGCAAAAACATGTCCTGAGGTCGCTTCTGATATATCTCGATCACAACAGTTTGGTGAGAAAAAACGTAATATATGTATGTGTACATGTATAATTTGGTTCATACAGCTTTTGACCTAGTCCTGATCTGAAGCAGCCCCTCCCCTGCTCTCAAGGAACCCTCTCTGAAGAGAAACAGCGCCCACAAGGGAGGGGATCTGGATTGGGCCCATGATGAGACAGGATTGAAGCCCCTTCCCCCATGCTGTGGGTCCCTGCAGTTGTTACTTAAGTTACAAAAACCAAATGCACATGGCCAAACTATGAGTTTAATGTAGCTTGTATTTTGTCCTTCATATAGCCAGCCGTATAGAGTGTGATGG
Source organism: Plestiodon gilberti rubricaudatus (assembly GCA_026170595.1). Classification (NCBI taxonomy): domain Eukaryota; kingdom Metazoa; phylum Chordata; class Lepidosauria; order Squamata; family Scincidae; genus Plestiodon; species Plestiodon gilberti. Next base: position 40,883,758 of record JANXHW010000005.1, on the reverse strand, counting down.
TGTGAGCTATGCCAGAAACCGCTCCACATTACAGCTCCACATAGTGCATATTACAGTAACCTCTTAGAAGTTATCAAAGCATGAAAGACAGTAGGTAGGTCTCTCAATACCAGCAGAGGGTGCAATTGATATACCAATCAAAATTTATAAAAGGTGCCATAGGCTACAGCTACGCCATGGACATTGATGAGCATTGCTGGGCCTGAGTGTACCACCAAACTACAAACCTTTTACTGTTATTGCAGCTATAAGGTTACAGTCATGTCCCAAAACATTTTGGATCCTGATGTTTCAAGCCCTGCCCCTCTTTCTTTCCCCCAGCATATACTCTCATCCCCTTGCTCCCTTTATTGGTTGCTCATTAGTGGAGTGAGGGGTGGCAATGAGACTGCTGCTGTTTGGACCACACGGCCTCTAGTCTTTGCTGCTGGGTTGGCAGTGAGCAAGGGGACTGCTGTGCTCAGCAGCAGATGAAGGAGAGGAAGTGGAAGAGGCAGGAAGAGGAAAGATTGCAGTAAGAATACAGCAATACCTTGACTTTCATTGCTTTGCTCTTTCAGCCGTTTTCAATTATAACCACATTTCCATTTTTGTCCACGTGCTTTCCTCCTTTGTCCGATTTCATCCAACCTTCCATGACGTTTGTTTCGACATTCTTATGTTTGTTCTTTTATTTCTGTGTTTCAGGTTTTGCACACATTTGCATGTGTTATATAGTTATTTACATTTATTGCCAGCCAAAATAAATTTTCAAGCTAAATCAAGCTGTGCTTTGACATTCATCCATGCTTTACTTTCATACATGCTGTGGTCCCTAACTAGATGAAAGTGCAAGGTATTGCTTTACCTAGGTCCTAGGTAATAGTGATGGTTTTGGATTGATATTAAGGAGGGTTATATATTTGTTTGTTTTGTCAACAGAAAATGTGTTGGCTCAGAATTCTTGTGCCAAAATCCCTAGGGTATCAACAAGACCATCTTCTAGTGCTCCACCTGTTCTGGCAAGTTCGGTGAACATTAAACGCAATGAACCCCCACCACGAGCAAAAACATGCAGCACCTTCACCAAGATCTCAACACTGAATCGATTGCCATTGAGACCATATTCTGACATGTCCTGGATTCCAACAAGATCAAAAATATGTCATAGGAAGATCACTTCTGATTTATCTCGATCACTACAGTTTGGTGAGAAAAAAGGTAATATATGTATGTGTACATGTATAATTTGATTCATACAGCTTTTGATCTAGTTCTGATCTGAAGCAGCCCCTCCCCTGCTCTCAAGGAATTCTCTCAACTCTCTGAAGGGAAACAGTGCCCAAAAGGGAGGGGATCTGATGATGAGACAGGATAAAAGCCCCCCCCCCTTCTCCCATGCTGTGGTCCCCTGAAGTTATTACTTAAGTTACAAAAACCAAGTGCAGCCAAACGATGAGTTTTATGAGTTTAATGTAGCTTGTAGAGTGTGATTGTGTGAGCCCCTGAAGCTATGCCAGAAACAGGGGCCCACAGCTGATTCATCCATTGTTGGCAAGTCCAATACCTGCTGCCATATATTCAAGGAAGGAATAGCATATGGGATAAGCTTATTCTGTGGGATCAAAAAATATTATCCTAGAACAGTGGTTCCCAAACTTTTTAGCACTGGGACCCAGTTTTAAAACAACACTCTTTTGTATCGGGACCCAAAAGAGTTTTAAAACAACACTCTTCTGTATCGGTAGCTTTACGAGACTTACCCCCCAAAAGGAAATCTAGAAAGAAATAATATTTTTATTTATAATATTGTATTTCTTTATTTAAAAAACCCTCTATCCATTTCTACCAATGAGGCAGCTCTAATGAACAGTCTCAAGGCTTGAGGGCCTTAGTTATGTGACCCTGCCTTCACCTGCCCCCACTACCTATCATTGATGGACTTGGAAAAAAACAGCACCAGAAGAAATACGCTCAAATATTTATCTCCCTATATTTACCAAGCTTGCAAACTGCAGGAGCTCAGCTCAGTGGCGTCTCTAGCCCAAAATGTACTAGGGGCACACCCTCAACTTTCTGCCCCCCTCCTCCCTTGTGCTCCCCTTCTATATTCCTTGCCGCCACCAAAGGCGGCGGCGGTGATTGGGGGTGCGCAAATTCAACCTTCCGCCCCCGGGCCCCTCCTCCCTTCTGCTCCCCCTCTATACTCCCTGCCGCCAGTGGTGTTACTGTTCACATATTCCGTTACAGCAAGTGCAAGCTATTTATTTAAATGGATTTAATGTCTTTTCATCAAGAGCCAGTGCTTTTACATGGGAGTAAGCCCCATTGACTATAATGGGACTTACTTCTGAGTAGACATACTGCTTCCCTTGTAGATCTTTCAGCAAAAGAGCCAGTGCTTTTAGATGTAGAAGAAACTTAGCCAGTTTTAAGAAGTTGTTCATATCACTGGATCCATCAAGTTCTTCAAAGGACAGCTATTTCTTTAACTTATATGTATTTTTAGTTATTTAAAAAGGTGTTTAAGGGGGCAGCAACCCTATCCACATTTACGTGGGAGTAAGCCCCATTGACTATAATGGGACTTACTTCTGAGTAGACATACTGCTTCCCTTGTAGATCTTTCAGGACAGTGCAGCCCAGTAAAATAGGAAAATTAAATTAGCGACCCAGTAAAAGTAATGAATATTGACAGAAATGAATGCTAGATAGAAGCAAAGATTTACTTGTTTTTGAGGATATGGGCTCTCCTGGGCTCTCCACACTGCCACACAAGCCTTCAGACTCTCTTGCTTTTAACACGGCTGTCTCTCCTTGGCGCTCCTTAGTTTACCGCTCTCCCTCCCCTTTTGTTTCCTCAGGTCAGGTATTGATTTTAACAAGTCCTCCACCTTTCTTTTTCAGCCCTTTGCAAATGCAGAGCAAGCGAGCGAGCATGATCCATGCTAACGCCGCAGCAGCCTCTGCCTCTGCCCCTGCCCCGCCTCACATTATGGGGAAAAAAGCAGAGCGGCAGCTGGCGCTGAAGCTGCCCTTTGAAACTTTTTTCCCCATATCGGCGCCCCTGGAAGCAGCACGCCCACTTGGCGCCTGGGGCCCAGGGCCATAGGGCCCCCCATCATACAACGCTTCTAGCTCAGCTCTTTACAGGGCAAGTAGCAGCTATCTGGTTTTTGAATAGCCTCGGGGCTTGAGGGAGTTATCTGATCTTTCTATCACCCCTGTTTTCATTGGAGTGTCTGCTCGCAGTCGCAACCCACCAGAAATCAGGTCGCAACCCACAGTTTGGGAAACACTGTAGGACCTAGAATGCTATTCAAACAGTAACAGAAGGCGCCACCACCTTCCTCTTACTCCTGAATTTAGAAGTAGGAAGAATGGTCTCGCCCCACAAAAAAACAAACAAAAAATGGCAGAATATAAGGAATCACTGGCACTAAAGAAAAACTATTGTAATGTTGGATGGTAAGAAAAGGTAGTTGTCCCTTGCAGCTGGGGTGTTTTAAAACTGACAATCCCTTCGCCAGAGCTAAAGAGCACACTGAGACCTATTGCAATGTGGAAAAAAGAGGCCTATGTCTTGGACAGTTTGGCATGTCAGTGCAGATGTGCACGATATGCTCAAAGAATGTAGGAAGGAAGTGGGAAAACCTTTATAAGAGGGAAAAGATTGGCAGGAGCAAGTGGAAATGCTGAAATTGGAACTAGGGTAAGTAGTTTGATAGTAGATAAACTCACTCATCTGCTCAGTTCGGCTCAAGATGAGGAGGACAGTCAGGACACAATCAAGCCATTAGTGGAAGAATGAGAAGGAAGCCTTTCAGAGGTGCAGGCTGCCACTAGATTTCTGGCAGACCAAGCTGCCACAAGTCATGTCAATTGTGAGGCCAAAACAGTGAAATTGGAAGTGCAATTGAGAGCTCACAAAGGTATACTCACTGCAAAGAGAATGGCTGAACAGGTTTGATTTCCCCATCCCCATAACAGAGCCGGAATGGCTTTTCTCTCCACTCATCTGCATGGAAGGCCCTAACATCATCCTGGGTGGGGGGGCGGGCTCAGCAGAGGTCTCTGCTGAATCCTATCCCCTGTCCCGTGCTTGAAAGGAATCCTATCCGCCGTCCTGGGCTCTAAACAGGAGCTGCACCGGCCATTTTGCTGGCGTGCCTCCAAGTAGCCGTATAGGGGCTGCTGGGGCTTGGCATGGGAAAGGGGATGATTGTTCCCTTCACTCAAGGAGACCTCCAGCCTGCGCTGGATGTAGCAGAGCGTGCTCCAGCACCATTGCATCAGAGCTTGGGGCTTTGAATAGGACTGGGCTGCCCGTAAGATAAATGCTTATATTGGGATAGTATATTCAACATTTTGGATCATTCAGACATAACAAATTGCTGCTATTCTTCAAAGATTCAAGTATCAATTACCCAGTGGTATATAACATCAAAATACCAGAATGAGAGAAGGAGAGGACAAATTACTGCACGTTGGCAAAAGACAGTATTTTCAGAAGCCACATGAATAGCCCTCCTAGTTCACATATTTTTTATAAAACACACTCTCTTGCTAAGACTTTCACTCCTGAAAATACTTGCTGGGGCTGTGTACAGTTAAACATGACCCAGAAAACCATTCTCTCTTCATGACGTATGAAAAAGATATTAGGCCTTTAGGTCGAAGAGAGACGTTTTTATCTTCTTGCAGTATGTGTGAGAGATACAATTGATGTCTACTCTGGAAAGCTCTATAGTCACAGATGTGGAGACAGAAAATCTCTATGACAAAATGAAAAAGACTGAACCATGAATAGCTGAGAAAGGGTATGTGTATTTGTACAGGAAATTTTTCATAGAGTGTGCATAACTCTTACAACTCAAATATAGAATTGAGATGAAAAGTTGACATAATAGTGCTTGGAAAAGACTTTTGGTTCTGTCTGCTCTCCACACTGTCTTTACATTTCAAAATAAAGTCCTTTAATTTATTAATAAAAAGTAGAGCTTTCTCTCGTGTGTGCTGTTGCTGATAACACTCAAAGATTGTAATACCTTTATTACCGTATGTCTGTATGTGCATTAAAAAAAAAAAAAAACTACCGGTAGTTAAAAGAGAGATTGTGAAATGACTGAAGACTTTTTCTCATTTATGTAAAATGACAAATTTGCAAACTGAATATTCATTCATGAGGCACTTTAAATATAGTAGCACATTTGAGATCCAGACAAGATAGTCTCTTTTTGTATGGAAGGAACTGAAGTTATGTGCTGTGACATATATTTCCTATTTAATTATTTTAAAGTAGGTCTGTAGGTTGGGTACGAAGAAATCTAAAAACTTGACCTCAGTATCACTGATGCTTGCAGAAGTAATAAACTGAAGAGGTATGATCTGCCTCATTCAAATTAACTGAAAAACTCTATTTTAGTTGCAGAGAAGTATAAGGGTCATAGGTGGAGCAGGAAAATTGAATCCTTCTGTGGCTGTTGCTAATGATTTGGAATCAGATGCAGAGTCAGATATTTTGAGGTTCTGTCCAAGGAACTTTGAAATGTATTTATGTACCTGTACTTATGCATTGAGCTCTTTCCAACAGTAACAACAGTAATGTATATAGTCATCCTCTTTTCATTCGAAAGCCTCTCAACATAACAGGTCATGCAGCCAATAATCTTGTAGTCGTAGTACTGTGTATGCTACTCTTGCTTTAAGGCAGATTCCCAGAAGACCTCAGAGACTAAAGTCACATGACTAGAGCTTGAGAAGTTGCTCAGTACAACCTGATGTCAGTAACTGCTTTTAATGTTAGATGCTGTATTCTAGTCAAGAAATACACTGTTCAGTGGTGGTCATCTTGTCTCTGCTACTGTTTCCTGACTAAGGATGCAATTCTGCGCAAGTCTGGAACGATGTCCGCCATTCCAAGACATCACGAATGTGCCGTAAAGCATGTTCGCAATGCCTCGGGATTAAGGGAGGCCGGCGCATGGGAGTATTAAAACAGACAAAAGAAAATATTTTCTTTTCAGCAGCTGCAGGAAGGATAATCCACAATGAAGGGCTGCAAGGCACACTACCCTTATCTGTACTGAGAAACCTTACTAAAAGCAGGAGGAGCACTTTCAGATATACAAGTATCAAGAGTGGCTAAAGACAGAAATCTTTCAGGTCGCCATTTTATTGCATGTATTTGGAGACATGATGGCCATTAAACAATTGTACAGTATTTGTTAGCTGGGATACTGCTGCATCTAGCAGTTAACATTAACAACAGGTCTTAACTGGCTCAGACTTGTCAAGGATGGGATGGGCAGTGGGCAACAAGTGCAGGAGAGTCAGAACTGGAAGGCACGCCAGGAATCGGAAGTGAGGAGATAGGAGCAACACCAGAAGTCACAAACAAAGCCAAGAATGGAAGACGGGAGTCAGGACTGAGAAGGAAGTCAAGATGGAAGAAGACCAGATGTCATAGTCAGGAAAATTATTAGAATTAGTATTATTAATATTAATAATATTAATATTAAAATATTAATATAATTTATATCCCACCTTTCTCCCCCATAGGGGGACCCCAGAGGCAAGGAAACCTTAAGCGCAGTCCTGTGTAACTCTTGCACTGGTATAACAATAGATTATACTGGTGTAGATGCACTTATGCCAGTTTAACTTGCCGTATGTCGATGAACACAGGACGAACACCAGCGTAACCCCTCTCAGTTGCAGGACAGACACCAGCGCGACTCCGCTGGTGCAGGGCGCGTTCTGGGGGCATTCGGACACCCCTTGAATGCCCCCTGCGTCAGCGTAGTTGTGCTGGTGTCCGTCCTGCATCCGAACTGCACGTGCATAGGGGTTACACTGGTTTCCATTTTGCGTCCATCGGCATACTGCAAGTTACACTGGCATAAGTGCACTTACACCGGTGGATCTACTGTTACACTGGTGCAAGAGTTACACAGGATTGCGCTGCTTGTTGCTCAGGCAGAGATCTAAGTCCAAACAGAAAGCCTTTATAGCCCTTCCTGTTCAGAGGGATCCAATTGTCAGCCTGAAGCCAGACAGCCTTTCACTCATGGCAGCACGCCACATGCGGCAGTCACTCTCAGAACTGTAATCCTCTCATCTCTAGCCCAAGCAGTTTCTGTCCGGGCTGAACTGAACTCATTCCCAGGTTCTAACCACATGACTTAACTTGATGGTGCTTTCTGGGAGTTTGTATTAGAGAAACAGTAAGATACACTATAAGGTTAGCTTCAAAAAGACAACTGCTCATGCTCAGGAGAAAGCACAGTGGCAGCTGGAAATTGTAAGTAGGAACCATAGTGGACCTGTTTGGCACTCTGGCCTTTCTTGTAATTGTTCATAATATAATTTATATGAGCAGTAAACTTTTCATTTAGAATCAGTGGTCTTATAGAATTGTTGATGTCCAAAACCTTAAAAGAAACAGAAATGTTATTTAGGCACGAATTGAACACAGATTGTACACACTTACATAGAAACAAGCTCCATGGATCTAAGTTGGACTTGCTTTCTAGCTTTGAGGAAATATGGAGAGGGTCAAGTTGAAGTGGAAGAGATCAGAGAATTCTAGCAACAGGGACAACCCAAGATGCTTGATGCAGCATGCTAAATACTGCCCCCCTTACCCAGTGATGTGCCAGCCCTGCCTCTGTTCCTCCCTGCCCCCAATCTTCTAGCTCAGCACTCCCCTCCATATTTTCTCCTTCTCTTTGTCCCCCTGTTCCTTTTCCAATTCAGAGAGTGGAAAGAGGAGAAGCAGTGGAGGCAAATGGCAGACAGAGATGGGCGCCCCTACCAGTCTGCTGCCTGAAGTGACCATTTCTAGTTGGCCTCATGGATGGGCTGACCCCCCTGAGCAACAATCATTTTAGATGTTGCTTGGATATGTGGTAAATTAATTTGCAATGGATACAATGAATACCCTGAAACAGATGTACGTGGTAGTTTTGGTGTAATTTTCCATCCAGAATTCTTCCCTTTCTGTGTGGGAAGAGAACAGAAGGAGTTCTTTTCACGTATGCATGTTGTTGAAGTCTCCAGAATTTTCCCCACCGTCTTGCATCTTTTTAAAAACAAGGATTTCAGGCGTACGTCCCTTGTAAACTCGATTTCTAAAGCTTTTGACAGTTTAAAGCAGTTTGTTTTGCAAATACATAAAACGTGTGTGTGTGTGTGTGTGTGTGTGTGTGTGTGTGTGTGTGTGTGTAATAGGTGGCCAGCCTACCTGACTAGTGGTATGAATCCAAAATTGATTGTATAACTATGTATGTGAAATACTTCTGTTGTGTGTTCATATGCTAGTACAGTAATTGTATTTTTGGAATGTTTTAAACCCTTTCCACGTAGGGAAAAATGTTATACTTCATTGTTTTTGGTGGAAGGATTATATTTGCAGCTCTCCTGCTATTGTTAATTATTTTTAAAATACTTCCCCCCCTGTACTTTGAATAGAGAAAATGTGGATAAGTGATGTATATACAAGAGTTGGATCAGTGAGCAGAGCTATGGAACGGGAGAAAACTATTAAGAAGCCATCATCCATTAGGTAATGTATCTAAATGGTTGAAATACCTATATTATCTCTGTTACCATTTACCATATTCTTCATAGCTTTTCAAAACTATCTCAAGATCTGACTGTGCCTTATGGTAATGTAATAATTTATATAACCAAATAATACTTTTAATATATACCGTATTTCTTCGAGTCTAAGGCGCCATCGATTCTAAGGCGCACCTTTACTTTCAGTACCACCAGCAGAGGAAAAACAATCAATCGATTGTAAGACTCACCTCCCTTCATTGAATCTACCCGCTCAGCACCAACTCTCTCCAGCATGTCTCCTGCAGCTGAGGATGACTGAGTGCACTGCCTTTGCATAGCATTTCTGGCCCCGCCAGAAAGTGCCATTTCCTTCGTTACCTGGGCTTGGGGGAGCTTCAGGGAGGCCTGCACAACCTTCTGCAGGCCTCCCTGATCTTCAGTTCTGCGAAAAAAGTGATTTTGGGCATTTCTGGTTTTCGCAAAAACCGGAAATGGCTGAATATCACAGTTTTTTGCTGAACTGAAGATCGGGGAGGCCTGCAGAGGGTCGCGCAGGTCTCCCTGAAGCTCCACCAAGCCCCAGTAAGTAAGAAGATAGCATTTTGGGGTGCTTTTTGGAGACCTTCGATTCTAAGACGCACCCCATTTTTTGAAATGCTTAATTGGGAAAAAACATGCGTCTTAGAATTGAAGAAATACAGTATTTTAAATTTAATACTATTAAATCTACAAAAGGTAATGAATCCATCATTTTCTTGAAACTATGCTGATGTCCTCCTTGTATTTTAATTAGAACAGTTGCTTCCCATCTTTATCCCAATATTGTTCCCCCCAACGCAGCTTACAACCAATAAATAAAAACATGATTACAATAAAAACAAAACAGAAACAGTAGCTAGTAAATCAGAAGATAAATCATGAATAAGAATAAAGTACACCCAAAATGTTGGCAATTAAAAACATTTTTAGTTTGTGCCTAAAAGATAGTAATGGGGGCACCAGATAAATATGCCTGGGGAGTGTATTCCATAGTCTTGGTGCCACCATAGAAAAGACCATGTCTCTAATAGCTACAGTACTCTCACCTTTGATGGTGGGAGCACTTGAAAATTAAGCCGGAGCTACACTGTACGTGTTCACGTTCTGTGTGCGTCTGACTCTGCCGAGACACAGCCGTGCCGAGACGTAACCAACCCACACTATTCCAGAGCATGTTTTGAAAATCACTGCCCAACAAATAATCATGGCACCTTCCCCTGCCATCCCTCCTCCTCCTCCTCCAGTTCACTTCAGGCTGCTTATTAAGAGTCTCTTATTATTTAGAGTTTTTCTGACATCTGCCCTGTGATTGGCTACTGCGTAAAATGCATCCCGCCCCCCACAGTACAAAGCACTGCCTCTGATTGACTGCACATACATGAAATGGGCAAAAGTCGAGTCGAGGTCGACTTTGCCCATCCGGGGACATAGCTACCCGACGGGCCAACGCCTTCAGCCAACGAGAGACCACATGGGACGCACATGCCCGTGCCATGCCGTACGCTTGCTAGACCCGTACAGTGTAGCCCAGCCTTTAGTGTCTGCATTAGAGATATAACACACACAGCGCAATCCTGCCTAAAGATCCATGGGCGGTCCTAGGGCCGCCCGCAGGATCCTATGCTCGTTCCGGGGGGGGGAGGCATAACTCCGAGGCGGCTGTGTAATGGCCGCTGAGCCTGGGAACGGGCGGGGATGCGGCGGCCATCATCTCTGCTCCCTCTCCGGCTGACACAGCCAACTGTCACCCTCCCTCGCCACCTGGTCCTCCCTTGTACCCGCCGGCGGGAGACTTACCTTCCCCGGCGGCGGCTGGGTCAATTCAGCGGCAGAGTGAGGGCTGCCAGCCGCCCTTACTTGAAAGTAGTCGCAAACATGTTTTACAGCATGTTTGTGACAATTTAGAACAGCAGAGCACACGCTCTGCCGCTCTAAATGTACGCAGGATTGTGCCAACAATCAAGTTGACATAGGAGCAAATGGTCCTTTAAATACCTTGGTCTCAGACCATTTGACGCTTTAGTCAAAACTAGCAGTTTGAACTGCCTCTAAACAAACTTGACTCAAGGGTGCATTTTCAAGTGCTATATATTTTTTATTTGTTTTATAGATTTATATACCTCACAAAACATAATAAGAAACGCAAATAAATCACAACTGTGCACAAAACATTAGAACATGCTAAAATGGCACTAGATATTCTTGACTCTGCAGGTTCCCAGTTAATAACCAGGCTGTCCTATTTTTAATCAGCTGAAGCATGTTGGATTGTGAGATTTAATGCAAAATTATATCTGTGTTTACATGTGAAATTCCTGTATCGATCTCTTAATCAGGGCTCTCTTTAAATTCATGATGAACCTAATTGATTTATCTTTTCTTGTTCAAAAAGCCTTTAGTTCTTAGTCTGTTTTAGTTCAAAGCTCAGTTTTACTTGGTTGTATCTGGCTGCTCATCTGTGTTGTTTTTTGCTTATGACATTTATGGTTTTTTGTAATTGATTTGCTTTTTTTATTGCCAGTTTGTTTTGCTTTATATATATATATATTTTTAATTATATGTAAGTCACCTTGGATTTCCCATTAGGAAAGAAAGGCAAGGTATAAAGATTTTGAAATAATAATTAAAAATGGTGTCAATTGTTCCTGTACTGAAATTTCACAAATGTGCTTTGTTGCAAATCTGTCTCTTGGTACTCCACATCTGTGTGTGGATTTTGGTATCCCTGTAGAAGAAATACATCTAAAAGCCCAATCCAAATAAGGCACCCACCACATCCTATCCAAGATGGGGCCTGACCTGGCACAGCCAGAGCCCTCCTCACGGTAAAGGGATGTTCATTCCCTTACCCCAAGTAGGGTCTACTTGAATGTGCGCCAGCTATTTTGATGGTGCACATTCGAGCCGGCCATGTAACGCTGGGAAGGGGGATTGGATTTGGTGGAGGAGGCCTCTGCTGACTCCTCCCCCCTTCCTGGGTCCAGCCGACCAATCCCACACCCGCCCCGTTCTGCCCTCCCCCTGCCCCTCTGCCACCTGGCGGAGACTCACCTCTCCGCTACGGTGGTGATCCATCCCGTGGTGTCGGAGGAGCAGCCTTTCCGCCAGCACTGCTTACTCATCAGGTGGTGCCTTACGGCATGTTTGCAACAGCCTAGACCGGCAGAGTGGCTGCTCCGCCGGTCTACGTTAGACAGGATTGCGCTGTAAGAGTCATCACAGGAGCCAGCCCATTGCAGGCAAATAGTAGTGGAGCTCCCTCCACGTGGCTCAGGAAGGGGAGGGTCTGGAACATGCAAGGACTGTTTGTTTAAAGGCTTTAAAATTCCATTTTAGAAGTCTGTGATGAGAGAGTAGACATAGTGCTCCAGGAGGACCCCCTGGAGCAAAGAGTCCCTGGACAGCCCAGTGAAGGTGCCTGCTGGGAGGAGGAAAAAATGGGGGATGCTGAACCCCCTCCCCTTCCCAGAAAGAAGTAGAGACTCTGAGGCCAAATCAAAGGACACAAGTTGAATCCATTCCCTCTTCCTGTTCCCAGGCTGGTGAAGAGGCAGGAATGACTTTGGATAGGCTTACCATATCGCCGACCGGGACGCTCCGCTTTGCCCTTAAGGGGCGGGGGGAGGGGACGGAGTCAGGGCATGCGCGCCTGATAGAGGGCCTGGATAGAGGGCCTTTGGATAGAGGGCCTGGGCCATGTAGTGACATTCAGACCTGCCACAAGCCCAGGTATAACATATCATTTGAAATGTGATTGAGGTACTGCAATCATTTATGCACATTTTTTGAGATGTTAATCTTCAAACACATTGAAAAACTTTTAGAGGTTTCAGGGTGATTAATTTGATAAGATTCCATTGTGTTTTCAAACCATATTTTATTTCATACACATTTCTTTATTAATGTCTAACGCTGACTGATGATAACGCCTCCTATTTAGTACATTCCAGTAATGTAAAGAAGTCATTTCTGGGTCAATGAAAAATTGGTGGAAAATAGAGAGAGTAAAGCATTTTTTAAAAATTCTGTAGTTTATTTTGTGGGATAATTGTATTACCGAGAATACAGTGCAAATAAATGACCGCATTGAACAAAGTAGCTGTGTCAGGAAGTGTAATAGTTTTCTATATACTGCACTCAGAGGAAAAGAAAATTAGAACATATATGAGATTTGTATGTGTGCGAGCTTTTGTTTATTTTTCTTGCCTGAATTGATATATAAGTAGAGGCAATTCACACATTTGATTTGCCTGAGAGTCAAGTGACAAAAGATCAAGTGATGATTAAAAATTGCTTTGTACATTCCTTAAATACAGCTACAGGAATACTTCAGTGGAGACCTGACATCAGCATATGGCACTTTGAGGCATATTCTGTGCCCCCAGTGCCCCAGCAGGGCCTACTACCGCTGACACCTGTACTGTCACTGGTCCCTGGTCCCCCTGAATTTTTCCTCCTCATTCCTGGTGCTCCCCCAAATACTCCCCCAAACAGCGGGAACTGAGCCACCTTTTAAATTCCGCAACAATGTCAAGACGTAGTGTTACTCCAGAGCAGTGTGGTCCAACGTTTCGTACCTCGAGGGCCGCATGCGAACTTAGACATGAAACCCAGGGACCGCACAATAAATTAAATTATTAATTAATTAATAATAATGACCGATGCATGCCCCGCCCCGCTGTCTAGCATGCCCCACCCACGCTTCCCTGAAGATCGAAAAGGCGTTTGGGCAATGCTTATATCCAGAGCAATGCTTATATCGGTGGCATTGTGAAGGGATAAAAATGGCTGCTGCTGCTGCTGCTCACCATTGCCACCATCCAGTAAGCCTAGCAGGTGGGCCCTGTTAGACCTACCAGGTAGCAGCAGTAGTGGCAGACAGCTGTGGTATTCCTTTTAGCACTGGCACAGCTGGAGCTGCCATAGATAAATGCTCCTCTGTCCCATTGTATTGAATGGGAGCGATTTAAGCACAATCTCAAGTCTTTCACTGAAATCAATGGAACTTATAAATTATAATTGACGTTATAACTTAACTTTTGACTGAATTGTGCCAAATGTGTGCATGGTTATTACTGTAATTAGCACTTTAACTAGTTCCATAGAAATGCGAGTCTCTCAAAAAGTTGACTCCGAAAATGGCTCAGGTTAGCTTTCCCCCCCTTATTCTCAATATGCATGACACCTCACGAACTTCACTAGCAAGAGAATCTAAATGAAAAAATTAATTTTTCATGAAAACATAAGTGCTTTGCTTTGACATTTAGCTTTTTCTACCCAGACAGCATTTTCATGTGAAGTCACTGCCATGTTTTAACGGTGGCTTTTGCCTTGAATCCTAAGCAAATGGGAAAGTGTTGATGTGCTGTTTCTGGAACAGCTCACAAAACAGATTGGTATTGTGGTGGTTATGGGGCTTAGCCCAATTCCACCCACTTGTACAGAAGGGAATGTCAAAAAAGGCCCAGGCTGCCTTCCCTCGTGTGAAGTTATCTGCATTATGGATAGCTGGTGCAAAAGAAGTACAGACAGATGCTATTAAGCTTTATTTCCTAGCATAAACCACAGTTCAGCCTCATAACACAGTGCATTTGCAAGAATCAATACTCAGTTTTGTTTGTTTTATTTTTAAAATGTATAGCCTGCCTTTCAACCCCATAGAGCGTGGGGAAGGTGGCTGCAGGGTACAGTACTACGTTTTTACTTTTCAAGTGATTTCTAACTGTTTGTGAAGTACTTCCATTTGGAGATGACAGAAAACATAATTGCCACTATTTCTTCCCAAATGCTGAGTTCCATTTTTTTTTTTGATACTGTACATTTGTTGTTTAGGTAGAAATAGAATACAGAATAATGGATGTTTATTTGTTTATTTATTTGTATGTATGTGTCTTAAAAAACAGCAAAACCAATTTACTTGGAATATCCAGAGTCAAATGTAAAGAAACAGCTTGGCTTCCCCATGACCATGGTAAATATTTATTTGTATTGAGTTACATTTACATTTAGATAATTGTCGCTTACTGTATTGTCTACTCTCTCTATTATATTATATACATCTATTTAGGAAGATTTCTAAATGCAAGGAGAAATTAGTTTCTGAAGCAATGGGTTTTGTTAAGTCATTATAGACTGTAGTCTTTTAGGAAGAATTAAAGAAATGACATTAATTTTGTAATTAATTTTATACCCTGATTGTATATTTGTATCTAAAACTAAATGTACGTGAATACACTTTTTATACTTGTAGCAGAGCTTTAGAGATAGTATCATTGCTTCATTTAGGAATTAGCTCTTTTTTCTTTTTAGGGAGATTTTATGATTTTAATGTCATTTTAAATTCATTTGACTTTGTTTTTTTTTCCTCCCAAATGATTATTGTTTTGGGATTGTGAACCCCAAGAGATTAGGACTGTCAACATGTAGAAAAAATGCTGTGAGCCACTCGTAGCCCATGGGGTACAGCGGGATATAAATCAAACAATCTGCCTTCATATTAATAATGAAAATATACTTTCTTGAAGTTTGTTTTTGTTCTAATATCATGTATATGTTTGCAATTCTTTAAAAATAGTATTACTCTACTTCTGTCCATTTGTAACCAAATAATAGCTACACATTATTATTGCACATTATTATTGCACACCAGGATTTCTTTCACCAATCCTCAACTGTGGGGGTTCCCCCCCCCATTTTTGCTTTAATCTTCCATACCTCTTTCACAGCTTTGAAGACATTCATGTACCTGTTTTTTCAAAGCCCCTACAGCATCACAAATAGCCGGGAGCAGACTTTCAAGTGTCCTACTAAATTGAGAATTAATATAGTCTATGCAGAAAGAAAGGTGAAAAGTTAGGACTGGAAAAATTAGCACGAAGGTAACAGTACTTTGTTGTCCAGGCACAGAGCCTGATTGCCCTGCTTCATGGACTCACTCAGAGGCAGAGCTGAAATAAAATGATGGAAGAGCAGCACAAGTCTTTCCCTTCCACTACACAGGTAACCACAAGTGTTATCCAAGTTTGTGTGAGTGCCTGATTACAAGGAGGCCTGAGTAACATGATCATTTTTAGAATCTTGCAAAATGGGTATCTGCACGATCAGGTGCTCAAGCTGATGATTGGGTATCTGCTCAAATGGTTCCTTTGCCTAGTGTTTCAGTGCTGCCTTGTGAATGTATGAATATTGAGAAGTCATTCTATCACAAGTCGCTCACAAGTTTATCCAGGAATGGCGCACCTGGGACCATTGCCTGACAACTCCTCTGACTCACCTCTCTAGTCTTACCAGAGTCCCAGTACTCGCCGGGACAGTCTCGGTTTGGTGGCTGCCATCCCAGCCAGGCCCAACTGTCCTGGCCTTTCCTGGCCTGCCGGCTGGATCATGGCGGGCCAGGACTCTTCTGAGCCTGGCCAGTGTGTTCTGCCTGGCCAGGGCTCCTCGCGCGTCTGTGCGAGCATCGCGCACCTCACAACGCCCACTTGATATAACGATCTTCATATTTTTGGTGCCCAGGCAAAGTAGTGCATCATATGAACTGCGCTTCCAACAGTGTAACTAGATTAGATATTGCATACGTAAGGAAGGTGTAATAAATATTGTTGCATCACTCTTTTTACAATTTGAGCTATGCTTTGAAAAAAATGCATTAATTTAAACAAAGATCAGTTTATTGTGATTTAATGAGCCCATTTATTTATAGTATGTGCATACCAATTAATTTGGATATGGAAATACATTTCCTGTTTCATGGCAAGTTATGTCTTCAACGTTTTCACTAAGTAGAGAGCATAGCAATTTGGATATATACAAAGGCTGTTTATTCCAAATATTTCATGCACATAAATGTTTTAAACATGAGTTGGCACAGACGTTTTGCATAAAATGTGCTACAATGCAATTGCCTTTTAAAAACAAAACAAGGTTGTGCTGTTTGCCTGTTAAGTCAGCTCTAGCAGTTCTTAGAAATGTCATTTATTAAATGTCACGCTAATTGCTTGTAATATCAACCCTGAAAAGCAAACCTTTGTGAGTGATCTTTCAGAAGCTTTATTTTTCTCTGTTCTGTCTGTCTGGTACATTTTGAAGAGAGTAAACAAACAAGATTTACCTTTGATACAGCAGTACTGGCTAAAAATGTAATGCTGGCTGGGGCATTTAAGGATATTTCAGCTTTGGGAGTAAAAAAAAAAAAAGAGGATTCGTCCTAAATGAAGCAGATGCTTTAAAATTAATTTGACAAAATTAATTTTGCAAGACAGATACTGTCATTCATCATCAATATTCTGTAACCTGATTCAGGTTTTAATGGGCTTGAATAGTTAATTTTTCATATGCACTTGATTTCTCTGCTGAGATAGATGATGACCAGCGTACTGTATATACCGGTAAGCCCTGATAGATCAAAGGTCTTGTTTCTTGTTTCTCAGGTGTCTCCAAGCCTCAAGCAGGGCCTGTCAGCCCCCCAAAGCCTGTCCCCACAGGGCCTGTCTGTCCCCCCTGTCCTCAAGCATGGCCCCCAGAGCCATTCCCCACAGTTTTCCTCAGCAGCTGGTATTCAGTGCCATACATACTACCTCTGAAGATGGAAAGGCTTAGCAAAGTACAACTGCACCTTTTATAGGACCAGTGCCCTCTTATCATCCCCATTCTGATATGAGGGTTGTCACAGCGCCTGTTATGTAATAGATGTGTCTGCCATTAGCTGTTTCTTGATTACCTGAAGTCAGCTGGGCAATCAGCTAGTGCTGATTGCATTTGCTTCTCTTAATGTCAGCTATCCATAACTCCTCAGGGCTTATTGCTTAAGGCAAAATTGCTTTCATGTACCATAAATTAGCACAAAGAATTTTCACACTGGGCCAACTTTGAGGTATCAAAAGAAGCAATTATTGTCTTATAAGTGCCATATCTTTTATAATATGAGTTCTTGGCTACTGGGGCCTGAAGCAGATCTTCCACAATAATGAGATTTTTAGAAGTTCTTGCTATGGGAGGCAAACACAAAATGAAACTCAGGAATGTGAACATATGAAGTCACCTTATACTGTGTCAGACCATTGGTCCATCTAGGTCAGTATTGTCTACACCAGGGGTGTCAAACATAAGGAGGCCCATGGAAGCTTTTTATCCAGCCCCTGTAATAACTGGCCTCTCCCAGCACCACCATCAGCTGCTCTCAGCTGCTGAGCTGCAAAGTGACACATTGGCAGAAGCAGCACTGCTGAAAGGGAGGTGATGGGAGACCCCGATTATCATGCAGGCCACCCTTTCACCAGTGCTGCTTCTGCTGAAGTGATGGGAGAGAGAGAGAGAGAGAGAGACAGAGACAGAGACAGAGACAGAGACAGAGACAGGGCTAGGAAAGGTACAGGGGAACAGGCAGACCAGGAGGGGTGAGATGGGAGACGTTGCTGAGGCACTGAGAGAGCCCAGTTATTGCATGGGCTGTCCTTTTAGCAGAGCCATTTCTGCCAAGGCGTCACTTTGCAGAGCATCTCTTAGCTGCTGAGCTGTGAAGTGACACCTTGGCAGAAGCAGTGCTGCTGAAAGGGCAGCCTGCATGATAATTGGCCTCTCCCGTATCTTGAAAATACGATCAAGTTTTGCTCTGCTGCATCCTAGCTCTTCTGTCATTTGTAGCTAATGAGGTCCTAATTGAAAACAACGTGCTTATTTCTGGCCATCACCTGCTTAATGACATCAGTTCCTGCTTAATGACATCACTTCCGGTCCTCAGCAGGCACCGTAATTGCTATTCGGCCTGCTGTATGAAGTGGGTTTGATGCCCCTGGTCTACATTGACTGGCAGCAGCCCCATAAGATTTTAGACAGGGTCTTTCCTAGCCCTATCTGGTGAAGTCTGGAATTGAACATGGTACCTTCTGCATTCAAAACATGTGCACTGCCACTGAGCTACAGATTCACTTTTATTCTTTTTTAAATGGACAGGGATGTCTCTCCCATCAATATGTTCTCACTCCTTTTAATATAACTATCAGTTATTAAAAGTTTTCCTTGGACAGACTTGGGTAGGTTTTCTTTTCATGCTCAAGGGCTTTGGATCAATATTTTTAAGAGTGGGAAGGACTTTTGGCCCGGAATGGATTAACTATTGATTGGCTTGAGTGTTGACTTCCACTATATAATAGGTCTCACTTGTCTGAGCTGTAGCACATTGATTGCATAGGTATTCTGAAGAGGATACTTACTGAATACTAGTTTGGCAAAATAAGCTGGACTTGATGAACTTTTGATCCTTTCCAGTACCATTACACACACTATTGAGTCTCAGCACATGGAGAGGACTTGGGGTTAGACAGAGGCGTTCTAATATGGGGGGAGCAGGTGTGCTCCACCCCAGGCGCTGAGTGGGTGTGGGGGCGCGGCAGCCGGGCTTGGGGCTGCGCAGAGCGGCGCGGCACCGGAGCCCGGCTCGCGCGCCCCTCTGAAGCAGAGTGTCCACTCGGCGCTTCCCCGGCCTCCGGAGGCTCCGCTGCGGAGACCGGGGACAAGCCCTCCTCAAAGCGATCGCCTAGTTCGGCGGTCGAGGGCTTTCTGAGAGGGCCGAACGCGTCGCGCCGGCTAATGGAGGCCGGGGAAGCGCCGAGTGGGCGCTCAGCCCCGAGTCCAGCTGCTTGGGGGGGCACACCAACCCCGCCCCCCCAGGCGCCGGGAGGGCTGGGAACGCCACTGGGGTTAGATGAGTTTCTGGATGTGAAGAAATCACTTCTGTGGCTCAAGGGTTCTTGAGAAATGTGTGCATATGTATAGACAGAGATATCCTCCACAACATTAGGTGATGAGTCTGTTAGATTAATCAATAACAGCACATACCAAATACAATAATGCCAAAGACTGCATGGATAGGACACCGCAGCAGTGGGCTGAGATGTGGAAAGATCTATGTCCCCTTCCCTCCAATCTCCCTTCCGTTAGCTCACTGCAGCAGTGTTAAACTGCATATCTGCTGTAACTCTGGATGTCTCCCCTCATGTTCTGAATCCGGAACACATATGAGAATTCTTTGTATGTTGCGCTCCCACGGTAGGTAAAGGCACCTGGGCTAGCATCCTGAGTGGATTTCCAACATGCTCCAGAACATGCACTTTTGGAGCATTTGTAATTTTCTCCCATCCAACTCTTTAAGCAAGATTGAATAACCAGGCACATTAGAAGATAATTTTCCTTGATTGAGTGCTCTGATCTCAGTTTCCCTCCCATTTTAATTCAATGGACCATTTTTTCCCTCCTCACTAGCTTTCTGTGGTCTATGTTCCAGAGGGCTCATGGATGGGGAGGGATCACAGGAAGCTGCTTTATACTGAGTCAGAATATTGGTCCATCAAGTTCACTAATGTTGACACTGACTGGTAGCAACTCTCCTGGTTTTCAGAAAGGAAATTTTATCTGCCGTACCTGGAGATGTTGGGGGATTGAACCTGGAGCTTTCTGCATGCAGAGTATATGCTCTAGGACAGGGGTTCTCAACCTGTGATACGGGTACCCCTAGGGGTACGCGGACCACTTTCTGGGGGTACGCCTAGCCCTGCCCCTTATCTGGCCCATCAGCAGCCAATTAAGTGTTAATTGACATGTACTTTTATTCTTTTCCTCACCCCATTTTCTGCAGCTTCTTTTCAGCATCTGTTTGCTTGTTTTGTATGGGAGGGAGGTGCATTTTTATTTTTAAATGATTAATTAGCTAATTAATTGATTAATCCAATTAATTGGCAATTAATTAGCAGGGGGTACTTCAGAAAATTGGGCCATGATAGGGGGTACCCGGGCCTCTAAAGGTTGAGAACCTCTGGTCTAGGACTCTGTGCTCTAGGACTCTGCCCTAGAGGAGAACTTTCTTCCTCCTCTCTCTGTCTGTCCTCTGGACAACTCCTGTGGCTGGCCAAGCTGGGCTGACTTCAGAGCTGGTTGCCTTGGGGCAAAACTCTCCACTGCTCCCACACCCACCAAGGGCAGGCAACGGGCAGCAGCAGCAGTTCTATCTGAGGAGATTGACCGGTACTGATGGGTTCAGCTCTCTGGTGGGCACGTCCCTTCTTTATTTGATTTATATCTCACCCGTCTTCTAAGAAGCTCAGGGTGGCCGCTTACATGATTCGCTGTCCCCCTCATTTTATCTTCAAATAACCCTGTGGGGCAGATTAGGCTGACCGACCCAAGGTCTCCAAGTAAGCTTCATAGCAAGGTAGGGATTTGAACCTAGCTCTCCCCACTCCTAGTCTGACACACTGACTTTGAGTACCTCATCTGCCTAACTCTTGATGCCACCCCTGAATGACGGGCAGCCTGATCCTGCCTAAGATGCGGCGGCCAGCCAAAATGGCCAGCCACTGCATCCTAGCTAGGATATGGCCTGCGCCGGCGCAGCTGGGGCTCACCTCGGGGGAAGGGGATGTTATGGCATTTTTGTGACACCTTAGGCCAGCAGAGCACGTGCTCTGCCGGCCTAAACTTATGGTGGATTTCACTGTCAATCAGGCCTATTGCCTTATTCACCCTACGATAGCAGCCTGTGTTGCCTTTTTGCCTACCCACCATCCTACTCAGCATATTGCCTTTCATTGGAACTCAGAATTTGATTCACATCTCTTCAGCCAAAATTCATTTCCTGTAATATCATCCCTTCTTGAGATAAAAGTCATTAAAAGTAGTACACATTACCATGACGTTGATATCTGTATAGCACAATATAAATCAGCGACTGTGGGTTTTAATAATAGTTTTATACTTACTCTGTAACATTCATTTTGTAGCTTCTTAACTTATCAACTCAACATCTATCGAGTTTCCCTTGCTATGGAAGATCTTGGTTTTGCCAAAATTTATAGAAATTATGTGAAAAGTACAGTACAGGTATTTTTTTTTAAATAACTCAGGGATCTAACATTACAGTCATGTTCGTAAGAAACATGGAATTATTTTCCTTTAACTGTTCATAAGCATAATGAATAATAGTGCAATTCTATATTCATTTAGAAAACTAGTACTATGATTCTTCAATGTTTTAAAAAACTAGTCTATTGGGTCTAAACTGTCTAAATCAACCCTTCACAGCATAACTGTTCAAATAATTAGGATGTGAACGGACATAAGATCCACCCTCCTCATTTTTCTAATTATAAGATAAACTGGTAGCTGTTAATTCTATCTTCCAGCACCTAATTGTTTGTAAGTGCCTAAAGATTAAAGCTAAATGTCCAATTAAAAAGGCATTAAACTATTGTGAGAGTTTATGGAAAGATAACACAAATTTTGAATGAAATGGTCACTGAGGAATAGAGTACTTCTGAAATCAGTTGGCTGTTCTCAGTTCCTTATTCCTTTGCCTGATGTAACATGCTTAAGGTTATAACCGTACAAGCACCTAACTCGGAGAAGGGAGTTAAGCAAGCCTCGAATGACTGCAGTCAAACTTCTGACAGGAAATGGCAAGATATGGATTTATGGCCAAATCCTTTGGTGGTCTTACTCTGAGAGGTCTCATGATCCATCAGCGTAAAGCTTCATCCACCATCGTGCAAGGCGCTCTGACAGTGGGTGGTTTGGGAATGACAGCACAGGAGCAGGGAAGCTCCCCGCCAGGGAGTGAAATTTTTTTTTTTCCTGGCGCCGGCACAATCTCAGGAGTGCCGTTGCCGCTGTTGCCTACCTCACAATTACTACCTTCTTGTAAAGTTTGGGAACCGCTGCTCCATAGTGTGCAGTGTGTGCTCCATCAGTGGTGCTGCATGCTATGGGTTGGCGGTCCATAGGATTGGGCTACTAGTGTATTAAAAAAATAAAACAAGGAAAACACTGGCATTTCTACTCTGACATTTTGAAGCATGTAGGCCGTGCAGTTATGCAATTTAACTCAATAATGCCTGCAACAAACCCAATATAAGAAGACCCCTATTAGATCAGAGAAAAAGCTTATCTAGTCCAGCATCCTGTTTTCCACAGTGGCCAACCAGATGCCTCTGGGAATGCCATAAGCAGGAGACAAAGACATACCCTTCTCTCATTGTTGCTCCCTGCAATTGGTGCTGTCTCTGAACCTAGAGGTCAGCCAATGTGTAGCCATTGTGATTTGATAGACTTGTTGACCATGAATTTGTCTAAAGTCACGTAAACTACTAGCTATCACCTCATGTTCTGAATTCTGCAATTTATTGTTTTTCTAAAACACTGTACAGTACGTTCCTGAAGGGCTTAGATGTGAATAGGAATGTCTCAGAATTCATGTGGTCTTATAAGATCTGTCACAGTTACACAGTATTAGGTTTTGTTTTGTTTTTAATGAGCAAAAGCCAGGAGCTTCAATTGTACCACTATCAGGCTGTGCTTATTGGAAATGACACAGTAGAAGAAAGTGGCATGGACAAGAATGTTTTGGAATGAACCATTGACTACATCATGGCAGGAAGGCATGTGTAGTAAAGCAGCAGCTGACAACGTAGAGGCACCACTGGAATCATGATTGAATGGTTTAGAGCCGTGTTTTTCCAACTGTACTCCTAGGAGCGCTGGGGCTCCCAGAGACCCCTTCAGGTGCTCCACAAGCACACCATAAGTGGCAGCCATCTGCTTGGCGCTGTGGGGCACCTGCACATGTGCCAGTGGGGAAAACGTAAAAAAAAGGTAAAAAAAAGGTTTCGAAAATGAAACCTAAGGAGGTCCGTGCCCCCCCAGGAGGCCTTAGCGCCCTACGCCCTGGGGCCCACCGCCCCCCACCCCATATCAGACGACGCCTTTGCCAAGACTCCGTTTAGGAGTGTAAAGGGCTCCAGAGACTGAAAAGTTTGAGAACTGCTTGCTGGTTTAGAGGAACTGAGACATGGAAGTTGGGAGCGGGGACAGCAGGTGTGATTCAGGTCCTGTGTGTTCCCTGAACATCTGAAAAGGACTTCTGGTTCAATTCACTAGAGAGTCTAAGGCTGCAATCCTATACACAGTTTTCTAGGAGTACGTTTCATTGCATTCAGTGAGATTTACTTCCAGGGTGTCACAGGGTGGTGGACCGCACCGAGTGACACCCTTAGGGGGGTGACACCACTAATGGTCAAAATTGTGGAAGCCTTGTGTTTATGAATAATACTAAAATGGTATATATCATTGGAAAGGTAAGTTAATTCAGCATGTAATGAAACAAACCGTTTTGTATTATCTGTATTCTATCAAAGGTTGTGGCCAAATAACTGGAAAAAGAAAACACAACTGCCTTAAGTAACAAAAAGTGGATTTCCTTAACTCAAAACTTACCAATAAGACTGATTGTTCTGAGAGCCAATGAGCTGTAACTATGACACAACATAGAACCAATAAGGTGTTAGTATGAATCAGCTCTCATTTCTATGTGTATTTTCTAGGTAATACTAGGCCTTATTCAGTTGTGTGAGTGTCATCAAGTTGGCCAATGTTTTTTTGTTGGTTACTGATTTGTTGAGTGGCCTATACTGTTATATATTAAAATAAATAAAATTATTGGGGGTGACACCATGAGTTACCGCACTGGGTGACACCAATCCTAGTGACATCACTGGGATGACGCAATGAGCTCTTGCACTGGGTGACGCAAACCCTAGGGACACGGCCTCTGCTTACTTCCAAGTAGACATGCATAGGATTGCACTGTAATTCTCTACAGTGAGCAAACCAGAGGCAGATACAATTCTCAGGTGTTGTTAGGGTGACTAGACATAGTGTCTAAGATCTCTCCCAGTAGCTGTGCTAATTGACAAGACTGGTCCATTCATGAAGCTGACTGAGGAGGTCACCTTAGGTGGCAGATTGGTGGGGGTCCATCTGCCTCTGCTCACCTCTACCTTTGGCTTCCTGCTACTTGGATTTGAAAGGATCAGAAGAGGACATGTGGAGGAGAGGAGAGTGATGGGCTAGAGCAGGGGTGTCAAACTCATTTCATACGGCGGGCCAAATAGGATTCATGGCACTGCCTGAGGGCTGGTGTTGTACATCACTAAATAGAACCTCCACATACAGCTGCAGTATATGAATATATACTGTATATGAATATATGAATATGAGATGCTGGGTTGAAATAAGAGATCATCATCTTCATGTCTTGCTTGAGGACCCCCAAATACAGTTGAGTAGAAGACCCCCAAATACAGTTGGACCTTTTTATACATGGTTTTTTAATCCACGGATTTGACTCAACACGAATGGCAAAACTGTGGAAGAGGGAGGGAGTCCAACCGCACTACATTACCTCTTTTTTTCAGTGTTGTCGGGGGGCCTGCCAGCCACTCCCAGCCTCCTGCGCGTGTTCAAACTGCTGAAAAATGCAGCCGGGAGTCTCGGGTGCCATTTACAGGCCAGTGCCAGTAGTGGTTTTTGTTTTTTGAGTCATTTTAAACAAACTCAGGCGGAGGGAAGCAACGAAGATGCTGGAAAAAAGGTAATGTTGCACCGCTCCCAAACCCCCCCCCCCAGATTTCATATAACACTGATTTTCTTACCCACTGTGGTTCCAGGAACAGAACCCCAGCGGATAAAAGGTCCAACTGTACAGCCCACAGGCCACACCCAGTCCACAAAAGCATTTTGACCAGCCCACTAAGCCTAGTGGCATGATAATTGCATGTACACCCTCCACTTTTTCTACCCATCCCCACCCACTACAATGCACTTTCCTCCTCCTGCTGGACGAAGCAGTTGCTGGGCTGGATCACCTTCCTGAGGGAGGGAGGGAGGGAGGGAGAGAGAGAGAGAGAGAGAGAGAGAACGCGCACAGCCCCATAGCTGCAAATATTTTTTCTCCTATTGCAAAAATTCTCAGAGTTATGCACAAACTGCACACATTATTTTCTATAATAGACCCACTCCAGCCCACCATAAAAGCAAGAGTGAGGGATGTGGCCCTGGCAGCTGAACATGAAGGCACGCCTGCTTTAGAGGCATTTGGCTGGTTAGAAACAGGATCCTGGACTACAAACGGACCTCGGTCTGATCTAATCTAGCAAGCTAATTTCTTATATACAGTTCTTAGCCTCTGAAGTGTCCTAGGAGGGAGGTAGAAGCAGTCAGCAGATTTGCCTCCCTTTTTAAAAGGGAGGGCGCAATGACCTGCCCTTGTGCAAAGCAAGTGCTGCAAAATAGGGGAAGAGGTGCAGAAAGCCCTCTAACGAAAGCGCCTTTCACCCAACCCTGACTGACTCCTTCTCTATGTGTGTTTAGAGGCAGCAGTGGCAATTCTACGACCGCCCCCCCTGCGCTGAAAGTGACATAACGGCTGTAGCCGTTATGCACCGTTCCGAGGCGCAGGGCAGGTGGGAGGGCCAAACGCTGCTGACGCTGCTTGCTCGCCCCGATGAACAGGACGATTCGCGCCTCCGCCGGTCGCTGTGACACCCCCCTGCCGCCTGGGACCCGATCCTGCCATCTGGGGCCCATCGCCCCAAGACCCCCTCCCTGATGACGTCTCTGAGAGGCAGCTCCCCCCCCAGCTTTTCTCCATCAGCCCAATCTGCTGTGCTTGCTCATCCAAGTTCTTGCTCACCTCCTGCAGGATGGATGAGAACAGTGAGTTGCAGCGTGTGGGGTGTGTGTGTGTGTGTGTGGTGTGTGGTGTGGCAGGAGCTGGGAAGATGAAACTGCTTGATGGTCGTGGTGGGCAACTGCCTCTGCATGCACATCAAGGGAGAGAGAGAAGCTTCTGTCTTTGCATCCTCCCTCCCTCCGCGGTGTATGAGAGGAAAGTGAGGCACATGTGCAGTGTATAGATCAGTGCCTTCTGACTCCCGCTTCCTGAGGTCACGCTGCTCTTTCCTCTGAGCATTAAAGCCAAGGAGAAGGTTGAGTCTGCGTGTGCGAATACAGGCAGTGCTAGCAAATATAATGGTAGTACAGTTGTCTAATGCTATTGTTGGGCAGTTTCTGACGATTTGTTCTTGCTGTGTATGATTCTGCTTGGATAGAAATATTTTGCCTTGGCAAGTGGGCCAGATAAATAGCTTCTGCGGTCTGCATCCGGCCCACGGGCCTTATGTTTGACACCCCTGAGCTAGAATTTCTCCACTCCTCTGTAGACCCATCACTCCACACTTCCACTTCTACTTCACTCTCTTCTGCCTTTTGAAATTTAGGGAGTGGGAAGCGGAGGAACAGAGGTGGCCGATAGGTAAAGGGGGTGGGGCAGCATTTGGCACACCTCAGGCACCAGGAGGCGAACCAGGAAGTTATTCCTAGAAGAAGTCCACAGAAGCGGATGAAACGTTGGGATTTTTTGGTCTTTAGAATCGTGTTTTATATTTTAATTGTGTTTTAACCGGGATTCTGGTGCTTTTAAACAGATATTAAACTTTTATCTTTTTACATGGCTACAAAACCCATATATCCTATTTCTTTGAAAAGAATGTTTAAAAAAAACCTTAGTGATACTCACAAAATGTTTGTGCTATAAAAGTTGTTTAGCCTATGAGTGCCTCTGTACAAGTGTCTCTGTAGTAAGTTTCTGAGGTTTGTGATAGTCTTGGTGGTTATTATGGCAGTGTAGTATAACTATATGCTGATCCTTCTGATAGGAAGAATTTACCAAGATTGGAGAGGAGTAATATTATCAGAAAGCATTCCTCCTTACACAATGCTCAGCAATGTGGAACATCAAGAGCGGCTAAAGACAATAACACGAAGGCAGTGGTCCAAGGAGGGGGTATGTAAAAGTGCTATTTTTTCAGCTACCAAAGTGTCCCAAAGACTTAAGGAAGTACATTATAAGAAAATATATACAGTATTCCACCTTTCATGAAATTGCCAAAGCAGTTTACACAAACAGCAGTAACAATAACAAATTATAACACAAACGTAGCATCCCTTCGGGATTAAAGGCCATACAAAAGTATACAATGAAAACAATTTAAAAACACATTTAATACTGCGACGTTTCGTTCATTCCCATGAACTTTTTCAAGCAGAAGGAAATTTCTGGCATGTATTTCCAGACCTTTGGAATTACAGTATATGGCTAGAATGTAGGGCCAAACTACACATTATGACAAATAGTTGGCTCTTGTGTGTTTGTTTACCTCCCTCCCAGGAGCCATGGGGGAGGGGTAAATGGAGCCAGGATGGTGTAGTGGTTTGGGAGTCGGACTTAGACCTGGAAGATCCAGGTTCAAATCCCCGCTCAGCCACGAAGCTTCCTGGGTGACCTTGGGCCAGTCACTCTCTCTCAGCCCCACCTACCTCACAGGGTTGTTGTGAGGACAAAAGGAAGGGAGGAAATATGTACACCACTCTGAGCTCCTTGGAGGAAGGGCGGTATAAAAATGTGAAAAATAAATAATAAAAATAAATAAATTCAGATCAGGATTATGATATGGATGGAGGGGGCTTTGTCTCTGTTCGGAGGGACAATCTCATTGGTATCAGTGGCAATGTCCTGCTCAGAACAAAAGCAGCTGTGACAGAGGAGGGGAGGGGTTTTCTGGTTCAGGAGCAAGGTGGGAGCAAGTCCCTTCCCCCATGCTATGGTTTGGATCAGAATCAGACCTCATTGTGTTTGCAATGGGGAGAGCAGAAACAAAAGCATTCAAGGACCAGTCATGTACTTACATGTAACTTTAGACCTGAGAAACAGTAGGTTTACACACATATGCCTCCATTTTTTTGCAGTGCAATCCTATACATATCTGTTCAGAAGCAAGTGCCATTAATTTCAATGGGACTTACTCTCAGAAATGTGTGTATAAGACTGCAGACTAACAGCCCAATCCTGTCTAGCTAGGCTGCAGCACGGGCGAGGCCCCTGCACTGGTGTGGCTGGAGCACTCCTTGGGGGAAGGGGACGTTCATCCCCTTACCCCGAGTAGAGCCCCAGCTGCCCCAATGGGTCTATTCGAATGTGCGCCAGCTATTTTGCTGGCACACATTCTAGAGGGCCATGTAATGGTGGCCAGGCCCAGGAAGAGGGATAGGATTTCGGCAAAGCCACCACCACTGATTCCTCCCCCTTCCTGGGCCCGGCTGACCAATCCCTCCCTGCTGGAGCACCTTGTTCTGCCCTCCCCCTGCCCCACCACCGCCCAATGGGGAACTCACCTTACCTGACAGGCACTCCGTTGGATCCGTGGGGAGTAGAGCAGCACTAGCCTTGACACTGGCACTGTCTACTCTGGTCACCACACCTCAAAAAGGATATAGTTGATTTGGAAAAGGTGCAGAAAAGAGCGACCAGAATGATTCGTGGGCTGGAGCATCTCCCTTATGAAGAAAGGCTACAGCGTCTGGGGCTTTTCAGTCTAGAAAAAAGGCGCCTGAGGGGGGACATGATTGAGACATAAAATTATGCATGGGATGGAGAGAATGGATAGAGGGAAATTCTTCTCCCTCTCGCACAACACCAGAACCAGGGGACATGCACTAAAATTGAGTAGAGGGAGAGCTAGAACGGACAAAATAAAATATTTCTTTGCCCAGCGTGTAATTCATTTGTGGAACTCCTTGCCACAGGATGTGGTGATGGCACCTGGCCTAGATGCCTTTAAAAGGGGTTTGGACAGATTCATGGAGGAAAAGACCGTCACAGGTTACAAGCCATAAGCAACCTCCTGATTTTAGAAGTAGGTTTTCTCTGTGCCAGGTGCAAGGGAGTGACAACGGGAAACAGGTTATCTTGTTGGCTGTGTGCTCCCTGAGGCATCTGGTGGGGCCACTGTGTGATACAGGAAGCTGGATTAGATGGGCTTTTGGCCTGATCCAGCAGGGCTCTTCTTATGTTCTTATGTACTCGCCGGGTGCAGCAAATGTGCCTTATGGCACATTTGCAACAACCTAGATTGCCCTGCTGGTCTGGTAAGTAGACAGGACTGCGCTGTAAGGCTGTAATCCTATACACACTTAACTGGGAGCAAGTCTCATTAAGCTCATTGGGTCTTACTTCTGAGCAGACAAGCATAGGATTGCACTGTAAAATTGCCAAGATTTCCTGCTCTGTGGTCTACTAATTTTATAGCAAAATGTCCATTTTCCAACAGTACAATCCATGAGATTACTTATCACTGGAATATCAGGTTGTTAAGTGTCTTAAATATCAACACAACTCCACCAATAAAAACACTAGTAAGGGGACTCATCATCAGTTCACTGGAGGAAAGATCGACAGACTGTATTCCTTCAATTAAAGTCATAATAATGATTGGAGAAGTGAATTGCCAATGTTATGATGTTTAATTGAGAGAGGCACCTAATTTAGAGTGGATACTTAACTTCTGAGTCCTTAAGTAATTATTTAGACAAACTCAGTCTAAGCGATAAGAGTATGGTATCTCATGTAGAAACAAAGTCAATTCATTTATTGAACTTTGCTACCCAGCATTTAACACCTTATCTCTCCAAGGCTGTTATCTGCCTGAATTTGTGAAAATAGGACCTAATCATTCAGCTGCTAAGGGCTATTCACTGAGGTTTATTTACATAAGTACTGAACAGAGCTTCATTTACAGAAGCAAGCTCTAAATGGGTAAAAAGATGTATTATATACTGCAGCACGCTGGAATTGTATTCTACTTGACAAATATTAAAGGGAGAACCTGAATAAATATATCGCTAACTGACCTTTTACTAGCATTTTCCCTAGAATCACACTTTTTTCC
Source organism: Plestiodon gilberti rubricaudatus (assembly GCA_026170595.1). Taxonomy (NCBI): domain Eukaryota; kingdom Metazoa; phylum Chordata; class Lepidosauria; order Squamata; family Scincidae; genus Plestiodon; species Plestiodon gilberti. The sequence continues at coordinate 40,853,564 of JANXHW010000005.1, read as the reverse complement.
CCCTGGAAATATTTCTTAACTGTGCCTCTTAAAGTGATACTCCTGAAGATATATTGTGCATTCAATTGAATTAATGCTGTGTAGAAGCTAAAAGTAAGTAGACAATCCTCCACCCGTCCTTCTGGACAAAGTATAGTACTAAAGATACTTTTGATATTAAATGAAAATCAAGCTTGTTTTGAAAAAGTTCAAACAGCAGGTGGAGTTTGAATCCAGAGGAAATGTTGTATTAGTCTAACTATATCCTTCTATAGGAAAATTCTGATTTTATTTAATAAATAAAAAGCCTTTGGGGTATGATATTGGGTAGGATCCAAACTGGCCCAAGCTGCCATTCTGTTTCCCTATGGAGAGGGAAAAGGCAGGATATAAATATTTTAAATAAATAAATAAATAAATAAATTTTGTTGTTGTTCAGTCGTTAACTCGTGTCCGACCCTTTTTATTATGCTATCTAAATTTGCCATAGCTTTCCTTCCAAGGAGTAAGCGTCTTTTAATTTCATGGCTGCTGACTCCGTCTGCAGTGATCTTGGAACCCAAAAAAGTAAAATCTGTTACTGCTTCCATTTCTGCCCCTTCTATTTGCCAGGAATTGATGGGACCAGATGCCATGATCTTAGTTTTATGAATGTTGAGTTTCAAGCCAACTTTTGCACTCTCCTCTTTCACCCTCATCAAGAGGCTCTTTAGTTCTTCTTCACTTTCTGCCATTAGGGTGGTATTGTCTGCATATCTGAGGTTGGGGCTTTTAAGCTCCCCTCTTCCACTTCCACCAGGAAGCCCAGATGCTTCAGGATGTGTAGCTGTGGAGTGGGCTCCTTTGAAAAGAAAGAGGGGAATGTAGCAGAAGAGGAAGTGTGGAGGAGAGTGGTGGGTTAAACCAACTCTGATGCTCTCTCCCACCACTCTGCTCTCCTGTACACTTCCTCTTCGCCTACATTCCCCTCTTTCTTTCTGAATCAATTGAGTGGAAGGAGATGTGGTGATGGCTGGCCTAGCTGGCTGGCATGCTACCTGGAAAGGCAGGGGCAGCATTGGCGTGATGAGGTGGGCATTTGCTCAAGGGGGGGCATTTGCTATGTCATCTCAGGCCCTGGGAGGTCTTGGGCCAGCCCAAATTTGTTAATTTCTTAATCAATCTTGAAAAGGAAAAATGGGGAAGAGTTCGGATACTCTTGATTAATCACACAATGGCATGAACCATGAATGTACAATATTTCGGTGTTAAACATCATGTGGGGGAAAAATGCCAGTGTGGATCTGTGCTGCCCCTTCAGCTCTAGCATTATGAATAAACATGCATTTCTTCTAGACAACTCTGCTACTGTTCATAGGTCTACCACTAGGGGCAGTGTAAGAAGGTGAACTGAGGACACGTCCTGGTGTATGTAGGGTTTCTGGTGTTAATTGCTTCCATTACCAATCGCGCGCCAAAATCTTATTTAAAAGTAGCAGGATTGCGATAAGGTCTTTTACCATCTTCCTGCCTACTTAGGCTTTTCTTGCATTTGAAAAAGTTCATGGGTTATGAACGAAACGTAATGCTGAAGAAGTTTTGCAATGTTTTTATTGTATTTTAATCACAGACTTTTAAAGCATTTTATTCACATGTGTGATTTTAATTTGACTTGTAAAGTCGTTGATATATTTTACAGTTTTTACATTTTATAAATTCATTTTTCTATAACCTGAATCCTGAAGATGCCTGGTTCTGTGTAATTCACTTATCCATTCTTTTTTTTTTCTAGTCGTTGTTTTCCCAAACTGTGAGATATGAAAGAAATCTGGAAGAGTCTCAGAGGCGTGAAAGGAGATCTTACAGGTGCTTTTTACATTTTTGTTTTGGGGAAAAAAATGCATCGTGTTTTGTTTGATCGCCTTTTGTTTTCATTGTATTAATGTTAATATCCTAAACTGAACAAACAAAAGGAATAGGTTGAAATTATTTTAGGTAAAAAATTCAGAACATTTAAAATTTTATACCATGTGTTTACACCAACCCCCATGTGGGTAGCTGGCATGTGTCTACATCTACCTCAGCTGGGTCTAGTGTGTGGACACCTCTTTTGGGAAGGTTTGAAATGGAGATAATAAGGTCTGGCATGTGCCATTGCTGCCAGATTTATTTATTTATTTTCTGTATTTATACACCGCCTTTCTTATCCTCAGATTGCTCTTCAGATGTTATTCAAGACAGTTTACATAGGCAGGCTTATCTAGATCCGATAAGGATCTTTACAATATTGTCCTGTATAAAGGTAAAGGTGACCCCTGACAATTAAGTCCAGTCGTGTCCAATTCTAGGGTGCGGTGCTCATCTCCATTTCAAAGCCGAAGAGCCAGCGTTGTCCGAAGACGCCTCCGTGGTCATGTGGCTGGCATGACTCTCCTTGCCGCAGCGCGTAGCATGCGGCTGGAACACGGAGCGCTGTTTACCTTCCCGCAAGCAGTACCTATTTATCTACTCACATTAACATGCTTTGGAACTGCTAGGTTGGCAGGAGCTGGCCAAGCAACGAGAGCTCACCCCGTCGCGGATTCGAACTGCCGACCTTTCGATCGACAACACATGGTTCAGCGGTTTAACCCACTGCGCCACCCGCTGGCCTATTGTTCTGTATAGAACCCTACTATTCCAGCTGGGTTCCTCCATGGTGTAGTCATCTTCACTAGCTGCTAAACACAAGCCTCGAGCTCTCTGCAGGACGCCACAGATCACCTCCTCCCCAGTTCCTCTTCCTCCCCAATCCCCGCCCCACTGTTGACTTACCGAGTCTGGCAGGCGTGGCAGGGTCCAACAGTGAAGCTGCAGCACTACTGCCTCTTGTGGCAGTGCAGAATGGCCACCAATGGAGTTTTATGTCATTTTACGTAAACCCCTCTGCCCGACAACCCAATCATAGATAGGATTGGGCTATTAGTTACCTTACAGGGTTGTTGTAAGGAATACATTATTATTATTATTATTATTATTATTATTATTAACAGTATTTATATACCGCTTTTCAACAAAAAGTTCACAAAGCGATTTACAGACAAAAATCCAATGATTAAATGGCTCCCTGTCCCAGAAGGGCTCACAATGTAAAAAAGATGCAGAAGAACACCAGCAAACAGCCACCAGAAAATATACTGTGCTGGGGTGAGAGGGGGGCAGTTACTCTCCCCCTGCTAAATATAAGAGGAGCACCAATTGAAAAAGTGCCTCTTGCCCATGAAGATAATACATGTGAAGTATTTTGCATACTGAAAAAAGGCCTGCCCAAATGCTAAGTACTATTAGCTAAATAAGGAGGGCAATCGCTCACGCTCTCGTAGCACTTTTCCAGATGATACCACCCCTGCTGTCCTAGTCCATTAGTGTAAATATTTTATTGCTTGCTGCATGCTCTCTTGCAACATTAATATGGACAGGCCACTTTCACACCATAGGAGAGCCACCTTTTGAACTTAATTTATACAGGCTTGATTATGTCAAGACTAATGTCCTGGTTCAGAAGGTAGCATTTGATCTTGGAACCCAGATCCCCCATACCATGTATAAAATGTACATGTTGGTTTCTTTCTACAGCTCCTTGCTAAATAAAAAGTGTTTACGAACATCTGTAGGAGGTTTTTTTTCTCTCTACAGCAAGTCCTCACTTAAAGTCATTTCGTTTAAAGTCGTTTCATTTTAAAGTTGATGGGAAAATGCCATAGGGACGTTTACGTTTATCAAATTGGTTTCATTATAAGTCGTTTCACTTAAAGTCACAGTTTCCAAGAAGAACCTATCGACAACTTTAAGTGAGGACTTGCTGTATGATGATATGACCACAGTCAGTGTTCCCTACCCCCTGACATTAATCGGTTGACAGGCTGCTAGGCTAGCTGAGCCCTGACACCTGCCATGCAAATTTGACAGTATTCTTAGCGCAGGTGAAACCACAACTCAAGGCAGATATTGATGGAGAAAATCAATTCATAAAATAAGAATAGGCCTCCGCTCACACTAAAGTTAGTGGTTGGAAGGCGATTGTTTGCCACCCATGGATCAGAGGAAGGAAGCCGGAGGGAGTAAGCAACTGAGAGGCAGATGTCATAAATGAAGAACAATCTGGGAAATATTGCCTCACATAAAAGAGCTGGATCACATGGCTCTAGCCAGTGGCATTGTTAGGGGGGGTGGGTCCCAGGGCGGTGGGTGCACGTGGCGGAGGGGGGTGTACTTGCCTCTGGGACGCGTCGCCTGGTTCCACCCTCTGCCGCCGCTCCTGTTGATCCTTTGCACCGGCTGTCGTTTATGAGTCCATTTTTCGCCCTCCCGCCTGCCCTGGAGCCGTTTGGCTCCAAAAAGCCTTGAAAAACTGTGTGTGTTTCAAGCTGCGCCACCGCCGAAATTCGGCAGCGGTGCGTGAAAATGACGTCATGCCCCAGGGGGTGTGGCTTGTGGCGTCACTGTGGGGTGTCACGTTGGTGGCCCCCCCACGGGGGGTGTAGGAACGCCACTGGCTCTAGCACAATAATATAAGGTATATCCTGTGATGCATCGCTTTTTTTTTTTTGCTGTCTATTTCAGTTTTACTGCTCCAGACATTGCATTCTTGTTCAGCACAAGTTATGTTAAATTTTTTGCTGTCCTATTGCAGCTCATAACTAAATCACCTATTCTCTGTTCAAGTCCTCCAACAGTTTGCTGCTAATCCTCTGCAGATTAATATGCTTTCAGTGGTAATCCTTTCATCTGCTGAAGTTCAAAGATGCTTAATCACTAAAATTAGTACTTGACAAAATTTCCAGTAAAATGGTACCAAGAAAGTGATGCACTTTTCATGGATGTCTATATATCTTTGTTCATTATTATTATTATTATTATTATTATTATTATTATTATTATTATTATTATTATTATTATTATTGTTATTATTATTATTAATAATAATAATAATAATAATAATAATTAAATTTGAAGGTGGGATAAATTCTGCATTTATGAATGATCTTTCTTCTTTTTAGAACAATTAAATCTGAAAATATGAATTAAAGTTGTCATGGCCAGCAATAACATAGATCAAATCAGGAGTAATAATGGGATTAGTAGCCATGCTTAGAAGTGAAGAAGCCTTTATTGTTAAAATTACATAAAAAACAATAACAATGGCTTCAAAGGTCAACGTTTCATCCGATTTCTTCAGACTTTTTCAAGAAAGGGAGCAGAGAGGCTGCATAGATGTTAACTGAGCAAAGCAGTCGCTGTAACTAACATCAAAAGAAAGCTGCAGACTCCTGTCAGTTAGCCTTAGGTAACCCCAGCCAACTGCTTGTGTTAACATTCTGACTTAAAGGAACCAACGCTGCAGTTCCTCTTCATTAAAGGGACTCTGCATAATGTAGGCATCCAGGCTTTGTCAATAAATGTCATTTGTCTGTCTCCTAATAGCTTTACATCTGGGCGAATGACAATCTATTCTATATTTATATGATGATTGGGAGATTGGCTGTAGCTTAGTGGAAGAGCTCTTGCTTTGCATGCAGAAGGTCCCAGGTTCAATGCCTGGTATCTCCTGGCAAGGATGCGAAAGACACATCCTGAAACTCTTGAGACATGCTGCTAATCAGCATTGACACGATTGGCTACATAGGCCAATAGTCTGACTCGGTATAAGACAGCTTCCTATGCATGGAGGGCTAACTTCTGGTACATATGCCACAGATAGGATCAGCAGTAGGGATTCGTGACACAATGCCTGGGCAAGAGCAGGAAGAGCCAGGTAACAGCAGCATTAGAGTTGCCTTGAATCTACTATCCACCTCACTGGACTAGAGGCTCAACTACTTCAAGGCACTGGGACCCACGGGTGAGGTAGAAGTTGCATGTGTACTGTAATGTGCATTGGAGTGGCACTGTCTACCATTGGAGTGGTAATGTGTCAATCGATGGTAAGGCCACATCTGGAGTATTGTGTCCAGTTCTGGTCACCACACCTCAAAAAGGATATAGTTGAATTGGAAAAGGTGCAGAAAAGAGCGACCAGAATGATTCGTGGGCTGGAGCACCTCCCTTATGAGGAAAGGCTACAGCGTCTGGGGCTTTTCAGCCTAGAAAAAAGGCGCCTGAGGGGGGACATGATTGAGACTTATAAAATTATGCATGGGATGGAGAGAGTGGATAGAGGGAAATTCTTCTCCCTCTCGCACAACACCAGAACCAGGGGACATGCACTAAAATTGAGTGGAGGGAGAGTTAGAACAGACAAAAGAAAATATTTCTTTACCCAGTGTGTAATTCATCTGTGGAACTCCTTGCCACAGGATGTGGTGATGGCATCTGGCCTAGATGCCTTTAAAAGGGGTTTGGACAGATTCATGGAGGAAAAGACCATCACAGGTTACAAGCCATAAGCAACCTCCTGGTTTTAGAAGTGGGTTTTCTCTGTGCCAGGTGCAAGGGAGTGACAACGGGAAACAGGTTATCTTGTTGTCTTGTGCTCCTTGAGGCATCTGGTGGGGCCACTGTGTGATACAGGAAGCTGGACTAGATGGGCTTTTGGCCTGATCCAGCAGGGCTCTTCTTATGTTCTTATGTTCTTATGTCTTGTATTTCAAACTTGATCAGTGGCACATACTTGGCAAATAGGTTGGGTTTTATTCATTGATTTAATGCTTCTATATGGTAGTCTGGGATCACCCTTCCTGCTCTGAGTGTGATAACATCCTGGAATGCATCCTGGAATGTCCCAGAATGCATCCTGGGACAAGGCTGGGAGGGGGGAAGAGCCTTCGCGCGACCTGGACGTGGGTTGTTAAGCTTCCAGAAGCTCTTCAGATGATTCAGAATGGCACAGTTTGCTGCTAAAAGGTAAAAAAAACCCCTGCGTTTCCCTCTTTTTTTTTCTTTTTACAGCATTTTAAAGCAGACCCCGGTATCCGCAGATCCTCGCTATCCACGGGGTGGGTGTCTGGAACGGATCCCCCGTGGATAGTGAGGGCCAACTGTACTTTGTTAATAAACAAGACTTCTGATTATGAGATCCGCAGGTAATGAAACCTGCAGGGGGGGAATTTAAAAACACACACCAGAAGTGCCTTTCAGAAGCCCCTGGAAGGTCTTCTGAGATGCAGGAAGGTCGCGTATGGCCTGTGCGCGCCTCAGAAGGCCTCTCGCAGGCTTCTGAAGGGCACGTCTGGTTTCTTCGAAAACCGGAAGTGCCTTTTTCTGTGGGTTCGGAACCCGCGGTTAGTCAAATCCGTGGGTTCTGAATCTGTGGAAAAAAGGTGGCACTGTAATATGCTAAAGAGAGCTATTTCTGCAGCTGCATGTCTGCCGTCTAGCTGCTGCTTTTTAGCTAGTCTCAAGCAGTTCTTATTACCACAATCTTAAAGAGACAAAACTCTTCACAGGTGTTACCTTGATGTTAACCCTGTAAGGTAAGTGTTATTATCTTCATATCATATTGCAGTTGGGGAGCTTAGGCCAAGAGGGAGTGGCTTCCCTAAGGCCACCTAGCGAGTTCATGGCAAAGGTGAGATTCAAAGTGGGAGAGTCCTGATTCAAAGCTCAGTCGCTACATGCCAGTATTGTAAATTCAGTACAGCACTCAAATACTTCAGAAAGGTGTAAAAAGATCGTTGTAACCAACCCATGGAAATCGATTGTACCTTATAATTCGCCTTTTCACACACACCACCCCCGCATTAATTCTCACCTACAGAATAAAAAATGAATATGTCCATCCTAAAAACAGCTGTGTGTATCACAAAATGATATATTTACAGCCCAACTATCCGCCCTAACTATCCGGTGGGCGGCCCAGGGCTGCCCGCCGGATCCTATCCCCGTTCATGGCCGCTCTGGAGCGGCCCGGAGGTCTACTCTGGGAAAGAGGATTTCGTCCCCTTCCCCCAGTGTCGAACATTGAGGCCCGATTGGCCTCCTCAGATTTCCACCAGCTATTTAGCTGGCGGAAGTAAGAGGAAGCCATGTAATGGCTGAGCCAGCCCGGAGGGAGACGGGGATATGGTGGCCACCATCCCCGGCCCGTTTGGCCAATGGCCCCCCTCCCTCCCTTGCCGCCTGGACCCCCTGTGCCCACTGGAGCTGGACGTACCTCTTCCGGCGGCCGTGGGGGCGATCTGGTGCTGGAGTGAAGGTGGCTTGGCCTCTGCGCTGGCCGCCCTTACTCCTGAGTCATAGCGAACGTGCTTTACAGCATGTTCACGACGGCTTTGGGTGGCGGAGCGCTCGTTCCATCGCCCGATAGTTCCAGAGGATTGCGCCGTTAAGATCTGTACCTCATGAAAAGTCAATTTTCCCCACAGCATATCTACTGCTGATAGTTATTGCCTTCTTATATACCTTGTGCTGATATTTGTTATTTTTAAATCATGATTTTGTGCTCCTTTTACCCTGCTTTAACAATTCTGCTTAAAAAGAAAAGACCACCAGAAAGATAAACTCCATGTTTTCAAAATCGCAACTGTATTCAGAAGAGCTGCAACCCATATGTGAAAGGAGGCCCTCGTGGTATCAGTGAGCATAACAGAAGTTCTGCTTCAAGGTCACTATGAAGCAAGCGCAGCTTCTTGGCTCAGTTTAATAGTACATCAGCCAACTCAAAGCAAATTGCAATTACACTAGAAATTACATTTGGACAAAATAGGAAGTCTGGGCCTGTTAAAGGAGGCAGAGTATTTGCTTTGAGAGAATGTGGGTTGGTTGGTGATTGGATAGGGAGGAGGCAGACATCTGATCTTGAACTTGGCAACCCCTCCAGCTGGTTTAGTCACATATTTTCAGCTCAAAATCTATTTGGCCTTTACAACAGCCAAAATAAATGTCCCTTAATCACTTCCAACCTATTAACAGATGGGCAAACAGCTTTTATAAATGGGGCATACAAAATACTTCAATATCAGCCAAAACTAATTAGTGGCAATAGCTGAACCAAAATTTATAGTTCTTGTAATATATATTAATGTAGACAAAGTGCAATCTATTTTTTTAAAATCCTTTGAGATGTTATACCTGATTGTTGCTGTTGTTGATGGGTTTAATTTAAACCTGAAATATTTAGAAACTGTATTTGCAAATGTTTTGCATTTGCTTTTGCTTTTAACTTACATCACATACTCTTTGTCATTAAAACATGGATTAATTCTTGAATTATGGTAAATGGTGGGAAGCACATGGAGGCAGCGATCCTCCTGACCGATTCCACTGACTTCAATGGGACTTGTGTACATGTAATTGGCTGTAATGTTCCAAGCTGGCACCCAGATGATAAGCACATGATATAAAAGAAAGTCCCATTCATTCACTGAAAGAAAGTCTCATTCACCTCATTTATGAGATTGGTATAGGTTGGAGTTGTTATACTTATTTAATATATTAAATAAGAAAAAAAATGGAACAATTGAAGGAGATAGTAGTGTTTTGACCCTAATGAAAATGTGTACAGTTGACTGGGAGCCTGATGGTAAGCTAGTGCTGGGGCTCAGTGGTTTGACTCCATAGGGCTGCTGCTCCAGCGACTGCACTGGCTGCGGATTTGTTTCCCCCATTTGTTTTGATCATGTAATAACTCTGTTTACCCCAGTATAGTGTCTTTTCCAGTGGCCATTTGTTGGAGTCTCTTCCATGTTCATTTTAGTTTGTGTACCCTTTGGGGACAGGGGACCATTAAAACATTTCTCTTGGTATGGAAAGCCACTTTGTGTGAACTTTTTGGTTGAAAAGTGGTGTATAGATACTGTATAATAATTTAAAACAAGTAAACCTTTTCTATTTCTTTCATTTTAGTAAAAGATATCCTATTAATATAATTCATGAGAAAGTCAAAAGGATTGGACCACACTTAGAAATATTTGAAGCTTTTAAGAATATCCGAAGACCAGTTTCCAAGAAGAAAAATATTGCAGCAGCTACTTGTATTCAGAGAATTATCAGAGGATGGCTTCATCGTTCCAGATGGAACCGAGTAAAGATGAAGGTAATGTGTCAATAGGCTAACAATCCATTCCTAACTAGGATTATGCTGCCCTTTACAACAGTGGAACAGGTTTCACTGTCGTAAATGGCCATATGGCAGTGTGCACAGTGTGCCGCCGGTAGCCATTTTAGGTCTGCTGCTGCAAATGGCAGCGGTGCTGGAGACAAGCAGCTATCTTCAGCAGAGAAGATAAGCCAGTGGCGGGCATGGGTGGGTGGGCAGAATTGGGCAGGGAGGGGGAGGAATGGGGGAGTTTCTTGGCAGGGAGGGGGCGGGTGGGGAGACAGAACGGGGAGGAGGGGTGGATCTTGGTGGCACCGATGTGATCCTAACCCTGTCCCCTTCCCTCTCCCTTACTCTCCTCGGACATGCGTCAGCAAAATAGGTGGCGCAGATCCGGGGGAGACCCATTCGGGCAGCAGAGCCTTGACCCGAAATAAGGGTGTGAAAGTTCCCTTACCTCAGTGAGGCTTTCATACTGCCCCCACTGCGTGATATAGTGTTCATTGATGCAGCTGAATCAGCAGGTGGGAATTAGTTGTTGTTCAGTCGTTAAGTCATGACCGACCCTTCGTGACCCCATGAACCATATCACACCAGACCTTCCTGACCTCCACTGTCTCCCAGAGTTTGCTCAAATTCATGTTCATTGCAACAGGGATGCTATCTAACCATCTCATCCTCTGCCTCCCCCTTCTCCTTTTGCCTTCAATCTTTCCCAGCATCAGAGTCTTTTCCAATTAGTTAGAATTGGGCTTTAAGTGATATAATGACTAGGGAGGCTATTATGGTTGGATCTCTGTGAAACCTTTGCATTCAGTAGTTCCCTAAGCAGCTTTGACAATAATGGTTCTTATGCATGATTATTACACCATTAGTTTGAAAGGTGGGGAGCTGATTCCTTTGGGTGGGTGCTTATTCTAATCCCCACACTCTTATCTTCTCTCCCCCCCCCCCCACACATTCAATTCCCTTCCCCCATGATCCAGCTTCTTACTCTAATCTCCTCAAAGTGAGAGAGGCAGCAGTTGCTCCTGTTCAAATGCATGCTTTCTAGAAACCAGAAGATAGTGAGGAAGCTCTCACAGCAGCAGCTGACATGAATACACACACTTCCTGCAGCCAATAAAACCAGGTGCATGAACTGAAGTCCCAAGGATTTCAGTAGGACCTAGTATGCTGTGGCCTTTCATTACACTTTGGAAGAAGTCAATCATATATGCTACTATCACATCTCCAGTTGCCATTGCTTCTAGTGCTTCATCATTTCCTTGCATTCTTCCATGCTTTGTTCCTACTCTTGCCATCCTAGCCTTATGTTTTCCTACCAAAATACCGTATTTGCCCGAGTATAAGACTCACTTTTATCCCCTAAGGCAAGTCTTTAAAGTAGGGGGTACGCCCTACAATCAAAGCCTAGCGTTTCTGCCTAGTGTTTTATGCAAAGCGCTTTCAAACCAAGCCTCTCCAAGTCTCTTTTCAAAGGTAAAACGGGGCTTTTTTTCCCTCTCTTTTTTTAAACTGCAAAGCACTGTGTTTTCAAGCCTTTCCTTGCAGTTCTTAATCACTTGCTAAATGGCTGAATACCATGAGAGATCATTATCTCTCAGCAGCCTCTGGAAGCATTTGAAAAAATTAACCCTTAAGTTTCAACCCCAGGACTCTGTGGAAACTAAGATATTTATTGATCTTGCAGTTTAAAAGTTGAGAGTACAGTTTGAAAGTTGAGAGCAAGAGCTCCTGCATAGGCTTACCATATCCAAAGGGGGACAGAGTGCCTACCTTTAGGCTGCAATCCTATGCACACTTTCCTGGGAGTAAGCCCCATTGAATGCAATGGGACTTCTGAGTAGATATGCATAGGATTGTGCTGTTCATTGAAATTTGGGCAGGTGCAGCTCATCATCATGGAAGGGTGCAACAAGCTGCACCTGCCCAAATTCCAAAGGTTAAAAGGTAGGCACTCTGTCCCCCTTTGGATCTGGGAAGGCTACTAATACTAGAGTGCCCAGATTCAATAAGGGACAGGGTGCCTATGCCTTTAACTGTACTAAAGCTGTACTGTTCTACTAATGTGTATATTTAAATTTAAAAAAGTTAAAAATGTATTCTTTAAAAAATAGCACCAAACTTTAAGGGTGCGACTTATAATCAGGAGCATCCTATACTCGGGACAATACGGTATCTGCTATATAATATCTGCTTCGTCTCTTTCTAACTCTTTTTTTCACTTCTGATGTGAAAAAATGTCTATAACAATGTGGACAATTTGAGCTTTGCCATATCAGATTTCTTCATTGTACAGTCAATCCTTGTTATCTGCAGACTGTTCTCACGGATTCGCTTATCTGTGGAAATAAAAGTGTAACCTATGTCACCACAGACATAGTCTCCACAGACGGTCCGTGCCCATTCGCAGTAGCCAAAAGAAGTCTGAGAGGCCTCAGGCAGTTCCCATGGCTTAAGAACATAAGAAGAGCCCTGCTGGATCAGGCCAAAGGCCCATCTAGTCCAGCTTCCTGTATCTCACAGTGGCCCACCAGATGCCTCAGAGAGCACACAGGGAGAAGGGAGCTTCTGTTGTTCTCTCAGCTTAATAAGTGGTAGTTAAGTGCTAAGTGCTAGCTGAAGTGCTAACTGGTTTACGCTATTTCAACAACAATTTCAACAATGTCAGCGAAGTGTAGTGCTAGTGAAAGTGTTTTACCAAGATGTTGAGCTGCCCTCACTATCACCCAACTCATAGAGTTCAAGGTAAGATTGAGGTTCATAAAGTTCATATAGCATATAGTGAAGCAGGTTCATGGGAACCTAACCCCATTTTCTCCATAGGATCCATGATTCAGTAACCACAGTTTACGTAACCATGAGGTTTTCCAGGAACCTAACCCCAGCAGTTAACGAAAATTGCATGTGTTTTGTCTATTTTTGCGGATTAATCTCTTTGCATCCTCTCTAAGATTTCCTTACTCTACACATCTATAATTTCTACTCATCTACTTTCTTCAGTCATCCTTTACTTATTTTAAAAATTAATGAAAATGAAATATGTCTGTAATTACAGGCTAAGAACCAAGGAACGAGTTTGGCAGCAGCTGTAAAGGAATACCGTAAAATGATGTTTCGCATTAAGCGTCGATGTGGAGTCTTGGACCCAACTACACCACTAGTAGTTGAACAACTAGAAGATTGGCTTGACCAAAAAGGAAGTATGTATTGGTAATCTTTTTCTTCTTGAGAGCAACCCCTTATTGAACGTATTATTATGTTACATGTTTGTTTTTTAAATTGAACTCTGCATATATTATGAATAGCCAGAAGATGCAACCACTTACCACCTTCTTGTGCTCTCCAAGATTTATTGCAGTGTCAGGCAGCCCAATCCAGCGCAAATTCCCACGCAGTGGTGCGGCGGCATCAGCATGGGCTGTGCTGCATCTACTGCATGGGAAGCTTGGCTGCTAGAGGTCTCTGCGGAGTAAGGGGACATTTGTCCTCTTGCCCCAGGGTAAGCCCCAGCAGCTGTAATTGGGCAACTTGGACCTTTGAGAGCTATATAGCTGGTGCAGGTCCGTGTTGCCCCATGTTGGTGGATCAGGGCTAGGATTGGGGATAGGATGTTGCATGCACCAGTGCCACCAATCCCACCCCTTCCCTGGCCCGATCTGACCAAGGAAAGAGAGAGAGAGAGCAGGAAATGAAGCAAATCCTCACAAGGAGAAAGGAGCATGTATTGATGCAAAAGGAGGAGAGGAGGGGAGAATGGAGGGAGAGCTGAACATAGGGAAATCAGGGAGATTACCCAGCGGGATCAGGGGCTGGAAAACTAGGAGTTTGGGAGGCGAAAAGGAAGAGAAGAAGCGGGAAAGCACCAAAGTTCCAGCCATGGTGTGAGACCGTGGCTGATATAATGAGTGGGGAAGCACATCTATGGAGTGCAGGGCCAACATTGGGCAGGTTGGGCACTGGCTGATGGCCCAGATCTCCCTGAGGGCACAGTTGAAGCCCGGTGAACCCCCCCCCCTTCGCATCAGCAGCACAAAGAAGAATTCTCCTTTGCACCACCGCCTGCGGTGTATTCTCTGTAGCCTGAATCATGGCTACAGGCAAGGAATGAGCCCCTTTGCAGGCCATGGAAATATTTCACTCTCTTGCAGTGGGAAGCCTAGTCTCTCCCACCAGATAGACTCTTTTAACTAGCACTGCAGATGCTGTAACAGACATCCCCTGGTGAGCTGGACAACCCGGAGGTTTGAGCAGTAGGTGTTATGGGGAAGTCTCTCTGAAAAGAAGGCATGGAGTTGATCTCTAGGCCTCCCCCTTACTTAGGTAGCACATTCTTAGATAGACCAAGGAGTCTTACATTCCCACATACTCACAGCAGTCACACCCATAGAGGAAACCACCAGTGGGGGTGAACTGTGGGCAAGGGGGGGAGGGAGTGGGAGGAACTGGGGGTGTAACTGTGTGGGGAGGGGGAGGAACTGGGGTGGGAAGGAGGCGGAAGGGGGTGGATCTGGCGGCAGTGGTGCACGCCGGATCTTATCCCCTCCATTTTAACCTCCCTGCCCCTTTTCTCTCCTTGGACATATGCCACCCAACGAGGTGGTGTATGTCCAAGGGGACTCACAGGCGGCTCTGGGGCTTACACAGAGATAAGTAAAAAGAATATTTACTTCTGGTTTGCCCTCGGGTCGCCCCCTCACTGGATGCAGTGTGTGCCTTTTTGGCATGACTGACTCGGTGCTGGTGGCAGGAGAATAGGATTGGGGGCTTAGTTTTGCTCTGAAAACATATGCCTGTGAAGAACAGTTTACTTCTGGAAAGTTTGAAGATTTGTTTTGGACTGTTGGTTCATTAAAATTACTGCATTCTGGTCTAGAAAGCTGTGTTTGCATTGACCTTTTTTCACATTTCTTCCTATCCAAACCTCTCATTTGGTAAGATATTCTTCCCAATGTTTGTTTCCTAATTATGCATACTTGTTGACGGTATGGTATCCATTATCAATAACGTTGAATAGATGTTGCTTTCATTGAGTGGTGTCCAAAGAACTAACTTCTGTTGAAATCAGTAGAACTGAAGGTTGAAATGAGTAGCTTGTCTCATTGATTTCAGTGGTGCTTAGTTGTGACTAATTTTTTTGGATGCTACCCAGTGTTTTTAATCTTCTATATATTCAGTTGTTTTTCAAATTTCTGACCTTGTGCCAGGTGAAAAGATATAAAAAATCAAGATTTGTGAAAGTTCTCATCACATTAAAATAACAACCGCAAAACCTGCCTAACATATAGATCATTCTCACGTCCTAGTATATGAAACCATGTTTACAAGGAGAGTGCTCTGGAAAGAGATGGACAGAAATGAACTGCCTAAATTTTTCAGAGACTGTGGTCGTTTCCCAGCCCAAGAGGAACTAAATATAGCTGTGAATTTGGTCTTGGAAGGTAAGTGACTTTAATAGTGAGAAAAAGAATCTTCGTTTGCCCTTCTATTCATATTTGGAAGTATTTTTTATTTCACTTTTTTAATACCAACTTTCCTCCAAGGAGCTCAGGGTGGTGTACATAGCTTGTTCCCTGCTTTGTCCTCACAACAACCCTGTGAGGTAGGTTAGGCTGAGAGGTAGTGACTGGCCCAAAGCTACCCAGGTAGGTTCATGGCTGAGCAGGGATTTGAACCTGGATTCCAAGTTGAGAACCACTACACCATCCTGGCACTTCTGCTATTGCAAAATGGCTGCCAACAGAATGCACAGTGCTCCGTTGGTGGCCATTTTAGGAATGCTGCCACATGAGGTAGCATTGCTCCAGGACTGTTGCCGGAGTTGCCTACACCTGCCGGAGCAGGTAAGGTAGCAGCTAGGGCAGGGAGGGAGCGAAATGGGGCAGGGAGGGGGTGTGACAGGGGTGGGGAGGCTATGAGAGGGGATGGATCTGGTGCCGAAGGTGCATGCTGGATCCTATTCCCTCCAGCAGCAGCCTCCCCGCCCCCTTTGCTAGCACAGGTTCGAGGAGACCCATTGCAGGTCAGGAGGCTTATGTGGGGGTAAGGTAATTAAATCCTCTTTCCCTGCTGAAGCCTCTCAATCTCCCCCTCCCCTGCTGGATACAGTGCGCCCATTTTTGGCACGGCTGCACCAGCAGGGGGAGGATAGGATTGGGCTCTAAGTCTCATTGAACTCAGCAAGGAAGTATATTTCCAAGTAAACGTGCTTAGGTCTGGGTTGTCAGAGAACTTTAGTTCAAAGACAGTAAATACATCTATCTTGAGACAAACAGCACAATCCTGTGTAACCTTGCACCGGTGTAACAGTAGATGCACCGGTGTAAGTGCACTGCACGTACACTGGTGCATCTGCGGTTACACCGGTGCGTCTACCTTTACACCAGTGCAAGGTTACACAGGATTGCACTGAAAGAAAAGTTAGAAGAGATTGTTTTTAACAAAGCAATTAAATATATATAATTTATTATATATACTGTATATTTATTTATTTAAATAATTTGTACTCTGCCATTCTCCCAATAAGGGCAATCAAGGCGGCTTACAATTAAAACGTCTGTGCTTCTAATTGTGCTTCTAAAAGGCACATCTAATCCAGCATTCTGTTTTTCATAGTGGCCCACCAGTTGCCTCTGGGAAGCCCACATGCAGGAGAGAAAGGAACACTTCTCTCTAATGTACCCCTCGCCCCCCCCCCCCACAACTGGTATTCAGAGGCATGCTGTTTCTGAACTTGGAGCCAGATCTTTGAACTAGTAACCATTGATAGACCTGTCCACCATGAATTTGGAGAAGCCTGGGATATCATTCATGGTTTCTTTTCAAGGGAAAGCTTTTTTTAAACAAAAAAGATATTTAAACATGATGTCTTGCAAATGTTTTGCAAATTACTGCACCACTTAATATTTGAATAATCCATGTGCCCTATTTGATTGTTTCAAAACCAGTAACAATTCAATAGTGATCAGATTTCACAGCCATGTATTAGGATATTTCACCTTCATTTTCATGTGAAAGACTAAAAACTGGGAACAGTTATCCATTATTCCGAAAGTGGCTACCTCTTTCAAGTATCCCAGTGGACACTATTTAGATAAAAAGGGAATTTTGTCAGAAGTCCCAATTCTTAAATCCAGACTTAAATAGATTTTTATTTATTTATTTATTTATTTAAAAAATTTATATCCCGCCTTATCCCATGCCGAGGCAAATGCCCAAGGCGGCTTACAACAAAAATTATAAAACATAGTTTAGAATACAGAAATAAGTTTAAAACAATAAATACTTAATTTAAAAACAATAAAATCCACTGGGGGGGCAACAGTATGGAGCACAAAAGCAGCATGGCAGAGCATCTTGAGACAAAGGAGGCAGACGACAACCCATCACCCAAACGCTAGACGAAACAAAAACGTTTTGAGCCCTCGCCGAAAAGTCATGAGGGGGTGGTGGTGGTTCTCAGATCCCTTGGCAGGGAGTTCCACAGTTGTGGCGCCACAGCAGAGAAGGCTTGCCCACGTGTTGCCACTCCCCTAACTTGCGATAGAGGTGGTACACGCAGGAGAGCCCCCTCAGATGACCTAAGAGAGCGGGCCGGAATGTATGGGAGAAGGCGGTCCCTCAGATATCCTGGACCCAAACCTTCAGATATCCTGGACCTGGACCATTCAAATTTTTGAATAACATTTGGTTTTTATTCTATTCCTTTTTTGAGAAACTCTATAAGGGAGGGGAAAAGGACACTTTCATTCAAATATATATATGTGCATATGTGGGGACTGATATGGAAAACAATACCAGTCAGTTTCAAAGCTTGGTGTTACTCATATTTGGTGCGGATCATCCATAAATCTCCTTGACAGTGTTGTGCTATGCTGTTGGGCTGTTGATTAGTTAATAAGTCACAATTTCTGTTGACATATCATCAGTGATATTTGCTTCCAGTTCATATTTTCCCATAGAAATCATACATTATATGTTGTCTAGGTTACTCAATAAGACATGATGCTTTCAGTTACCATTACTGTGGTAACTATGGTGATTTTTGAGACATAATTTTGGTCCTCCATGTTTTGTTTTGGAAAGCATTGCTGTTTTATTACCAGTATGTTTACAGACAATTTAGTGAAGACTACATCGACACACAGTCTAGTCAAAGTTTAATTTAAGTAGTTAGGTTTATTAATTTCATGCTAATGTAAAGGCTTGCCAAGGCTTATTATTATTTCTTCAAATAATAAGCTTTGGCAAAGCGTTGCTAATTGTCTTACAGCACAATCCTGTGTAACCTTGCACAGGTGTAACAGTAGATGCACCGGTGTAAGTGCACTTATGCCAGTGTAATTGCACTTACACCGGTGCATCTGCTGTTACACCGGTGCAAGGTTACACAGGATTGCGCTGTTAATTTATTATATTTGTATCCTGCTTTTCCTTTGGAAGACTCACATTGGTATCCATAGGTTTCCCAAGCAATCTTGCCAACAAGTCTGTCCTGACTGACACTTGTTTAGCTTTATCAATGAGCCCCTAAATGATATGTAAAATTACTTCTAAGCACACATGAATAAATTTCAAAAATACAGTATTTGCAGATCCACTATCCGTGGATTCACTTATCCGCGGATGGTGGGAGGCCCCCCGCGTGCCCCACTGGCCATAATTTTACCTTAGAAGCTGGTGTGTGCGTTCCTTTAAATAAACGCTATAAGCAGCAGCATGCAACTTTACTCGGAACTGCACATACTTTATGCAAATACCTCTAGATATCCTAGTTCCTTGGGAAGAAGGTGAGCTGTGAAGTAAATCAGATAATAATAATAATGTGTCCACTAAGGGGGGTTTTCAGGAAAGGTGTTCTACGATATATTTTGGAAACCAAAATTAAAATGGGCTCATTCTGCACAACCCTATGTGAGAACTTTTCATAGCTGAGGAACTGTTTGAAAATAATCAACTAGAAGATAAATGAGAATGTGTTGGAGAGCATACATTGGCTAGATAACTTTAATATTTGTCCACAATTATTATAAGGGGGCAGCATATGTGTAACTGTTAGCAATTTGGAAAATATCCCAGATAAGAAGTCAGTTAAAATAAAACAAACAACATATAATTATAATTGCTATTTATATATCCTCTGTCTGCTGGCATCTTCAAATCCCCACCCCCCAAAAAAAGTTATGTTGACATATGTTGGTACTCCTAAGACAGTGAGCCATACTTTACCAAAATTACATACTTTACTAAAATTACGGTAATTCACATAGTTTATTAAATAAATAGCATTACCGAACCATATTAAAAGTTCTTCTAAGGCTGCAACCCTATACACACTTACTTGGGAGTAAGTTCCATTAAACTCAGTGGGGCTTACTTCGGAGTAGACAAGCCCAATCCCAATCCTTCGGAGTAGATTGCAACAGCCCAATCCTATCCACGACCTCCCCATCGATGCAGCCAAATCCTATCCACTACCTCCCCATCAAAATGGCAATGCCTGCATCTTATGTGTGTGTGTGTGGGGGGGGGTTGTCCTTACCTGTGTCTCCATGACACAGATGGGTCTACTTGGACCTGCAGCAGCTAAATATCTGGCAAACCTCCATGTGAATCCGCACCACAGGATTGGGTTCAGGAAGGGGAATTGGATATTGGCGGCGCTGGCACTGCTGATCCTGTCCCCCAGGCCAAACCCATCCCCCGTCTGCCGGCGTTGTCACGTTTGCAACAGCTAGAAACCTGTTTGCGCCACAAGAATGCTTGTTCCGGTTGCATAAACGGCCCATAGCATTGGGCCAATAGAGTTAAACTAGGCATTACCGGGATACATAAAGTGGTCCTTTGGTGCTTGTTTTGTAAGTAGCTTGCTTTGGGGTGGACAAAGATGATGAAACTATGTTGGGTGGTAGGGGGCTTTAGGACTTTGTTTCTGCCATGGTTCTGATCCTGATCACTCCCCTCTTCCCCGCATGCTGTTTAATTGGGGGGAAAGCTTCCATTGGCAACAGGGGCAAAGTCCTAAATCTTCTCTACCTCCCACTACGGTTTCATCCCCGTTTGACCCTCCCAGCGTGGTATTTACAAAAAAGATACAGGATCACGTGATGCATTCTGGGTAGCATCTAGTTTGACCCTTACTGTCAGATATTACTGACCACAGTTGTGTGGTACACCATGAGGGGAGTAAAGTTAGAATCAAGGGAGAAAAATCTGATAAGGATGCTTCTTCAGTATTGCAGATGCCATAGTATACATAGCTGAAAGTATACATAGAGAAAACCTTGGGAACATAAAGTATAAGTCTAGTTTTTTTTTCTGTGCAGAAGTCATGTGGAATGAAATTATTTTTCCATATCATTTCAATGCAACACGAGGCACCTGTAATGGTTAAGATAAGGCAATTCCCTGTGCATTTTGATGAACTTGGGGTGGGGGTACAATGAGGTGGTAGAATGTCAGTTATAAAAAGGACTGTTCCACGTCAAACTTTATTGAGAGAACTACTTTTAAAATGCTTGTCCAGATTTTATTGTGGTTTTTCAATGATGACTTTTAAAGCTCTATATGAGGTATAAATTGAATTTTTAGCAGTCTTGGTTGATTCACATCATCACATGTGTTGTCAATTTTTAAAAAATGTAGGTTATCTCTCCAGGGTATCTTTGAAAGGGGTAATGTTCCCGTTGGCACTGAAATCCACTTACCTTAACTGACTTCTGTTATACTGCAACCTGATTCTTGGTGTCACAATGGTAATGTTCATTGTAGCATCCCAAAGGCTCTTAGTATTCATCAAATGTTTGATTTACATTTTTTAACAAGCCTTTTGGAATGCAGGAACAGAAGCCCGTCCTTTTGCCATGATTCCTACTACTCTCTCCTTCATTAACATTGTGAATCCTTTTTTCTAAAATAATTAAAATCTGTAATTGAATACACTAGAATAATTTTGGAAAATTAGTTTAATTATTCCACAGGTTCTATTGGGAAACATCACATCATTTATTATAACTGAATGGATAAATGCGGCTTTTGAAATCCCACTTGTGTTTCTCTTGATTTTTGTCATTTAAGCAGATCATGTAGATAGGCAGAATGCTCCAATGGATATAGTATTGATTGCAAACCTGGGAAATCTGAGTTCCAGTTCTGTCTTAGCCATAGTTACCTGAGTATCCCCATAAAAAGCGTGCCAGACAGAGGCTTGGGTTAAGGGTCACTTTACTGAACATTAATATTAACAGAACAAGAACACCTGCAGCAGGGTGGCGTTCGCCCTGTTACGCCCCCCTCCTCATCCAGTTTCGCCCCTTCCCCCTGTTCTGCCCCCCCGCCTTCCCGCCAGCTTACCTTTCCCAGCGAGCATCTGGACATCCTCCAGCACGACTGGGAAGGCAGAGGCCTTCCCGCCGGCATCCCTGGTAGCGCGCTGTTGGGGAGGCTTTTGCAACTTGCTCAGACTGCTTTACAGCAGTCTGTGCCAGCGCAGGAGGCACACCACCATTAGGCGGCACGTTTAGGATTGCACAGTGAGAGAGGAATGCCAAAATGTGTATCTTCATAACTTCCATGCTCAAAAAATTATTCTGAGCACATTGATCCCTTAAGAATACTATATTACAAAGATAATTTATGTAAAGAAATTGAAGTCAACTCCTCTATTTGGGCAATATCTACAACTTCAGTCATTCCCCCATTTTTGCAGGACTCCTACACCTTTAACAGCTGTCTGACATATAGAAATTTAACTGCTGAAACTTTTTAAACGCATGGAGATAGATTGATGGGGAGAACTTCATGTGCTAAATTTCTGCATATATATCAGTCACCTGTTAAAGACACAGGAGCTCTTTTCAGAAGAAAAGGATAGCAACACATAATGCTATTATGCTGTTGAAATTACTGAGTTATCAAAAATGGCACTGAGGAGCCTTATCCAAGGAGCATGAATGTTATTTATTTACTTAATTTATATACTGCCTTTCTGCCAAAGCATTCGAGGTAGTTTGCAATTTAAAATAATGGCATACAATCTAACAGATAATTGAGAGCTGGTGTAGCAAAGTAGTGGCTTTGAGAGTGAGCTGCTAATCAGGACTTCCCCATTTCAAATCTTGCCTCTGCTATGAATTCGCAATGTGATGATAGGCAAGCTCCTCCCTCCCAGCTGCAAGATGGGGATACTAATACTTACCAGACAGGTTTTTACAAGGACCACATCAAGGTAACACACGTGCAGCGCTTTGTACTTTCAAAACATACTGTACAAATGCTAAGTGGTGTTGTTACACATACACTGTACAAAAGGGAAGAAAAGGGATGAGGAAGAAATAGGAAAATAAACACGTTTTGTTTTCTGTTGTGGTGCCTGGTCTCTGGGACTCTCTCCCCTGGGAGCTCGGGATTGCCCCTTTACATAATTGCTATGATGGTTAGGCAGAATGGCCAAAGAGGGCTAGGAGTGGTGGAACCCAGTGGCAGTTGGTCCCAGCTGATCCGATGACCTGGGCCTTGTCATCTCCCTTTCATGAGCTAGGTGAATAGATGCTAATAAATACAGTTCTAGGGGAGGAGGAGTCAAGTGACAGTTGGTCTCAGCAAAACTAATGGCACTAATCCAGCTCTACACAAGGTACCTACTAGTTTCTGGTAATGTACACACACACACACACACACACACACACACACACACACACACACACACACGTTTTTTATATACATACTGTGTGTGTGTGTGTGTGTGTGTGTGTGTGTGTGTGTGTGTGTGTGTGTGTGTGTGTGTGTGTATATGTAATTATGTAACTATAAAAACCACAGAATGCCTGGGAAGAAAAGAGAATACTTGGCGGCTGGGATGAATACCTCCAAGCACTTCCACAATGCTGGGTTCTGACAGCTGGGGTTCTATATGCAGACTGAGCATGGGATATCACTTTGATAAAGATCAACCTTTAGCATCTCCTGTCATATTATTGCAGATGAGAAAATTCTCTGTAACCCAAGCCGCCTACATCTACTTAGCACTTTCTCTGCTTATGACAGGGGGAAAACATGCTTTAAAAAAAAAAGGGCAGGATAAAGGAATATTCTGAATTTAACTCCTTCTTGCAGAGTATAAGGCACTGGTGGTCTTACACCAGAGACTCTACTATTAAGTCTCAGGTATATTACTTACAGCATCACCAGGATACCGGTAGGTCACAAGTATGGGGAACTGCATGCCTTATTTTTGCTGCATTGCAGTGCTACCATTACAGACAGACAAAGGGTGTAATACAACTTTTAGCCTTGTGTGGATCAGATGACTGAGAAGCCAGTAGGCTCCATCTGGCTTTGATTCTGACCTGGCTCCTCACCCTGAGCAGCTTGTTGTTCAGTTGTAGTCTGAGTGTAGTTGTAGTCTGAGTGTACCTACCCCCGACAGACAGTTGAAGGGTGTGTTGGCATCCGTTGGTCTACTGCTAATATTTGGAGTACAGGCACATTCTGCGTGTCTTTGATGCATGTTTTTGAATAAAACAGATGTAGCAAACAGATCCTGGAAAAACATATACAGTGAAGAATGTGGGCTTTTCACATCAGTAGTACTCAATTTTCTGTGAGTACTTCTGCCATGCCGACAGTCAGGGAAGGGATTGGTGTATAGATGCTGGGTGATGTGACTGAGAGCCCAATCCTACCCCCCCCCCTTTGATGCATTCGCACCAAAAAGATGCACGCTGTATCCGGTGGGAGGGGATTGAGAGGCTTTGGAGCAAAAAGGGGAATTATTTCCCTTACCCCTTTGTAAGCTTCCCATTCAACAATGGGCCCAGTTTCACCCAACTGCTACCTTACCTTCTCTGGCAGACGTGGCAGTGTCCTCTTGCAGCAGCGCTCGGAATATTGCTGTTGAGCGTGATCCATTGGTAGCCATTTTATGACAGTGGAGGACTCTTCCACCCAACAACCCAATCCTGGATAAAATTGGGCTGTAAATGTCTACGTGTATGTGCTGAATGAACACATATCCTCTCCCATGTGAATATAGCTTGAAAGTTCCCTTACATTATTTATTTAAAAATATTTATGTCCACCTTTCCCCCCAACATTGGGATACTTAAGTCAGCTTAAAGGTAAAGGTGACCCCTGACAATTAAGTCCAGTCGTGTCCGACTCTAGGGTGTGGTGCTCATCCCCATTTCAAAGTCGAAGAGCCAGCGTTGTCCGAAGACGCCTCTGTGGTCATGTGGCCGACATGGCTCTCCTTGCCGCAGTGCGTAGCATGCGGCTGGAACGTGGAGTGCTGTTTACCTTCCCACAAGCGGTACCTATTTATCTACTCACATTAACATGCTTTGGAACTGCTAGGTTGGCAGGAGCTGGCCAAGCAATGAGAGCTCACCCCGTCGCGGATTCGAACTGCCGACCTTTCGATCGACAGCTCATGGTTCATCGGTACAACATTACAAATACAGATATGCGTCGCTTAATGACAGGACACAGCCCTGTTGACTCCCCCCCTTCCATTGAAGTAGCACAGACACTTTGCACAGAGAAACACACACACACTGATAGCGGCTGGGAGGGAAGGAGAGATGGGCGACATGATGCAGGCGGAGCTCAAGGCAGCAAGCGAAGTTAATCTTTTGTTTCCTTTCAGGCACTTTGCCAAAATGTAGAGCAATCAGGAGGGCAAAAAATGGGTTCTGTTTATACCATAATTTTACGGGACTGCCGTCATATATCTGGTCCATTGTTGATCGAAATGTTGTTATGCGATGCATACCTGTACAATAAATACAATAAAAAAAACAATGTTAAAAGCATGAGAGACAAACAGAGCCCTCAGAATCAGCAGCATATTTGAAAAATATTTATTTATGACTAGTCTGCCTGTGTAAATCTCCTTGAGTTTGTAGAGAAAGGCAGTATATAACTAAATAAACAACAGTACAAACCAAAAGTTAAGAACAAAAGAGAGCCAGAGGCGTCGCTCCGGTAGGGGCGGGGCTGTAAGTTTTGCTCGGTCGGAGTCCCGTTTACCGAACGAGCAGGAGGCGGCCCCGCCCCCTCACTGTCAGAGCCATTCCCCTGCGGAGAAAGCAGCAGGCAAGAGACCCTGCCTGCTGCTTTCTCCGCAGGGGAATGGCTCTGACAGTGAGGGGGCGGGGCCGCCTCCTGCTCGTTCGGTAAACGGGACTCCGACCGAGCAAAACTTACAGCCCCGCCCCTACCGGAGCGACGCCTCTGAAGAGAGCATAAGAACAGAGACCACCAAAGCAAATAAAGAGGGAAAGACAAACAAAAACACACACGCTCATATACTCCCAGTGGTATTTCTTTGTTAAATCCAGTGTTCTTAGCCAAAGAAATTCAGTTGTTACAAGCATTGCTTGGTGAATGGCATTAAAAGGACAATGAACAGTCCATAGATGGTGATTCCTTCTGTTCTCCCAGATGGAATGAATGGCCTAGAGTGCTGTTCTGAAACACTTTTTCATCTTTATTCTCTGCAGTGTAGTATGAGTGAGTCATTTATTGCATGAACTACAGTGCAAAGGAGATGAATTGCACTAGGAGCAATATAAAGTGTGTACTTTGAAGAAAAGTTAGTTACCCACAGATATTACTATGATCTATTATAATTATTCAGTGAATATGGTTCATGCAAATGCACTATAGTAATGCTCCCATCAAAATCCTAGAGTAGGGAATAATTCTCTATCTTCCGTGAGAAAACGAGGATTGGACCTTCCATGTGCCACGTAGTGTTGTAAGCTTTGGGAGTGTGAGGAGACATGCATTTAAAGTATTTCATTAGTTATTGCCTGCAGTGTACACAACTTTGTACTTAGATAGTAAATAAGGATCATTTACCCGTGCACCCCCACAACTTAGATAGTAAATAAGGATTTCTACCAAGAAACCTTTGGTAGCATTTTATTTTTTTGTTTTTGCATTGCAAAAGTAAACTGTTATTCATCTGTCACCAAAGGATGATCAGCTGGATCTTAAATAACCCTTTATTTTTACTGGAAACTTGACTAGTTAAAATATACTCAGTCTTATTATCATACCAGAGCTGCTGGTTTGTATGGATGCAGGTTATTGTAAGAAAAACAACAAAAGCCAACCATAACATGTATCAAGGAAAGCAATTCACAGCGCAATCCTAACCAACTTTCCAGCGCCGGTGTAGCCGTGCCAACAGGGCGCACACTGCATTTTGCAGTGCAGGGGCAGTCATGGAGGCCTCTTCAAGGTGAGGGAACATTTGTTCCCTTACCTCGGGGCTGCATTGTGGCTGCACTGGCACTGGAAAGTTGGTTAGGATTGTGCTGTCAAAAAATGCAAATTTCTCTTCTGGAAAATGGCAGATGATGTATCTGCTTTATCAAAAATTTGATCTAATAATGACAAAGGTGCACAGCATATTATGCAACATGAATCAACTTTTGCTGCAGTCAACAGAAGTCGACTGAGATTGCTGTTAAAGAGGTATCCTCAAAATGGCATGAGATAGAGTTGTGCAGCCATGCTCCATATTAGACATGGCAATAATTAGTTGCAATTCATGGGGTTACATGGGCATAAACTGATTATACAAGAAGAGCTATTCTACCCAGGTTGATGTTTAAGCAACCCTAGAATGTGCCACTTGGGAGCAAACTTGTATTGACTTCAGTTAATATCATGTTTTCTAACAATGCTTACTTGCAGCTGCAAAACAATCCTAACCATATTCACCCAAGAGTAAGTCCTACTGAGTTCAGTGGGACGTATTCTCAAGCAAATATGTAGTGGATTGCAGGGTCAGATCTGTTTTTTTATGAGCTTATGCACCAAGAAAGCCAATATGGTATAGTTGCTTGGGTGCATAAGGAGACCTGGGTTCATATCCCCACTCACCTATGAAAGTTGTTACGCAACTTTGAACACGTCAGTATATCTCATTCTACTGTATATTGCACAAGGCTGCTGTGATAAGAAGTCCAGGTATGCTACCAATAAAAAGGCATGCTTGGCTCTTTATTTTGTGTATATATTCACCCTATGTCCCAAATAGTTAAAGATCTATTGTTTTGGTACCTTTTACCTGCAGTCTGGCCACATCTGAATAGTCCCTAAGTGCGACATATTTTAAATCTGGGGCAATGTATTAATTGAAAACATTAGAGTACAATCCCAGTTTATTATTATGCTAGAATAGAAATTCTTGATTAATTGGTTTTTTCTCTATGGAACATTTAGCGAGGTTAAAAAAAAAACATGCTCAGCCTGAAGGACAATTTCATTTAAAAATATGACTTCACCTAGCTGACAATGATTTCAAACTCCCAAGGGTTTTGTTATATTTACATGGAACTGGCAACTTAATTGAATAGGTCATTTCACTCATTGTAACTTACTGATGCCCAAAGCAAAAACAACCTTGAAAGCAGCTTAGTCTTTACATGATGTTCAAACCCTTTATATATAGCTAGAGCACTTTTGCTACCCAGTGTAACCAAAGCAGTGAGTCAGACGTTTTCTATAAGAGGGTTAAGAGCTAAAACAGCTGGATGATTGAATGGATGGTAGGAGGCAAGGTTTGAAGCAGCTTGAACCCCATTTTCTAATGTGTTATTGTACTGGTAGGAAGCTTACAGGATGGGGGAGGAAATAACATATTACAGAAGACTCAGGCTGCTCTGTGGCATCTTCTAAAAGAATATACGTATTTGGCTTCTTTTATGCTCACAAAATCCAGTCCAATGCTGCAGTTGTATGGAACAATTCATCATATATCCCATCTAAAACCTCTGTGTTTTACATTCTGTGTTACATTCAGTTGTAATCTTATGCATTGTATGTTGTTTATTGTATGTTGCTTGTTATATTATTCTATGCCACCTTGATAATTTTACTGAAGCATGGCTTAGATTTTTTTTTTAAATAAAGGCAATTAAACACTGCATGCCAGTTTAGTGGAATGTTTAGATTTAAATATCAGTAGATTAGAGAAACATGATACTGACTCCTCAAAGATTTCCCCAGCTTTTCTGAGACCAAGGAACTTAAGCATAATGTCATTCAAGGATGCTTCCAGGACTGGCCAGCTGGAAGAAGGAGGATGAGAAAGACATCTGTAAAAGACAGGCACCAGCCAAGCCCAATGATGTTTGTAAAGGCTTTTGTTGTTATTATTCAGTCATTAAGTTGTGTCCGACCCTTTGTGATCCCATGAACCATATCCCGCCAGGCCTTCCTGTCCTCCACTATCTTCCTGAGTTCGCTCATTTTCATGTTTGTTGCATCGGTGATGCTGTCTAAGGGCCCGGTCCAGCAAAACTCCTTCGCAAGTCAGGCCTAAGAGTGGCCTAAGTTTGGCGTAATTTGTGCCTGAGTTAGGACTGAGTTATGACTGAGTTAGGCCAACACCACCCCAGGATCCAGGCAACACTTACCTCCCAGGCAGGCAGGCTCTCCAGGCTAGGCGTCTGGCTTGTGCATGTGCAGGCCTGTGTCTGCATGTGCCAGTGTCCATCCATGGCAGCTGCCGCAGTGTCTGTCGCAGCCCGGTCGCAAAGGGGCTGGCCGCAGGCATGGGGGTTGCGCCAGTCATGTGGTGGGCGCAGGGCAGGTGACAGGTGAGCGAGGTGCCTGTGCCAACCGCCACCTGCTGCAGGGGAGAGTGGCCATCCCCCCCCTCCTGCAGAAGGCGATGCCACCCCCAAGCCACGTTGAGGCTGCACGTGGGATTCATGGGGGGGTGAGCGGGGGAGGGAAGGGAAGGAGGGGGATAGGAACGTCACACACAAGGGGGGGTCTCATGAGGTCTAGAACCGCCTCTGACATGACTTGCCCATGCGCTGCCTGACGCCCTGGGCCTCCAGGGCCGTGGCTATGCCCACAAAGAAGGCAGCCCAGCGTGCCTTCTGCTCTGTGCCCCGGCCAAGACTGAGAGATGCCTTGGGCTTGTCTGCTGCGAGCGGGAAGGGCTCACGCAGCTCATCACGCCTCCAGATGGGGCGACGACGGCGCCTCGCGGCAGGCGCTCCGGCAGGGTGGGGGGTGGCCAGCTTCCATCATCAGGGAGTGGGAGGGGAGGCAGACACACAGGCAGGCAGACAGGGGGTGCTGGGGAGGGGCACGGGTGGGTCAGAAACAGACAACAAGGCTGGTGGGAGAGGGAGACAGGGAGAGGGGTCTGCAGAGACCAATAGGGACACACCAATAGGGATGCAGGAACGGGCGCCTCTTATGCAGACGGACCTTGGGCGGAACGGACGCCATTGACGGGCGGACCTTGGGCGGAACGGACGCCGTTGACGGGTGGACCGTGGGCGGAACGGACGCCGTTGATTGGCGGACCGTGGGCGGGTGAGAGCCCCGGTTGCCGAAAGGGCTCTTCATGGACGTGGCGGACGCGAGCGGATCCAGTATGGGCGCCATGTCGCCTGTCATTGTTTGCCTGCCTGAGAGGCCCCCCAACTCCCCACTCCCCTCTGAGCCCTGAGGGTCTGGCAGCCCCCCTGCTGTGGTCTCCCTGGGAAGGAAGTGGCAGTCCCTGGATGGGATTCATGCAGGGGCTTGTGTGCTGGGCGCTGTCTCTGTGTGTGTGGGGCAATGCTTGTGTAACAGTGGGCACAAGGGGGCTCTGCCCGAGGGGCATCTTGATTGTTCTGGAACGGTAGCAGAGATGGCCAGGCGAGGCTGTCAGGGGTAGTCACAGCAGCCAATCTGAAAGCAGCAGCAGCAGCACATGCACTGGCGTCGACAGGGGGAAGCGGGGGGGGCGGGCCGCCGGGGGCGTCGCGCGTATAGGGGTGACGCGCGATCCCCCCCACTTACAGTTTTTAGTTGGAGGCGGGCCCGTCCTCCCTCCCCTGTGTCCGTTCGGCTCCAAAATGAGCCGAAAACGGAGCGGGGAGGGTGCTCTGCCCTTGCGTGTGACGTCATGCGCGGGGGTGGAGCCTCCTCCTTAAGGGCGACGCGCGACCCCGCTCTGGGGTGTCGCTCTGTCGTAGCGACGCGACTGAGCACACGTGCCCCAGGGACCTGGAGACGCAGGCTCTTCCCCTGTGGAACCACATCCTGCTTCATAGAAAGGGGAGGGACAGCAAGTAGGACAGCCAGGGAGGTGGAGCAGCAGCAGCTGAGGAGGGTTGCAGGGCTCGCTCCCTGACCTTTGGCAGCATCGAGGCAGACGACAGTGGGGCACCCTGCCTGGAGCCCCAGGGGTGCTCCCAGGAAGGTAGGTGGTAGTGGACGTTCCTGGGGAGACAAAAAACAAGGGGGAGTTACATGTCAGCCGGTGTGTGGTAGCAGTCGCCATTGAAGACAAGCCAGTGTGTCTGTGGCAAAAGCCTGCAGGGAGAGATCAGATTACACAGCTGCTAGGTATAACGAGCTTGCCACAGTGTGAGGAGCTTACCTGGATATCAGAAGGGCATGATCCTGCAAAGGACAACAGTGAAGGAGAGAAAACACAGCACAACTACATACATGGCTAGCACATCATAACTGACCTGTTGTAGACCCTGTGGGGGCAAGGCTGCGGGTTAGTAAACACACCTTTGTTAACAGGCAAGTCACATGTACACAAACACATATTTGTCTGCTCACATGGCAACAGGCAGCTATCAGAGGACACATTGGTAAAGAGGCAGCTATCATATATATGTGTGCTGACAGGCAGAAGTACTACATAAAGGCAAACACAGGCAGAAGTCATACATATTGGCATGAAAAGGCAGAAGTCCAACATTATGGCAAACACAGGCAGAAGTCCTACGGTATGGCTTACACAGGCAGAAGTTCTACATATAGGCATGAACAGGCTAAAATCAAACATATATTGGCATGAACAGGCAGAAGTCATAACACATGTCATCCCAGACCCTGCTCTTACCTGCTGGTGTTGTTGCCTGTGGGGGGGGGGAGAGAGAGGCTGGGAGAAAGACATGGGTTAGCAAATGCTTGCAAGGAAGCAGCTGCCCAGGCACAGCTGTAAACAGTTTGGCCACAGCCTGAACACCCCTCTCTGCCCTAGAGGGGGGCAGAGAGGAGAGAGGAGGAGAGAAGAGAGAAGTGGGGTGTTTTGCCCTCCACCAACAAAGTCCCACTTTGTGGCTGCTGGGGGACAGGACCCCACGCCACGTGCTCAGCAAGAGAGAGAGAATGGAGGCCTGGGGCTGGGCTTTTGTGGGAAAGAGGCTGGGTGCGGCTGGCTGCGGATAGGGTAACTATCTGTGTCCATGTCCAGAGTTGTGCCACAGCTATTCCATCCTAACTCAGGCATAACTCAGGAGTAGGGTGTTAGAACTTTTCAGGAGAGGGCTGGAGTGTGTAAGGTAAAATGGGTCTCCTCAAATTTGAGTCCACTTTTTTTGTCGACCTAAATTTTGTTCTGTAGCTGTGCTCGAGGGGGCGTGTCGGAGCTCGCCAGTGTCTGGACCTGGACCCAAATTCGTAACCGCCCCCGTTACGCCCCCGACACGCCCCTGACACACCCACTTTTAGGCCGAACTTAGGACGGAATAGCTCTTAGGCCGAACTTAGGACGGAATTGGTCAACTTTCCTAAACCCGTCCTATGTCCGTCACAACTGCAGCACAAATTCGGCCTCAACGTCACAATTCGGTCCTAACTGCAGCCTAAGGCATTTAGGCTGCTTTTGTGACTGAATTGTGCCGCTGAGGCCTTAGGCTGGACCGGGCTGCCCACATCTCATCCTTTGCCTTCCCCTTCTTTTTTTGCCTTCAATCTTTCCCAGCATCAGAGTCTTTTCCAGAGAGTCCTCTCTTCGCATTACGTGGCCAAAATATTTGAGTTTCAGCCTCAGTACCTGTCCTTCCAGGCTTTAGCCCGCATAATTCCTTTGCCTTAGACCAAGCGTGGGGAACTTCCGGCCCGCGGGTCTAATTCGGCCCGCGGGACGATCCGGCCCGGCCCGCGCGGGACCGGACCGGAGGCTCCAGAGGCTCCTCCGCCACCACCGCCGCTTTCGCGCACTTCCTGGGTTTAAAAGCAGCCTTTGCACAGTGCCGCTGAAGCTGAGATTGCCCTGAGGGCATTCTCAGCTTCAGCAGCGCTGTGCGCATGTCCAGGAAGGTCGCTTTCAGAAGGAGGAGGAAAGCGGCCTTCCTGGACATGCGCTGTGCAAAGACCGCTTTTAAACCCAGGAAGCGCGCGAAAGCGGCGGCGGCCCCATCCCGGAGCCAAGGTAAGGAGAGTGAGTGAGTGAGTGAGTGGGTGGGAGGGAGGGAGAACGAACAAGCGAGCGTGAGCGAGCGGTCGGTGGGAGGGAGGGAGAGATAGAGAGAGAGCTGTGGGTAGGTGGGTGGGAGGGAGGGGGAGAGAGAGAGCGGTGGGTGGGTGGGTGGGTGGGAGGGAGGGGGAGAGAGAGAGAGAGCGGTGGGTGGGTGGGTGGGAGGGAGGGGGAGAGAGAAAGAGAGAGAGAGAGTTGGGTGGGAGGGAGGGGAGGAGAGAGAGAGAGAGAGCGGTGGGTGGGTGGGTGGGAGAGCGAGCGGTGGGTGGGTGGGTGGTAAATTCGCGGGGGGGGAATTTGCGGGGGGGGGAAATCGGCCAGCCTAACGGCCGGCCCGCAGCAAATTTTCCCTATGGGAAAATGTCCCCCCACTGCAAATAGGTTCCCCACCCCTGCCTTAGACAGAGAGCCGTACAAATTTTCACTCAAACACAGAAGGGCAGAACACTAACAGAATAATATGTATATAAGCAAAGATATTTCCTGGTTAGCTGCAGAAATTGTAACCAAATGGTTCAAAAGAATGGGATAAAATTAACCTACAGAGCAATCCTGTGTAAAGAGCTGGCTGCCACATCCTGAGCCCATTCCAGGTTGCCCCCGCGCTGCTAGGCCACACCTCGGGAGAAGGGGACATTCATCCCCTTCCCAGGTATAGGCAAGCCTGGGGCCTATGGGCCTCCTTGGATGCATACCAGCTCTAGAGCTGGCGTACATCCGGCGAGGCCGTGTAAGGCTGGCGCGGGCTGGGAAGGGGCTTAGGATATCGCCACTGATATCACCATCCCCTCCCAGCCCGGGCCAGTCAATGGCCCTCCTCCCTTGCTGTCCCTGCCTGCCCTCCCGCCGACCATCATGAAATTTACCTTCTGCAGCTAGCGTGGAGTACGTTCCACAGTCTAGTAAGTGGTGCCGGCCTCTGTGCTGGCACCGCTTACTTTCCTGTTATTGAAAACATGCTTTACGGCTCCAGGCTGGCGTAGGCTATGCTGGATTGCACTGCCCATCATATTCTTCCCATTGCTTCCGACTTGAAGGTAGATGCATCTCCCTTTCCTTCTTAATCCCAGCTAATTAGGCTATGTGTAGAACATTTCAGCACCAGATGTGTTCTCTCCTGCTTGATTTCAAGATATACTCGCTAGAAATTCTGGTTGCGATAAGATGCAACATAATTTGATATGTATGGAAACATTATCAGGGTGGGTCCTGAACTTTCAGTCACCTAATTATTTGTATATCTACATTTTTCAATGGACAGTTACTGCCTGCTTAAGCAACCTCAGCTTTCTGTATAAATGGCAAAATGAGCAATAGGATATCAAATATTATTACTGATCTGTTACTTTCCCCTGCCCCCTAAAACAAAGGGGAAATTATTCACTCTGAAGGGTAGACTTATAATACTGTGCAGGTTTGGACACATTTTAGGACCTTGCCTTGGCTACAGGCTAAAAGATATGGAACCTTGCAAAAGTTAATGGGAGATTTCTTATCTGTTTGCCTGTGTATCTTATGGTTGTGTGGAGAAACATGGTATACTGTACATTCTTACAGCTGGTCTCCTACAAGCCCATTTTATGGGGAGGGGAAAAAATTCCCTTTCCATTCAGTATCCTACTGGTGGGTAATTAACATTTCCGTTAAGTTCTAATTATAGTTCTTGTATCTGAGCCATTATGCTAATCGTGTTATTCAGTAGTATGTGAGATTGCATTCATTATCACTGGTGAGTTAAACCTTTATTAAAGAAAAAAATCCCCCAGGCCCCATTCTGGAGTTAAGTAATTATTCATTTGGTTTTATCCTTGCAATTAGCTTATATACTGTAGCGCTCATTATTGAGTGCCTATACCTCCCTGAACAAGATTAACCCACCATGGTAAATAAATGCCTAACAGCTCCCAGTGTGTTGCTTTTGAAGCACTTTATTACGTAATGAAATAAGGAATTGCAATGCACTGGTG
Organism: Plestiodon gilberti rubricaudatus; assembly: GCA_026170595.1. Lineage (NCBI taxonomy): Eukaryota > Metazoa > Chordata > Lepidosauria > Squamata > Scincidae > Plestiodon > Plestiodon gilberti. Next base: position 40,819,384 of record JANXHW010000005.1, on the reverse strand, counting down.
TAGCATCTTGCTACTTCCCAGCACAGTCAAAGACAAGAAATTATAGTTCTGATGGACATTTTGGACTCAAGAGGAAAAACCATAATCAAAACAGGATCCCTGCATCAGGCTCAAACAAACCATGGTGAATTAAACCGTTAAGCTGATTGCACTCTGCTCCTGATCAGTGACCGCACTATATTGCGTTAGGTGGGTGTGATAGAGGTTCAGGGCAGGAAGGATGCTGGTAATTCTAGCTGCAGAAGAGACCTAGAGTGATCTACGGTAAATACTGGTTCACAAGTCTTTGTTGTATGGATAATCAATCGTATTATTATCTCCTCTTTGGTCTAACCAGATATCATAGAGATTTCTTTTTTTTAATGTATGTACTGCTCAGAGACAAAAGTCATTTGCTGCAGTTTTCCTGTTTCTTGATTCCCCCCCCCCCCCGCCACTCCAAAATACACATGCTTTCCACTTGCCATTTTTACCCTTTTTCTGTTGTGCACTTAACCAGAACATATTGACCTAATAAAGAGTCATTTGAATAAGGGGTTGCTAGTAATTAGAATGATTGGTGTGGAATTTTGTTTTTCCCCTTATTCCCTAGGCCTGTGAAGAACCACTGTTGACACTACATACTATCTCCTCGGGAGAAGTCTTCCACATTTTCCAATACAGCTGGTCAGGGACTTTCTAAACCTTGTGCTTAGAAACTTCTCATTCATTCTATCGTCTCGCAGTTCAAGCAGATAGTACTAGAACTAGAATTGATCTAAGAGGCTGTGCGTGGATGCATATCAGAGACCGAGTTTCATATGAGGTGGGATATGTGTGTGTGCATACTTATACACAATAAATGCTTATGAGCCTTTAGGGTCGATTTTACAAAGTGCATATTTCCCCTTGATGGATTCATTTAATTTGAATGTAAGTATTTTGGATAAGTAGACTAGTAAGTAACCCAGTCCATCTAGCTTCTTGTCATTTAGTTCCATCCATACTCAGTGTTTCTGGGGGAAAGCTTAGATATATAGCCTGTGTTATTTTGTTAATGCCTTCCCTATTCTGCCAATGCTAACATGTTTGGGTTAGTTTAATAAATCTGAGTAGAGTAAGTAAATTATGTCCTGTATGCAGGATTAGGTGCTATAAAAATGATGTATTTTAAGAACTTGCCTACTTCATTGGGAAGTTGAGAATTGCTTAGCTAATATTCATAAAGAGTTGTGGAACAGCAATATGATATACAAGTGCCAAGTGCCATGTAAAAAGTCATAGCTGCAATCGATTTAGGTTGTGTTCTATAAGAGTTTACACAGCACATTTTAATCAGGATCTGTTTTATCAATGTATGTATCAAAGGTATTTTGTTTTTCAGGAATGTAAAGTAATCATACAATGGCAGCAGTCCTAACTTATTAGAAAGTAAATTTCGTTGAATATACAGATAGGGTGGATTCCTCACCCCTGAGAATCTAAACCAGAATTATGGCTTCCAGAACAGGCTTCTTTCAGTATTGGTGGATTGCCAGCCATGCCCAGAGAGACAACATCCATCATATCCTAAGCCTCACTTTGCAGGACTGCAGCATTGTCCCTCACAAAGCCGGGCAGGTGGTGTCAGGAGTGCAATTTTCTGCTGTTTTTCTGTTCCCTATTGCTCCCTATGGGGTTACTCATACCTACGCCACGTCTATCATTGGTGTAGCTTTTTCCTGGTGTTGGGATCACATATGTTGTCTAAAGGGGGTTAGGATCTGGCATCCGTCAACTCCTCCTTGTCCCACCGACATCCTGCCCATATCCCACCTACATTACACCCCAGTCTCCCATTTTGGCTTTTCAGCTGGCAGGGTTGTGTTGGCATCTGGGCTGTGTCCGAGTTATGATTGTGTGCATTTTCTTGCTGTTGTGCTGGCATCTGTAGTGTGGTCATTGGGGGTGAGGGGCCTCTGCGTTGACAGGACTGTGTTGCACCAGCAGTATACGTGGTGTTACACAAGCATATCTCGTTGATAGGATTGGGATTGGATAGAAGGATTCTTGCGCTTCCTTCAGACAAAGGATAAAAATGGGCACAAAGCTGGGCACAATAAAAATAGTAAGCAAAATTAGCAATTTGCTGTTTTCGTGTATGTGTCAGATAATAAATAGTGTCATCTACTTGAGTATGGTTTCTTTTCAAATTAAACTCAAGGGACTCCCCTATGAATCCTTTGAGATCCCTTTTATGGTGTTGCACTATGGGCACGCACTATAGGCTTACCAGATCGCCGACCGGGACGTTCCTTTTTGCCCTTAAGGGAGGCAGGGGGAGGGGCGATAGAAGCCGGAGCGACGCTATCTATCGCCCCTCCCCCCGCCTCCCTTCAGGGCAAAAAGGAACGTCCCGGTCGGCGATCTGGTAAGACTAGTGTAAGTGCACTTACACCAGTGCATCTGCTGTTACACTGGTGCATCTACTGTTACACCGGTGCAAGGTTACCCAGGATTGCGCTGATAGGCATATAGTTCCTGATTGCCATACGAAGCAGAAATATAGTACGTACTGGTATAAAAAGTAAACTGGTCACTCAAGATACAGTACAGGTGGGCCCCCATATCCGCTGGGGATATGTTCCAGGCCCCTCCGTGGATACTTGAAACCGTGGATAAGAGCGAACACCCCCTCCATGGTTTCCTGAGGGCCCCCCACCCTGCTTCCCCTGCAGGCAGGCATGCTTGCCCCCCCCCCCAGCTCTTATTTTTCTTTCAGCAAGCTTTTGTTTCTTCCTTAAAACCAACAGAGAAGCAGCCTCCGTTGCAGGCAAGTAGAGCGAGACTAAGTCCTAGAGAGGCTCTGCAAGGTTTCTGTTAACCTTGCAGAGCCTCTCTAGTACTTAGTCTCGTTCTACTTGCCTGTAATAAGCAGCCTCCTGTTTCTTTAAGGAAGAAACGAAGCTTACTGGGAAAAAAGTAAAAGCCTGGTGGGGTCCCCACGATCCGTGGATAACTGAAACCGTGGATAGCGAATCAGTGGATATGGGGGCTCACCTGCATTTTAAAATATGCACAGTAATGATCACTCTTGCATTAGCAAAATATTTTCTCCCCCCCCCTCTTAAAAAATGAATACTATGCAGTTGGACCTTTTTATCCATGGTTTTTCCATCCACGGATTTGGTTCAACACGAGTGGCAAAACTGTGGAAGAGGGAGTTTGACTGTGCCACATTACCTCTTTTTTCAGCATTGTCGAGGGTCTGCCAGCCGCTTCCCGCCTCTGTTCAAACCACTGCCAGATGTTTCCTGGGGTGTTTAAACTGCTGAAAAAAGAAAAAAAATGCAACCAGAGTCTCTTGCGCCATCTACAGGTTGCTTCCGGTAGTGGTTTTTCTTTTTTTTTTTCAGTCAGTTTAAACAAATTCAGGAGATGGGAAGCGCCGAAGATGCTGGAAAAAAGGGTAATGTGGCACTGCTCCCCTCCCCAGTTTTCCTATAACACTTTTAAAAAAATCCACTAGGGTTCTGGGAACAAAACCCCAGTGGATAAAAAGGTCAGACTCTACGGCTTTCTGCTATATCCCCTTGCTAACTGCAGTACTTGGAGTGTTTGTTTTTTACAATTCTTTTCAAAGGACTTTAACTGGGTGTTTCTTGTTTTCTTGGCTATGTTCTAAACAGTGCAATCCTGTGTAACCTTGCACCGGTGTAACAGTAGATGTACCAGCGTAAGTGCAATTACACTGGCATAGCATAAGTGCACTTATACCGGTGCATCTACTGTTACACCGGTGCAAGGTTACACAGGATTGCGCTGAAAAACACACTGTGTGCAGTCCTGTAGCAGTTATGTGCATCTTAATCTTTTCCAGATTAATGGAAAAACCAATGAAAGTTGCAGTATCCTCTTCTCCAATGTATTTCAATGAATCTTTGTGGTTGTAATACACTCCTTCATGCAGTTTTGTAGTCTTTATGTAGATGCTCAGCATTTATTTGGCCTTCATCTCCAATAGAGGCAACTGCTTAAAAAGTCATTCAATCTTAGTCAAAGATTCTCTTTTACTTTCAGCTTATCTGTTTCCTCCAGTAAGAATAATGATCTATTAATCTGTTCTGCAACCAGGAAACTAACAGATGACCTAAGCTAAGCAACAACTTTCAGAGGAATGAGAAAATCACTTTCATGTCATTCATATTTTGCTGCAGTCAGAACAATTGAAAAAAAATTACATTGGTCATTCAATTCATCACCAAGTATGGAGTCATAAAACCTGTGTAGCTTTTGAGCTTAATAAATTACCAATGTCATTGTAAAGTAAGCTATTGGAAAGCATGGAGGATCAGTAACACTGCTGTACCCAAGTACCTATAATAGCTAATATTGTCTTTTGCAATTTTTTTCTCTGTTATACACAACATAATATAGTGTGCTCCCTACTCCCATGAGTTGTGAAATGTATCAGGGGCAGTTTCGTTTTGATGAACACTGGAGACCAGAGGCGTAACAAGGGTGGAGCGAAGGCAAGTAGTTCTGCAAGACTCCGTTACACTGGAGTCAACGGCCCCTCTGAGCCATTCTGGCAGCAAAGGCAACACGCAGGACACTCCCCTGTTGCTGCTGGAATGGCTCCAACAGCAAGGGGGAGGGGCCGCTGACTCCAGTGTAACGGAGTCTTGCAGAACTACTTGCCTTCGCTCCACCCTTGTTTCGCCTCTGCTGGAGACTCTTCTTGGCATTCTTGTAATACTGTCTTTATTTGATTTACAAATAAACAAGCAGGGTGAAAGGGGATGTATAAAGTAGGCACTCCCACAAGAAAGACAGCGCAATCCTGTGTAACCTTGCACCAGTGGAACAGTAGATGCACCGGTGTTCATTTGCACTGGCATAAGTGCACTTACAGGCCAGCGGGTGGCGCAGTGGGTTAAACCGCTGAACCATGAGCTGTCGATTGAAAGGTCGGCAGTTACAATCCGCGATGGGGTGAGCTCTCGTTGCTTGGCCAGCTCCTGCCAACCTAGCAGTTCCAAAGCATGTTAATGCGAGTAGATAAATAGGTACCGCTTGCGGGAAGGTAAACAGCGCTCCGTGTTCCAGCCGCATGCTATGCGCTGCGGCAAGGAGAGTCATGCCGGCCACATGACCACGGAGGTGTCTTCGGACAATGCTGGCTCTTCGGCTGTGAAATGGGGATGAGCACCACACCCTAGAGTCGGACACGACTGGACTTAATTGTCAGGGGTCACTTTTACCTAAGTGCACTTACACCGGTGCATCTACTGTTACACCGGTGCAAATTTACACAGGACTGCGCTGAGAGATTCAGTATCTAAAATGAGATCTTCAGGGTGGCCCTTCATTCCCAAGGTCCTCCAGCAAAGTTGCATCTCTCTCTCTCTCTCTCTCTCTCTCTGACTCTTCCAAATTGAAAAATACGTAAGCACATAAGAAGAGCCCTGCTGGATCAGACCAAAGTCCCGTCTAGTCCAGCTTCCTTTATCTCACAGTGGCCCCACCAGTTGCCTCAGGGAGCAGACAGACAACAAGATACCTGTTTCCTACTGTCACTCCCTTCCATCTGGCGTACAGAGAAAACCTACTTCTAAGCCAGGAGCCATACAAGCTTGCACACCTTATATCCACTCTCTATCCTGAGCTGGAGAGATTTCCTCTCCCAACTTCTGATGGGTATCTTGGAGATTGACTTCACAAGCCAGATGTGATGTCAAATGTGGACAACCATGGAGAGTCCCTGGGATCACACACACCATGCTAGCTTTGCCCCCACTGATGATGTGAGCTTAGTCCTGCCCCATGCATGTTCAGCATTTGTCTGCAGTGACAAACACTGACCACAGGGAGACTTTTTCCCCTGTGATTGCCACCATGGAATGTCCACTTTGCATAATGTACACAAAATCGCTCCAGAGAGATTCTAAACTATCTCCTAAAAATTAGCATGCATCAATCGACCAGTCTCTAGGATATTCACTAGCAATCTGTCTAACCAGCAAATGGACAAGCAGAAGCTGTGACAAAAATGCTTTTGGACATATTTATTTATGCATATGAAGGACACTGAGAAGAAGTAGGTGATGAAATCTTCAGATATTCTTAGAGAAATCACTTAATGATCAAGAAAATCTTGTATTGTCACAAGAAATATCTCACATCAAGAAAATCTATATCTATATTGTCTCAAGAAAATCTCACGTCAAGAAAATCTTATATTGTCATTAGTTATATAACTAGTGTGAGCTGATGAGTGACATTCTAGATTTTTGAAACAGGCTGTGTATGTGCAGTGTATGAGTGTGTGCTTGTGCATACACTCTCAGATCTGAGTCCACATGCTTAAGGTGAGTCTTCACAAGCTGTTTTAATTAAATCCTTCCTAAATTGATGTGAGGGCAAACCCTTATTGAAGCTTTTAAACTGATAACCTTTTTTTTTTGTCACCAGGAATCCTACGGCACAATCCTGTCTAACTTTGTACCCTGCGATGCAGTGCTCTGCTGCATCCAGGGCACAAAAAGGCTGCCTGAGAGGTCACCTTTGGGGAAGGGAACGTTTGTTCCCTTACCCGGGGTAAAGCCCTAGCCACCCCAATAAAGCTACTTGGATATGCACCAGCTATTTTGCTGGCGCCACATTCAAGTGGTCCATGTAGCGGAGACCAGGTCCGGGAAGGAGGATAAGATTCTGGCAGAGCCACCACCAATCCCTCCTCCTTCCCCAGGCCCCACTGACCAATCCCACCCTCCTGGAATGCCCTGTTCTGCCCTTCCCCGCTCCTCCGCCACCCAGTGGGGAACCTACCTTCCCCGGCGGGTGCTCCTAGGGATCTGGGAAGATCCTTATGGCATATTTGCGATACCCAAGACCGGCGGAGCAGAGTTTCACTGGTCTAAAAATTAGAGAGGATTGGGCTGCTAGTTATATGTCAACCATCTTTTTCCCCCGATTACTATAAACTGTTTTGCAAAATACAGTACTTGATCAGTCAGTTTGTGAATATTATTTCTTGTTTTTTTTACTTCTTTCAAATAAATAGTAATATGCATTTTTTTAATTTTCTGAGACTGCTTTATTAGTACTTCAAAATATTATGACCCAATCCTATCTTCGGCTGGCCTGCGGGGTGTAGCACCGCTGATGCAGCCTCTGCTGCATCGCATGGGCTGGTTGGGGACCAGGCTGGCAGGGAGAGATAAGTAACAAAGACATTTACTTACCTCTTTCACCGCTTTGTGTTCCCGTATGGGCCTACTCAGATCTATGCCAGCTCTATTGCTGGCATAGAATTGAACTGCCACGGGTGTGTGTGTGTGTGTGTCAGGCCCAGGACAGGAGCTCCAGTTCCCGTGGATGCCGTGGCTGCCAAGATCTGTCCTGTCCTCTCCTGATCTGTCCCAGCCCCACTTGATCCTCTCCCTGATTCTCCCCAGCCGCCAACATACCTCCTTTGACAGCTAGTCTACATGGCGCCGCTGCCGATGTGTAGCTTCCCAACCTTTGCACAGGCAGCCACACACGACATACCCCTGGAGGAGGACTGCTGGATCTCTTGGTCAGCCAGTGTATCCCGCATATAGGTTTGGTCCCTCAGACTATGATTTTAGTACTGAAACATCTAGATTTTAGTTTGAATTAATTTCCCCTGGATTTTGTCATTTTTCTTCCATCTATCATAAGACCTACTCAAGCATGGCAGAATAAATTCTGTTTTTACATGTATCTTAAAATAAATCTATGTGGTTTGGAAAGAATTGAAAATTGATCATCTGGACTGGTACCAACATTTTGTATTGATTGGCTGAGATAATACAATATGAACACTTTAAAAAGGTGATTAGAAACATGGACTGAAATAATAATGCATTACTACCAATACTTTAAAAGTGGTTAAACTCCTCTGAAATCAAGTCACCCACGTCAATCATATGCCACTGCTTAAAAAACAAAGAGCCCAATCCTATTGTTCCCCCCGCTGATGCAGTGGTGCCAAAATGGCTACTGCTGCATCCTGCAGTGGGGGGCGGGCGGTGTCCACGAGGTCTCCTCTGGATAAGGAAACAATCATTTCCTTACCTAGGGGTAAGACTCTATGGCATGGGGGGGGGGTCTGCTCAGATCTGCACTAATTAAATTGCTGGTGCAGGTCCACGTGGACCCATGCTGTGGGATCGGGTCCAGGAATGGGGTTAGGATTCGGCAGCTGCTGATGACCCTGCCCCCTTTCTGGGCTCAATCCACCCATCCCCCACCCCGTCGCTGCCCCATTCTGTCCTCCCCTCTCCCGAGACAACTTTCCTTTCTTCATCTTTGCACTGCTCTGGAGTGCCTTTTACGACTGGTGCTGACTGCTTTATGAGTATAGGATTGGACCAAAAGAGCCCTATGGCCCAATCCTATCCCATGCTGGTGCACAGGGCTGCCAATGCCACATCTGCTGCATCCTGCATGCCAGCCAGGACGAGGCTGTTCGGAAAAGGTAAGTAAAGAAAAACACTTACCTTTGTGTTGGTCTCTGTATGGTCCCCTATGGAACTCCTCGGTTCTTATGCTGGCGTAAGTCTGAACCGCTGCAGGGTGTGTGTTAGGCATGGGATGGAGGCTTGGGATATGGCAGCTGCCACTACTGCCAAAATCTGCCCCCTATCTGCTCCATCTTGGCCCAATCCCTGCCCCCCCCCCACCAGCAGAAACCCACCGACAGCCAGTCTGCTGGGTGCTGCTGGCACCACATAGTCTTTCAGGCATTGCACTGGTGGCAGCACTCCACAGATTATACATGTAGATTTTCATGGCTTTTTACTATGAAAGATGTTGTATCTTTCAGCCTGTGGCTGAGTTCTCCAATTTTTCTGCTTTTGAAAAAATCCCAAGTGTTTGGGGATGAAACGTTAAGCAAGGAAGACTCAAGACTTTTTTATTGCTGCGTCTGATCTGGATAATCCGCTCTGGTCGCCCGCTTCTGCATACCGGTAGGATCAGAGGACAGGAATCTCAACAGACAAAGTTGTAAGAATATTATTTATTTCTTCAATTTAAGAGCTGATACCACATGGCTGGAAATCCCATAAACATTGCTTCTGTGTACTCCACAGATTGGCTGAGAGGCTGTCATGCCAGCGTACTGAGTGGTACGCCAGCGGACCTCAGGGGCCGGTGGCATACTGCGCCGATAGGATTGGGCCATTTTACTATGGGATAGATATGAGATTCCCTGCACTATAAGTTATGGAATATTATTATTTATTTTTATTTAAAGGGTTTATATCCTGCCTTCCCCTCGAAAATATAGGACGCTCAAGGTGGGTTGCTCAAGCCTGGGAAAGTATTTTTTGTTTGAAGAGTAATATAATGCTGTTATAGAGAAGAGGACGTCATTTGCTACAGTGCATCTATCTCTACTCAAGACTTTTCCCTTAGTCGAGCTAGCACCGTATCCTCTTCTAGCCCACCTTTCCTTCACTCCCACAATAAAACACAATAGATATGTAGACTGATGCAAGGGACAATGCAGTAGCCCCATTAACAGTTGACAGGATTGATAGGGAATGGGTAGCAACTGCCTAACATGCTTGTGTATTGCTGTACCATCCACCCGTTTGGGGAGAATTACATTTTGATAGAAGAAGGGGGCTACATGAAAATACTTGCAAAATAACGTTTATCTCTTTCCCTAAATCAGAACTCCATGGTGACCTGCCTCTAAAATGCTTTTTAGTAGTTTAACTTTTCCACTGTTAATCTTGACCTTCTGAATCCCCATTAATGAGCTTATCGTTATTATATTCCTGTTTAAGGAGAAAATTTGTAACTAAGCAACAGGTGCTCCATTAATTTCAGAATAAGGACAGTCTATTTTGGCTTCTCTTTTCTGGGTATACGAACACAACATTTTTCACTTTGATGAATGAATGGTCCTGTTTATAATTTTTATTACTAATGAACAGAAGTGTTCAATAAAAATGACATGACAAAAATGTATGACGCTCACTTATTTCATGTTGAAGTAAATGAACAGTATGTTGAGGTGGTTTTAGTGATAACAAATTTTCAGTTTATGTTTGGAAGCTCTTGAAAGTTTTGACTGCTAGTTGGAACCAGAACCTTTGGTCTTAGGTTCAAGTGTAGTTTAATTAAAATAAAATGGAGTCGCAATACACGATAGAAGGCCAACATTTATATATTATTTTTCTCTAAAGAGCAGACAGGATTGTATTGGCATGGAGAATAAACATATTTCTTATATCTAGAAATTGTTCCTTAGGCAACTCTAATTATACACAGTGAAACAGAAGAGTTTCTGAATAAATTTAGTTTCTTTTTATTAATTGATATAGAAAGCTGTATGGGATATTGTCAGTGTAATATAATTGTGTGACATCTACACAGAAGCAAACGTGCCATAGCATCTCATCTTGGCATCTCATTCTTCCAGTTCACATGTAATTACTCTCTTTCTTTGCCTCTGACATGCTAAAGAAGAGACTATGATTCCAATAGTATGTGTAGAGAAACAACGTCCTGTTCAGGGAAAATTGTTCAGAACAAGTCTTTGGTCATTATGGATGGCACAAATTTACCTTGACTGGTCAAACCCTCCTTCCCTTCAGAAACTGTAATTACAGAACATCAGGGAATGTCATTTCCCAGGTTACCCAGTCTGAGAGCTGGTATAGTGTAGTGGCTAAGAGATTGGGCTATGAATCAGGAAGTTTCTGATTGAAATCTCACCTCTACTGCGAACTGATGGTGCAATCCTGCCTAAATATGGACTGGCAGAGTTCGTGCTCTGCTGGCCCAAGAAGTCACAAACATATTGTAAAGCACATTTGCAGCTCCTTTTGAGTAAGCAGTGTTGGCGTGGAGGCCAACACCACTCACTCTGCCGTCGACCAGGACCCGTGCTGGCTGACGCAGATAAGGCCCATGCCGGTCGGTCCAGGGGCATGGGGAGGGTGGGTAAGGATGGTAAGGGAGGGGACCAGTGGCCGGCTTGGGCTGGGAAGGGTTGGGGATATCGGTGCTGGGTTGCGCTGATATCCTGAGCCCCTTCTCAGGCTGGGCCGGCCTTACACGGCCTCCCCAGACATGCGCCAGCTCCAGAGGCGCATCCGATGAGGCCCATTGGGGCCCACACCGAATGTCACCTTCCCTCGAGGTGAGACTGGGCCACACCGGCGCAGCTCGCAATTGACTTAGGATGCAGCAGCCGGCCCTTTAAACCGGCCGCCGCATCTTAAGTAGGATTGGGCTGTGAGTAGGTGGCCTTAGGCAAGGTGCTCCCTCACAGCATCATCTGCAATATGGGGAGAATAATACTTACCTAATAGAGTTGTTGTAAGAATGACAACAAAATAATATATGCAGATCTTTTTGGACACTTGATAGTGCTATGCAAATGCTAAGCATTATTATTACCACCCATTGCTTGCTACTGTCATTTAGGGTTGCCAACTCTGATGGAAGCTATTCCTAGAGATTTCTTTTTACAACCAAAGAGATCCTGTTAAAATATCCAGAATTGCCTTCCGTAGTCACTTGGAGATTAATGTTCATTTCTGAATACCAGGAGGAGCTGATATTCAGTGGCATACTGGCTCTGAATGTGGAAGTTTAATATAGCCATTATGACAGACAGTAATCGATGGACTTTGTAATGAGTTAGCTATACCTTTCAAAGTTCAGTTACCTCAAATGCTATCTTGAGGCCTCAGCCTCTTTTCAATGCAGATTATTTGTTCCGACATTGCATGTGTGCATATGTAAAATTATTTCTGTCCCCTTGTAAACAAGGGGTCTGTCATGTGACAGGCACTTGTTCAAATATATTCCTTTTATGGCCTGTTCTTTACTTCTGCAATAGTCACAGAATAGTCCTCTTGTAACTTTATGTTTGATGGCATCACATCATAAGCTTCACACCAAACATCACATCATAAGCTTCACACCAAACATTCCTGTTCGGATTCTAGCTTTCCAGGAAACTGACTTTGTTTGTTGTAAGAAGGGTGGAACTTCAGTTAGATACAGCAAGTCCTCACTTAAAGTTGTTGATAGGTTATTGGAAACTGTAACTTTAAGCCAAACGACTTATAACGAAACCAATCTTACCGTAGGCTAATTGATATACATAAACGTTTAGGGCATATTTCTGGTCACAAAAACATCAAACTTCTAAATTAAGACCCAAAACACTTCTAATATTAAAACTTGAAATAAATGTGAGCTTTCCAGGTCAGAGAAAACCCACGTAGACATGGGGAGAATGTTCAAACTCCACACAGACAGTGGAAGGAATTGATTTTTTCCTCAACAACTTTAAAACGAAATGACTTGGATGTGAGGACTTACCAGAGGCATCGCTCCGGTAGGGGCGGGAATGTAAGTTTCGCACCGTCCTAGTCCCGTTTACCAAGCCGGCAGGAGGCGGCCCCGCCCCCTCACTGTCGGAGCCATTCCTGTGCGGAGAAAGCAGCAGGCAAGAGACTCCCTGCCTGCTGCTTTCTCCACACGGGAATGGCTCCGACAGTGAGGGGGCGGGGCCGCCTCCTGCTCACTTGGTAAACGGAACTAGGACGGAGCGAAACTTATGGCCCCACCCCTACCGGAGCGACGCCTCTGGGACTTACTGTACTTTTCTCTCAGAGAAGAGAGATCTCACCAGAGTTATTTTGTTTATCTGGAATGGGAATGCCCATGGAAGACTATAGGAAGGAACACCCTTCACTCTCCTTGGTTTGCAAAGTGGACCATCAACTATTTCTCTTTTAACCATGACTTGGACTTTGAAACTGTTTTGTCAGTCAGCTAGGAACAAGGTGACTACAGATTCCACCAAAATCAGGGGAGCCAAGCAGGAAATGCCTGTTCTTACATTTTAATCTTTTAAAAGTCTGTGAACTCGGATGGCTTTAAATAAACCCAATTTCGTTTTTATATTTGCAAAACCTGTGCTTGAAGGTACTTCTGCACATCATTTGACCCATGCTATTGTAAGTCTTTACGTTACTGTGATTTGAATCCACCTAAGTTCAGAGTGTCCTTTTTCAGTGTTTGAGAACAACACCCCACAAACATTTGGGTGGTTCTGTGGAGGATTTTTTATTATTATTATTAAAGAGGCTCCTGATGCTCTGAATGATCAGGTGGTGGCAGCTTCTGAGTACAAGGGGTTTTGCGGTATCTATTTTACAGGTCTCTGCTTGGATCCCAGAATCACCATATACCTATTTACCTGGAACATGTTTAATGCCCTTTTAAAGTAATCTATGTTAGTGACCATCCCCACACCTTGCAGCAGTGAGTTCCATAAATGTATTATGCACTGATCACTTGAAATACTATTGACCATAGAGCCTACCTTTTTTTTTCTTTTCAGATTCTGACTTGAAAGCAAAAAATATCAAGAAGAATCAAGCAGTTGAAATGGCTTTCATGTTGTATCCTCCTATGGGTATGAAACTAAAAACAGCTGCTGTTGCCAGATCAACCTGGGTGAAACCAATCATTGATGGGGAAGAGGCGCACAAATATTTAAGTAAGTTTTGTTTTAAACATTCTAAATACTAATGGGACCAGTGGTGTAACTAGAGTGGAGCGGAGGCAAGTAGTTCTGCAAGACTCCATTACACTGGAGTCAGCGGCCCCTCCCCCTTGCTGTTGAAGCCATTCCAGCAGCGACAGGGGAGTGTCCTGCATGTTGCTGTTGCTGCCGGAATGGCTTCAACAGCAAAGGGGAGGGGCCGCTGACTCCGGTGTAATGGAGTCTTGCAGAACTACTTGCCTCCGCTCCACTCTAGTTACGCCTCGGAATGGGACTGTTAGGCTGCAATCCTATAATACAGTGTTTCTCAAACTGTGGGTCGGGACCCACTTGGTGGGTCGCAACCTGATTCCTGGTGGGTCCCAGGTGATGGAAAGATCAGATAAGTAATTGCCACAAGCCCTGAGGCTATTCAAAAATCAGATAGCTACTAATTGCCCTTCAATGAGCTGAGCTCCAGCAGTTTGCAAGATAGCTGCTAATTACCCTGCAAACAGCTGAGCTCTTTACTTGTATGTATGTATGTATGTATGTATGTATGTATGTATGTATGTATTTCTAGTTCACCTTTTTTAAAAGTATCGTAAAGCTAGGTGGTTCCCGATAGGTTGCCATTTTAAAAAGTGGGTCCCGGTGTTAAAAAGTTTGAGAACCACTACTATAATACTTTCCTGGGAGTAAATGGACACAGTGGGACTTACTTCTGAGTAGACATGTGTAAGATTGAGCTATTATTTAAATTGGCTTTGAGAAGTGGAGAATGTGCCTTACTCTATGTACCCGTATTTACTTCCGTATACCAATTAGAAGGAAATGGCAACCCACTCCAGTAACCTTGCCAAGAAAATCCCATGAACAGTACCAAAAGGCTAAAAGATATGACGCCGGAAGATGAGCCCCTCAGGTCGGAAGGTGTCCAATATGCTACTGAGGAAGAGCGGAGGACTAATCCAAGTAGAATACTATTCTACTAGTATTCTACTTGGAATAGTAGTAGAATACTACTATTCCAAGTAGACCCAGAAAGAGTGAAGCGGTTGGGCCAAAGCCAATAGGACGTCCAACTGTGGATGTGTCTGAGGTTGAAAGGAAAATCCAATGCTGCAAGGAGCAATACTGCTTAGGAACATGGAATGTGAGGTCTATGAATCAAGGCGAGCTGGATGTGGTCAAAAATGAGATGATAAGATTGAACGTTGACATCTTGGGAATCAGCGAACTAAAATGGACGGGCATGGGCGAATTTAAGTCAGGTGACCATCATATCTACTACTGTGGGCATGAATCCCTTAGAAGAAATGGAGTAGCCCTCATAGTCAATAAAAGAGTGGGAAAGGCAGTACTGGGGTGCAACCTCAAAAACGATCCAACAACACAAGAGGCGACTCTACACATGGACATCACCAGATGGTCAATACCGAAACCAGATAGATTATGTGCTTTGCAGCCAAAGATGGAGAAGCTCTATACAGTCAGTAAAAACAAGACCTGGAGCTGACTGTGGCTCAGATCATGAGCTTCTTATTGCAAAATTCAGGCTTAAACTGAAGAATGTAGGGAACACCACTAGACCAGTCAGATATGACCTAAACCATATCCCTTATGAGTATACAGTGGAGGTGAAGAATAAATTTAGGGCATTAGACCTGGTAGACAGAGTGCCTGAAGAACTATGGACGGAAGTTCGTAACATTGTACAGGAGGCAGCAACTAAAACCATCCCAAAGAAAAAGAAATGCAAGAAAGCAAAGTGGCTGTCAGATGAGGCTTTACAAATAGCTGTGGAAAGAAGGAATGCAAAAAGCAAAGGTGAAAGGGAAAGATATAAACAACTGAATGCAGATGTCCAGAGAATAGCAAGGAGAGATAAGAAGGCCTTCTTAAATGAACAATGCAAGGAAATCGAGGAAAACAACAGAATGGGGAGGACTAGAGATCTCTTCAAGAAAATTGGAGATATCAAGGGCACGTTTTGTGCAAAGATGGGCATGATAAAGGACAAAAAAGGCAGAGACCTAACAGAAGCAGAAGAGATTAAGAAGAGATGGCAAGAATACACAGAAGAACTATACAAGAAAGATCTGAATGTTCCTGATGACCACGCTGGTGTGGTCACTGACCCAGAGCCGGACATCCTAGAGAGTGAAGTCAAGTGGGCCTTAGGTAGCATCACTAACAACAAAGCTAGTGGAGATGATAATATCCCAGCTGAGCTACTTAAAATCCTAAATGATGATGCTGTGAAAGTGCTGCACTCAATATGCCAACAAATTTGGAAAACTCAGCAGTGGCCAAAGGATTGGAAAAGGTCAGTTTACATTCCAATTCCAAAGAAGGGCAGTGCCAAAGAGTGCTCAAACTATCGCACAATTGCACTCATTTCGCATGCTAGCAAGGTTATGCTCAAAATCCTACAAGCTAGGCTTCAGCAGTACGTGGACCGAGAACTACCGGACGTACAAGCTTGGTTTCGAAGAGGCAGAGGAACTAGAGATCAAATTGCCAACATGCGCTGGATCATGGAGAAAGCCCGAGAGTTCCAAAAAACCACCTACTTCTGCTTCATTGACTACGCAAAAGCCTTTGATTGTGTGGATCACAACAAACTGTGGCAAATTCTTAAAGAGATGGGGGTACCAGACCACCTTACCTGTCTCCTGAGAAACCTGTATGCGGGTCAAGAAGCAACAGTTTGGACTGGCCATGGAACAACCAACTGGTTCGAAATTGGGAAGGGAGTACGGCAAGTATATGCAGAGTACATTATGAGAAATGCAGGGCTGAATGAATCGCAAGCCGGAATCAAGATTGCCGGGAGAAATATCAACAACCTCAGATATGCAGACGATACCACCCTAATGGCAGAAAGTGAAGAAGAACTAAAGAGCCTCTTGATGAGGGTGAAAGAGGAGAGTGCAAAAGTGGCTTGAAACTCAACATTAATAAAACTAAGATCATGGCATCTGGTCCCATCAATTCCTGGCAAATAGAAGGGGCAGAAATGGAAGCAGTAACAGATTTTACTTTTCTGGGCTCCAAGATCACTGCAGACGGAGACAGCAGCCATGAAATTAAAAGACGCTTACTCCTTGGAAGGAAAGCTATGGCAAACTTAGACACCATAATAAAAAGCAGAGATATCACCATGCCAACAAAAGTTCGCATAGTCAGGGCGATGGTGTTCCCAGTAGCAATGTATGGTTGCGAGAGTTGGACCATAAGGAAGGCTGAGCGCCGAAGAATAGATGCTTTTGAACTTTGGAGCTGGAGAAGACTCCTGAGAGTCCCTTGGACTGCTAGGAGATCGAATCAGTCAATCCTAAATGAAATCAACCCTGACTGTTCCCTGGAAGGACAGGTACTGAGGCTGAAACTCAAATATTTTGGCCACCTAATGCGAAGAGAGGACTCTCTGGAGAAGACTCTGATGCTGGGAAAAATTGAAGGCAAAAGGAGAAGGGGAAGTCAAAGGATGAAATGGTTAGACAGCATCACTGATGCAACGAACATGAAAATGAGCGAACTCAGGAAGATAGTGGAGGACAGGAAGGCCTGGCGGGATATGGTTCATGGGATCATGAAGGGTCGGACACGACTTAACGACTGAACAACAACAACACCAATTAGAAATCAGGGGTGTCCATTCATTTTGGAACACACGAAAAAAAACCCTAAATGAATGGAGCTCATTTGTTTGATTCATTTTTTGTAAGAAAAAAAGTCATATTCAGAAATGAATTTCAACCGGAGTCTGACTCATTAATTTGATTTGTATCTGTTTCATTTTTGTTTTCTTTAAACTTTATATTTATTTGAACACTTTACATTTGGAATTCAGTTGCCTATAAAACAGAGGCCCTTGTACGTATGCTCCTAAAATTTGGCAAATCTGATCTTGTGGAGGAGGTGTGGTAGAATATCAGAAAATGTCATGCAAATGGAATGGAAAACGCTGAAGTTAGACTCAGCAGAGGAGCAGGGACTTTCCCACTGAAATCAATGGGAATTACGAAAACAAATGGAAGAGTAATAAATTAGTAATGAAATGCATGTGATTTTAATAATTTGGATGAGATTTTTGATAATGAAAGTGGATCGAACAACAAAATAATCAAATTTTACACTCCTCTAATAGAAATAGGCAGCCTTTTGAGAAACAGCTGCTTTATCCCAGATATTTCAGCATAATCACTTATTTGACAATTACAAGCAAAACTTTCCAGAGGGGTAGTCATGTTAGACTGTTGCAGCAAAAAGAATAGTCTATAGTACCTTAAAGACTAACAACATTATTTCAGCATAAGATTTTAGGTGCATGGTGTCATCCTCAGTTGGCAGGTGTGTACACACACACACACACACACACACACACACACACACACACACACACACACACAAGATCAGTGGTGTCAATGGTGGTGGGGAGGAACACTAAGTTCCGCACCATGTTGACCTCCATTACTTACCAGCACGAGGCGGCCCCGCCCCCTCGCCTTTGGAGCCATTCAGTGGGGCGAAGGCAGCATGCAGGAGACTCCCTGTGTGTTACCTTTGGCCCACTGAATGGCTCCAAAGGCGAGGGGGTGGGGCTGCCTCGTGCTGGTGAGTAACGGAGGTCAGCGCGGTGTGGAACTTAGCGTTCCTCCCCACCTCCAGCGACGCTACTGCACGAGATAGAGAAAGAAGGGGAAATTTCAAGGTTAGAGATCTATTTATTTCCTCTAATTTTTTAGACCTTGTTTCTATAAAATCAATAGATTTATTTTTATTACTAGAAAACTTTTATAGTAAAACAATTCAAAATGCAACAAATACAAAAGATCATAAAACAATATCTAAAATCAGCAACAAGAAAAGGGAGGAAAGAGGTATAGTTCATGACCATTGTTATGTAAAGTTCAGTGACAGTTCACAACAGTAGTAATACAAAGTGTCTTCCTAGAAACAAAATGTTTACATTTTTACTACAGGAAAGAAATAAGCTGAAGATAATTGAGTTAAAGAACTCCACATCTTTTGCTTTCTATTAACAAAGCTGTTAGGCATTGGGCATACAAAGACTGTGCTACTGTTGTTGCTATCAGACCATGTGCATGGTGCATCCCAGGCATTCCCAACCTGTGGTACGAACATCCCTAGGGGTACGCAGACCACTGGCCGGGGGTACGCGAGACGCTGTCCCTTATCAGCTGCTGCTATCAGCAGCTGACAAGGGACAGCTGCTAAAAAGGTTTTTTCTGGGTTGCGGCTTGGGCGGGAACAAGATCCAAGATGGCGGCACCCAGGAGAACAGGTAGGAGGAGCTACCGGGGAACATCTTGGGGACAGTTTTTCAGGTTGTGGCGTGGGCGGGCAGGTCCTCCCGCTTGCGCCGCAACCTGGAGGGAAAGGGTACACAGGGGGTATGCAGGGGTACACAGGCCTCCGAAGGTCCGGGGGTACCCGGGTCATCTGGAGGTCCACGTAGGGGGTACGCGGGCCTCCAAAGATTGGAAACCTTGTGCTAGGCCATTTCTTGTCAGTGCAACAAAGTTCTAACTTTAGTGAAATGTATATTTAGTAATTTAAGATGTGGGAGAGGTGAGCAGTAGCGTATATGTACTATTTTATTTCCGCTTAATGGCTTGGCTTAATGAAAGAAGTCCACTCTTAGAATAGGACTTTGTGGCCTTCCCCTGCCATGATATGCAGCCCCAATGGTCCCTGAAAATCTCCCTCCCTCCACAGATATACATACATATATATGTATACATGTGACATACAGTATATGTCAGTGTCCATAATTTTGGACTGCTAGTAAAACCATTCCTTTATGTTATTTTTTCATGAAATGTAAGGCTGATAGAGAAAAAGAAAACAGAGAGCTATTCCTCATCTTTGCAATTATCTTGCCCTAGATATTAATTTGTGTTCAAATAAAAGAGGTGAACTGAAATAGGCGGCCCAATCCTATCCTCCCCTGGTGTATGTTTGCAACACCCTAGGCCGGCGCTGCGCTGCTGCGCCAGCATAGTCAGGAGATAAGATTGTGCTGTTAGATTTGTATCGAGACAACACTGGAACAGTAGGAACTTCTCCCTTGTTAATAATTTTACCTTGTTATATAACTCCCTTATCTTGTTACCAACAAATTCTCAATGACAATCAAGATGATAGAAAGATAAACCTGTTATTGTGGAAATAATTTCATAACTCAGTCAAGTCATTAATGATGCAATCCTCCTTAACTATGCGCCGGTGGAGCAATGGCTCTGCTGGCGCAGGATGTCAGAAACATGTCGTAAGGCACATTTTTTTATGCCCGGTGAGTAGGCCCCATTGGCGCCGACCTAACTGCCCAGCATCCGGCCCGTCCACCACATCAAGCAGGTAAGTCCTTGCCGATAGGTGGAGGGGCGGATGGGGCTGGCAGGGGAGGGGGTGATTGGCCCGCCAGGCCAGGGACGGGGAAGGGATTATCGCGGCTTGCTCCACCATTTACTATGCCCTGTCCCAGGCCTGACCGGCCCATGGGAGCCACTGGGGCTTTCTCCCGAGGTGTGCCCCAGCTCTGCTGGCACTTGCCCAATCCTGTCTAGGATCCAACCAGAGGCGTCGTCTGATATGGGGCGGTGGTGCGGTGGGGCCCAGGGCGAGGGCGGAGGGCTCAGGGGGTGGGGCGGGGTTCCCCCCGGTTTCGTTTTTTTTCTGTTTTTTCCCGTTTTTTAAACTATTTCCATGTTTTTTTAAGTCTTAACGGGTTTTTAAAGTCTTAATGTATGCTTTCGCCCACTTATCTTGAGTGTGTGTATGTATCTTATCCAGCGACGATCTTCTTCCACCTCCCGGGCGCTTCTTCTCCCTGCGCCCGGGGCTCGCGCGAGCTCCTTAAAGGTGCAGAAGGTCACTGGAACAGCTTCGTTGTTCTGCGCATGCGCAAATCTTCACAGAACAACGAAGCTGTTCCAGTGACCTTCTGCACCTTTAAGGAGCTCGCGCGAGCCCCGGGCGCAGGGAGAAGAAGCGCCTGGGAGGTGGAAGAAGATCGTCGCTGGATAAGATACATACACACACTCAAGATAAGTGGGTGAAAGCATACATTAAGACTTTAAAAACCCGTTAAGACTTAAAAAAACATGGAAATAGTTTAAAAAACGGAAAAAAGGGGGGAAAAATAAGGGGGCGCTGGGCGGGGGGGTGGGGCGGTGAGCCCCCGCCCCCTTCTGGCGACGCCTCTGGATCCAACGCAGTTTGCTTTTGCACGCTGCGGCAGCCCTAGGCAGTATTTGGCTATACGTTATGAAGTTCCACCAATATCCCTGGTGCTCCTCCTTTCCCGGCCTGGTTCAGCCTTACTCCGCCGCCTCAGATGCACACCAGCTTCATAGCTGGCGTACATCCGAGGAGGTCCATAGGGCCCTGGCCGGCTTGCACCCAGGGAAGGGGACAAATGTCCCCTTCTCCTGAGGTGCTCCCTCTCTGCCCAGGGCTGCCCAGGAATAGGACTGGATGCGGTGGCTGGCCATTTTGGCCGGCCGCCACATCTTACACAGGATTGTGTGGTCAGTGATGTTGCTGAACTTTGTAATTACTTCGTTTGAAATAGGCATATGAACTGTTTCTAAAGTGCACTTTTTTCCAAAGTGGACAACATTCTTGTATGGCATCAACTATAAGTATGGATGACATATGCCATGGGAAATGAATTTTCCCAGGGGCCAATACCTGGGAATCTTCTCTAGCAGTGTTCCAAGCACTGGGGAGAAGAGAGGAAGGGTGATGTTCCTCTCTCCTTGCCATTACCATTGCCTTCATAGCAGCTATAGAACCAGCAGTGGCAACCGCCTATACTTCAGCAACTAGTTAAGGGCTGTGAGGGTACAGAGGAGATCAGGGGCACATGGGAAGGTTGAGGGAGAGATTCAGTTCTACTTATATTCTGCCATAACAGCTCAAATTCCAGCTCAAATTATATCAATGGGAACAGAAAGGTCGCCAGGGGGTGGATGTCCCATGCCCCCCCCCCCGGGCAGCACGCAGTGTGCGATAACCACGCCATATGGGCAGTGGGATTGGCAGGGGTGCGAAAAGCGGGTGGGTGGCGGCAAACGTTTGGCCAGCCCGCCCTATGCCTGTGAAGCCCTTTGTGGCAGCAGTGGTGGCAGTGACGTCACTTCTGGTGGTGACGTCACGGGAGGCGGCATTTATTATGCCGCCCCCCTGCACATGGTGCCACAACACCACTAAATGCGGATGCAATCAGGTCTGAACTGGATTTGGAAATGAGCTAATAATTAACCAAGGTATTTTTGGGGTGGGGGTGGGGGGAGGGGGATAGTTTGATTTGCCAAGTCCAATACTAAATTGAGATGGAGTGAGCAGGAAAGGCTGCCCATCATTAATCCTCATTAGCTAAGCCTTGTTTATCACGTATTAATTTTATTTGTTTTTAAATTTATTTCATGTGCTTTCAAAATACCGAAAGATTAATACAACATAATTTATGTAGGTCAGAAGTAAAGCACTAATTGATTCAGTGATATGATTATTTGATTGTTTCATTTAGCACAAATTTAAAGTGTGGTCTTCTCAATGGCTGCTAATAAGAAGTCTCTGCTATTACAGTTAAAGTGATGCAAATCATTTTTTTTAAAGCATCTGGCAATATGCCATCTGTTTCTTTTGTTATAGAGGAGGCTAGCGCTCGCTTTATGAATCATAAGGAGGCATTTATAATTTTAGAGTAAGATTCCAGTCTGTGTCTGGCCATAGCCCTTGGGGTACCTCTCACTTTCCATCCAGTGAATTTCAGGAGGAAGATCCAAGATCAAATATCTCCACACTCCTACCTTTGACCCTGGTCTGTTGGGCTTTCAGTAGTACTGTCTGTCTGTGGACAGCAAGGTCTACTTTAGGAAGTTGTTATAGACTTTTTTCCCTCCTACGTGACTTGATGTTGTATCTTTTTGAGTTATGGTGGTTATTAAAGTAGTTGACGAGAGAGTTGCAGCAGTTGCCTTGAAAAGAGATTAGTCTATTAACGAAAGTGTTTCTGTGGCTCAGTGACTTCTCCTCCTGTAAATGTTTTTGAAAAGATAGTCCTGGAAATTTATACGTTTCACTGTTAATACTCCAAAACACTGACACAAGTTCCAGACTGTCTTTGCTTTTTGATTCTGCATCTGTACACCAGTGAACTGGAAGTTATTGATTTCTACTTCCTAGCCATTTTAGAGGGAATTTGGTCTGATGACTCAGAAGTCATCTTAGGCTGGAATTAGATGTTTTAATTGGGTGGCTGTAAAGTGGGGATCCTATGTTTCATCTTCCTCTCTTTCCTATAACATCCAATGGTTCAAACTCTCCTAGCAGGCCCACCACTAATGACATTGGAGTAGCCACCATCACCTGCCCTCAGGCTCCCGAGGATGGACTGGGCACAGTTGCCATTTTTCCCACAGTCCCGCAGATGTAGTGTCAAAAATGAGTGGTTTCAGATTGCCAGAAGTCCTCTACAACAGAGGTACTCAAACTTTTTCGATGGCGTACCACCTCTTCAGCCTCTGACGCAGCCGCCTGAAGTAAGTGCCGATGACATCATTGGTACTTACTTCCTGGTTCGCGGCACCTCCAGAGCACAGAAAGCCACAGGTAAGGAACAAGGGTGGGTGGCAGGGCCCTTCTTCGTTTGGAAAGCCTGCGTGCTTGAGCTCAAGATGCTTTTTGGCCTCCGGCATGGAGCAGGTAGCATGGTGGCCGACATCTTGGCTACCGCCTGCCCACGTACCACCAGCCTGTGGTCCTCATACCACTAGTGATACGTGTACCACAGGTTTGAAACCACTGCTCTACAATGAAGTTTCATCAAACTGGTGCATAAAAGGAATGTTCAACCTAAAATCAAGTTGAGCTTTTGCTCACATGCAAAGTGAATATCTATAAACTCTCAAGCATTTATGAACCATCAATTCAATTGCTTGCAAAGACTTGAATTGCTCACAGAAGGTCAAATCTTTACAAGCATTGATGCTGGCAAAGGTTTGCAAAGGTTCACATGAATGCTTGGAAGTTGTTGATTCACTTACAAAGGTTCACATTTTTATGGACATTGTCATGCATGTCTTGATTCTGCTTTCAAACGTTTGAATTCAATAGGAGGGGAATTTGAGCTGTTATGGCAGAATTATGGCACTAACATCTCTAGAGTTAAATATTCCCTTGATAATCAAAAGCATGTTAGGAACACCAGTAAAAGAGAACACCAATCCTAGCAGCTTTCCTTCATATGTGTTTGTGAAAAAAAAGACTGCTCCCACTGGTGGCCACCATTTTTCCCCACAATGCTGTGGAATGACACTGTCAGTGCAATCTCATCCCCCCCCTAGCCTGGGCCATGTCGCGTGGGCCGTATGGCCCACGCGACATCCTATCTGGGGAAGGGTCCAGCTGGGGGTCTCCTCGGGGTAAGCAGACATGTCTGTGCTTACCCCAGGTAAACCCCCAGCCGCCGCATTGGGGCTACTTGGTTCTTCGCCAGCTTTTTAGCTGGCATAGAACTAGGCAGCCCCCATGTCTACAGAAAGGGCCTGGGAGGGAAGATAGGATATGACACTGATCCCTCCCCCCTCCTGGGCCTGATACTCCCACCCCCCCACCGACACCCAGCCCCACACCATTATGCCCCTTTCCTGCCCTCCCACTGCCCCCACGCCGCTTGGAGCAGGACTTGCCTGCTCCATGGAACTGGCAACAGGATTCAGCACTGGTGGGAAAGCGCAGACTTTCCCGCCAGTGCTGCTGCCTTCCTAGTAATCGCAACACACTTTATGGTACATTTGAGATGCCCTGTGCTGGCATGAGGCCACAGTGCCGGTGCTGGGATCCAATAGGATTGCGCCATGTGTCAGATAGTGGGGGGAAATGGCAGCTGCTATCGGGTGGCTGCTACCATCACTAGCAGCAATACTGAGCAATAAAGGCTCACAATCACTCCCACCTCCAAAGAAAGTCCACCACAAAGGAGGCAGCCCATTAGAGGGCACTTTGCTGGGAGGCTCTTTGCTGGGAGGCTCCTCAAACTTAGAACCAGGCCTGACTACAAAACAAGACGCATGTTTTTTCCCAATTAAGCATTTCAAAAAATGGGGTGCGTCTTAGAATCGAAGGTCTCCAAAAAGCAGCCCAAAATGCTATCTTCTTACTTACTGGGGCTTGGAGGAGCTTCAGGGAGGCCTGCGCAACCCTCTGCAGGCCTCCCCGATCTTCAGTTCAGCAAAAAATGGTGGTTTTCAGCCATTTCCGGTTTTCGCAAAAACCAGAAATGGCCAAAAATCGCTCTTTTTCGCCGAACTGAAGATCAGGGTGGCCTGCAGAGGGTTGCGCAGGCCTCCCTGAAGCTCCCCCAAGCCCAGGTAACGAAGGAAATGGCACTTTCTGGTGGGGCCAGAAATTCTATGCAAAGGCAGTGCACTCAGTCATCCTCAGCTGCAGGAGAGATGCTGGGGAGAGTTGGTGCTGAGCGGGTAGATTCAATGAAGGGAGGTGAGTCTTACAATCGATGGATTTTTTTTTCCCTGCTGGTGGTACTGAAACTAAAGGTGCGCCTTAGAATCGATGGCGCCTTAGACTCGAAGAAATACGGTAGATATTATGAAGAAGAAGAGGAGAGATCATGAAGCCGCTGCTTTTAGTGGCAGCTATACAGCTGACATAAAGTCTAGCTCTGCTTTCTGCATGTTTTCCAGTTGTGTCTATTCAGAATTACACTTAGGTACTGTAGTGCTGACAGGTGCTGAAATGTGCTTATTGTTACTCTGTCAGATAAATTGGCATCTCTGTCTAAATTAGCTATTTCTTATTTGTTATATGTGCATCTGCTTGATGTCAATTACACAGTAGTGTTTACAGCAATTGGCCATTACTAATTTTCATTATAGACCATAAATTCCATGTTTGAGTTGTAAAGTTATCAGATTTATTCTAGAAATAAGTCTCTGAGGCAATGTAAATATGAACTCCTGCAATGCCAATGTCAGAGACAGTTTTATAGGTAGAACCACATTCAGGGAAAATATTAATTCCTCCGGTTCCTGGCTTTCTCAGTTCAGACTGACTTGTGAAAACAAATACTGATTATCTTTCTTAGACAGAGATACTGGTAGAATACGATTAGAAAAATAATTGAGCTATTTTTCTCAAAATGAATTATACATCACAACTAAACGTTGTAGAGCTTTCACTTCTAAATCAAATTACGTTTTTTAAAAGATCTTAGCAAAATGAACTATATTTGACATCCCAGACTAAATATTTCATTTTTTTAAAAAAAAATAAACAGAACATAAAAGCAAGAAGGATATTACTTAAGTATAACAGAATAATTCATTTATCTCCCTTATTACCTTGTTTTGATTTGCGGTTGGAAAAGGAGAATTCAGGGTCCAATCCTATACATCCACTGTGCTGCCGAAATGCGTGTTCCAGTGGCACAGTGTGCTTTACAGCAGTAGCAAAATGTGACCCACCGTTCTGCTCTGACTGGCCTCTGCCATCATGCACCAGCGGCTTCCAGAAAAGCCCTGGCAAGTCGGTGAGGGGGTGGGAGGAATGGGGAGGGGAAATGAGCTGGAGACTGGGACATGGAGGGCGTGTGTTGAGCCCAGCTGATATCCTATCACCCTTCCTGGCCTCAGTCCACCTACCCGGGTCCACTAGGACTTGCACCAGCAAAATAGCTGACACAGGTCTGAGTAGACCCAGCAGGGCAGCAAAGATGTACCCTGGGGCAAAGGAACAAATATTCTCTGCACTGGACCCCCATGTGCCTCCTGATTGGGCATTACCATTACCAATGATACAGAGGATTCGTCTGAGGCCAGTGCCCAAGCTAGCTGACACCGCCCCTGGCAACCTGGATGTACCTGGCCTAATGCCTTTAAAAAGGGTTTGGATAGATTCATGAAGGAAAAGACCATCACAGGTTACAAGCCATAAGCAACCTCCTGGTTTTAGAAGTAGGTTTTCTCTGTGCCAGGTGCAAGGGAGTAGCAACAGGATACAGGTATCTTGTTGCTTGTGTGCTCCCTGAGGCATCTGGTGTGGCCACTGTGAGATACAGAAGCTGGACTAGATGAGCCTTTGGCCTGATCCAGCAGGGCTCTTCTTCTGTTCTTATGTTCTTGCTGTTTCAAGGGTATGGAGAAAAAATGGCTTTTACTATGAAAAAATGAGCTGGATCCAGCTGTGGCTTTTCATTTAACTCCTGTCTTTTTGGCTTTGATTTACCTTTTCACTTTAATTTTCTCACTGGAAGCAAAACAAGGCTAGGAGTCACTCAATAGGAAAGCTAGCTCATTTGTTCCCCTGTACCTTCTCAACCCTGTCTAGCAGGGCGCGGTGGCACAAATAAAGCACCTGCCTCATCCTATGCATGATTGGACCTGCGCCGGCACAGCTGGAGGCCTCCTCAGGGTAAAGGGACATTCATCCCCTTACCCCGAGTAGAGCCCCAACCGCCCCAATGGGTCTACTTGAATGTGCACCAGCTATTTTGCTGGCGCACATTCGAGCCGACCATGTAGCGCTGGCCAGGCCTGGGAAGGGGAATAGGATATGGCAGAGATGACCGCAAACCGGAAGTGGCTTTCTGAGGCCATTCTGAGGCCTGTGCAGTGGGGCACTGGCCTGGCACAACTTGGAAGAGGCCTCCCCGCCCTCCCAGTAAGTCATCCTCCTCCTCCTGCCCCTGTATCACCCCCACCGCTGAACTACTTACTTCGCTGGGGCATCTGCAAGCCGCTGTTGCATGTGCTGGGTTAGGGTTGCATGTGCTGGGCCTCCAGCCATTTGCACTGGTGGCCCCAACAACAGTGCTGCTTTTGCACAATTGGTCCAAGACTTACGGTGGCGGATTGCGAGTTCTGCCATCGTAAACATCAGATAAGATTGGGCTGAAGATAATACAACAGGTCCAATGGCCAAGCTTAGGTATCAGTTTCTACTGTGATGGTTTTGGATCATTTGGGCAAAATGGATATAGCGAGGCAGGATTTCCAGATCTAGGTAGCCAAGGTTCCTCAAGTTCTTGATTAAGAAGAGAGTCCAGAGAGGCAAGGGAGCAGTAAGCAGCAAATCCAGTGGGTATTAGGCAGTAGCATGTCTGATTTTAGAAAAGGGAAATGACCAAAAGGAGTCAAGGGTGGGGTGGGGGGGGTTGATGGCACCCAGGAGGCACTGCGCCACAACTTGTCCGTTTCAGAAGGAGAAAGATGAGGAGGAAAGAAAATGAAGGGGAGCAGAAAGAGGAGCAAAGAAGTTGGTTCCTGTCCTGGGGGCCTAGGGTGGTACAGTGATTCCTGGGGTGCTAAATGGGATGGAAGTGTTTAACACAACACCAGCGGGTAACTCTCAGATGCACCACATTGGGTGGAAAGAGAATGTACACTTAGGAGGTTTAGGAATAGACCACATGGTGTTTTTGGCCATAAGTAAATGTGAAGTGTATTGTGTGATAAGCTCGTCCTGGTCCATCCTTTTGTGCAAAGATGGTTCTTGATGGGTTTCCATCACCCATCCCCAATAGAGATGGATTTTTCTGGTTGTGCAACACCTTGTGCTTCTTAATTGTTCGTGAAATCTATGCCTTGAAGTTTAGCATAGGGCTCTCATTGAGTTGTCTGTGAAGTAGGTAAAAGGAAGCCAGGGGCCAAAGGCACTCTCTTTTGTGACTCCAAAATTTATCCTGTTTGGTTTGCTTTATCTTAAGACCAGAAAGTTCCATGGTCTTGTGACATTTTTGCAGGGTGAGGTGTGGCTACATGTGGAATGTTCCAAGATGCAGGACATCTGGCTCAGTTGGTAGAGCGACCGTCTCATATATGCCTGAAGATCTGAAGGGCGGCAGTTCGAGACAGCCAGAAGTGTCTGTGTCTGTCAGAGAGCTGCCGGCACGCCGAGCTGATACGTTGCAGAGCCTCTGTGGGGGGTGGAACTGCAGCTGCACTTGAGTGAGAGTCAAGGTCGCCCTGTCAACTGAAGCGTGGTGAGGCAAACGCCAGAGAGAGAGAGAGAGAGAGAGAGAGAGAGAGAGAGAGAGAGAGAGAGAGAGAGCTGGACTGTGAAAGAAACATCTGAAGGGTTCTATGAAATATTAGATCATGCTGGGCAACATAAGGTAGTTGTGCTAACTGTCCTCAGACCCTTTTGGGTGTCTTTCTGCCACATTTTTGCTCAAACGTTTTAGATTTGGTTTGATTTGATTATTCTATTTTCATTTATAAGGTAGGGCAGGTGGTTCTCAAGAGGATTAAAATGCAATAAAATAGAACAATCAAATCAAACCAAATCTAAAACACTCAAGGCATTCATAACACCAAATGAAGCAGAATACCAAGGTCAAACAGACTAAAACTAAAAAATCCAAAACGTAATAGCATTTGAGCAAAAGGGACAGCTTTGGGGAAAAAAAGGCAGACTCAAAACAACATACTGAGATTTTAAACTTTATTTATTTATTTATTTGTTTATTTAAATTTGTGAGTATAGTGTATATTCTCCTTTCATGTGCAATTATAATTTTGGGGAAATGTGAGTAGTGTGTTTTTCTCCTTTCTGAGACAACTGTTCCTGACTAATCAGACAGAAGAACAACTTCAGAGTTGCAGTCAATTCAAAAAATTGAGGAATGTCAGATCTGTGATTCATACTTGTAGTCTTTTGAACATAAAAACAACTGACAAGATTGATTTCCAAAAAAATTCAGCAGTAGACTACTCATTTGATGGAACTGCCTTTTAATTTGATCTTTGAAGCATATTTAGTATTTATTGTAAGACTATATAATGATAGGCTATATATCTGAATAGAATAAGTTGCTGGGTTTCCTGCACTTGACAAACACATCTATAAATATTATACTGCTGCATCCTTGCCTTCATTCTTTCTGAGGTGGAAGCACACAAATAATCATGTGAATTCCTTGACTTCAGGGAGAAAAAAAAGTAATGAATGGTAGGTTTGTGGCACCCTCGCCTTGATCTATTCTGTACTTTCCATTTTCAGTTGTTACCAGTTGAAAAAGGGACTTGGTTCTTAGCCCATCCCACAATTAATCTTTATTCTCTGTCATGCTAGTTTTCTAAGTAGACATAAGTTTTTGATTGGAGGAACATTTGTTCACCTGTCCTGCAGGTTCTAGAGCTACATCTCAAATAAAGGTTTACTTCAGTGAAAACAGCCATGATGGTCCACTGTTCAAAGAGAAGAGGTTAATAATTGTGAGACCTGATGTAGTGTGTGGCTAAGCAACCGAGCTACAATTCAAGACTTACTTGGTTTGAATCTCACCTCTGCTATGAATTCACTAGGCAAGCCTCTGCAATATAAGAATAATACAGCCCAATCCTATGTGTGTACCACGAGAGGTGGTACGCGGGCCCCTGGCTGCCAAGATGGCAGCCACACTGCGCTGTGCCACAGCCCTGGAAATGGCAGCACGGGCTCTGCAGAGCTGGCAGAGCCCGAGTGCACAGGTTTCCAGGGCTAGAAAAAGCCAGCCCGCCTTTGTCCCTCTTGCTTTCAGGCCTCTGGTGCAGCCAACCCCCTGGAAGTGACGATGATGTCATTTAATGATGTCATTCTCATGGACTTGCCATCAATTCTGCCTGCAGGGAACATCCACAAGCATGAACTGAAATACTTACCCTATGACTGGCTGTGACAGAAGTTTGTGCCTATATATGGTTGAATCCTATATACACTTTCACAAGATGAAGCAACTTAATTTGAATATGTATACCACATGTACTCTCAATGGCTGACTTCCTGAACATATGGTAGCATATTGCTTTTCATGGCTCAAAAATTTAAATATATTGTATAACTAATAGGGTCTTTAATCAGCAATTGATGCCTATATAAAGAATTTTGCACTAACATTTTTTTAAAAAAATCTTGGAACACCTAATGATAAAATCTGCAATATGGATGGTATGGTATTTGTTCCTGTATGGCTTGAATGGAAAATGTTATCTCATTATACAAGCTGAATTATACAGTATTTTAGAAGGTGAGTTGTAAAAAATAGGAATGGCAGACCTTTTACATGAAGATAGATGTGTGGCAGAAATATACTGGATTCCCAGTTATTTTGCTTTTAATGTTATATCTTATATTTAAATTTTGGTTAGAGAAATAAAAAAAACTGCAGTGGTTGCTAAGCAAAGATCACAAATTATATGGAAGTTTTTCTGGGTGAAAAGTCTTTACTGTAAGCTCATGTATGAATTTATTTTTGTTATGTTAATGCCCAAGTTGGTGAAGGCAATCTGATCCCTATTTGTTCTAGTAGCCAAAGAGTATGATGGAATTTCGTTTCAAAGGGTGGAAGCTGGAATGAAGCTATAATTTATTTTTATTTTATTTTTCACATTTTTATACCGCCCTTCCTCCAAGGAGCTCAGAGTGGTGTACATATTTCCTCCCCTCCTTTTTGTCCTCACAACAACCCTGTGAGGTAGGTGGGGCTGAGAGATAGTGACTGGCCCAAGGTCACCCAGGAAGCTTCGTGGCTGAGCGGGGATTTGAACTTGGATCTTCCAGGTCTAAGTCCGACTCCCAAACCACTACACCATCCTGGCTAACATAAGACTGCACTGAGCTCCCAGACTACACAAACTCCTCCTCCTGAACTTCTAGTTCTTTGGTGTGCAGTGTGGTCTGTTAATCATATAACCATCTCATAAAAAGAGCACTGTTGTTTGGCTGTTGCAACTGCACTTTAGCAATCGGATTTTTCATAAGGAAATTTAATTTTCTATTGATTATTAACAGTGTTGATTCTCTTACTGGCAGTTCAAATTTAGTACCGGAAACAGGTTGTTTTTGCTTCATTTTTCCTGTTTATCAAATGCTGAAGTAACAGTCTCTCTATATGTCTCCATAAGTATCTACCAAGTCAACAGAAGTCTTAGAAAAGAGTATAGTCAGTTCTAGTAATGGGTGACTTCCCCAGGCTTGCTTCAGAATTAGCTCAGTTTTTCTTTCATCCCCCCAGAACTCTTGGGGTGACGGGGGACTTGGTGTTAGTATTCAATAACGCCTGAGGATATAACTCGCAATTTCAGGTATAAGTCAATCCAGAGATGCTATGATTGGCTTATAGAAGAACTGGGTCATAGTAAGAATAGTCCATCTAGTCAAGTTTCCTGTATCTCACAGTGGCCCACTTGATGCCTCTGGGGGCACACAGAACAACCAGATGTCTGTATCCTGTTGCCACTCCCTTGTACTTGGCATTCAGAGATAGGCTACCTCTAGAAACCAGAGGTTGCATACAGTCATCATGACTTGTAACTGTGGTGGACTTTTTCTCCATAAATCTGTCCAATCCCCTAGGCCAGCGTTTCTCAAACTTTGAGTGTTTGTGGGGGCGGAGCCAGCAGCAGCGGCGATCTGGGGGATCGCCACCACCGAAACCGCCCCCGAAACGGCCGTTGCAGCACTTACCGGGGCTTGGGGGAGCTTCGGGGAGGCCTGCGCGACCCTCTGCAGGCCTCCCCAATCTTCGGATCGCTTCAAAACGGCGATCTTCAGGCATTTCCGGTTTTCGCAAAACCCGGAAATGCCTGAAAATCGCCATTTTGAAGTGATCTGAAGATTGGGGGGGCTGCAGAGGGTTGCGCAGGCTCCCCCAAGCCCCGGTAAGTGCCGCAATGGCCGTTTCGGGCACTTTTGAGGCGGTGGGAATCCCCCAGATCGCCGTCGCCATCGCCATGCTGTCCCCGCCCCTTAAAGGGGCAGGGGACAGCTTTTGTTCTCAATGGTGGGTCGCGACCCACCACTTTGAGAACCACTGTCCTAGGCAATCTAGGACAGGCGTACAGGCTAGGTGCCATCACAATGTGTTGTGGCAAGGAGTCCCACATATTAATTATGTGCTGCTGGGTGAAGAAAAATTATAAAGTGCATAAATCTTATATGTGAAATTTTTGATCTGGTATGATAAAAATGTTATGGCTGAAAGTGATGACCTTTAAAATAGCAGCATTGATAGTCCTAATGACAAACTGGAGAATAGCTAATTTTTGCTTTGAATGGTAAGTTAATGGATCAAAATAGGCTTTTTTTTTTCATTTAGGGTATTACAATCCAAAACTTTATGGGAAGGTTTTACATCAGAGAAAGGAGAACGCAATTCTCACGTAAACTGCACATCAAGAGGGAGATTCGGTAGATAAAATTGTTAGCAGCTGCTCACAGAAAAATATTACAGTGGTTTGCAGTTTTTGTCACTACATGTTTTGGGGCGAAATCCTGACTAATGATCCGGCCGGTGGCTCATCCTCTTCCCTGGTTGTTCCGGGGAAGATCTGGCCATTCGTCCCCTTCCCCAGGTGTAAACCAGGGCCGGGCCAATGTGGGCCTCCTTGGATTTCCACCAGCTAAATAGCTGTCAGAAGTAGGAGGAGGCCATGTAATGGCCGAACCGGCCTGGTGTGGATGGGGATATGGCCGACACCATCCCCGCCCGCTCCCAGACCGGCTCGCCCAATGGCCGCCCTCCCTCGCCGCCCGGACCGCCCATGCGGCCGCTGACAGGAGCCTTACTTGCCTCCGGCGGCCGCATGGTCATCCTGGCGATGGAGCGAAGGCCGGCTTCCCTTCCTCCAAAGTAGGTGCAAACATGCCTTATGGCACATTTGCGATGGCTTCAGGTGCGGAGTGCTTGCTCCGGCGCCGGACGTTTAGTGAGGATCTGGTTGTTTGTCATGACAGCTAAAGGCAGCATGAAATTTGTATCAATCGCACCATATAAATACTATTTCTGCTGCACTATACATTTATATAAGGGTGAAAGGGTGCTGTTTGTGCAGAGCATTATAATGTAAGGAACAATCAAGATCATTCCTCTACTGCTTTGTATCACCAGCTGAGTGGACTTGACAATAATGCAGTTTGATATTATTGTTCTTTTTTAATGTGCTAATGTTAGCACAAAATGTAATCACAATTATTTCAGATACTAATTGATGCTCTCTTTTTTGGCAATTGAAAGTTGTCTTTGCAACATGCTTTATATAGGTTTGGATAAAGCCAGTTAATAAATGGTTTGGGAGGGCAAGTGGACTGCATATTCTTCTAGTACAGTAGGTTATGATGCCCACTACCCTTCTGTTTATTCATTGACCTGGAGAACATCTTGATACAAGGATGAAACCTTTGTGAGGCACAGAGAGTCCAGAAAGAAAGGATCAGAAAGAGACTATATCCATTTACTGTTTTGCAGATTATTGAGGCAGTACAAACTACTGACCCAAGGGAAGCAAAGTTTTTGTATATGGAGGGTACTGGAGCTTGGGAGTTATATAGGTTGGGAGTTATATAGGGAGTTATATACTGTACTTTTTCAACTAGATTATTTTTTCAGCCATATCAAGCAGTTAGGTTTATAGATTAAGGATCAATTTACAACCTTGCTGAAATGCTGAATATGCTATTTTATGAGTGCTTCATCATAAATTAATGAGAGATTAATCATGTCCTTTAATTTGTTGTCCTTCCTGTTGGATTGTATTAGAAACCTGGCACCCCCCAAAAATATAATAATAAATACAAAGATCGTTAGCAACTGACTATTAACACAATAGTTTCAGATTCTTCTAGATAGCTGCTTATCCAGTGATACCATCTCAGAATTTAAGTTCTTAACATAGAATTGATTCATCACTGCTGTTTCTCACTGCAAAAATAGAAGTACTGTGTATAAGAGACACAAAAATGGGGTTATAAATATGTGTATTAAAAATAGTGCAGAGGCCAGCGGATGGCGCAGTGGGTTAAACCGCTGAACCATGAGCTGTCGATTGAAAGGTCGGCAGTTAGAATCCGCGATGGGGTGAGCTCTCGTTGCTTGGCCAGCTCCTGCCAACCTAGCAGTTCCAAAGCATGTTAATGTGAGTAGATAAATAGGTACCGCTTGCGGGAAGGTAAACAGCACTCCGTGTTCTAGCTGCATGCTACACGCTGCGGCAAGGAGAGTCATGCCGGCCACATGACCACGGAGGTGTCTTCGGACAACGCTGGCTCTTCGGATTTGAAATGGGGATGAGCACCACACCCTAGAGTCGGACACGACTGGACTTAATTGTCAGGGGTCACCCTTACCTTTTTCCCAATCAGGCAGCCGCATACGGAGTAAAATAAGGATTCTTTACCTTTTTATTAAATAGTGCAGAGGGCAAGATTTTTTTACCAGCTGCTTTCAGTGTATTCCAAGCTTGAACTAATCCATAACTAATTCCTAGGCATTTATTATTCAGCACCTGTGTTGAGGGCAGTGAGATTGTAGCATAGCTTGAGCATGCTTGTTCTGCTTTTAAGGAAACTCGTATAGGATCGTGCTGGTTACAAATATTTTAAATTTCATGTTATTGGGAACATGAGACTGATTTTTTCAGACCAAAATATTTTCAAAATACTTAGGCATAAGAACTGCACATGAGCAAAAGCAATATTTTATCATTCCTTACCTTGGTATTTACTTATTAATTTTGCACAGCTGTTAGCTCACTTCTTGATAGTTATTGTATCTTGCATCTGAGTTATGGGCAGCGCAATGCTGTGTAAGGATCAGGCCAGAGGCCCAGGGTCGCCCGTCGAATCCTGCACCCGTGATGCCTGTCCGATGGCGGGCTGGAGGTCTACTCTGGGGATGGGATGCTCGTCCCATTCCCTGGGTGTAAACGAGGGCCAGTCAGATAGGCCTCCTCAGAGTTCCACCAGCTATTTAGCTGGCGGAAGTAGAGGAGGCCGTGTAAAGGCCAAGCCGGCCTGGTGGGGACGGCGATATGGCCGACGCCATCCCCCACCCCCTCCTGGGTCGGCTAGGCCAACGGCCCCCTCCCTCGCCTGCTGAATCGCTCACGTGGCCGCCGGCGGGAGCATTACCTTCCGCCGGCAGCCGCGTCTCCAGAGTCAACACGAACGTGCTTTACGGCATGTTTGCAATGGCTTCCGGCGTCGGAACATTCATTCTGGCGCCTTCCGGAGGATTGCGCCCTTAAAGAATAATGAAACTTTGCTTGTTTCTTTCCTTGCTAATACATTTTCAAGTGTTGAGTTGAATCAATATTAAGTGTGAATTCCTGTATAAAATTTATATTAAAGTTAATAGAATGTAAGCATTATTCCTTAATACTTTTCAACTGGATTATCTTTTCAGTCATATCAAGCAGCTAGGTTTATCAAGCAGCTTCCCCGGAACCATATCAAGCAGTTTCCCCGGAACAGCCGGGGAAGAGGATGAGCCGCTGGCCGGATCATTAGTCAGGATTTCGCCCCAAAACATGTAGTGACAAAAAGGATCAATTTACAGTACCCAAACCATGAAACTATCTGCTTGAGAGTTTATCATAATGTGTATGTTTTCTTATTTTTTTTTTCATTTAGGGTTTGATTATATAAGTGTAAAGTGAAGATGCTGAGTATATAGCATAAGTCAGCATGTGGGCTCCCAGTTGGAGCCATGTGGCAGGAGGATATAGCGTAAAATTAAAAAATAAGAAAATAAAACTGTGTTTTCCATTGAATAGTCTTCATAAGCATATGAATATGATGATAGCCAAGAGACATTACCTGGGAAGGATAGTGTTTGTCTTCTGATATAAATATAATAGATGTCTGTAGTTCTGGATGGAGAAAGGTCACTTTACTCGATACAAAAGATGACCAGTATAAATCATCCCTTAATCACTGACATCTCTGTGCTGCTGTACACAGTCAGCATGTTATGTGTTATTACTTTTGAGATATCCTTCTTCTACAAAAAGTGCTTCTCACTTTATTCTGCTAACATAAATTTATATGGCAAAACTAGAAATAACGCAAGGGAAAATATTCACAACAGAAAAAAAACTCTTGTATGAATTAATATATTTAATTTAAATTATACTTGGCCTTCATAAAACCAATAAATGGAAAATATATCACCCTGCAAAGCAGGGAGACTCCCTGTGCGTTGCCTTCGCCCCACTGAATGGCTCCGAAGGCGAGGGGGTGTGGCACTGGCGTCACTGGAGGTGGGGCGGAAAGTTAAATTCTGCAGCTTTCCGCCCCACCGTTACTCTCCGGTACGAGGCGCCCCGCCCCCTCGTCGTAGCAGCCCGTCAGTGGAGAGAAAGCAACGTGCAGGGACTCTCCTGCGCGTTGCTTTCTCTCTGCTGACGGGCTCCTATGACAAGGGGCGGGGCGCCTCGTACCGGTGAGTAACGGTGTGGCGGAAAGCTGCAGAACTTAGCTTTCCGCCCCACCTCCAGCGATGCCAGTGGGGTGTGGCCGCCTCGTGCTGGTGCGTAACGGAGGTCAGGGCACTGTGGAACTTAGCGCTCCGCCCCACCTCCAGCGACGCCACTGCACCAACACAATGGGTCGGCCCCCACCATAGGATGCAGTGTGTGCCTTTTTGGCATGTGCTGGTGGGCGGGGAATTGGATTGGGCTGTGGGAGTATGATGGGTAAATATTGGTTTGGAATTAGACTTGGAATAAACTGGTTATTTTCCAACTTTTTTGCTTATTTTCCAATCAGTTTACTCAGCCCAAATAAAACTGGGGAAGGAGTGCTGATCACTAATAAAAGTATCAATTCATTCAAAAGAATTTTGCACACCAAGTAAATTTTTTTAATCCTCTCAGAAGAAATAATTCTTCTACTGAGTAATCTCAAACATCTCAAGACCCATTTTTTTCAGAGAGTAGAAGGTGGTAACAGCTCATATCCTCATAATTGCTACTAGGATCCTTTATGAAATTCTGTTTGGTTCTTCACACTTACTGCCAAAAGAATGTTTTTGTCTGTGGCTTCTTGCAATTATGTCTTCCATCTGTTTCTTTTTCTTTATTCTTTTATCTTCCTGGTTTCCAATTTCCACTTTTGGTTTGGAATGATTTTTTACAGGGATATTTAAATGTTTAAATGATTTCTGCAACCTCAGACTAGAGGTCCACGTACTCTGCTTCCAGTACTTGTCTCTGCCTCCATCAGTGGCCCAACAGAAATACATGATACAATAGAGATGCTATCTCACATTGTTTTTCATCAGCATCCACTCATGAGAGGAGAACTGTATCAGAATGTGGAGGTTCTGCTTTTGGATATCATGACTAGAAGCCGTCAACAGACTTCTCTTTCATACATTTGTCTAGCGAGCCTCTTTAAAAAGTCATCTAACCTAGTGTGGCCATCCCCACAATGAATAAGTAGCCATGTATTGCAAGAAGAAATCATTAATGAGTAAATGAAATTAATGTGTAATCATTCCACTTTGGATGAAAAGAAATTGGGTATGTGTCATGCAGACCTACACATCTATCACTGAACTCTGCTTAGACCGTTTTACGCAGGGAAACAGATTCATAATCGCAAGACTGCAGGGAAACAGATTCATAATCACAAATGGCATATGGACAATCTCTAATCTGTGCCTGAAATGGTGCACATTTGCTTTGTCATTCCTTTGTTTCTGTAGTGAGATGATTTCTTCTACACCGACGTAAATAATGTTTGGACTTTTAGCAATGTTTCCTTTTCTGGTGGCTAATTGCATTTAAATTGTTGAATGATTACCACTTGCAGTCCTATCTAACCTCCCTGTGGGGTTCTAAATTTTCTCTTCTGCTTGAAGAAAGTACAGCCAATGTCCTTTTTTGCCCCACATGTACTTGTGCCGAGCTTTTGCTCTGAGGCTCAGGTCCGTTTTCATTGTACAAAGCTTGCTGTCATTGCATGGGCTCAAAAAGTTCTCTTATGTCTAGAGAATCTCTCCTGCCCTCTAGAGGAACATTTCCAATTTTAGCAAGATTTTCCAACCAATTTCCTGTCTTTCTGCTGCATTTTTTTTCTTGTCTTGCTACTAATAATTTATGTAATGGGTAGTCTTTGCTGCTCTCTGAGCTATTTGCTAAGCATTACCACATTGCTCATGCAATAACATTTGTATACTTGTTGTTGTACTTCCTCAGGTCAAGTATCCTGAAAAGGTTTATATAGCAAATAGCTAATGGAAAATCAAGGACAGCAAGCTATGTTCAAATGCACATCTTAACCTTGGCCAAGGAAGTGAAGTCTCTGCTCAAGGACATAGTACAACTATGTTTAACTATTTAAACATCATACTTTGATACTAACAAGGCAAATACAGTATTTTGTGAATGAATGAAAGTTACATAATCCATCTTTAAAGAAAGTGTTTCAATACTACAGTCTTGTATCGGTGAACTCTATGGTAACAGGCGCAATACCTTCACATTCAAATCTGTTGTCCCCCACTGTGTTCAGTTAGATGGATCTTTATTTGTGAGCCCCTGCCAACAGAAGCGTCTTCGGATAGTGCTGGCTCTTCGGCTTCAAAATGGGGATGAGCACCGCACCCCAGAGTCGGACACGATTGGACTTAAATGTCAAGGGACACCTTTACCTTTAATTTACCAATAAATCTGTTTATTTTGTATTACAGTGAGTGGGCATCCAGTCTTAAAGACAGCTGATTTGCGAGTTGCTGCAAATATGGTAGCTGCAGCAATAAAAGAGAGGAAAAAGAAAGAAGGTGAGACCTCTTCTTCATCTCCTGTAGAGAGTGACGGCGGCAGTGACTAACAGGATGCTGTTTATGCCCAGTTGAAGAAAATGGCAGCCATCCCATTGGTTATGACACTGGATTGCAGCCTTAGTTTCTAACTTCAGTTTCCTCTGGTGAGGATTTCCAAAAGGGGAAGTAGAAGTGTTCCACTTTTATAGAGTCTGATGTAGGCAAAAAATAACAAAAATACCACTTTTGACTTGATGGTGTAGATAGGATTCCTGTATAAATAAAACTAATATCAGCAGGTTTAGATACCTTTGTTGTTTGAAGCTTTTGTTTTTGTCCAACTGTATGGTAATGTATCCCATGAAATAAATGTGTCAGTGTTTTGCCCATGAATTGTAACAGCTCCGTTGGTGCTTGTTGAGCTCAGAATTGTCCTGCGGTCTTTTAAAAGAAAATAAACTTGCATTTAATTATC
This sequence comes from Plestiodon gilberti rubricaudatus, assembly GCA_026170595.1. NCBI lineage: Eukaryota > Metazoa > Chordata > Lepidosauria > Squamata > Scincidae > Plestiodon > Plestiodon gilberti. Next base: position 40,779,820 of record JANXHW010000005.1, on the reverse strand, counting down.
TAACATGTCCCCTAAATCTGTTTTTTTTAAAGACAGTGTAAGGTCAACAAAGAGAAGTCTTTACCATTTGATAGTTGGTTTTCTATAAATAAATTGGCACTTGATCCTCATCAAAGAGCAAGAGATATTGGATATGCTCTCTAAAATGTCCATTGCAGTTTTTTGGAGCCAAATACCTGATGGAAGTCATCACTTATATGTAAATTAACTGTCAATGGTTTGCCACCGTTGGCAATCACTGGACTGTGAAGGGTATGTCTTAATAAGAACCAAAGCTCTTCACAGACTTTGATTTACTGGAAATAAAATAGAAAAGTCCTCTGGGATTACAAAGGACACTTGTTTCTGATAAAATGTCTAGACAGTAGCAATATATCTGGGGCTTTTATTATAGCAAAACTGCAAATTAGAATGGAGTACAGAGAAAGTTCTTGTGACCCAGCTGAGTTCAAAAACACTGCTTCCAGCTGATCTTTTTTCAACACCTAAACCCATATTAAGTTCACAATCAACCAAGAAATGTGTAAAATAATAGAAGGGATTATAGTCAAGATTTCAAAGTCACAGTTTAGGCTTATTTCGGAGTTTCCCAGATTCTGTATCATATCACCAATATTCCATCACCTTTTGCTTTTTAATGCTAAAAGAAATATTATAAAAAATAATAATTCTGTGTTGCTATAGAGGGCAGATTATTTAATTCTCTAACACTAGAGCTTTATGTACTTGTAATAACTTAAATACGTGCAGCTTTTGTGAGGTATTTTAATTTTTCTTGTTGGTGTGTGAATATATATATATTTATCATCAGAGGGCATTGCTGTGTTTTTGTTGTGGCTGCCAATTTATTTTCCCCCAAAGTCCTGGACGCAGCATTGTCTTGAGCATTTTGGGAAAACAAAACAGCAGTCATCACAAAAACATGGCAGTTAGCACAAAACTATGGCAAGCCTCTATTGGTGACCAACTTCCCCCCCCCCACACACACACACAATGACCTGGATTGACACTGACCCAAGATACAGTGGGAAAATAAAATGGTGGCTACCAGGAGGCGGTAGTGCAGAGGGCCTCTGCAGCCCTATGGAGTACAAAGGAAGGGGGGGAAAGGTTGAAAACAGAGCCAGTTGACAAAGGAAAATACTGTACGAATGCATAATTAAACAATATTTTTAACGAAGGAGCACTGAAATGAATAAAACTTTTAATGATGAACATGAACTCTTAACTAGAACCCTGTTCACTTGATCCTCTCACATGTTCAGTGAATGCATGCATGGGGGGGGGGGAACTCATGCCTGCTGGCCATACTCCTGTGATTATGAGTTCAGGTGAACATGTGAAAGAATTCCTAAGCATGGACAACTGTATACAAGTATATGTGCTGAATCGGCAGGGCTGTAGCTTTACCCTCCAAGTTGCGGCGCAAGCGGGAGAACCCGGCCGTGCCGCAGCCCGGGAAAAACGGGAAAATTGCCCGCGGTAGCTTCCCTTCCCTTCTCTTGTTTTTCCTGGGCTGCGGCGCGGCCGGGCGGGTTCTCCCGCTCACGCCGCAACCCGGAGGGTAAAGCTACAGCCCTGCCAATTCGGCAGGGTTGTAGCTTTACCCTCCGGGTTGCGATGCGAGTGGTAGAACCCGCCCGCAGCCCAGGAAAAACAGGAAAATTGCCCGTGGTAGCTTCCCTTACCTTGTCTCCTGGCCGCCTCCATCTTGAATCTCGCGAAAATCTCATGAGATTCAAGATGGTGGTGGTCAAATCTCGTAAGGGCATATGAGGCATGAGGCAGCATGAAGTGCCCTGACGAGATTTGGCCGCCACCATCTTGAATCTCGTGAGATTTTCACGAGATTCAAGATGGAGGCAGCCGGGAGACAAGGTAAGGGAAGCTACCACGGGCAATTTCCCCATTGCTGATCGCAGCAGCTGATAAGGGGGACCATCTCGCGTACCCCCAACCTGCGGTACCGCTGGTATAGAGTCACCTTTCAGAGGTTCAGCTGAAATCATGGATATTGGAGTATGTCCAGTAATTGTGCTGATATGAGGGGGTGATCAGCAGGTGCAGTCTGGCTCTTCATGCGTTCACTGAATGAATAGATTTTAGGCGTTAATTGACCCTCCAAATGGGGGAATTAGATAATATGTTAAAGATTCTTTCTGTATAAGATTGACAGCACCATCCTATGCACATCTACTCAGAAGTAAGTTCCATTATGTTCAATGGGACTTACTCCAAGAAAAGTATATATAGGATTGCAGCCTTGAAGAGGACTCTTCTTCAGAGGACAACATAAAAATGCTGGGGAATATATAAGAGATTTTGAAACAAGGAATAGGGCAAGAGTTCATTTTTAATGTTTGATAGATCTCTTTTTGAATGGACATGACAGAAATTGATCCAGGCTTGTAAGAGAAATGTTTGTTCATCTCCCTTCTGTTGAGTCCATGTTGACTGCTGCTGTTTGGATTTGTTGCATAAATGTATGTTTTGGAAAATCAATTGAAAGTAAACGAAATGCTTCTGCCTTAAAGGAAGGTAAATGGAAGGGTGAATTCAGATGTACACTGTATTTTCTTTTTCCTTGCTTCATGTTAGCCCAGTGGTGGCCAACCTTTCAACATGAATGCTCCTGGTCCGGTTGTATAGGTGAGGGCATTTCAGCAGGTGCAGCTGCTTTAGCAGCACCATCAGCACTTGCAGCTGCCAAGATTCTGTCTTCTACACAACTCTTAAGAACACAGAGGCCCTAATGGTGGAAGGTTGGCCACCCCTGTGTTAGCCCATACCATGCACTGACATATACCACTACCTACATCAATATGTATTGTTGAACACTGATAATATACCATGAAAAACAATTTCATCTGTGCCTACACAACAAACATTATGTGAAAATCTCTTTTCCTATCCATGTGAACTTGGCTAATACTGTACCGGTATGTTCAAATAACTTTTTGTTTCTTTTGCTACTGGTTTAGTATGAATTTCAGTAATGAACAAAAATTATGTTCTGTGTATTGGATGCTGAAGTTCCCCATCTCAGAACACATTTCATGTTTGGGCTTCCTACACTTGTTCCAGCCATAAGGTTGTCTTTACATAAATTTACTAAGTGCTGTTAGTTCATTTCAGCCTGTCGTGTGGAAACCCAATTTATGGTGCAATCCTGCCTAACTATGGGCCAGCGGAGCGCACGCTCCACTGGCCCAAGGAGTCGCAAACGTGCCATAAAGCATGTTTGCGGCTCCTTTCGAGTAAACGGCGCTGGCGGAGAGGCCAACTCACTCCGCCATCTATCAGGACCTTGCCAGCCGACGCAGGTAAACCCCGCGCCAGTCGGTGCAGGGGCATGGGGAGGGTGGTCAGCGGTAGCAAGGGAGAGGGCCATTGGTCGGCCCGGGCTGGGAGGGGGCAGGGATATTGGCACTGGGTTGCGCCGATATCCTGAGCCCCTTCCCAGGCTGGGTCAGCCTTACACAGCCTCCCTGGACGCACACCAGCACCAGAGTTGGCGCGCATCTGAGGATGCCCATTGGGGCCCATGCCGCTTACACCGGGGGAAGGGGACGTTTGTCCCGTTCCCTCATGGTGAGCCCTGGCCACACCAGCACAGCCCACAATCGGCCTAGGATGCATCGGCTAGCCCTTTAGGTCGTCCGCCGCATCTTAGGCAGAATCAGGCTGCCCATCTTTCATTCCTGCCCCTCCTGTACTTCAGAGAACTGTCCATGCTCGTGTAGTATATTATCCTTTTACTGTATAAAATACCTAGTGTAGGGGCTCACTCCATTGCTCAAGAGGAGGAAAGGGTGGAGTTTCTCTACTTGCACCACTGATTGCTCATCCCTGGGTAACTGGTTCCTGACCTGCCAAGAGATCTCCTGCTGGATGAACAAGTTCCTTCCCCTTGATCCAGAAGGGTAGTGAGATGCTCAGATGGAATACCTCTGCTCCCCAGGGTTCCACCAGCCCACGACCTGCCTCAGTGCAAAAAGGAGAGAGAGAGAGAGAGAGAGAGAGAGAGAGAGAGAGAGAGAGAGAGAGAGAGAGAGAGAGAGAGAGAGTTTGAGCAGTACCCAATTCTTCCTCCTCTACAGAGGATTCCTTGGGCCTCAGGTTTCTTCCAAGCCTGCACAGAGCCCTGCTTTGCATCCTGGGCTGCATTTGTTTTTCAACTTGGACATAGCAGGAAGTGACATTCCTACCATGCTTGAATATCGCAGCTACTGAGGCTCCCAAAATGAACTGAAATGACCGAAAATCAGAATGGCTTCTGTTGCTCCTCGTCCCTTGCACCTCCCAAGATCCTTTGCAGTCAAGCAGCCGTCCTATTGGTGCATGAGGCTGCCATCGTTATTTCCTTTCCCTTGTACTACATCTCCCAAGGTTATTTGCAGCCAAGCAGCCTTCCTATCGGTGCACGAGGCCGCCATCTTTTCTAGCTTCGAGCTTGCAGTTGAAACTTCTAGCGTGGTGAGCGGGTTGGAAGGAGGAAAAAAATGCGACCCGAACACCCTAGAAGGCGGGGGGGGGGAACAGCTCTCAAGTGCTAGAAACTGAAAAACAAACACAGCCCTACTTTCAGGATCCTTGCATCCTGCTTTCAGCCTCATCACTGGCAATGGCTGGGGTTTTCTGACTATATGTAGTTCCACCCCACTTCCTGCTCAGACTCTGGGCCTGCTGTTCTCATTCCTCTGGCAACCCAGGGAGGTACCTTAGAACAGGGGTGGGGAACCTATTTGCAGTGGGGGGCCATTTTCCCATAGGGAAAATTTGCTGTGGGCCGGCCGTGAGGCCGGCCGAAATCCCCCCATGACACCCCGTGACGCAAATTTGACACCCCCCGTGAATTTACCTCCCACCGCCCGCTCGCTCGCTCGCTCGCTCTCCCAGAGGGTCGCGCAGGCCTCCCCGAAGCCCCGGTAAGTTTTTTCCCTTTTGTTTTTTCATCTTCGCTTCATAAGACGCACGCTTTTCCCCCCTATTTTTTTTGGGGGGGGGGAAAGTGCATCTTATGGAGCGAAAAATAGGGTATTTCTTGTGGCTATTGGGTCTGGAGACAGTAAGCCCAGGCACCTGGGTGCAAAGGAGAAGGCCGCTACTGGACACCTATATAACGTTTTCCAAACTGCCTGTTGCAGAATTCTATTCTTGTTTTGAGATATCCCTTGAGCTATTTATATATTCCTGTGCAGATGGTATCCTTATTTTGAGATATTCCTTGAGCTGTTTGCTTTTCTTTGCAGATGTAATTCTGCTATTTTTTCCAAGATATCACCTCCCAATATTCTCCTCACTTGCCCATTGTTTAGTTTCTCAGCAAAGCTGTTGTTTTTCTGCTGTGAAGGGCTCACTTTTTTTTCAAAAACCAATCCTTGATGCTATTTTTAGTCTCAGATTCCATGAACTGTATTGACAGAGGAACTCCTTGGTTTGTTTATATAATGAAACTGTTCAACATTTACCCCTACAGCTGAGAGAAACATAACTATATAATAATATTGGATGTCATGATGGTATAAATATCTATACTGTGACAGCGCAATCCTGTCTACTTTTAGACCAGTGGAGCGATAGTTCTGCTGGTCTAAGATTTCGCAAATGTGCCAGAAAGCGCGTTTGCACCACCTAAAGAGTAAGCGGTGCAGGCAGAGAGGCTTGCGCCACTCCGCCGGTGCCGCAGGACAGATGAATGCCGCAGTGGAGAGGTAGGTGCCAGAGGTGCAGCGGAGGGAGGGCAGAACAGGGTGTTTCGGGTGTGTGTGTAGGACTGGTTGGCCAGGCCCAGGAAGGAGGAGGGATCGGCGGCAGCCTCCTCCACCATGTCCTATCCCCCTTCCCAGGCCTGTTGGACCTTACATGGACCTCTCAAACGTGCACCAGCAAAATAGTCGGAGCACAATCGAGTAGATAGACCCATTGGGGCAGCTGGGGCTCTACTCAGGGTAAAGGGACAAACGTCCCTTCACCCTGAGGAGGCCTCCAGCTCTGTGAGAATACAAAACAATGTGTAATGTCACAAAGCTGAGGGACATCACTAACACCCTGAAAACCCGAATCGGAATTCGACAGGTTTGACCATTGGGCATATACCAACAAGGTGAAGTTCAGTGGAGACAAATGTAAAATCCTACAAGTAGCTACAAAAGAATCAGATGCACAAGTGCAGGATGAGTGAACCCAGGTTTGGCACCAGCACATGTAAAAACGATGTAGGTGTCAGGCAGCCCAATCCAAAGCTGGGCTTATGGTGATCTGTCAATGCTGGGCTGGTGATCTGTCAACTTAAGCCCTTCTCCATGGTGCAAAAGCCACACCACTGTTGTGCACTTTGGAGCTGCTGATGCATATGGCCAGAGGCCCCATGTATGTAAGCAGCTCCTAGATGCTCCAACAGAGCAGGTAAGGTGGTGGCGGGGGCAATTCGGGGGTGGTTTAGGGGATGAATAGGGCGGGGACCTGGTCGAACTGGGGGAAAATTTTGGGGGGCGGGTATCTCAGTGGCGGTAGCACATGACAAGATCCTATCCCTTTTCCTGGCTCAACACGCCCCCTGAGGCTTCTCGGAACTTAAGGGTCTGAGGAGACCCATTGGAGTCCAGGTAGCCTATGGGGAGGTAAGTAAAAAAAGATTTTTATTTTCTCTTCTTGATCACTCCTCCCCCACCATAGCATACAGCACGAGCTCCATTGGCAGCACTGCATGCTATGGGCTGGCAGGGGATAGGATTGGGTCTTTTGGCTGCAATCCTATGTATACTTTCCTGGAAGTAAGCCCTATTGAATGGGATTTACATCTGAGTAGACATGCATAAGCCAGCGGGTGGCGCAGCGGGTTAAACCGCTGAACCATAAGCTGTCGATCGAAAGGTCAGCAGTTCGATTCCCGCGACGGGGTGAGCGCTCATTGCTTGGCTAGCTCCTGCCAACCTAGAAGTTCAAAAGCATGTCAATGCGAGTAGATAAATAGGTATCGATTGTGGGAAGGTAAACAGCGCTCCGTGTTCCAGCTGCATGCTATGCGCTGCGGCAAGGAGAGTCATGCCGGCCACATGACCACGGAGGCGTCTTCGGACAACGCTGGCCCTTCGGCTTTGAATCGGACCTAGAATCACACCCTAGAATCGGACACGACTGGACTTAATTGTCAGGGGATACCTTTACCTTTTTAGACATGCATACGCTTGTGCTGTTGGTGAAGAACAAGCTGAACATGAGCTAGCAATGTGATGCAACTGCAACAAAAGCTAATACAATGCTGGGTTGCATGTAATCTGAGTCCAGATTACAAGAAGTAATAATTCCGCTCTATTCTGCACTAGTCACTTGGAATACCGTATCCAGCTTTGGGAATCACATTTCAAAACACACACTGATAGCTGGAACGAATACAGAGAAGGGCAACAAAGTTGGTCCTGTGAGGAATGTAAGAGCTTGGTATGTTTACCCTGAAGAAGAAAAAAAGAACCATCTTAAAGTATCCAAAGGGCTCTCACGCAGAAGGGGGGGGGCTTACTCTTTGTTTCTCCTGAGGGCAGGAATAGAACCAATGGGTTGAAACTACTAAGACGTACTAGACACAAGGAAGCATTTCCTATCTGCAAGAGTTATCTGGCATTGGAATTGACTGTGGTGGGGACTCTACATTTTGGAAATTTTCAAGCAGCGGCTGGATGACCACCTTTCAGGAATGCCGCAGCAACTGCCTGCACTGCACAAGGCACTGGACTAAATGACATCCAGGGTCCCTTCCAATGTTATTCTATGAAATACCGTATTTATCGGCATATAACACACACAGGCGTATAACACGCACCTTGGATTTCAGGCCTATACGGTATTTTAGAGAAAAACATGCGTGTCATACGCCGATAAATACAGTAACTACATTCTTCACGAATAGGGTACCATTGGCAAAAATATAAACTCTGCTCTCTTGCTTACAGGAGGTCACCTTGGATATCTGAACATTTGCTGCCCCCAACTTTTCCAATACAATGTCTGTGCTTGGACCTTCCATTCAGGACTTAATCATCAGGCAAATTGGATGTTTAGCCTGATTGTTGGCTTAGGGGACGGAAGGGAAGTTTTTGAAACATGACATTTGGCTTCTTTTTCTCCCATGTGAATGGTATATTCATGTGTGAATTGGGAATTCATGGTTATCAACTATACTTACTTATTTATACTTATATACTTACTTATACTGAAGTGATTTATATCCCACCTTTCCCTCTGAATAAATGGAGCACTATAGTAACTTCCATAAGCAATTTTGAAGCTTTGATACTCAGGAAAGTTGTTTCCATGTCTGAAATTCACTGTCATGAGAGAACAAAGCAGCAAAAGATATGTCAACAGTCTTCAAAATGAATGCCTCAAAATGTCATCTATACCTATTCTGAATCAATTAGAAATGGCCTAAGTTGTACTTTGACAATGATACTTATTTTGAAATCATTTTCTTCATGCCAAATATAAAGGCAAGTCATTTATACTATTCATAATGTGACCAAAATTGTGGCTGTTCTGCTAAAAACTATTATTATGCAACAGAAAAGTCATTCTTGTGCTGTTTTACAGGAAAAAAAATATAGTCTTCAGTGGAAATAGTGAGGAGGTCTGGTTAGATTCATGCAGGCTATTTTCAGAAGTTATGGTATTGTCAAGTTTCAAAAACATACTTCAAAAATGTATTAAGCTATTTGACATATGAATGGGCAACTCAGTATGAATTTCCTTTTGTGAGGACTTTTGCTGTCATAGCATAGCAGTTTTGATTTTTTTTAATAGTTTCTTTTCAGATATATATGATAATTACCAGGGAAATACAATATAAACTCATTCACCTTAGTTCAGCTTTGGAGAGCTGTGCGTGGAAGCAGATTTCCATGGAAGAAAGTATATACTTGTGTGTGTGTGTGTGTGTGTGTGTGTGTGTTCAGTGGCGTCGCTGGAGGTGGGGTGGAATGCTAAGTTCCGCTCCGCCCTGAACCTCCGTTACTCACTGGCACGAGGCGGCCCCGCCCCCTCACTTTCGGAGCCATTCAGTGGAGCGAAGGCAACGCGCAGGGAGTCTCCTGCACGTTGTCTTCGCCCCACTGCATGGCTCCGAAGGTGAGGGGGCGGGGCCGCCTCGTGCTGGTGAGTAACGGAGGTCAGCGCAGTGCGGAACTTAGCGTTCCACCCCACTTCCAGCGACGCCACTGTGTATGTGTGTGTAAATAAATAAAAATAAGATACCATTGTTGGCTCACCTATTCCAGTGTTGTCTACCCTTACTGGCAGGTACAGGTTATCCAGGATATTTGGCAGAGGTATTTACCAGCACCTGCTACCCTTCAACTGGAGATATTAGGGATTGAATTTGGAACCTTCTGCATTAGAAGTATGTGCAATCTACCAATGAGTTATGGCTAGAGGTGTTTGAAAATGGTTTTATTTTTTCACAGATTTCGGTGTTTAACCAAAATGAAATAGCAGAAAGTGGTGTTATGTGTTTTTATTCCAAAATTTTCCCATTTTTATCAATTGTACATGCTTTGAAAGTGTACTAGAGATAGGTGATATAGGTTGTATAAGTTGTACAGTGTCAGCAGATGAAGAATTATGCAAAATTACATGGTTTTATTTTTTTGCAGATTTTTTTTTAGTAGAAAGCGGTGTTATGTGTTTTTATTTCATTATCACCATTTTCAAACACCTCTACTATGGCCAACTTTCACCAGGGTTCTTCATGTATGAGCCAGGATGGTGTAGTGGTTTGGGAGTCGGACTTAGACCTGGAAGATCCAGGTTCAAATCCCCGCTCAGCCACGAAGCTTCCTGGGTGACCTTGGGCCAGTCACTATCTCTCAGCCCCACCTACCTCACAGGGTTGTTGTGAGGACAAAAAGGAGGGGAGGAAATATGTACACCACTCTGAGCTCCTTGGAGGAAGGGTGGTATAAAAATGTGAAAAATAAAAAATAAAAAAATAAATGTATGCATCTTCTGAGCGAAAGCACACAACTAGAAAATTTAGAAATCAAGACTCTATATGTGATTCTCAATGACACACTTAAAATTGCATTCACAAGGCCCAACAACTAATAGGAACAGATATTGTTTTTGTGATGCACATCTGCTTCCCATTACATTAGCACTGCACAACATGGAGATGGATGTGCTTGTCCATCCATCTTATGATGCAAATGGGAATGTGAACCAACATCCACTCTCCAGGGCTATTGCACATAGTTATTACCTACATGTTGCTAGTCACCTGCAGTGTGTTGCTGCACACTACTATTCTCTGGTTGGGGCTCTAATCTAGCAGAACGCACTGTTTGGTCCTGGTTAATATACCGATTGTCGATAGTATCAAGAATGCTTTTTACACTGTTCATGCCTACAAGCATTTCACCAACCGCAAATGCTTGAGTAATCTCAGTGGATCAGGATGGCATTCCTTGTGCCCTCTATCCCTGGGGGAAAAACCATGCAAAGAGCAGCCTATTTTAAAAATTACAAATAAACGTTGAGAAAGCAGATTTGTATCATTTCAGGTCTATACGACAAGGTGAACCCACATGAATAATGACGCACTTTTCAGTTTAGAATCTTATCTCCGTATCCTTAACATTATAATCTGTTGTCTGAAAAATTACATCAAGAGATTTTTTTCCATTGATTCCTTGACATTGTGCCTCCAAGCCCTACACTGTTCTAGCAGTTTTTCTGCAACATCTATCTTGTGTTCAAGTAGGTACTATATTTAGAATCTATTTTCACTCTGCTCAAAGTGCACAGTAGACTAGACCTTAATGTGTCCTTTATGTATAAGGTATAGGAACATGAACATTTCTTAGACATTGGAATCTTCTAAACAGGAGGTTTCTAAAGGTAATGTTTACAAAGTGAACAGTCTGTGCATGTAAAATAGAATCAGCTTGCCAGGAATTGTACTGCTTATGGAATTTAAAATATTCTGATGAAAACTCCTTGCACTCCACTTGCACCAGGCAACTTGCAGTGACTTTGTTAGTTTTCTACATCAGGACTGATTTTATTCATCTGACTTAGGCAGGTCTTCTCTTTAACGTGCATAGAAAATTACATTCTCTGCGCTGAAAACTACGGAAAAATTGGTGTAGCTTAAAACACTGTTCTGAAAATAAAAAATGTGCTAGGTTGGATATCTCCACATTGATGTAGTTGCACAAAGAACATGTGTACAAGTTGCACAAAGAACATATCCTGCATACAGGACTTTTAACTTGGGCCACAATTTTCGTATGAGACACATTCTAATATAACACAACCAAATGAGAAAATGTTAAAATGTAATGACCTCAACAAACAAACAAAAACAGACTATCCACAATAGGGACGGACATGCGGTGTGGGGGCGGCAGGTGAGGCAGAACTGCCCCACTGTAGTCCATGGAAAAAGCCACAGCCTAACCCTGTGATTGATTGCACTCTCTCGCTACCTGCTTACATCCGAGTAAGTGAGCAGTGTGCGAGTGCAATCACAGGGTTAGGCTGCGGCTTTTTTTCCATGGACTACAATGGGGTGGTTCTGCCACCTCTGCACCGCACATCCCTGATCCACAATAGGGTTTCACGCACACCAACTGGCATGGGATATTTTAGGTATTTTTTTATTTTAAAAAGTGTATACCATGCCTTCTTGCAAAAACAATCCAAGGTGACTTACAAAAATAAGAACAGAACAGAAGTTTAAAAAAATGACTAAATGAAAACAAAGCAGAGCAAAACAAAACAGCAACACTGCCAAATACATAGATAAAGGGATCCAGAAGGGATGGCCCACATGCTGTAGTGGGAAGTTTGTTTCCAGTTGTTTTTTTTTAAAAAATTAAAACAATAAGCATCTAATAAAAAACAATCCAAAAAACCATCCATTGAACCATCCAAAGACCAGTCATTTTATGATGAAATGGAAACAGGCAGCATTGTGATAGCCAATGTTGAACAACGTGCTCTACACAAACAGTTTGCTAGAGAAGCCATCACAGTGAGGCAATTTCAAGTGGTCACAATGGGGCAGCCATTTTGAGTGAAGCGCCTTAACTGAAGAATGCCTATATAAGTCAAGAATAGTTTGTATCTCCATGTATGTCTGTTATAAAGAGAGCTTCTAAAAACATGTAATACTTTACTTGACAGCTGCTTTTCCACTTTTTTTAAAAAAAATCTGGGGAAAGTCTATTAATAAAGTGGAATCATAAAATAAATCATGATGTAAATGGTTCTCTCATAACCTCAGCAGAATTTGTTGCTTCTCTGGGTTTGATTTTCATCAGTCTGGATGTGTTTTTGTAACTTGCGGAGAACTTCAATGAAAAGTGTGTTATTTTATGACTGAGGCCAAGTGGAAATCATTGGCATACTAAAACTGCAGATTTTACAATTTCAGTGCAGCTGCTCCATGACTTTTAAGCAACTGTGAAAGCACATTGTTAAAAGTGTGATTATGAGGACTGATGTCTAACCCACAGCGGCCTCCAATAATCACTAGAAAATTAAAGATAACTATTTTATAAATAAACCACAATTTGGCTATTCTTAAAAAGGGTCCTGGTTTTACTCTGCTATAAGAGCAGAGTTTTAAATCGATTAACATTACTAGAAACAGCGTCAATGAGCTAATTAATGGCATACTCCTAAAATATTTTTTATTAAATGATGAATATTTATGTGCATGCATTTCAAGCAATAAGATATGAAACTCAGCTATGGTTAATAGCTAGGCTTACCATATTCCGAGACGGTCCCAGAATGTCCGGGACGGTCCCAGAACCCGAGCTCGGGTCCCGGAACTGTACTGGACCGTTCTGGGCCCGGTGGAAGCCTCTGCCGCTGCTTGTAAATTTAAAAGTCACCTTTTTTTCTCTCGGCGTCCAACTTGGATCTCGTGAAAGCTCGCGAGATCCAAGACAGAGGTGCCCAAATCTCATGAGGACACGAGGCAGCTCACGAAATTTGAGCGCCTCCATCTTGGATCTCGCGAGATTTCACGAGATCCGGACGCTGAGAGAAAAAAGGTAACTTTTAAAATTACAAGCGGTGGCGGAGGATTCCACTGGGCCCAGAACGGTCCAGTACAGTTCCGGGACCCGAGCTCGGGTTCCGGGACCATCCCGGAATGGGGACGGATGGAAAACCTAGCTCTTAACCATAGCTGAGTTTCATATCTTATCACTATGAAATGCATACACATAAATATTCATTATTTAATTAAAAAAAAACCTCCTACAGGGTGGCCACAAAGTCCCATGCAGTCTTAAATGCCAAATCCACACAATCTCATGCATAGGGAATTTATGGCCACCCTGTACAGGGTTCATGGGAGAAACAATATTTAAACCATGGAAATATTGGTTCCTAGCCCAGAACCCAATCCTATGCCGGCCTCTGCCAGCGGAACTGGGCTCTGCACTGTCACAAATGTGCTGTAAAGCATGTTGCAACAGCGTAGAGGCCTCTGCTGGGGAAGGAGCTACACCTGTTGGAGGCAGGTAAGCTCCATGCCGGCTGGTGGGAAGGTGAGGAAGGGCGACAGCGGGGAGGAGGTGTTCTGGGGTGGGGAGAGGGTGGGGAGGAGAGCAGATAAGGTCCAGGAGGGGGAGGGGATGGGGAGGGCTCTGCAGAGGAGGCCGCTGTATCCTATCCCCCGTCCCAGGCTTGAAAGCTCGACACCGGGCTGTTCGGAGCTGCACCGGCCATTTTGCTGGTGCGCCTCCGAGTAGCCCCATAGGGGCTACTGGGGCTCGGCATGGGGGGAGAGGATGATCATCCCCTTCCCCTGAGGAGACCTCCAGCCCCACACTGGATGCAACAGAGCCTGCCCCGGCACCGCTGCATCGGAACGCTGGGTTTTGAATAGGATTGGGCTGCCAGTCTCTTAGCCACTCCACTGCTGGTGTTGACCTTTCATGCCTTAAATGGTCTGGAACCAGATTAACTTAACTGCCTTCTTCCATGTGAACCCGCCCAACATTAGGAGTGACTTAGGAGGCCCTGCCCGTGTTATTCCACTGTTGGAGGCTTGGCAGATGAACATGAGGTGCAGGCCATTTCTGTTGTAGTGCCGAGACTGTGAAATGCCCTCCCAAAGGAGGTCCACATGGCTCCAGAGATCCCCGGGTGGCATCACTGAATCATGCCCCCACCAGCGCCGTTTCCGAATAGAAAACACACACACACCCAGGCGTTTTTCGGCTGGGATAAGGCTACACAGAGCCCAGGTGGGTGGGAGGGCTAAACTTCGTGGTCGTGGTGGAAAAAAGGCCGCCACTGCCGTTGCTTTTGCTGTGCACACCCCCACTTGCTGTCCCTGTGAGGGGGGCATACCACCCCCTACTGTGGGCCTGCCCCCCCCGCACCATCTATTGCTACGACTCTGCTGAAATCAACCTTGTTGACAAAATATGGGTTAGGACAGGGGTAGGCAACATACAGCCTATGGGCCAGATATGGCCTGCCACCCAAAATCATCTGACCCATAGTCCTCAAGAGATATATCTGCGTGGTCCACAGTAGTCATAAAAAAAGAATTCAAGTTTGTAATTCTATCTCTGTAAGGCTTACAGTGTACGCAGACCAAGGGCAGAAGATTCCTTTGAGCGTCATTGTGTGTCTGGGCAGGCTTCTCTCCGTGCCATACCCATCTCTTTTTTTCTTAGCAGGTTCATGCATGTGTATCGAATGCACATGCATTCTTACTATTGACGGATCCAATATCTAGCCGCTATGTGGAAGAAGGTTGCCGACCCCTGGAGTTAGGAGACAAGTTAGGAGTTGCAGAAGATGAAAGTCAATACTGAACAATAGCCCTAGAACAAAGGAGTGAAGGGTTTCAGATAGTTATGATGATGGAACGGAGCTGAGGGTTGCAGTAGCATGGGGTTGTGGCAGCACGAAGAGAGCAAGCTGGGATTTTGATGAGAGCAGAGGGCCTGCTGTGTGTTTTGATGCATGGGTGTATTTGTGCAGTGAAGGATTTGCCGAGGGAGGGCTACACAGAATTAAGTGTTTGATGACTAACTGAAGAAGTCTGATCCTGTGAACAAATTATGTGCATAATGTTCAGATTAATGGGGCAGGTTCTGTAGCCAAATGCCCCAGTGTCAAAATGATACCTGTTGATTCAGCATACTCAACTGACGTGATCTGCTACTTCTGTGTAAGGATGTTCCATGCCATTTCCCTGATATGTGGGTTCTTTCCTACATCCTATTCACTGAGTGCCGCAAATCTTACAGGGATTTAGTCATAGACAGATGATGGACAGCACAATGCCAGATACTGAGGTTGATGGGAGAATCTTTTGTGGTCTGTACCAGACATTTCTACTACGTATGCATAGTTGAATGCCTCACGATTTAGCCAGTCCTCTTATATTTGCAGACCACAGATTGATTCAAACTTGAAGACAGTCTACATGTGAACAGTGTTAAAAAAGTTTTAAGTAGTATAAATATTCACAGATCAGAAACACCAGAGGGCCCCACTGCCTTCTCTTCCCATAAAAATACAGCCCTGAATAAGAAAGGCTGCAAAGAGTTGTACTTAGAGTGAAGACATGAAATACATATGCATGGCAGTGACCAGATAAATAATGCTCTGTGTTCAGAGAGGAAAGTTTTACTGAGCGGGGAAAAAAAATGAAAAATTGTTATTGGGCAAATGATTATTCTTCATACAGGACCATCAGTATAACAAGACTATGTTGAATTTTATAAAGCATCATAAGCCAAAAAGATGAGTTCCTGATCTAAGGCAATTTCAGGGGTAAAGTTAGTAACATGTAAACTGAAACTATTGATGCCGTTTTTGAAATTGAAAAGCAGCTTTAGGAGAGTGGATGTTGAGCATAGAAGGTGTGATGATGAGGAAGGAGTGCTTAACTCTTTCCCCATGTGCCATTTCTCTACTTCAAATCACCCCCTTGGTGTAGCCGGGGGGGGGAGGTGGCGGCATGGTAAGTGCTGCACAGCATTACACGGAGGTGCAAGTGGCCCCCCCACTTGCAGTCAGAGCCAGTCCGGCAGCAAAGGCAACGCTGCCTTCGCTGCCAGACTGGCTCCTATGGCGAGTGGGAGGAGCCACTTTGCACCTCTGTGTAATGCCATGCAGCACTTACCGCGCTTACCCCCCGCCCTCTGGCTGCGCTACTGCATCCCCCAAGTGGCTTTTCACTCCACATGGTAGCAAATGTGTGTTTTAATCTGCTGACCCCTGCATATCAAGGTGCTGCTGACCCCTGCATATCAAGTCATAGGAGGAGGTCAATCTTACTTTTCTTTCTCAGTTGGTTACCTGCTGACACATTTTTGAAAACTTAAAATGGTGCTTGTTTACATAAAATGAGCATGGTTAATTAAAAACCCAATAGCCATAAACTGTGTGAAGAAGTAATGAGTCGGAAGATTTGAAAAGCGATAGTTGTGTAATGTATAGCTCTCAACCATGCCTAGGATTTTGAGATCTCTTTGCATAAGACTTAGGGTAGGAGGATCTGAAAAGAAATACTATACATATGAGAAAGCTGGAGGCTGGATCAAAGACTGATCCATATGGTTAAACCTTACAGCCAGGTAATGTCAGAAAGGATGGAAAGGTACTCAGCATTACACTGAGGTGTCCCAAAATATATCAGACTGGGGCTACAATCCTATGCGCACTTTTCTGGGAGTAGGTCCCATTGAACACACTTGGATTTACATCTGGGGGGACAGCATAGGATTGGACTGTAAGTCAGGGTCTGTTATGGGTGAGGGTCACCACCATACATATATTACTTTCCACCTCCCACAATGCCCCAAAGTTTCAGGCTCCTATTTATCTATCAGGTCAGGTCTCCCCCTTTCACCCCCAATAGATATCCGTTTTGGTATGATATCAGATATCAGCCATGGTATCAACAGCCTTTAGGATTTGAATGGACACTACTGACTCTTCATAGAATAGTGAATGGATGAATGGGGAATTCTGGATCTTGGACTTGAGTTGGAGATGGTCATGAAGATAAGCCATACCAGACTCCAATGAATGTAGAATTTATTTTGTTATGTGTCTTCTTGTTGTAATTGACCTCAGGACAATAAGCTCCTGGAATCCCAGGTGGCAGGAAACAGCATTACCTATCTGGTCTTGCACTGGGCATTTGAAGAAGGGTGCTCAGCTCAGCCTGGAAGGACAAGTGCACATCCAATGGTTTTGCCAGTGGAACAATCTCAATGTGCTCACTCATGCAGTCACAGAACCTGAGGTCTTATTGGTCTATCTCTGCAATCAGAAGGGGATGAACCAAGTCAAGGAAGTATATGCAAAGACATGCAGTTGTGCTTTCAGGTGGTTCTTTGGTGTGTAGTTGATATGGCTTGAGCTCCTGGAGCATCATGTGTGGTAGAGGGCTCAGATGGGCCCTGGAAAAAGTCAAACGCTTTAGAAGACAAGTAAACAAGGCAATGGGGCCTTTCAGGTACATGATGGTGATTACACACTTGAAAAGTGGTATTGTGATGATCATCACTGTATTGTGATGATAGTGTCAGGAAAATATTTAGCTGATAGATGTGAATGGGTTGAATGAAACACGTGTGTCTTCTGTTAGTTTGCTGATAGAATCCAGCAAAGTTTTTGCTGCTCCCCTCCCTTGTGTTGGAAAAGAGGTGCTCTAATAAGCAGAGCAACCAGAGAAAGAACACTTTTCCTAAAGTAAATTCCGCCACTCAGCTAGTTTCCTGTTATCAGTAAATACACAGGATCATAGGCAATTAAGGTGTTAAAAGAAAATACTTTCTCACAGTTGGTGAATAGAGAACGCTGAATGCTGTTCTCTTTGTGTGGAAGTAAGGAGACACTCTTCTGCAATGGCTGCTCACCATTCAGGGACAAAGCTCAAGAGCCTGGATGCTGCTCCTTCAGTGGTGAGAGAGAGAGAGAGAGAGAGAGAGAGAGAGAGAGAGAGAGAGAGAGAGAAGGGAGGAAGTAAGTTGCATATAGCCTAAGGACACAACTCTTACAGGTACCACAGAAGGCAAGCTAAAGGTTATCACATCTCTGACAATACACTGCCCTCCAGAGTCCTGCAGATGGCATTGCACCTATATTCCAACACCTTGGAGGGAATGCAGGTGGGAGCACCCCATAATTACGACTTGGGAAGGCCTTCGTAAGAGGCAGCAGGGGACCACGGATACCTTTATCAGGCCAGCAGTACTACAAGGGAATGGTGAAAGACTCTGTATCAGGACTCTCTCAGCCCTTCCAGGCTCTTCCAGCAGATGAACTAAGGCTTTCCTGCTTAACTTCCAGATGTTGGTCATTACTGTACAATAACGTTGTGGCCTCTTTTTCTTCTGTTCAGTGGTTTGGCTTTCTTACTTTTCCATTTCTCCCACTGTGAACACAAAGTTTTTTTTTTTTTTTTGTAGCTCACCTTCAAGTGCTTCATGTCCCATGGGAAATGTCTTTGGTTTCTGAATACGACTTAAACCCTTACAAGTGCTGAGTCATGTTTGAAAGTATTTTCACACAAATCAAAGGGCCAAAGGTCAAAACCAGAAAACAAGTGAAATATAAAAAGGAGACATATTCTTAATGGTATCCAGTTAAACTTCTGATCACTGATTGTTACAAAAAGGCAATCTTTTAAAGAAGCTTCAATAGAAACATTAAAAATATAATCCATCCAAGTTGTTTTGAGTTCCCCAATAAAAATCCAGACCAGCAGCTTTTATAACAATAGTATCTCCAAATGAATACAGTATAGTCCTTTCATGGACATCAGATTAGCTCCTGGAGCCAATCCAGACTTAATTGAGGACATGAAAACCTGATTTAGTCTGAGTCTTCCATTCATATCTGATCAGTTTCCAGATTGGTTGTCAATGGAAGTACTGTATATCCAAGAGCCACCTATTCTACAGTTCCTCCATTCACACTGAATTCTCTCCAAAGCTTAATGCTCGTATTCAGTTGCATCAGAGCCTCTAAGGATAAACAAAAGAGAATGTCAGCTCTCTGTGTTCTAATTAATCCAACTCAGTATTTTCTAGGAAAATATGTGCATGTAGCTCGATTGCAATGAGACTGAAGACTGAACTTTTAGAATATACAGAGATATCTGAGCTAAGGTGTCCAATCTACAATATTAGACTTTGTCCTGAAGTATGTGTAGAGAGCTACTAATAATAGCTTTTAAAAAGCTTAAAAAGAAAACTGTATTTTGAAATATTACATTTCTAGATATGCAGGAAAACATCTTAAAGAAAAATGAATATTCATAGAACCAGTGGTGTATTCTCTTTGAAAATGGCTTGGCAAAGATTAGAATCTTAGATTATATTCATTTATGCAAGTCAGGTTATGAGGTTTGGTTTACACTTGCAACAGAATGAGGTCATAGAATTCTGGGATGGTGTCATGCCCTTGCCCCCGGGATCATTCCAAGGGGGCCACAATGTAAGGGTTGGGGTAGGACTTTTTTTTTAATTTACCTTGCAGTCAGCAATCAACAATAAGAGACCAAGGAACTGCTAAGGCGTTTATTGTGTCTTATGGGAGGCAGAGAACGACCAGAGGGAATTTGCCTCAATGTTGTTGAATTTCCCCTAAATCCTGCAGTTGCACCACTTAGATCTGTTGTTGGTCAGATGGATCTTCTTTGAGAGCCAGAAGAGGATGCAGTAGGCGGGCATGTCCAACTGGAGGGGCCTGCTGGCCTTGATGCCCTGCTTGCTGCTAAAAAAGCCCCTCCATCCAGCGGAGTCACTAGGGTGCGCGTCGCCCTAATGACCCCCGTGCTGCTGCGACAGCCGGCCGGAGAGGATGTCTCCGGAGTCGGCAGCAGCGGAGGATCCGCTGCTGCCGGCTCCGGAGACATCCTCGCCGGCCGGCTGTCTTGGGCAGGAGGAGGCCTCAGAGCGTCAGCCCTCGGCGGAGCTCCAAGGCCTTCTGAGGGAGGCCCGATGCGTGATGTCATATTTATAAGGTTTTCGTGCATGCGCAGTACGTTTCTGAGGGCAAATTTGCCCTCAAACGTTCTGCGCAGGTGTGAAAACCTTATAAATATGACATTGCGCATCGGGCCTCCCTCAGAAGGCCTTGGAGCTCCGCCGAGGGTGGACGCTCCGAGGCCTCCTCCTGGAACGGGAGGCGACGTGCGCGCAACCGCGCATCACCCTTTGCGCACGTCGCCCCCCAGGCGGTCAGCCCTTCCCGCTGTGCTCCAGCGACGCCCCTGCCTCCATCTATGCTATGCCAACTCTGAGTAGGGTGGGGGGAATGGTTGAGCTACTCTCTGCCTTTCTTCACCTTGTCTTCCGGCGGTGGAGTTGCAACCCACTTCCTGCAGCTGCTCCAAGCCCTGAACAGCCTCTGCAGGCCTCTGAGAGGCCTCCTGACGGAAGTGACCTGGAAATTACTTCCAAAGGCCTTCTGAGGCCTGTGGAGGCCATCCAGGGCTGGGAGCAACTGCAGGAGGTGAGTTACAACCTGTGTGTGGCCTCCAGTTGTTTCTTTTTGGCTTCAATTTGGAGCCAAACAGAGACATGGGCGGGTGGGAGAGCCCAACTCACAACCCACTTCCACATTGGGCCACAACCCACAGTTGGAGAAGCCCTGTTGTATAGTCAGTGGTAATGTGCTGTATGTGCAGCCACCCTGTGTAGTAATCCACAGAGACCCTGAGTACCATGGGAAAGATAGTGCTCATGGTTCCTGGTCGTATGGGTGGCATTACAATTTCCCTGATTCCTGAATACCTCTGGAGGGATTTCTCCTTGCTTGGAGAGGTGTACAGGGTGTCATTTCTCTGCTGGGACATGTAGTCCCAGTTACAGTCCCTGCAGGGGGAAATACACACTTCTGGGGGTTCTACTTCTGTCATTGCTGCTGCTATCCACTTTAACTGCCTTCCTTTCTCCTGGCTCAAGGTAGGTTTTAGGGATAAGCAACCTTCTGGTTGTAGGAGTAGGTTTTCTCTGTGCCAGGTGCAAGGGAGTGGCAACAGGATACAAGTATCTTGTTGTCTTGTGCTCCCTGAGGCATCTGGTGGGGCCACTGTGTGATACAGGAAGCTGGACTAGATGGGCCTTTGGCCTGATCCAGCAGGGCTCTTCTTATGTTCTTATGTTCTTATGGGAGTATCAATATCCCTTGGGGGTGTATGGAAACCAAATGATGGGGGGGGGTATGGGACTTGATCTCTGAACAATTTAAAAATAAATTGTTAAATTAG
Source organism: Plestiodon gilberti rubricaudatus (assembly GCA_026170595.1). Taxonomy (NCBI): domain Eukaryota; kingdom Metazoa; phylum Chordata; class Lepidosauria; order Squamata; family Scincidae; genus Plestiodon; species Plestiodon gilberti. Next base: position 40,758,558 of record JANXHW010000005.1, on the reverse strand, counting down.
ATTATTAACTATCAACTCACAGTGTCTCGGAAATACGGGTATAGATGCCATGTCAGAAAGAACTTGGAGTTTAATTTCCTCCATTCCGCTATCCATTAACTATCACCATTATCAATACGGATTGAGGCGTTCTTTTCCTAGCTATCCATATGTAAAGTAAAACCAAGCTATTGACATCTGTTGAAGTCATACTGGTACCTAATAGGACTGGTGATGATGATGACTTCGACAGTCTGGTGAACAGGGTATGGGAACAAATTGGGCAATCCGTTGGGGGTCTGTAATCATAAAAAAGGTTAAGAACCTCTGGTCTAGATGATAAGGAGCTTCCTTAAAATGAATCAACCAATTAGTCCATCTAACTCACAGCCCAATCCTAAATCCCTGCACAGCAATACAGTGGTGCCGGTGTGGCTACTGCTGAATCCCGCAGGGGATTTTAGGCTACTAGAGGTCTCCTCGGGATAAGGGGACTTTTGTCCTCTTGCCCTGGGGTAAGCTCCAGCAGTCACTATGGGGCGACCTGGACCTGAACCAGGTCAATTGCTGGCACAAGTTCTCATTGCTCTGTGAAGGTGGATCAGCCCCAGGAAGGGGCTCAGGATTCGACATGTGCCACCGCTGCAGATCCCGCCCACTCCTGGGCCTGAACTGCCTGCTCACTACCCCATTCCACCAACTCCCTCCCCTGTTCTACCCTCTCCCCATCCCATTCAACCCCCTCCCTGCCTCCCTCTAACCCCCTGTGCAGGCTTATCTACTCCAGTGGGTGTCCGTGGCCCTGCCAGCATGTGGGAGGCCACTGGGTGTACATTGGTGGAGGCTGCTTTGCAACAGCCATAAAGCAGCCTCTGCCAGTGCAACGCTAGTTGCGCCGGTGGGGGAGGGGTTAGGATTAGTCCATCGGTATTGTTTACACAAACTTGTAACAGAGCTGGTAGCAGCTCTCCAGGGTTTCAAACAGAGATCTTTTTCAGCCCTGCCTGAAGATGCCAGGAATTGAACCATGTGCTCTGTTATTGAGCTACTATGGCCTTCTCACTACATCTTCTGATCAAGGTGGGGATTTTCATCCTGATTGGGTACCATAAAGTTGTTGCATACATCCATGACCTCTCTTATTTGAATTATCATCTATGTTTTAAAAAATATATTACAATACATTACATGCCAAGAGCCTGGGGTTATGATTATGAATTAGCAAATAAAATGAATTCATTTACAAACTTTGATTGTTGTTTTTTTGCTGCAACATGAGCCTTTCTCTTTGCAATTATAATCAGTAGCTGTTAAAAATATTCCAGCACAGAGGAAATAAGTATTAAAAGGCATTATAAAAATAATAATTGGAACACTGAGTTACTCCTAGGAAAACAAGGTTTACAGAAATGTACGCTGCACATAACATCACATAAAAGTTAGGCACATTTAAACCTACTGAAATCAGTTCACATCAGTTCATCACATGTGATGATAATCCATCACAGAGGGAGTTTTAATAAAAGATGCTTGAAACTGCATTTGAGTCTCCCTCTCTTGGTTTTTGTATTACATGTGATTGTTTTTAATGTAAGAAACTATGTGGAAGATAATACGACAGTACATTCTAGCCAATGTAGCTTTTATAATCATATTACAGGAAGCTTGCTTCTTGTGTAAAAAACTAAGTCTGAGCTGAAAGTACTTGTAGCTTTTCATGAACATTTTCGACAGTGTTGAAAAGTGTCCCCCTTTAGGCAATGTTTCAGTAATTGCTTCAAAAGTGTTTGAAAGTGTTCACCTATTCAGGAAGCTATGTTCTCACTTTGAATTGATTTCATTTGACCTCATCACGTGGCAAAATCTAGCTGTAATATCATGACATTGTCCTCTTCACTACAGGATCCCTGACTGGCTGGGATCAATTATGCTATTAATGCAGGAAGCACTCCCTGCATTCTCCATTGGCCTTGTTTGACCCCAGTAACATCATCATGGAACCAAATCTGATTGGATACATAGAATCCCAACAACATCTCGTGAGTAGTTGGAATCAGCCACAAGAAGAAAATGATGCTGTAATTCATCGGGTGGTGGGGAAGCTGAAGCAAGAGCAGAGAGAGGAAATCTTGGCAGGGATCAGGACTGGGAAAAGGGTGAACATTTTCACAATTAAGGTGTTGGGGAAAACTTTTTCTCTCCCCCTGCAAAAAGCACTTTTAACCCTGAAAATCTGATATTGATATTTGATACTTGTTTAATCCACACAGTTAAGTGTATTTATCCAATTGGTTGTGATGTGTGTTAGCACACATAATTCTCTGTTGGAATGTGGCCTATGAAGCTGCCTTACACTGAGCCAGACCATTTATTTAGCTCAGTGGTTCCCAACCCGTGGTCCGCGAGACCCTGCCAGGTGGTCCACAAGGACTCTGGTCGTTCAGGGGGTGACAAATGTGCCGCCCAGTTCTTCGGTCCCAGCTGCAGGCCCGCTGACAAGGTTTGGAGTGTGGAAGGGTCTGCCTGCCCACATACCATTTGGCTGTGAAATCCCAGCAATCTGGAAGCAATCAGCAGTGGCATGATGATGTGTGACATCATCGTGTCACCACCAAACTACTTCCGGGTTGCCAGGGTGATCCATGGTGTCTCAGCATGTTGCTGCAGTGGTCCACAGTCTCCCGACCATTGGGAACAACTGATCTAGCTCATTGTTGTCTACATTGACTGGCAGCAGCTCTCCAGGGTTTCAGTCTTTGCTAGCTCTGGATACACTGAGAAACTGACCCCAAGACCATCTATAGGCAAAACATGTGCTCAGCTATTGAGCTACAAACCTCTCCAATTGGCCATTTTTGTTTACTGCTTCCTCAAAGTGGGGAAGTTACATTGACTTGATGTAATCTAGATCAGTAATTCCAAAATAGTGAGTCAAAGCTAGGTGACTTCACATGCCTTGTATCAACTGCCTATTGCAAAATGGGTATTTTCAGTGCAATAGAAGGAACAAAGCGGATTTTCCATCTGGTTCCAGTTTGGAACGAATATGTGGGTACTTCACAAAGAAATTACTATTCATAGTTTTCCAAAGTCAAGTATTTGAAAACAAATGAAATAGTCTTTATGTTCACACTGGAAAATAAACAAATGTGCCATTATGCCAGTATTTCTGTCTTTCTCCTTAATAACCCCATTTCCTTTCTTCATTCTCTATCTCATTCCCAATACAACACTTTAAAATATGAAGGGACATAGTCATACACATTCCTACTGAGAGGTGTGTTTTAATTGACTGTAATACTACATAAACTCTAATAACAGTGAATCAGAAAATAAAGCAGAAAATTAACATTTCAGGCATCCCTGGAATGCCGTCATTCTGTGGTTCTGTTGACATTTTGAATGTCCATCAGGGAACCCCCCCTTCTGTTTGTTTTCCACTTGTCATCTGAGTGGTCCTGCTGGGCTTGTGACATGTTTATTTAAGAAAATCTTGCTTGTAGAAAACACATGGTACCTTTTATTACAACTCTTGCACAAACATTATGCAGCTGCTATCATTATACACCTTGGACACCTGCTTGTGCGAACAGATTGTTTTCTGTTTTCCTTTAAGAAATCTCTTAGTTTTGATTAAAAAAAATTAAGATGCTCATTTTGTGAATCCATTGTGAATGTGCACAATCCATGTGTGGGCAAGGAGATTGTTGCCTGCTCATTAATAAACATTTTATGTCAATAGTTGACATTATTTTCAATGCTGCACAAGGTGCAAAGTGGATTTTTCTTCTGCGTCGAATTTGGAACTAAAATATAATTTAAAACATTGCTTGAGTTCTTGAGCCACAGACTAAATGTAGGATTTGATCCCAACGTTTTGCTTTCAGCTGTGGAAAGCATCTTCAGGGTTTGCAAGAAGTTTTCACCCTCTGCTTGCTGTTCTAGGCAGCATCTCAGGCCCAACTGTCAGCTTTTGTTTGGAATTTTTAAAGGCACACTCGTACTTTCCTTCGCCTGTCCATCATTGCCACCGTTCTTTATGCAAGAAAAATAAAAATTGTTCTTTTTTATGTTCTTTACAGCGCAATCCGACTTAACTTTTGTGCCGGTTTAACCAGCGGAACAGCGAGAACGGGAGGCCCCAGAACGGAACAGGGATTCAAATCCCCTTTGAATTCCTCTTTTGGAGGGGATTTGAATCCCTTTTCTGTTCTGTGGCCTCCCGTTCTCGCTGCACCGCTGGTTAAACCGGCACAAAAGTTAAGTCGGATTGTGCTGTTAATGTTTTAAACCAGTGTTTCTCAAACTGTGGGTTGGGACCCACTTGGTGGGTCGTGACCTGATTTCTGGTGGGTCCCAGCTGATGGAAAGATCAGATAAATAATGCCACAAGCCCTGAGGCTATTCAAAAATAAGATAGCTGCTCATTGCCCATCAAAGAGCTGAGCTCCTGCAGTTTGCAAGCTTGTGTAAATATAGCGAGATGATAAATGTTTTTTGAGTGTCTTGCAAAGCTAGGTGGGTCCCGATAAGAGTGTCATTTTAAAAAGTGGGTGCCAGTGCTACAAAGTTTGAGAACCACTTTATAAAATTATATTTTAGATTCACCTGGCCACGAAAGTCTTAGTGTGTTTGCAATTTGGAACTAATTGCACAAAGGCCAAATATTATTAGTAGTTAAGCGAGTGGCGGCAGCTCAACCACTAGCCCACACCTCCTGCCTAATATTATAATTATAATACATTTTGCAGATGAATGTCCAAAGAGCTACAAAGGTTTTTGTCTCATCAGGGCACAAGTTTAAAATTTTAATAGGGATGTTACAAAACTGGATTTGGAGTATCTGCAAGACATTTGCATTAGGTGAGAGTCAAATAGAGTTTCTGAAAGTCTAGACTAACTTTCTCTAGGGCTCCTGCAGTATAAGAGAGTTAAAAATGTCTCAATGTTAGCCTCTTCAGCCCAATCTAAATATGACTCTGGGCATATATGGAAAATGAGCCTGGCCTTCAGCTTCTACATGTGCAAAGTTAGACCAATAAACACTGGAGGCCTAGATCCTAGCATGCTAACAATGCGTACAACACGGTTTAAACAAAGCACCAACTGTGCTGCATGCCAGATGGGTACATTTTTCTTACATGCCCAGCATCATGTTTAAATTGGGTCTTTAAAATGCAAAACTGAGAACTACTAGAAATGTGTTTTAATTTTTTATTGAAAACATTAATTTCAGAATGGGCTGGAGCTGAAAAGAGGATATGACAAAACTTCACCTAAGGCACGATTACAGCTCATCTTGAAATTCACCATACGGCATTCTAATCTAAAATACTGAACTACATACAGCACCAGAAGGACTGAAGAAGCCTGTTTTTTATCTGTTACAAGACTAGAAAGGACCAGATGAAACACAATAGATGTCTACCCATCCCTGCCAATACCTGGGTTCTCTAGCAAGTTGGGTTTAATAAGGTGGGGTAAAAAACACGGTACAGAGGGCAGATGGCTGCAGTGTCCCTACTCCACCAACCCTGCAATTATTTCACTTAAGAGCAAAAGAAGAGTTCCCAGGTTAGAAGTTTGTTTAAGGGTAGGCGTAGAGATAGCAAAACATTGTGAAATTCTAAGAAATCAGGTGAAACAATACATTTCATGCATGTAATGCGACACCTGAAGTACTACTTGGAACTCAAGGTTGGCGAAATTGCCGAAGGCAACACGTAGGAGACTCCTTGCACATTGCCTTCACTCCACTGAATGGCTCCGAAGGCGAGGGGCTGGGGCCGCCTCGTGCCGGTGAGTAAGGAAGGGTCAGCGTGCTGCGGAACTTTGTGTTCCACCCCACCTACAGTGACACCACTGCCTACACAGGATTTCGATGTCCGGACTGCCATGCGGCAGGTAGGAGGTCTACTCGGGGAAGGGGACGTTCGGCGGCTGCATGGGCGGTCCGGCCCTTTCGGCCTCCTCAGATTTCAGGAGGCCTTGCAACGGCTGAGCCAGCCCAGCAGGGATGGGGATATGACCGACGCCATCCCCGCCCCTTCCCGGGCCGGCTCACCCAATGGACCCCCTCCCTCCCGGGCCGGACTGCCCATGCGGCCGCTGGCGTGAGACTCACCTTCTGCTGCCAGCCGCATTCTTGGTCCGGTGCCAAAGTGAGCCGTCTCCCTTACTCTACGTTTGGGCTCTCCAAGGACTCTCCTTACGGCACACTTGCTCCAGTGCCAGAACTTTAGGTAGGATCTCACCCTCAAGCTGGGAAATTTTGCAAGTGTTAATTATAAATGGAAAAATAATGCATGCACCAATTCTGAACAAAAGATCTACTAGACTAGAGCCATGGAGCTGCCATTGCTTAATGGGCTGTACCTAAAGAAAGTTAATCCTGAGACTAAAGCCTGTCTGGAAGTGCAGGAACTGCGCTTCTGCTACCACGATTTCAGCATAAACAAGAGCATGTCAGCAAGACCTGCCTCAGCTTCACTGCATTCAGCCCCCCCCCCCCGGGGACAGCATTTGTCTGTTGACACAATCACTGTCCCCTGGGAGATGATCTCTGGGTTCTTAGTCATGGGAAATTTTCAGTCCTGGGTGCGGGGAGAGGGAGCAGAGCTACAGAGCATGGTAGCAGTGGGGCCAAGCCTTACTGGCATCCTATTTATGCTGTAACTGTACACACTGTTCAGAAACATTACAGCATTTCTGAACAGGGTTGAAGTCCCTTTGAAATCAGTGAAAAAGGTCAGCATCTCTTCCTCATGACTTCTAGTTGTGTTCAACTTCAAGCTACACAATGTGTGGAGTTCTCCCTCTGTGTATTGCTCTGCTACCAACAATGTTGTAAAGTGGGAGCGAGGAATGCTGACATGTCACCTGCTGTGTTTAACTAGATGTTGTGAGGAATTCTGTGTGTGTGTGTGTGTGTGTGTGTGTGTGTGTGTGTGTGTGTAACAGACGTGGAACAGTGGAAGCTCTGTGTTTCATGTAACATCTAGTTAAACCCTTAATGACAGGACAAATAAAATGTAGTCATTGATTTCTTGACCCTGGACCTGAACTACATTTTGCATTTGAAACATTGACAAGTGGCAGCAGCTAATAGCTCTATCACACAGAGAGGTCAACAAGATATGGGCACATGTGTGGTGATGTATTCCCTTAACAGCCCAATCTTGCCTAAGATGCTGCGGCCGGCCTAAAGGGTCGGCTGCTGCATCCTAGGCCTATTGCAGCCCGTGCTGGTGTGGGCTGGGCACCTCGGGGGAAGGGGACAGCTCTTCAATCGTAGACTTTTCTCGACATGCCTATGTAATGTATAGTGCCCATTTGGTCATCCCCAGCAGAGTAGCAGGGCCCTTTTGCCCTGCAACGACTGCCAAGTCATTCCAGTAGTGCCACACCGTGACCCCAAACATGGACTCCTAACATGCAAAAACGTTTAGGAGGGAAATGCCACTGTGTCAAAATGAAGGCAGCAAACAGCTTTCATTTGACAAGGATTATGGAAGCTGCTGGGGGCACCTTGGTTTTTAAATGTTGCTCAGATGTCATTTGCTCTTGTTCTTAACACTGACTTTGATTTAATAACAGGGATACTGTAGTAATGTAATCCAGATGCCATATGACTGAGAGTCAGTCCAGCAGATTGGTAAAAAAAATTATATGCTTAATTTAATAGGGGAAATGATCTCCTGAGTGAGGTTTCTATACACTGTATAAAATTACAGAAAAATGGTCCTTGCAGGCTTCTTTATGTGTTTCAGCTAACTGGGAGGCACAGAAGCATTGTATCAAATAGGCAGCTGCCATTTCATCTGTATTGATTGATCAATTGATTGGACAATATTTTCCCTTACTTTGATGCCACTATGGTATCGAATTTCATATTCTCTAGTACATGGGACAACCATCCACTAGGAGGATAATTTGCCATGTTGAATTAGTTATTAAAAGGCATGTGTGTGTGTGTGTGTGTGTGTGTGTGTGTGTGTGTGTGTGTGTGTGTGTGTGTGAGAGAGAGAGAGAGAGAGAGAGAGAGAGAGAGAGAGAGAGAGAGAGAGATAGATTTGTTTTCTTGTTTGTTTATTGGCATTCTACCCCACCTTTCTAAAACACAATCAAGGCAACTGACAAATATTAAAATAACAAAACAGCTGCAAAAAATCATGAATTTTCAACTATTTTAAACAGCTGTTCATATCAGCAGCAATAAACACAGGTTTGAAAGCAATATTCCAGAAAAGCCAGCTGAAATAAGAATGTCTTTCCTTAGCAATGATAGAGCTAGGCAACAGGTGTACCTCTCTGGGGAACCTGCTCTAAATTATTGGCACCACAACCAAAAGGGCCCTGACTCTGGTACTTAGCAATGCACTGAATTTCCTGGCGATTGACAGTGACGTAAGTAGAGATTTTTCACAAGATGCTGGTGACTGACATCATAAAGCACTCTACACATTACAGTTGCACAATGGAGCACTCACTGCAGGGAATTTGGGTTTTGGGTACCTCCCCATGCATGGTGACTGCAGTATGTGCATCAGCCCTACATTTCGTTATTGTGCAAGTGATCACAGCTTCTGCCCAATACCTACGTCCGGATCTTTCAGCTATTCTGGCGTAATGTAGTAGTCTGACGGCATGATGCAGCCTACATTAGGCTGGCACCACGCCGGCCTAACGTGTTGTAAACGTGTAGTGAAGAACACCACAGAAAGACATGTGAAGCCACTCTAACAGTGCAATCCTGTGTAACTCTTGCACCGGTGTAACAGTAGATCCACCGGTGTAAGTGCACTTATGCCAGTGTAACTTGCCATACGCTGATGGACGCAAAACGGAAAGCAGCGTAATTCTTCTCGGACGCAGTGCACGCGCAGTTTGGATGCAGGACGGACGCCAGCGCAACTCCATCGGTGCTGGGAGAATTCCGGGGGTGTCTGAACACCTCCAGAGTGCTCCCTGCACTGGCGGAGTTGCGCTGGCATCTGTCCTGCTTCTAAATTGTGCATGTGCGTCATCCGAGAGGGGATACGCTGGTGTCCGTCCTGCGTTTATCGACGTACGGCAAGTTACACTGGCATAAGTGCACTTACACCGGTGGATCTACTGTTACACCAGTGCAAGAGTTACACAGGATTGTGCTGTAAGTAACTTGGTAAGTAATTCTAATAAGCTAAAGGCTAGTCAAAATGAATTCCGAAACCTGATAGTTAAAATTGGTGCTCCTTTATTGTTCCTCTTCTAATTGTTTTAACTGGATGATACCACTGAAAAAAGAAAGGAAGATTCTTATTTGAGTCATGTCTACAGGAAAAAAAATCCTCCAGAAATATTGATTTCCTTAGTGCTGAACTGTAACAGAATACAAAGCACTCTCTATATTTTCTGCAGGGATTTACAGGAAGGTGGAACTGCTGTTATAATGCAGCTGCCCTACCCAGCTGTGGCATCTTGAAATCTCTTTGTTAAATCCACATGGACGTGCATTAAATCCCATCACCTCCTGATTCGACACCTGCCCTGCTCTTTTCTCATGGAAATCCCTGATTGCAAGCTATCCACTTCTGAGGATCCGGAGGTAAGGGCAGAATCAATACATGACTCTGACTTAGTAAATTGATGTGCTAATACACAAGTCAGTTGTTAATAATGATCATTGATAGAGATGGTCTGGAAATACGCTTCCATTTCTGAAATGCAAACCTCAATCATTTTTGAGAAGCAACAAGATCCTTGCTTCATTCAACTCGTTCTACCTTTAGTTTCAGCAGTGAATTTCAGAAGAGGTTGACATCCATCTCTTTTAGGTGAGCTTTTGTGGTGGTCTTCAACTTCTGTATACTATACAAGTAATCCACTGAGGGGAACCCCAGAGAGCTGTAGAGAATGGCAATGACTTGAAAATGCTGGCAATTCCATTACATCCATGGCATTATAATTACTAAAGTGTACAATAAATCTTTTATCAGGGATAAAAAAAATTAAACATTTTTGTTTGGCATTTGATCAGGGTGAGCAGACTTGAGGCTATGTAAGCTACTAATTTTTTTTGTCTTAGCCTTGAGAGTTACCTGCATGAAATGGCTGCTTCAGGAGACAGCACCTGTCACAAATGGTGTCTTGGGATAGTGGAGCCAGTTGCAAGAGGCAGCGTGTGCAACAATTTACAGTTTTTCTTGCTTTTACACACACACACACACACACACACACACACACACACACACACACACACACACACACACACACACACACCCCTCAGTAGTGCACATTGCTTAGTATGTCATCCATGCCACATGCAAAGCTGGGTTGGATTTTGAACCTGGGTTCCTGGGAGCTGGGGAGGACAGAAGGAAAACATTCAAATTACCAAGGTGGGATGTAGTTGGTAGAAGATTCTGGACTGACTTTAGATCAGCAGTGGGGCGACTAGTAGCTTCGGAATTATCTTCTACCAGCTCCTGTGTTGGATCACCTTTTATAACATTTTCTCACAAGTGTATGTAGATGATGATGATGATGATGATGATGATGATGACGATGACGATGATGATGACGACGACGATATGAATATGAATATTTATATACCGCTTCTTCTCAACAAAAAGAAGCTCACAAAGTGGTTTGCATAGCTAAATAAATAAAAAAGGTTTTTTTTAATAAATAAATTAAAGTATAATAAAATGTTTCATCTAGTACATACAGTATAGTGAGTTAAATGCATTAAACAATTATTATTCATAGTCATTGTATCAATTTGCATACTATTATCAATCTGCATGGCACTTTACAGAGGTTCATAAACAACAAAGGCATTACTTTGTACCAAGTAGTTCACAGTGCAAATTTTGAAGACAAGGTAGAGAACATAGGGAGAAAAGGCAAAGATAACAAAGAAGAGAGAGGAATAAAGGCAAGGGAAGCATGGGAGCAAATGTAGATACAGCTCGACCGCACTGAAAGTTGTCGATAGGTTCTTGGAAACTGCAACTTTAAGTGAAATGACTTATAACGAAACCAAAGTTATCGTCGGCTAATTGATATATGTATGCAAGAAAGAGTCCACAGCATATTTCTTGTCACAAAAAACATCACCAAACTTCTAAAAAAACAACCCAAAACACTTCTAATATAAAACATTGAAATACTGTAAATGTGAGCTTTCTGGGCTGGAGAAAACCCACGCAGACATGCAGAGAACGTTCAAACTCCACATAGACAGTGGCCCTGGCTGGGGATTGATTTTTTCCCCTCAATAATTTAATATTAAACGACTTATAGCGAAACAACTTTAAGTGAGGTCTTGCTGTGTAGTTAACAGTATGCAATGAAGCTTACTCCCAGGAAAGTATGTATAGCATTGCTGACTAACAGCCCAATCCTATCTCACAATCTTGTCATCTCATCTTGCGGGCTGCTGGCACAGCAGCAGTTCCGGAGAGCTGGCACCAGTATATACACCCGGAGGACATGTGAGGGTGCCAGTCGACTCCAGATTGTCTGCTGCTCCAGTAAGTTGGTGGGGAGAGGATTGGGGTGGAATGGGGCCGGGACCGGGCCAGGCCAGGGTCAGAAGGGGGAGGATCTCAGCAGCTGCTGAGATCCTATGCCCTCAGCCCAGGCCCAACACACACCCTTGGACCTACTGGATTCTTAACTTACCTCTCCACTGCTATCTGGTCCTCTGCCGGCCCATGGGATGCAGTGGAGGCTGTGTTGGTGCCATTGCATCACACAGGCCAGCTGAGCATAGAATTGGTCCCTAAATTTCAGTTCAGATGGGGATGATGATTTTAAATGAGTCATTTTTTTCCAGAACAAAGCATCTAGCTCCAATGGAACTTTTCTACTTCCCAATTAGAATCTTAGAATTCAAAGATTAGGAAAAACAACCTGATGCTGCTGAAGTTCAGGCCTCCAAATTATACCATGGCTACCTGTTTTTGTGGATACTTGTAGCTTCATCAGCCAGGGGGCATATATATATGTGGTACAGCCCATGCTTTGTATGCAGATGATTCTATTAAGGTACTTGGTACACAAACCCTGATTACTGGTCTGAAAACAGGACATTTTCCATCGGTGGAGGATCTCCTCCCACTTGCTCTCTTGTTCCATCTAGTGGAGGAGTCCCCACTCCCAGTTCAAGTCCTGCCTGCTCACAGAGATGGAGTACCCAGCAGGGATGTGGATCAAGTCTCTGGCTCCAAGTCTCGAGTCAAGTCCCACGTCTTTGCCCCAAGTCCCGAGTCTTTGGCTGCGAGTTGAGAATATCTATCTATTTAATGGGGAAAATGGGTTTAAGCCTGAATAAAGTTCAACTTGTCGTAGAAGGCTCCAAGTCTCAAGTCGAGTCTTTCGAGTCATTTACAATCACCGAGTCAAGTCCGAGTCAAGTCATTGTTGCGACTTGAGTCCGACTCAAGTCCGAGTCAATAGACTCAAGTATATTTATTTTATTTATTTTTAAAAAATTATATCCCGCCTTTTCCTATACCGAAGGCAAATGCCCATCACTGGTATATCACTGGTATAATGTATACATCACTGGTACCCAGCATCTCCAATTAAAACAACAACAACACCTTTAGAGTCTCTGCCAATCAGAGTAGCCAATACTGGGCTAGCTGAACCCAATAGTCTGATCCTGTATAAGGCAGTTCATATGTTCAAAAGTGGGCTTACTTTCCCTCTGGACCTATGGGACAATTCCTTCCTTTGCCATATGATAGTCCCCTTTTGACAAGCAGAAGATACAAAATGGGATTATATTTTCAGAGATTCTTCATTGTTACATCCCAACCAGGGTAAGCATTCTGTTTTTCAGAATTGCATATACTGTATACTTCAAAGGATTCTCTTTTCAAGCTATTCCATTTGCTATTGTATTGTATGTCCATTTATGAAAAACAATGGTGAGGATTTAATATATTATGCACCGCAATGAAAAGAGAAATAATCAGTTTATGTATTTTCAGCTAACCAACATCTGGATTTAATAACAAGTGGAGTTTAAGATTTTCATTCTTTGGATGTGTGACAAGCCCACTGAGGTTTCTATAATCTGGGTCTGTAGCCAGAGACAACAAACTTCTAACCACTCTCAGAAATGTCTATATTTCAGTCAAACCATTTAGTGTCAAGAAAATGCTATTTTGGAGCATTATAGTAAAAATCTATCTGGTAGGTATGCTTAGGTCAACCAGCAAACATTTTCCTGTTCTGTTAACTTCATAATATTGCAGTTCCTAATAACCCCCACAACTGAGCTAGATGTTCAGAAGGATACTATTAGGGTTGCAATAGGGTTAGATGTTCAGAAGGATACTATTAGGGTTGCAATAGAGTAGGGTTGCAATTATCTGCATGTTTAATTATCTGCAAGTTCTTTTGAATACCATGGGGCTTACTTTTGAGTAAACACACACATAGGATGTGAATTGCATAAACTGAAAAATAAAAGGGGACTTGGAGACTGCAGAGAAATTAAATGAGTTCTTTGCATCTGTCTTCACGGCAGAAGACCTCGGGCAAATACCACTGCCGGAACGGTCTCCCCTGACTAAAGAATTAAGTCAAATAGAGGTTAAAAGAGAAGATGTCTCAGACTTAATTGACAAAATAAAGATCAATAAATCACCAGGCCCGGATGGCATCCACCCAAGAGTTCTGAAGGAACTCAAGAATGAAGTTGCTGACCTCTTGACCAAAATATGCAACTTGTCCCTTAAAACGGCCAATGTGCCAGAGGATTGGAGGATAGCTAATGTCACGCCAATCTTTAAAAAAGGAAGGAGGGGGGACCCGGGAAACTACAGGCCGGTCAGCCTAACATCTGTTCCAGGGAAGATGGTGGAAAGTCTCATTAAGGATAAAATCTTAAAATACATAGAAGAACAAGCTCTGCTGAGGGAGAGTCAGCATGGCTTCTGCAAGGGGAAGTCTTGCCTCACAAACCTGTTAGAATTTTTTGAAAAGGTCAACAGGCATGTGGATGCGAGCGAACCCGTGGATATTATATATCTGGATTTTCAGAAGGCGTTTGACACGGTCCCTCATGAAAGGCTCCTGCGAAAACTCCACAGTCAGGGAATAAGAGGGCAGGTCCTCTTGTGGATTAGGAACTGGTTGAAGACCAGGAAACAGCGAGTGGGAGTCAATGGGCAATTTTCACAATGGCGAGAGGTGAAAAGCGGTGTGCCCCAAGGATCGGTCTTGGGACCGGTGCTTTTCAACTTATTCATAAATGACCTGGAGTTGGGGATAGGCAGTGAGGTGGCCAAGTTTGCGGATGACACTAAACTTTTCCGGGTGGTAAAGACCAGCAGGGATTGTGAAGAGCTCCAGAAGGATCTCTCCAAACTGGGAGAATGGGCAGCAAAATGGCAGATGCGCTTCAATGTAAGTAAGTGTAAAGTGATGCACATTGGGGCAAGAAACCAAAATTTCACATATACGCTGATGGGTTCTGAGTTGTCTGTGACGGATCAAGAGAGAGATCTTGGGGTCCTGGTGGACAGGTTGATGAAAGTGTCGACCCAGTGTGCGGCGGCTGTGAAGAAGGCCAATTCCATGCTTGGGATCATTAAAAAGGGGATTGAGAATAAAACGGCCAATATCATTATGCCTTTGTACAAATCGATGGTAAGGCCACATCTGGAGTATTGTGTCCAGTTCTGGTCACCATACCTCAAAAAGGATATAATTGAATTGGAAAAGGTGCAGAAAAGAGCGACCAGAATGATTCGTGGGCTGGAGCACCTCCCTTACGAGGAAAGGCTACAGCGTCTGGGGCTTTTCAGCCTAGAAAAAAGGCGCCTGAGGGGGGACATGATTGAGACTTATAAAATTATGCATGGGATGGAGAGAGTGGATAGAGGGAAATTCTTTTCCCTCTCGCACAACACCAGAACCAGGGGACACACACTAAAATTGAGTGGAGGGAGAGTTAGAACAGACAAAAGAAAATATTTCTTTACCCAGCGTGTGATTCATCTGTGGAACTCCTTGCCACAGGATGTGGTGATGGCACCTGGCCTAGATGCCTTTAAAAGGGGTTTGGACAAATTCATGGAGGAAAAGACCATCACAGGTTACAAGCCATAAGCAACCTCCTGGTTTTTAGAAGTGGGTTTTCTCTGTGCCAGGTGCAAGGGAGTGGCGACTGGACACAGGTATCTTGTTGTCTCGTGTGCTCCCTGAGGCATCTGGTGGGGCCACTGTGTGACACAGGAAGCTGGACTAGATGGGCTTTTGGCCTGATCCAGCAGGGCTCTTCTTATGTTCTTATGAAAAGAATGTGTCCAAATATCATGTTCTTTCAGTAATTAATGCTCAGTAGATGCATGTGCATAGATGGTTGAGATGCTTCATATGATGATCACCAGATCTTAAAGTTAGAGAACAAGATGGGCAGCCCAATCCTATCTAAAGATCGGGCAGCCGTCCGAGGCCGTCCGCCCGATCCAGTGCTCCGCCGTGGGCAGCCTGCAGCAGGCAGCCCTCGGTGGAAAGTCTACTCAAGGAAGGGGATGCTTGTCCCCTTCCCCCAGTGTAAGGGCGGCTGGGGCTGGTAGGTCTCCTCGGATTTCCGCCAGCTCTTTTGCTGGTGGAAGTCGGAGGAGGCCGTGTAATGGCCCAGCCGCCCTGCGTAGCCCAGCGGGTACTGGGATATGGCGGACGCCATGTCCCCGCCCCTGCCCGGGATGGCTGGACCTATGGCCGCCCTCCCGGCTCCACCAGCCCTCCCCCCCGCCCGCCAACCCTCCAAGCCGTCTGCCGGATCCTACCTTGCCAGGGTCTGGTGGCGGCCAGAGTCCTCGGCCGGTGGAGATGGGAAGGCTGGCCTTGCGTCAGTCTTCCCAGCTCTAAAGTAGTCGTCAAACATGCGACGTTTGCGACTATTCCGGGCGGCGGACACTAGGTCCGCCGCCTGTAACTTGCGCAGGATTGCGCAGTTATTGATTCATTGACTAATGAGTGACTGGCTCACTGATGGAGATATCAGATCTAAGGTGCTTCCATAACAGATAGAAAGCTGACATTTGGTACACATATCCTGATTACTGGTCTGAAAAGGGGACATTTTCCATTGGTGGAGGAGAGTATCCATAGTGTGCTACCTCCTCCCACTTGCTGTCTTGCTCCATCCATCCATCTGGTTCGAGTCCTGCCTGTTTGCAGAGACTGATGGCGCAATCTTGAAGAGACATCGGGCGGCAGAATGAGTGTTCCGCCGCCCAAAGCTGTTGCAAACATGCTGTAAGGCATGGCTTCAGCCATATCCTGTTCCCCACTGCGCAGCTTGGCTGTTACACGGCCTCCTCCGACTTCCAGCAGTGATTTTGCTGGCAGAAATCCGAGGAGGCAGATCGGCCCGGGTGCCATTTACACTCGGGGAAGGGATTGAGCATCCCCATCCCTGTCCACTTCCCTGAGTATACCTCCGGCTGAGCGGCAGCCTGGCCGCAGCAGAGCATGGGATCTGGCGGGCATCCTGGGCCGTCCACCGGATCCTTAGGCAGGATCGCTCTGAGGGTGAGTTACTTGAAGCTCTTTTCCATTTAGAGATTTTATTCAGCAACCTTGGCTGCATCTTTTCTGGTGAAGAGAAATATCAACAGTAAGTTCCAATATATATTTTTTTATTTCACTCCTTTTAATTCACTTGTTAACATATTAATTCTGTCTCATTACAGTAGCCAGCAATCTAGCACAGAAGAAGCCAAGGCACAGCAAATAGAATGTTGAGCCATAGGAGCTTTCCTTCTACACACTTATGGCATGGACACTAGCCAGCAGGCAATGGCGTCGCTAACCGTCAAGTGACGGGAGTGGGCCACTACGGGGTGACGTGCGCACGCGCGTGACGTGTCACCTCTTGTGCGCGTCGCCCCCGAAGACGTCCCCGGAGCCGGCTCCCGGCCTCGGCTCCGGAGATGTCTTCACTGGCCGACATGCCAGGGCCTTCTGAGGAAGGCCCGCTGTGCGAATGTTATTTATAACGTTTTTTGCACATGTACAGACCGTCCCTGAGGGAAAAGGGCTGCCCTTTTCCCTCAGGAACGGTCTGCGCATGCGCTAAATTTTTTTATAAATAACGTTCACGCAGCGGGCCTTCCTCAGAAGGCCCCGGACAGCCGGCCGGGGAAGACGTCCCTGAGCTGGCTGCAAAAATTAAGGGGGCGCCCGGGCCAGCAGCTCGTCGGGCGCCCGGGGCGGCGCCTCGTCAGGTCCCCCCCAAATCGCGACGTGGCCTATGGCCACGCCAAAGATTTGTAAGAGGGGGGTATACGGGGAGGCGTCACTAGGGTGACGCGCGCCCCCCGCTATGGGGTGACACGCGCCCTAGTGACGCCACTGCCAGCAGGACCCTTAATATTTCCATAATCACAGTACAGATTCACTATGATTACTGGAGAAAGGGAGAGGGGAATAGAATTACAAAATGTACAGTATTTTATGTGATGGCAAACTGCAATTTTTCTTCAAAGAAGCACATCTTTGAGGAACTTAACTAGGTTTCCTGTAACAACTGTGCATTTATCACACAAAGACCAACCAATAATCTGGAAAGATCTGAGAATTGGGATCACAGTTTATTATTGTTGTATTTATATATTGCCATCCACATACAGCAAGTCCTCACTTAAAGTTGTTTTGTTATAAATTGTTCCGTTACAAAGTTGATCAGTGGTTCGAGTCAATCGCCAAGTCAAGTCCGAGTCGAGTCATTGACGCAACTTGAGTCCAATTCAAGTCTGAGTCAATAGACTCAAGTCTACATCACTGGGACTTGCTGTACATGACACTTCACAAAGAATAAGATGACAGGCTCATGCTCCAAGGAACTTAGGCTGAAATCCGATACACACTTTTCTGGGAGTAATCCCCCATTGAACACAGTGTGACTTACATCTGAGTAGACAAGCATAGGCTTGTGCTGTTATACACCCTATAAAGAGACATGAGGGAGACAACAAAAGGAGGGAAAAAGAGATGGGGGTAAACAGGGAAAGAGTATGCTATTTTTGCAGTTAAACATATTTAATTCTTTATACAGTAGAGAATGGGGTCTTAGAGCTTTAACCCACTGCCCTAGATATGGTCTCAATCTAGAGTCCCCCCTTCCCGTGGCTGCTCTTTATCTCAAAAAGGAAGCTCCCACGGGCACAAATGTGACTATCCCTTCTGAGGCCAACAGAAGTTGTGGACTCGGAGGGCCCAGTCCAGATCAGGACAGCAGTAGAGTCCAAGCGTTAAAACACCTCTTCCTCTCTACATCATGCTCTGAATCCTTGGGGGCTCATTCCTGATACTATTTAATTAAGAAAAAGCAAGCACGTTGGCATTAAACTCATTCGGAACATAGCATGTAACTGTGAGGCACGACAAGAGATTGCCTCTGGCAATTAAGTGCAGTTAATTTCCAGTCATTCATATCATGGAGCATAAAACAGCAGCATGCATTTGTATACGCGGCGTGGACACACATGCATGCACTTCAGTACTCTGTTCATTACCTTGTGTTTTCATGTCCAGTTTTTGTGAGCTTATAAGCTGTGGAATGACTGCATTGGTACAATGCCCTATTTGTATAAACCTTGATTTCTTATTAAAATGGGCTTGTAGGGACTTTATATTGCCACTAAGTGGCATTTCTGTTTGTTCTTTTAATGCCTTCTGATTTCATGGTGTGAATGTTAAGAAGTGAGCACTATTTGCAATATGTAGCTTCAAGTGGACACAGTCAGGCTCATATGCTGTGGCAAGGAGAGACTAACAGCGCAATCCTGTGTAACTCTTGCACTAGGGTAACGGTAGATCCACCGGTGTAAGTGCACTTACGCCAGTGTAACTTGCTGTATGTCGATGAACGCAGGACGGACATCAGCGTAACCCCTCTCAAATGCAGGACAGATGCCAGCGCAACTCCGCCAGTGCAGGGGGTATTCTGGAGATGTTCGGATACCCCCGGAATGCCCCTTGCGCTGGAGGAGTTGTGCAGGTGTCTGTCCTGCATCCATCCAAACTGCCATGCACAGCATCCGAGAGGGGTTACGCTGGTTTCTGTTTTGCGTCCATCGGCGTACGTCAAGTTACACTGGCATAAGTGCACTTACACCGGTGGATCTACTGTTACACCGGTGCAAGAGTTATACAGGATTGCGCTGTAATGCTGTTCGGATCTCCGGCTTTGCCTTTCAAGCTGCGATTCATATCGAAACTGCATCTGTTGCAAGGGGAGAAGGCCAATGCTAAAATTAATTGTGTTAGTAGGTGTGAATGAGGGACATGAATAGGGACCCTACTCATTTTCTCCAATCCATGCATTACTGCTCACAAAACAGACTTCTGCAAAGTACATTTGGTAGAGGAAGTACAGAAAAGCTGAGTGTATTTCAAAAATGTGGAAAAGAAGGGTGGGAGGTTGTTTTAATATGCTGAATATTATTTCCTATAGCCTTTCACACATCAGTGCCAAATGGTATTTGGGTTGGGCAGGTAAAAATGAAAACTTTTGTTTACAAATGAAAAATACATGGATTTTTGCCTGGGTAGCACACACAGTTTCATTGCTTCAGAAATCATTTTGTTCCCTCAAAAGTACATTCCGTTTAGTCATCCGTCTTAGTAAAGTGCCCAAGCTTTCACCAATGTACCTGGTTGAAATGAACTGCATTGAGTTAGAGAGGAAAGAGAAAGAGTAAGCACCCCAGGATCAACATCATTCACATTGGCATGTCCCAGTACTTATGTCCCATTTATTACATCTGATGTTCCATTTGGCTGGGATGGTTTTCAGGGGTGATGTGTATGAGATGGGAGGGAGGCAGAATGCACAACATGGCTGCTGAAGTAGGACCATGGGGTCCCATGGATGCTTCTGGCCAACAGTGGAAAAGTGGGGAGGAGAGGCAGCAATTGGGGTTGCATGGTGCAGTAGCCAATAGAATCAGCATATGGGCCAATTATCTCATGATGGGACTGTGTCTATATCGGATACTGCTAGTCACTCACCAGGCACCATCTGCACCATGAAGCCCATACTTTCCAATGCTTGCAAAGAACTTAGGGACAGTAACTCATGGCCTCTAGGCCACATCCTGTTGGAGGAAGGCTTTCATGACAAATCCATATGAATTTTCAGTTCCACTGTAACCTCATGTCCTTTGGACCATATTTGATGATCTTAAAAATACCATCTAGTTCATGTAACGGAACTTTTTTTTCTCATCAATGTCTCATCCCTACCTTATTGGCTAACAATTCATGCTCATGTTATTTCACATAAACACCAGAGGAAAAATTATGAAAACTGGGATGTAAAATGGGTTTTCTACACTGGAGTATGTAAAGACCATCGTTTATTTTATTGTGCACACTTTCCTACTATTTACCCAATGTAATTATGTAGTGTATTTATATCTACTTTAAAAATATTATGGAAATGTAATACAATAATAGTGCAATCTTATGCACTCTTACCTGGGAAAAAAATCCCATTGAAAAATCCCATTGAAACAGAATGTACAGAAGAATAGGTTAAAGAATGTACGATTCATTGGGTGAAAAATGTAGGTCATGTTATTTTAATGGACCAATGGGAACAACTATGGTTAAAACAGTTGAAATTTACGTTAAATGTTAATATTAAAGAAAATATGTATAAAATGATATATAGATGGTATATAACCCCAAGCAAATTAGCAAAAATGTATGAGAAGGTGACGAATAGATGTTGGAAATGTAAAAAGCAAGAAGGAACTTCTTACCATATGTGGTGGACATGCCCCCAAGCAAAGAAGTACTGGACTCATAAACAGATTGAGTTGATTTTAAAGATTAAGGTTCAAATGAAACCGGAAACATTTTTGTTGGGTATGTGGGAGGATCATGTAGGCGAAAATTTTCAAACTTTGTTTTTATATATGATAGCTGCGGTAAGAATTTTATATGCACAATATTGGAAGAATTCGGAGATACCTTCGCTGGAAGATTGGTGGCTGAAAGTTTTGGACTATGCTGAAATGGATAAACTTACAATTTTAATTAAGGAAAAGTCAGTTAACTTTTTCGTGAATAATTGGAAACCATTTATTGACTTTTTTAAGAGAGAGAGAGAGGAATGATGTGATGATATGCGGATTTAATGAATAGAATGTGGGTGTTGTTTTGGCTTAGTTGGAAATTATATGTAGAAAATAGTGAATAGTATGCTAGTAGGATGTATTGCTTCGTGCTTGCTATAACTTTATGAAATATGTATTGTTTTTATGTTTTAATATATCAATAAAATATAAATATATATAAAAAAAAGAAAAAAAAAAGAAAAATCCCATTGAAAATCCCAGTGCAGGATTTGCATTGAATAATCCTGCATATGATTGCACTACTGTATATAAATATTCTTGAGATTTTACAGAAAGCTGGGATAACCATAAAAAAACACAACCTTAACAAAACTAGATTAGAGAATGGAAGGAGTCTTGGGTTTTAATCCTATAAACCTATAAATCCTTGGGTTTTAATCCTGGGAGTATGTCCTACTGATTACAGTGAGGCTTACTTCTGAGTAGGCATGCATATGATTGTGCTGTTGAGCTCTTGGAAGAACCTCATTCAACTGCACAGGTCTCTTTCCATTAATGGAAGGAGATTCCAGGAAAGATTAAGCCCCAAGTGAATAGTTTTTTGAGTAAAAGTATGTTTGGCTCAAAATGCCTTAGGAATAATAAGAAATTTGAATGCTCTCTTTGAAAGACCAAGACATGTTGCGCTTAGCCATTCAGATTTGGGTTTGTAAACATATTTTCATTGCAGCTTAATAAGCGCCTATTGTTAGAATATTGAATTGCTGCACTGCTTAGGTGGCCACAAATGATTTGTTTTGCTCTGAGTTGTCTATTTTCACTTTGAAATTGTATGTATGGTTACCTGAAGTGTCTGTCGATTGTTACAATGTTTTGCATTCCATGATTGTTTGTCTGTAATTTTCCAATTGTGATTTTCCAATTGTATTTATAAAGTTTTGAAAGAAATACCCAAAAATAGACAGGTAAAAACAAAACAAAAATAAGCAATGGCTTGGGCTATTTCTGGTGGACCATCTCAACTTTCTGGTGAGTGGAATTCTGTTCATGGAAAAGGACTTTCCTGCCTTCCTGCTGCAGACTCCTGTGCTCCCCCAAACCCACTCCTGGGGGTAGAAGACCCTCTAGAATATCATATGATACAATTTGGTGCAGGGAGATGCAGCAGGAAGGTTGTATCAGTGAAAATTGGTGTGTGTGTGTGTGTGTGTGTGTGTGTGTGTGTGTTTGTGTGTGTGTGTGTACCCTCCAGTTGCCATTATTTTACTGGGTAAAAGGAACAGACATGATACATCGAAACTAACAGCAGCTTTGAAGGGCAATTTTAATCAGGTAAACAAGATAGAGGAAAAAAGTAAAAATTTTACACAGTGGCACTGCTCTTTCTAAAACTGAAGAGCTCCATCGCAGCTTTTCAGGTTTTGAGGGGAGATTCCATCACGGATAATTCACATGACATCTGTTTTGGCCATTCAGCTGAGTTTATCATTGCATTTTACCCTTGCTTGAAATCACTTCTATTGTTTCCTGTACAAAGGTGTTTGCCCTGAAACTGTTTTTAAGCAACACGTGAATAGAAGTTTCTATTTTCAGGTGTGATCGCAGAGTTGCTACTTTTTATTTAAAATATAATGCATTTTCAGACAAATATGATTTCAAAACATCCACACTAATTTATTCAGAATGCCATTTCAGTTGGAATCCAGAGCCATAAGATACAGAAAATCCATTTGCTGTGGCTACTGATGAATTACATCTAATAGAGCTGAGGCTAAGTACATGGAAATTATTGGTAATGGTTATATACATTTTTGAACAGAGCAACCTTTAATTACATTGACTCTTGGAGGAACAAAAATGAGCCAGGTTTTGTATCTGGGTAACTCCAAAGTGAGTGAAACCAATTGACACAGGGGCATTTTTTTCTTTATGGTACCAGTTTTCTGATAAGAAAACATAATTATTTATAGACTGCTAATAGTAAAACTTTTGACACTTTCAACTTTTGAGCTGCCATTTCCAAGCCCTCAGGGAGGTTATTTGCTCAGTGATTTTAATCTGTGTTTCAAGAAAAATGAAGGTCTTTGGACTGGGCAATTTTGGGTTTGATTTATGTTCTTCCCAACTTTATTTTTTGAACATGATTCTGGTGTTACAGCATCAACATTAACTGTAATCAGTACGTCAGAGTTCCATGTGATTTAATAGTTGGAGATGCTGAATTTACCCGTCACTTTAAAAAAAAGTCTTGTAAACTGGATATTATATGCTCTGCCTTTTGCCCACAACCAATTGCTTTTTAGAATTTGAAGGGAAGAAGGCCTTGAATGGGTTGGCTGCCATAATTTCTGATAGTTTATCTAATCTTCTTGTTGCTTCATATTAGTTGAAATGGTTACTAAACCTTAAAAATCCATCTGCAACTGGAGGATATAAAAGTGCTGCTTTGAAACTGAATTTGGGCTGTACTTTTCTTTTCTTTCCAGACAAGCACATTTTTACATTCAGCAATAAATACAGATGAGGTTGGAATCCATGAGATGTTTTGCTGATCTTTGCAATAAAGGCAACATAGAACTTTCAGTTAAAAATAACCTCTCTATCATCATCATCATCATCATCATCATCATCATCATCATCATCATCATCATCATCATCATCATCATCTATCAAAAGAGCCTTGGATTTCAACTTTCACACAAATTTCTCACAGTGAATATATCATTTATCTATTTCTTTATTTTAGGAATGTTATATATCCACACTTATCATAAGGATGAAGGGCGGCTTACAACAAAATGAGAGAGAGAGAGAGAGAGAGAGAGAGAGAGAGAGAGAGAGAGAGCATATCAACATAAAAAGAGACTTGTTGGATCAGGACAAGGGCCCATCTAGACCAGATTCTTATATCTTACACAAGCCTTTTACACAAGACACAAGACAACAAGATACCAGTATCCTGCATTTTGCAGCTACTATGTTGGCCATTGCCAATTTCTTTACATGAATGCAAGGCGCTCACCCACATCAATATTGCTGTTCCACAGCAATAGGGTGGGTGCATTGCATTGTGGTTAAAGATGGAGGCAACTGAAGCACTCTGGACAGTACACCATTGGGGGTCCCAGCATAGGGGTTTGGCCTAGGGCCTTGATGGCGAACCAATGACACGTGTGTCACGGTGACATGCGAGCTCATTTTGGGTGACACACAGCGTTTTCCCCAGAGCCCCAACATGCCTTACATTTTCGCAGAAGTTTTACAGGCAGGGATTTCTGCAGACCTCTTAAAAATCCTGCATGTGGCGCCGAGTCTCCTCTTTCGAGCACAAAGACTTCTGGGGACTTAGCAGCAGGAGTAGAGAGAAAACTCATGCCGGTAGAAGCCGAGAGAAGGAGAGAACACGTGCGCATGAAAATCAATGCAGCAGCACGAAGCAGAGAGCAAGTGAGAGATAACTAACTCATACACATGGAAGCAGGAGCCGATAGGGAAGGAGGAAGAAAGAGGGAGCATTGGTGAGTTGGAAGGAGGGGGTCGTTGGGGCAGGCACTAGCTTCCAGTTTCCTCTGTGTGTGTGTGTGTGTGAGAGAGAGAGAGAGAGCACAAGAAAGGGAGGGGGACTATGATGCATAATCTTTTAGAAAGAAAGGGATGCAAGTTGCAATAGTAAAAGTACAGTATTATTAAAAGTTCGTGGGGGGGGGGAGTTGACACACCAGCAGAGTCAAGTTAGGCATTTTTGACACACCAAGCCCAAAAGGTTCGCCATCACTGGCCTAGGGCCCCTCGTAACCTGGTACCAAACTGTATCCACAGGAGTGATCATATGTGCATCCTATGTGGATCTTATCCTATGTGCATTTGTGCATCCATTCACCATTCTTGTAGCATATTTACTACATGCTTATATAGCTCCGAGGAGAAGAGCAGCCCTCTGGCAGCCTTATAGTGCAACCATTTGGGACACATTTTAGCCAGTATACGGAGAAACAGATGTAAAATTGGGAAGTGGTTTGTGTTTGTGGGCGAGTGCTTATGCAAGTTTGAACCAATGCATTTTCAGGAACTCGAATGTTGCACACACTTGCATAGTGCTGCACTGGGCTGGGAAACATTTTCTCTAAAGATCATGTACACTGCAGAAGTCTGACCTCTAAATGCCCTTTGGATCATCCTGGGCAGGAAGTCACTTCAAAGTAGCATTTTAAAATTGACAAGTGACTGTATTTACTCTACAGTTGACATGAACAGGTTCATGATATTTGAATTCAAATTCTGGAATGTTGATATTTGACTCTGAATCTCAAATTTACATCTTCTGCAGAGAATATTCTTTTCCTCCAGCTTTCCAGACTATCAGTATGTTACATATTTCAGCCAGAGAGCTAGGATATCTTATATGGCCATATTGTCCCCTCCCACATACTTATGCAAGAAATCTTACGAACACGAATAAAGCTGTTCATAAGCTGCCTGAGTGACTAAGAACTTCTAGTGTGAGCACGTTGATGGATCTTTTTGCTTTAAGAGACAGTGAAAGGGGAAAAAATGCACATGCATTATCTAGGATTTTCATATTTCTTTCCCAAGGTTACATTTCAGCAAGCCATATTTCAACATTTCCCAAATTGCTGCAAAGCAATTTGTCACTATTGCAAAGTGCTTCTGTCCTAAAGCAGCCAAATCCAGTTTGCAGCAATGCCAATCACAAGGACACTTTTCTCTTCTTCCAAATGTCCTCAACGGCAACTTCTTCCAGACACAACAAGTCCAATGTCCTGATCCACCTCCATCACAAGTAGAACTTCCATGGATTTCTGTATTGACTATATGGTGAAATGCCATATCTTTAAGGCACACAGTTTTTGTCATTTAATGGACAGGGCCAGGGATGCTTAGACACAATATATCTATCTATTAAATCAAAAACATACATTGATTGTAGTCCACCTGGCTCCTAAACAAGAAAAGTATGTTATTTGATTAGAGATGCATTTACTGCCTCATTCTTTTTGTCCCTCTTATTGATTCCAATGCAGAGATAACATCTTCAACAAGCTGTTGTGCATGCACATTAGTCTGACACACCAAAAGGGATGTGTTTCCTCATTCACATTTAAAAAAAATGAATAATAATTGTGCTCCAGTATGGAATTGCATTTGTGTGGGTTTTTTTTTTTTTTTTTACCCATGAATCTCCCTTATTGGATCAAGGCAATTGTCTGTCAAAGTCCAGTTGAAATCTAGGTTCAACCTGTTCCCTATCATGGAATGAGTTTCCATTCTGTTCTCCGTGGCAGTCCCAAACTGTGGCAGGGCATGCTTAACCTCTGAAAAACACCATAAAAGAATACAAAAATTTGCCTTTTTTTTTTCTCCATGACTGAACTATGGAAAAAACAAACACACAATTCTGCACGTTTGAAACAGAAGTCAGTTTTACATGATGCTGACGGGCTGATCTTATCATCATTATCCCCACACAAACACACCAACAGCTTTGTACTTTTAAAAGTTGCATTTTTAAAATTAAAACAAGAAATGAACCAACACATGAGCACATCATGGGTGTTCATACAGCATATTAAAAATAAAGAAAGCAGAGACAGCCTGTCTGAAGCATGTGGAGAGGGGTAAGACTGATGGTTGAGTCAGTGTTCAGTTCACACCTGTCATTTCTGTTGGGAAGCCAGGATAATGCTGGGTTAAGCATTGTGAACTCTCTTTTATATTATGTCTGTCTTCTCTCTCTCTCATTCATTCATTAATTCGTTCAGCTTTACATTATACCATTCTAAGAGCTTGGAGGCATGTTACATTTCAAAACCAAAACCAGAATAAATGATCGATGAATATACTATTTATTTATTTTTTTTCACATTTTTATACCACCCTTCCTCCAAGGAGCTCAGAGTGGTGTACATATTTCCTCCCCTCCTTTTTGTCCTCACAACAACCCTGTGAGGTAGGTGGGGCTGAGAGATAGTGACTGGCCCAAGGTCACCCAGGAAGCTTCGTGGCTGAGCGGGGATTTGAACCTGGATCTTCCAGGTCTAAGTCCGACTCCCAAATATTCTGCATTATATTCTGCACTATATTCTGCACTATAAAATATTCTGCACTATAAAAACCTATTCTTCCCTGAGCCCAACAAGATTAAAATCCAAGCAAATCCTCCTCCTCAAGGCTAAAATCCTACACACATTTTCCTGGGAGTAAGCCCCATTGAACTCAGTGTGACTTACTTCTGAGTAGACAAGCATAAGATTGCACAACGTCTCTAATAGTTGAAAGCCATGGTGACAAAACAATGCTTCTAATCTAATGCATGCTCAGTCTTGGAAATTTGTTAACTTTTCAAGAATAACAAGTTCCATAACTATGGCAAGGCTAGATATACCCTTGCCTCTCTACCTGACCTCATTGTAAAGTTTTGGTGCATAAAAGATACTGTCAGGGCATTTGTGGGGGATTCTCAAGCTTGTCACACAATATAAATAATATATCAATCTCTTAGCCTTATGGGGCTGACATCAGAATACAATGAGAAGATCACAAGCAAAATAGAGGGCTCTGCAAAAGTCTTTTCTAAAATATGCTGTTATATCTCATGGTGCATCTCTAGAGGTTGGAAGCACCACTGTATCTTGAAATCTCACATTTCAAAAACAAATACCCACACTGACCAAACACATACCGTATTTTACGCTCCATAGGACGCATCGGTCCATAGGACGCATGCATCCTATGGAGCATAAAATAGAGAAAAAAAGTTTGTACTTACCTGGGCTTGGGGGTGCTTTGGGGAGGCCTGTGGGGGCTTCGGGGAGGCCTGCGCGAGCCTCTGCAGACCTCCCCGATGTTTACTTCGGCCCCAAACAGCAATTTTCGGCCATTCCGGAAATGGCCGAAAATCGCTGTTTGGGGCCGAAGTAAACATCGGGGAGGCCTGTGGGGGCTTCAGGGAGGCCTGCGCGAGCCTCTGCAGGCCTCCCCGAAGCGCCCCCAAACCCAGGCTTCGCACCATAGGACGCACGCTTTCCCCCCCTATGTTTTTTGGGGAAAAAGTGCGTCTTATAGTGAGAAAAATACGGTATATCCTGTCCAATCCTTCTTAAAAGCATTTGTACTCAGGACTTTAGCCAGGGTGGGGCCAGTTAGTGGATACACAATCACAGCTTTGCCCCACCTAGGATTTTGGGGGAATGTTGGCTTTTTAATTTGTGACATTACAGTCTCCATTTAAAGAATGAGAGTTTGTTTGTAAGCATACACACACACAACTAGATAGCTCTTCCAAGATTTTTAATCCTAGGAGTAATTTCATTATGCACATAGGAGACAACAGCAGCTTCTTCCCTTCCTTTACAGAGCTTTCCACCCTCTAACTAACAAAAGGCGCAGCAGGGAACAGGACACCAGCACAGGAGCAGAAACCTTGTACAATACACACTCCAATCAGCTGCCAGGCATCCAGGCTTCACTTAGGTCAGGGCTTCAAGCACCCCAAAGTTGCATCATCGTCGGTCACATTGTCTTTTACATAGCTCTTTACGTACATTTATGCTGGTTTGGAGAATCTCACCGATTTCCCATTCATGCATTTGAAGACGCACCCAGAAAATGTGGCTGCCCCACCTGCCTATGACCCTGTTTGTGGTGGTTCTGACTTTTTTTAAATTTTTATTTTACAGGAGGTTATGTCAGAGATGAAGCATGTAGTAAATACAAGGGGCAAAGATGCCTTGCTCATTCATAAACTACAAAACAATCCTTCTGTTTGACTCCTACAGATTGTCTTCATTGCTTCCGATTGACTGCTATTAGTCATCAGAGCATTATTGGTTTGCACAGATGCTGTTGATGCATATTTCCACTTTACATATCTGTCCATTGAGACTGTTTTGAAAGAGGCAGTGCCATCTGATCACATTTAGCAGGTTATTTTTTATGTTTTCAGATCTTTCCACCACTGATTCATATTGGTCATCCACTAAAGCAGGCAGTTTGAATGCCAACAAAGCAAGCAATTCAGACTCCCATTACGTTTACATGAGCTTGCAAGTGCCACATCATGATGTCCTATTTCTGCACAGAGATCTCCTATGTTGGACTGGGGTGAGAAGTATTCCCCAAGTAGAAATGTAACTAGTAATGTCCTATGTATCAACCCAAAGAAGCTATCTATAGTCTCAAATTATATCCAAGCATTTACCCTGAAGTTGGCCCACTTGTTTGAATCAGGTTACACCAAAATATGTTATATAATTTGACTAGGGGCTGTGTGTATAAATGTGTCTGCTTCACAGGTTCCACCTTGCTAAACAATTGCAGAAACGCCATTGTATGTATAATTTTACTCTGTTAAAAACAGCACTGTAGCTAACAATGGTCCACTGGTTCAGTATTTTTACCGTGATTTGTTGGCGAGCAACTTCCAATTCATAGCACTTTCCATTTAAAGGAGAAATGACGAGATAAGATTAAAAACAGATAATATTTAGGAAACATTCATTGCTATCAAATGCGATAGAACTAATTGCCACCATTTTACTGCAAAAAAAGAATGAGCTCTGGTAGCTGCGATTAACCCAAGTACAGTCAGTATACTGATAGGAATGACAAAGAGAGCTTTAAAAACAACAGGTAAGGAGACACCTGCTTTGTCGATAAAAGTGTTTTCAAGCTTTTAAGTTCACAGATTCTTCAGTAGATGGAATAATAGACCTTAATAACTAGTTCTCACATACAAAGCCAGAGCACTTGTAAAAGCAAATACAAATACTTTTAGGCAGACAGCATTTTTGGGGGGATTAGGTAATTATAAAACATTCACACATAACATTTGTTTGGCATACTATACTTCAGGGTTTTTCAAGCTTTTGGGGCAAGCACCACTTTTTGTCAGTACCACTTTTTGAGTACCACCACTTCCACCTGAGAAAATAGTTGTACACAGGAACAGGCAGCTTGGTACACTGTTGATAACACAAGTATGGAGAGAATATTCCTTGACCATTTCTGCATTGGTAACCACAGACCTTTAGAGGTGATGTCCTTCCCACATCTGCCAAAAGGTCTCTGGGAGAATTCATGCTCATCATGAACATTAACGGCACAATCCTGTCTACATTTTAGACCGGCACCACTCTGCAGGTCTAGGGTGTCACAAATGTGCTGCAAAGCACGTTTGTGGCACCTGGCAAGTAGGCAGTGCCAGCGCTAAGGCCAGTGCCACTTGCCCCAGAAGTAGTGAAGCGTCCACCAGAGACAGTAGGTTATCTGCCAGGCAGTGGTGGAATGGGGAGGAGGACAGAATGGGGCATTCCGGGAGGGGGGATTGGTCAGCCAGGCCTGGGAAGAGGGAGGGATCAGCAGTGGCTCTGTCAAAATCCTATTCCTTTTTCCGGGCTTGGCTGCCATTACATGGCCAGCTCGAATGTGCCCAGCAAAATAGCTGGCACACATTCGATTAGACCCGTTGCGGCGGCTGGGGCTCTACTCGGCATAAGGGGACAAATGTCCCCTTCCCCCGAGGAGTGCTCCAGCTGCACCGGTACTATACTAAACATAGTAAAGTATGTTTGGTATACTATACTATACACTGTGGGCTGACATAGGTGTGCCATCAGTGCAGTGTTCAAATTGGATTGGGCCATTAAACTTCATCTCTCCTGGGATGAAGTCACAAGGCAGTGGGGATCAAAGACTTTTTCAGTTGTTGAATCTGTGTTGGGTCTAGGTTGACAAAAGAGTTATTTCAGCAACCCCCTACAATCTAACCAGCTTCAGAAGTTTCAGCAGCTGTCATTGCTTAGGATTCAGCCTGTGATGTCAAAAAAGGATCTGGATACGGGACAAGTTTAATTCTCCAAATCACTGCATGGACCTTTGCAGCGTACTAAAATAATGCCAAATTTGCTTTCAGTAGCACGGATGTATCCACCTCAGCCAGAGGGAGGCTGCAAACCCATATTTGTCAACTCTAGTATACAAGATGGGCTACACTGTGCATCTTTGCCGGCTTGCAAGGAGTTATTGTGTCTATGAGCCTGCAAGTCATAGCAATCTTGTGGTTACAGTGTTCTCACTCATAATGATATCTGGCACTCAGATAGATGGTGGACTGAAGCTAAGAAAGTGCCTTTCACGCCTATGGTCATCTCCTGAGTTTACATCTGAGATACCACTTGAACTGGCATCATTTTGGCTCAAAACGCACAGCCTTTGTCACGGTGCAACCTCTGATGTTTCTCACACTAGAAGGAAATTCTCTGGTCATGGTTATGAATTCATTCTGAGTTCTCTAGCCAGTATGTTTTTCCAGTGTTGATCTTGGTTCTGGGACGCATCATCACCTTCTATTTTTCTTCATAATTATTGATTCATTGGGATCCTTGAACCAGTCACTAATTATCAGTCTGTTTTTCCATCTGGAAAAAGTAAAAGTAACTAGTCTTTTGTGAAGCTGTTTCTTTTGTGAAATAAAGACATGTTTTCTGCCCTATTGCACAGGACAGGCTGTAAAAATAATGCAATGTTGCTATCTTGCCATTGTAGCATGTTACTATGCTACTAAAAAGGTAAAGGTATCCCCTGACAATTAAGTCCACTCGTGTCCGACTCTAGGGTGTGGTGCTCATCTCTATTTCAAAACCGAAGAGCCAGCGTTGTCCGAAGACGCCTCCGTGGTCATGTGGCCGGCATGACTCTCCTTGCTGCAGCGCGTAGCATGCAGCTGGAACTCGGAGCGCTGTTTACCTTCCCGCAAGCAGTACCTATTTATCTACACGCATTGACATGCTTTGGAACTGCTAGGTTGGCAGGAGCTGGCCAAGCAACGAGCGCTCACCCCGTCGCGGGAATCGAACTGCCGACCTTTCGATCGACAGCTTATGGTTCAGCGGTTTAACCCGCTGCGCCACCCGCTGGCCTACATCAGCATTATTTAGCTTTTGCTATTATGGCCAGCGGGTGGCGCAGTGGGTTAAACTGCTGAACCATGAGCTGTCGATGAGCGCTGCGGCAAGGAGAGTCATGCTGGCCACATGACCACGGAGGCGTCTTCGGACAATGCTGACTCTTCGGCTTTGAAATGGGGATGAGCACCACACCCTAGAGTCGGACACGACTGGACTTAATTGTCAGGGGTCACCTTTACCTTTACCTATACATTCTCCATACTCATTAGTAAAGCACATGTATCTGATGTTTAAAACAGGAGGGGGAAAATGACAAAGCAATTTAACAATGACTAAATACTGCAGGCATTCCTCCTCCTGCAACATCCCCAAACCTATGTCTTACTTAGGGACATTGCATTTGGAAGTTAACCTACATCAGGCTAGCATTATCACTTAGCATCAACTATCATTTCCAATACCGGAAGTGGTCTTCAGAACGCAATCGCTGATGTTTACAGCCTTGGGGAGGTCTGCAGAGGCGGCAGCAGCCCCCCCCCCCGGACCCTTTGGGGAGCTGAAAATCAGGTACATTGAAAACAGCATTTTGGAGTCGGGGACGGGCGTGATCCTGGAGCGCTGCCCGCAACATTATCCCGCCTCTACAAAAACGACAGGGAAGTAAACTAAAAGTAAAATAATACCAGTAAACTCCCCTGTAGGACTTTGAGAAATGCTGCTATAGTGTCCTTAATGCCAATAACTTTTTTTTTTTTTTGGTTAGCAAATAAAGAAAAAGTGAACACATTATTTTATTTTTTTGTATTTTAGGATGCCATCATAGAACCACTGTGTTGTCAGGGTAATTTCAGGTTATGTGCCATCTGTGACACAGCACAGAGATTAACACAACACAGAGTTGTCTCCTTCTGGTCGAAGCACCACAATACTTCAACACATGTTCAGTACCAACAAGCCAGTGACTGCAGAAAACAGAAGTCTGATTATTACTTTGTGTTCCTAGTTCACTAAAAGCGAGACTGGCCACCCCCACAGTAGGATATTCATGCCAAATCTTTTTTTTTTCTCTCTTCAGATTTTAGGAGTTCATTTCAGCTCCTTTTGACATACTGATATAACCTTCACTATTCTCGTGCTAATTCTGGAGACAGGTGCATCTAATGATGTAATGCAAATGAAAAAAATATATAGCAATGTATATTTTTGTACAATGGAATCTCTCAGTTACTAGTTGCTCTTAAGTTATAATAGGTTTGAGATGGAGGAGGTGATGCTAGAAGGCATCTAAACTCTTGCATCTGTAATGTGGATTAGTTGAAACCCAGTAGCTCCAGTGGGAACCAGTGAAGTCTGAAGCATGTGGAGATCACTGGGGAAAGAAGTGCACTGAATGGGGGAGTGGGACTTTTGGGTGAAATTTTGGTAAGACTGAAGCTGTGTCCTATAGCATTCTCAAGAACATTGGCAGTTTGGGGAGGGACTATACAGGGTCAGCTTTACCATAAGGCAGGGTAAAGTGGGCCATTTCATGAAACAGATTGTGGACCAGATCTCCGGAGCAGTGCTGCAGCCCACCCAGCGTGCGCACGCACGCACGCACGCGCGCACGCACGCGCACACGCACACGCACACACCAGGAATTGCCTGCAGAGCATGGAAGGCAAAATGGCATCACGCTGGTTTTTCCTCTTCCCTTTCTAATAGAAAAGGAAAGTGGGCATGACTTGAAAGTAAAGGAGAAATTGGGAGTGTGGTTTTTAAAAGAGAGAAAAAAATAAAGCGGGTGGAAGGGGCAGCATTTTGTGCTTTGCTTCAGGTGCCAAAATATCACAGGCCAACACTGGGACTTTAGTTCAGTGGTAGAGTGTATGCTTTGTATGCAGAAGGCCCCAGGTTCAATCTCAGACATTTCCGAGTAGGGCTGGGAAGCGTCTTTGCCTCTGGCCTGGAGATCCACTGCCAGTCAGTAGATGATACTGAACTAGGTGGACCAATGGTCTGACTCAGCAGAAGGCAGCTTCCAAAGAGCCAGGCTGATGTAACTTAATGACTTCATTGCAACCTGAAGGCTGGACAGTAGGATGGACCTAACCATTGGCAATATATCTCATCCTACGGAAGTGCAATTCATTCTCTGTATTGTTGCAGCAGCAGCAGAAAGTTGTAGCATCTGCATGCTGAACACAAAGTAGGAAAAAATTCTCATCACTGCAGGGAATACAAATGCTCAGGAAAAGAGCAATTGATTAAGGAAATGTTTCTCCTCCTTCGCTTTGTAACTCAACATGTTCAAAGCTATAGGGACCTAAACATTGATTTCCCCAAAAGCAATAATCAGCTAAGAAACTCATGACTTCAAAGCTACAAAAGAAACAAAGATTCACTAGTAGCTGAAATGATATGTTATTTCCAAGAACAAGGGTATAATCTACCAAGCTCTGTACTTGTGTAGCCCTGATTCTTTTCAACATTATTGACCTTGGAAGCTAGGGTAGCATAGTGGCCAAGATAATGAGTTGTGACTCAGGAAACCTCCAGCTTGAATCTCACTTTTTGCCATAAACTCACTGGGTGACCTATACAACCAATTCTTTCCTAACCTCAGCACCCTTATTGGCTGTAAGGATTACTAAGATAAGGTGCCTGGAAGCAATCTGAACACTCCTACTGTAAAAATGCTAAGCACGATTGCCTTTTGATCAGAGGAAAAGAAGCATAACAAACAAATGAGAGCTATACAAGCAACCAACAACAACAAAAAAAGGCGTTGAGCCTCCACTGGCACCGACGGGACAGCACAGGCCTTCCCGCCGGCACTGCCTACACTAGAGTAGATGCAAATGTGCTGCTGTCTGGCACGTTTGTGACACGTGGCACCAGCACTGAGAGGCTGCCGCCGCTCCACCCTGGCCAGATCCGACTGTGCACCCGCTGGGGAAGGGAAGCTCCCCCACTGGGAGATGGAGGGGCATGAGGAGGGTGGAACAGGGTATTCTGGGAAGGGGGATTGGTCGGCCCGGCCCGGGAAGGGGGAGGGATTGGCGGCAGCTAAGCTGAAATCCTATCCCCTTCCCAGGCCTGGTCACCGTTACACGGGCCTCTGGGACTTTAGCCAGCAAAATAGCTGGCACACATCCGAGTAGCCCCATCAGGGCACCTGGGGTTTACCTGGGGTAAGGAAGCAAACATTTCCTTCCCCCAAGGTGACCTCCCGGCTTCCTGTGTCGCACCCTGGATGCAGCAGAGGCTGCACCGGCCTTGCAGCATCGCAGAGCGCAGAGTTGGACAGGATTGGGCTGTAATAAAGTTAACTAAAGCACTGAAAAGCATGATTGTACCTTTGAAAGAAAATAGTGTTTTTTAAAAAAAATCATCATAGGTTAATCATGAATAATTAGCTTTTGCATAGCACTGTCTGAGGATGCAAAGCACGTCACATATATTATTGTGATCATGTGCTTACAACAATCCTGTAAAGAAAGGGAGTCCTCTCACCTTCATATTGTACCTAAGTCAGGAAGTGGTTTGCCTAAGATCACTTAGTGAGTTCAAAGTGGAGATGAGATGTGAACCAAGGAATTACTGATTTGTAGCCCAGTCTCTTAGTTGCTACGGAGCTGGCTCAATAACTTATACTCACAGTCTGCTTGACCACTTATATAATTCTTTTAAAAAATCTTGCAAATCAATTTGTTTCATTTATATAATTTCAATTTTTCATTTCCACAATTACTGTATATACCCACTATATTTTTTATGTTGGATTGCACAGTTTCCAAATTTAGAAAAGAATGTCACCTAAATGAATGAAATCAGTTACAAAGGGTTCTCTTGTCCATATATTCTCTTCCTTCATCCCTGCCTAGGAGAAACTAAGTGGAGCTGCAGAAAAAAAAGTATGTCCAGTATGCTTTTAAATCTACAGTGTGGATCCAGAGTGAATGAAGCGAGTTTGGACAATGATTTCATAGAACTTATCATCAGGGCTTAATACATTTTTCATACTTTTAGAATCACTACCTATTATGGCAATGCATCAAGGAAAACAGTTGTATAAGTTACGCTCTAAAATGTCAGCCGCAGAGCTCTTTCTAAAAAGGTAGCAATACATTACGCTGAAATATTTTCCAACTCTGACTAAATGCACCATAAAGTACTCCCTAGGTGAATGGCATCATTTTTTCATATGCTCTAAATGAGTGCTGGTGAGGTCATTCTGCAAATGCAGAGGCTGCAGTGATGCAAGGAAATCAGCTGATTATTTTGATGGACTGAAAAAAATAGACTGGCGATGAAATGCCAGTTATATTTATTACCAGCTGGCAGGATTTAATTTGAAACAGGACTTGCCAAGGTTCAGGCCCATAACCTGTTGTTTAGAGTGGCAGGACCAAGCTCTGGAACATGTGAAGTTAATATATAAAATAAGAGTTCTTTTGAGCATGTGCATTTCCCTGTTCAAGCCGCTACCCCAGCTGAACTTGTTCACATGCCCCCACCCCAAATGATTTCCCCTAGCGGAAGAGGTTAGTGCCTCTTCCCACCTACACCCTCCTGCTCCCACAATTTTAAAAAGGCAGAGGGGAGCAGAAGTCTCGCAGGAGACTCCCTGCCCGTTGCCTTCGCGGCACGAAATGGCTCTGACGGCGAGAGGGCGGGGCCTTCTCGTTCCGGGTTGTAAACGGGGACTAGGACGGGGTGCAACTTACAGTACCGCCCCTACCATAGAAAAGCCTCTGGCAGAAGAGAAAGTGTGTAGAGAAGCAGAGAGGAGAATAGTGGCCCGGAGTCTCCCAGGAACAAATTTGCTCCATTAGAACCTATGGGGAATTTAAACACCCTCTTCTCTGGACAATACCCCCCCACACACACACACATACCCCAAATGTCCACATTTAGTAGTAGGCTGCAAGTGTTTACAATTTTAGAAAAAATACTTTGGAATGTGTGACATGATTTCAGATGTACCGGTAATTATGTTGCACATAATTGTGTAAAGGAAAATATAAGCACAGAAAACTAACAAATGTTATTTCTTATTGCAGTGGGATGGGGTTGGCTATTTAATACCATATATGCTCCTTCCCCCCAAATTACAGGATTCCCATGTCCATGGAAGAAGAGCAGAGCAAAAACCGATCCAGTGGGTAAGTAGATTATCCAGTTAGTAATTGAAAGAAAAAAGAAAAAAGAAATTTGAAATTATTCGAACATTTAAGATTGACTATAAAGGAGTGTTTTAGTTTAAAATGACATTTTCTCAAGGGTATTACCCAAAAAGGGGCAACATGTGGGCACCCTGGAGAGGACTTGGGAAGAATCCACAGCTGGCTCACCTGTAACTGTGGACTAAATATGATACTGTGTACATTTTATTCCATCCTTCCTCCAAAGAGACTGTCCCTCCCCTATGAAAACCCTATGAGATAGGTTAAGCTGAGAGACAGTGAGCCCATGTCACAGAGTAAACTTTGTGGCTGAATGAGGATTTGAACTGGATCTCCCTGGTCTAAGTCCAATTCTAGAACTGCAAATCTGAAAGACAGAGCAGACCTCCAAGAGGAAGGGATGAGAGGTTGATTTGGAAAGGAGAATGGAAGAGGTTTAGACCAGAGCACTGCAGTAGACTTCTGTGTGTATTACAAGTCTTGATTACACCCACCAGCCCCACTCCGTAGCCCCAGTGCTCTTTACCTGTTGACCTGACTTTGAGCCCATATGATTCCCTGCATAAGCCCACAGAATTTCAAGAGTCAAAGAAGGGTAACAGAGTTCTGGGTAAAACCTCTGCTAGGAACACAAGTGGTAAAGCTAGAAAGTCTGCACACTCTCCTTTTGAACTGATTTGGCCTTTTATTGCTCAGGGCAAGCCATCCTTTTCTCTCTCAAATGTTGTAAGGTCACAATTTCAAAACACAGCGCAGGAAGACGAGACAGTGACAGGGGAGGGGGGCCAGGGAAGCTGCATGAAGCCTGCAAGCTGAACAGAAGGCAGTGATGTAGAATATAAAATGAAAAGAGCATTTTTTTTTGTACCTAGGAGAGCAGATGCTGTAGAGATCCTGAGGCTCAGGAGGTGGCAGCAGCTGGTGTATTGGTAACATTATTCGATTTTCAGATAATCAGGCTAGCGTAGCTAGACTTTTGTGGAGGCAGATCTGCCTGGCAGTGAAAAAAGGATGTCTGCTTGCCTTGCTTACTGAGCAAACTCTCCTCTCTCTCTCTCTCTCTCTCTCTCTCTCTCTCTCTCTCTCTCTCTCTCTCTCTCTCTCTCTCTGAGATGAAAAGAATAAGAAACTCTATGAAAAATGCAGAGCACTGAATACAAAGAACACAGAGAGGGGATTTCTCTCTCTCTCTCTCTCTCTCTCTCTCTCTCTCTCTCTCTCTGTGTGTGTGTGTGTGTGTGTGTGTGTGTGTGTGTGTGAGAGAGAGAGAGAGAGAGAGAGAGAGAGAGAGAGAGAGAGTTGCTCTCTTCAGCTTCCTACCCAAGGCAGGTTTCTACTTTGAGCTTGGTTCACAAAGCATAAATATTATTCCTCAGATAAATAATGGAACCTGCCCAGTTGTGTATAGAATGGCTCTTCCCCCATCTCCCATCCATTAAGAATGTGTTACCCTCTTTTATTTTTTATGCTTGGATCAACGATGAATATGAAAGCAGCCCATATGAGTGGAGAGTTGACTACAGTACAGCAAGTCCTCACTTAAAGTTGTCGATAGGTTTGTAAAAACTGCAACTTTAAGTGAAACGACTTATAACGAAACCAATGTTACCATAGGCTAATTGATAAACGTAAACAAGAGTTTACGGCATATTTCATATCACAAAAACATCACCAACCCAAAACACTTCTAATATAAAACATTGAAATAAATGTGAGCTTTCTGGTCCGGAGAAAACCCATGCAGCAGACATGCAGAGAACGTTCAAACTCCACACAGACAGTGGCCCTGGCTGGGAATCATTTTTTTTTCTCAACAACTTAAAACGAAATGATTTATAATGAAACAACTTTAAGTGAGGACTTGCTATACTTGCATCTGGATGGATGGCTGTGCACTGTCAGGGATGAGGGGTCATTTCTGCCTTATACAAGCAGAGTCCTCCCAGACTATGCAAGCAACCCGAGCAGTTGCCGAGGACGCCATATTTTGTGGGATGTAAATCCCAGACTGCGCTCATGAACTCCTTCATCCAGTGTTGTGATGGTTGCTGAGGTTCAGTTCTCATTTCATGCATGGCATTGCAAAGGATCCTGGGATTCATCTCTTGGGATGTATGACACAAACATGTGGGCAAGAAAGTACTTTGGCTTGGTCCTGTAAACAAGCTTACTTCTCCGTCTTCGAAGCACATGTTTCCCTATAATCCTAATTAGACTTTCTTCATACATAGACCCATGATGACGGGCTTAAAAATGATTAAGAGCAGGGATGTGGATCAAGTCTCTGATACCAAGTCTCGAGTCAAGTCTTTGGGTCCAAGTCTCAAGTCAAGTCCCAACTCCTAAATCTTTGCCCCCAAGTCCTGAGTCTTTGGTTGTGAGTCCCTATCTATTTAATGGGGAAAATGGGTTTAACCCTGGATAAAATTCAACTTGTCCTAAACGGCTCCAAGTCTCGAGTCGAGACTTTCGAGTCTTTTACAATTGTCGAGTCAAGTCCGAGTCAAGTCACTGACACGACTTGAGTCCGATTTGACTCCGAGTCAATAGACTCAAGTCTACATCACTAAGAGGGGAGCAGCCTGAGCAGAATAACCAATTAATTACAGAAAACAAGAAATGCCTATTAACACAGAATATATTCTGAAATCCAATATGCATTTTCGGGCTTTTAGACCATGGTCTGCATGAACTTGCTCTTCCTGACGTTTCGTTCTGAATTGTGCAGAGCATCTCAGAATTCTCAAAGGAAAGACTGGCCAGTTGTGGTTGTGGGCCAGTCTTTTCTTTGAGAATGCTTTGCACAATTCAGAGCGAAACGTCAGGAAGAGCAAGTTCATGCAGACTGTGGTCTAAAAGCCCGAAAATGCATATTGAATTTCAGCATTCTGACCACGAAAGTCTTGGTAATTATATCAGAATACATTCTGTTAGATATTGATTATTCTACTCATTCTGCACAGGAACACACGCCAACATACTGGTCAGTGTTTTCACCCAGCCTTCTGCCTCCCCCCCCCCAGTCATTTTGGGTTTTGTTTCTTTAAAATACACTATTGAACATGCTTTAAACTTTGCAGTTATGAGTGCTGGAAGTCCCCTTTTTCAAAACACAAATGACAACACCTTTTTCTGTGAGATTCACAATAAACTAATGAGAGATGGCAACCGAGGACACCTATTGGATCTAATTCTGCTGCCAGGTTTAAGGCATTGCAAACTCAGCAATGACAACAGCATTGCGTTGAAATAACTGAGGGCATTATTTGCACCGTGGTTCGTAAACAGAAAGGCGACAAAGGCGATAACAGGTGTTTTAAGCAACACCTTAATATTAAGTGACACTCAGAGAGAAATTAATACACAATACAACATCAAAGAAAATATGCAGAAAAAAAGTGAGATGGAAAGTTTTGATTTGTGTCCAATACAAAATGTCCGACGTTCCCCCCTTCAACGATGTGATCTGTGGACCAACAAGCCTGTTATATAACATGCTCAGTTTTGATTGAGAGAATTCTTTAACTCTCTACTAGCTTTTTCCATGCAGACTAGTATACATTTATAGTTAACTGTGATAGTGAGATACTGTTTACACTGAGATGAGACAGCTGGTCCATCATGGTAAACAGCCTCGCCCATTCTGCAAATGTCCTCAGTTGCCATATAAAATTCATCAGTGTCTAAAAATATGTTTGCACAGAGTAACTATTATCAGGGTGGGTAAACCAATTACTCATGATTTATAGGAGGAACCAACATTTCTGCATAATGTCCAAAGTTTCACTTGGAAATATTTGGCCAACAATCAGTGGTAATTTGGTCACAAGATATTTGTGTAGGAGATTTTCTTTTCTTTTTCCTGTCTTCATTTAACAACTTCTCCAGAAATTGTTGCTCAGAACAAGGTGGTGTAGTACCTGTGAGCATATAAGAATGTAAACACCCATCTGTATTGAGCCCCTTTGGGACAGAGAACCACCTTCCCATTTTTTTTGCTTTGTAAATTGCTTTGGGAACGTATCT
This sequence comes from Plestiodon gilberti rubricaudatus, assembly GCA_026170595.1. Classification (NCBI taxonomy): domain Eukaryota; kingdom Metazoa; phylum Chordata; class Lepidosauria; order Squamata; family Scincidae; genus Plestiodon; species Plestiodon gilberti. The sequence continues at coordinate 40,717,362 of JANXHW010000005.1, read as the reverse complement.
TGAAAAGCGGCACATAAATATTCTTAACCATCATCATCACCATCATTATCATCATCATCATCATCAATATTATTATTATTATTATTATTATTATTATTATTATTAACAGTATTTATATACCGCTTTTCAACAAAAAGTTCACAAAGCGGTTTACACCACCAGCAAACAGCCACCAGAAAAGACGCTGTGCTGGGGTGAAAGGGGGGCAGTTACTCTCCCCCTGCTAAATATAAGAGGAGCACCAATTGAAAAAGTGCCTCTTGCCCAGTTAGCAGAGGTTGCCCTGCATTACAACACTGCAATATCTGCCCTGCATTACAACACTGCATTGGTAAATTCACATCTTCATGCACACATGCTATCAGATGACCCACACCTGCCTTTATTGTGTTTGTGCATGTGCAGGGGCATGAAGTGCCAATCTATGGTCACAAAAAGCCTGTTCCTTGAATCTTTCCTTTATGCCTTCCTGTAGCACAACTAGCATGGATTTGTGCATGGGCAAACCAAGGGCTGAATCAATCAGGTAATTGGTTTTTTAAAATATGGTATGTGGATAACACAGATCACTGATGTGTACATATTTGGCGCAGTGCATATTTCACATTCCAGTCTCTGTGGGCAAAAACACATGGCTGGAAACCATGCTGTAGCCACTTCACAGCAGCAGCTAAAATCACTGTTGTCTGACAAACGTTTTCTTTCTTTTATATGAATGTGTGATATGAGACTCGCTTGATCATACGTATACATGGTGCTGGATGCCTGACAGGAGAGCGTGATCTAGCCCAACAACATACTTTGGAATTGGAACGATGGCAAGAGGCCTCAGATCCCACAGGCTGCAAGGAAGGCCACATTTTTCATTTGTCAGAGCAGCCCACCTGCTCCCCCCCCCAGTTCGTTCATAAGGGCTTCCAGGCCGCTTGTGTGCATGTGTGCGGCTCGGGTCTAGCTCACGAGGAAAAATGGTGGCGGCAGCAACGGCTGGACGAAAAGCGGCGGCAGCAGCCACAGCCACAGCCACAGTAAGGGGGCGAAACAGGGGGGGAAATAAATAAATAAATTCAAAAAAATATGGTAACCCTACATTTAGGCCTGGGGATGAGTTCCAGGAATCTGGACTAGATGGGCCCACTGACATCCCTAAGGGGTTGCGGGGGTGCAACCCGCACCAGGTGATGCACCAGGGAGGGGTGATACGCAATTGGAAGCTGTAATCAGTGGCTTCCAATTGCATCTCAGACCTATTTTGAAGCGTGGGGAGGACTCTGGCCCACTCTATGGGCTTCCCTGCACCTGTCTTCCAGAGGAATGTGGGGATGCACCTATTCTGCCAGGTTTTGGGGATTAACTAGGTGCGTCTTACTAGCTGCGTGGGTTGGCTGCTGATTTCCACACTGTAAATGTTGGTTTTATTGTTTTACTGGAATTACCTTGCCTCTGCACTTGGGGAGAAGAAGAATGGCATATTAATATTTTAATTAAGGTAAAGGTAAAGGTGACCCCTGACAATTAAGTCCAGTCGTGTCCGACTCTAGGGTGTGGTGCTCATCCCCATTTCAAAGCCGAAGAGCCAGCGTTGTCCGAAGATACCTCCGTGGTCATGTGGCTGGCATGACTCTCCTTGCCGCAGCGCGTAGCATGCGGCTGGAACACGGAGCGCTGTTTACCTTCCCGCAAGCGGTACCTATTTATCTAAATCGCATTAACGTGCTTTGGAACTGCTAGGTTGGCAGGAGCTGGCCAAGTAACGAGATCTCACCCCGTCGTGGATTCGAACTGCCGACCTTTCAATCGACAGCTCATGGCTCAGCGGTTTAACCCACTGCGCCACCCGCTGGCCTAATATTTTAATTAGTAAATAACAAATAAAAATTGCAACAGTAATGTAGCAGGGGTAGGAACTCCTTTCTTTTTTTTTTCTTTTTTTTTCCTTCTGTATTTTTGGGGTCCGTTACAGTTGCTTTATTTTTTTCTCTATATGTTTATATTTTATTGATATATTAAAACATAAAAACAATACATATTTCATAAAGTTATAGCAAGCACGAAGCAATACATCCTACTAGCATACTATTCACTATTTTCTACATATAATATCCAACTAAGCCAAAATAACACCCACGTTCTATTCATTAAATCCGCATATCATCACATCGTTCTTCTCTCGCTCTCTTAAAAAATCGATAAATGGTTTCCAGTTATTCACGAAAAGGTTGACTTTTCCTTAATTAAAATTGTAAGTTTATCCATTTCAGCATAGTCCTAAACTTTCAGCCACCAATCTTCCAGCGAAGGTATCTCCGAATTCTTCCAATATTATGCATATAAAATTCTTGCTGCAGCTATCATATATAAAAACAAAGTTTGAAATTTTTCGCCTACATAATCATCCCTCATACCCAACAAAAAGGTTTCCGGTTTCATTTGAACCTTAATCTTTAAAATCAACTCAATCTGTTTATGAATCTGAGTCCAATACTTCTTTGCTTGGGGGCATGTCCCAATATAGGAACTCCTTTCAACAGGGAGACAGAGCTCAGGTCTCAGGCCTGCCTCTCTTGGCAATAACCACATAGAATGTGAGATGATTGGATTGGGCCATTTCTGTGGGAGGGAAAGAACAAGGCAGCAGTTTTGCCAAATATTGGAGACAAGGCTGATTGAGCTGAACCAATAATCTGGTTTAGCACAAGACAGCTGAGCTTCATGTATCCTCCACAAAACTGTCTAAAGCTTTTAAAAAGCTATCTATACGTGTTTCCATTTGGGCACATTATGTACTGTCAATATGATCAAGTGTAACTAAAGGAGATGTTTTACTATTTCTTTTCTTATATACAGCACTAGAGAAAACATTTGGAATGTACATATGATATTATTCATACTTGTATGTAAAAAATCTTTGCATTAGTATTCATGATGTGCAGATATGAAGTAGGGGAATACTGTTGCTTCTTGATTTTCACTTCAGACAATATCTATATGCAAAGGCCATCGGTTTTTATTACAGTAATGCAAATGTGTAGATTCTTGCAAGTTCAAATCTATCACTTTGCACTGTGGGATATGCTTCATGTAACAGTTTCTAAACGTGACAGAAAATAATCTGCTCCACTTATACAAGCAATGCATAATATATTATTTAGCCACTACTCTGCCCTGAACTGTTTATACATCTTCTAAGGGGCTGCATACACCATTGTTCTAAATACAGTGAAATGCTCACACTTATGAAGTGTGGAAGTGGATGGAGAACCTGTCTATATGCCATCCTATAGGACTTTGTGGGAACCACTGAGAAGTGACCCTATCTCTACACCCCAATCCTATTCTCCTCCCCCCCACCAATGCAGCAATGTCAAATGGCTACCACTGCATCCTGTTGAGGGGGCAGTTTGCAGAGGTCTCTTCTGGGTAAGGGGACATTCCTTCCCTTACCCCAGGGGTAAAACTCCGCAACATGGAGGGGTCTACTCAGGTCTACAGACCTGCGCTAGCGAATTCACTGGTGCAGGTCTGTGTAAACCCATGCCCAGGGATTGGGTCCAGGAAGGGGGCTAAGATCTGGCAGCAGCCGTTGCCGTTGAACATTGTGCATTGTGCACGCCGGCCCAGGATAGGATTGGGCTGGTAGTCTAATTTTTAACTGATTAGGAGAGACTCAAAAATTGGCCCCAGGCCGAGTGACCTCACTTAACCAATCCATCGCAACCTGCAAGAGTAGGGGGGCTGCACATCTCTCACATGCTCTTTCATGACTTCCGAGGTAGGGGGCCTCCATTAAGAGTGATCATTGGTTAAGAGTCGTGGGAGAGGCACGTTCCTCCCATTGCAAGTGAGTGAAGTGATTTCACAGAACTGCAGCGCCGTCACTGTCTTTTGCCACTGCTTGAACTTTCGTATTTCCCTGCTTCTTTCTTCTCTGCTTGCCTGGTTTGTCTCCCCTCCCCCTTCCCTCCTGCTGCTGCAAAGATTCATTTTCTAGCCCCAGTTCCCCTGGGTTACCCTCCTGCTTTCCCTATGTCCTGCCCTTCTTTCTGCCCTCCTTGTTTCTGCCATTACGTACCCCCTTTCCCTTATAAACATTTCTTTCTTTTTTCTAAAAACTGCTCATGTTTAAGGCCTACTTGTGTGAGTGATTGAAAACATTGCATTGCATTTTATTTTTTGATTCCCCATCCCCATTACTGTATTATTATCCCTGCAATAAAAGTTATCCATTGTTGCACTTTTAGCCTTGTCTCCCTCCTCCACCTTACCATTCCACTGAGTTGTGCCATTGGCCTCTGCACTCAATCCCTGCACACAGAATAGATTGCCCCCACGGGTGTATGTTACATCTGTTTTAGAAAGCACACCCGGTGACAGCGGTGCCCCCACTGGACCTCCTTGGCTACAGCCCTGTCTAAATAATTTACCTGGTGCCCACAGTTACATAATAGTGCTCATACATCACTGTTACTGTTTTCAAAGCATCATTTTGTAATCCTTACAGCAAACCTGTAAGGTAAGTCAGTATTCTTGTCCTATATTGAGGATGGGGATTAAAGCTGAGAGAGAGTGGCTTTGCAAAAACCACCTACTAAATTCTGAGCACAGGAGAAATTCAAACCCAGAATGTTCTGATTTCTACTTCTACACCACAGGAGTTTCCTTCCAGGGGGCTTGGAGGCAAAGCCCTGTGGTGGGCCCCCTCATGGTTCACTTGGCCCCACCTCCCTTGGGAAACAGTATGGGAAATTTAAAATGGTGGGTGGAGGGGAGCAGTCCCCCAGATTTTCTACCTGCCTAGCCTCTTGGAAAGGAGAGCTGAGAAGAGGATCACAGAGGTGGTGCTGAAAGAGAAGGATAGAGGTGGTGGAGAGTAGGTGGGTGGGTGCAGGGAATGCACACACTAATGCATATGCACAAAAAAAAGGCTGATGATGCAACATTTTCACTCCACCCCAGGAACAACAGAGACTTGTGCCAGGACTAACTTTGCCTATCCATGAGTCCCCCCCCAACAGTGATGGTTCTAGGAGGCTTCCCAGTGGCAGAAGCCTCCAGTGACTCCTGAAAAGACTCTTTCTGCGGGGCTACAATGACCTGCTCTATGATCATTTGGTCTCATTGCAAACTCACTCCCCCAGCACTGATGCAGCTGCGCCAATGGGACACATGCTGCATCCTGTATTGGGTGACAGTCACAGAGGCCTCTTCAAGGTAGGAGAACCCCTGCTGGGAAAGAGGCACTTTTTCAGTTGGTGCTCCTCTTATGTTTAGCAGGGGGAGAGTAGCTGCCCCCCTTTCACCCCAGCACAGTGTCTTTTCTGGTGGCTGTTTGCTGGCAGTGGCGTACTCAGCCCTCCCAGCGCCTGGGGGGGCGGGGGTTGGAGCTCCCCCGTCGCTCCGCGCCCCCCCAAGCAGCCGAGCTCGGTGCTGAGCAGCGCAGCACTGGACCGGAGCCCCCGGAAGCAGCGCGCCCACTCGGCGCATCACCGGCTTCCGGAGGCTCCGCTCTGAAGCCGGAAGAAGCCCTTCTCCCAGCAACCGCTCAGTTCAGCGGTCAGGGCCTTCTGAGAAGGTCCTGCGCATCGAAGCGCCGTTTATTCCTTTTCACGCATGCGCAGAGCCTTTCTGAGGGCAAACGGGCTGCCCGTTTGCCCTCAGAAAGGCTTTGCGCATGCGCGAAAAGGAATAAACGGCGCTTCGACGTGCAGGACCTTCTCAGAAGGCCCTGACCGCCGAACTGAGCGGTCGCTGGGAGTAGGGCTTCTCCTGGCTTCGGAGCAGAGCCTCCGGAAGCCGGTGACGCTTCTGAGGGGCGTGCCAGCTGGGCTCCGGTGCTGCGCTGCGCAGCCCCGAGCCCGGCTGCCACGCCCCCTGGAAGCTCGGCGCCTGGGGTGGAGCACATCTGCTCCCCCCATGATAGGACGCCACTGTTTGCTGGTGGTGTTCTGCATCTTTTTTAGATTGTGAGCCCTTTTGGGACAGGGAGCCATTTAATCATTTGATTTTGTCTGTAAACCACTTTGTGAACTTTTGTTGAAAAGCGGTATATAAATACTGTTAATAATAATAATAATAATAATAATAATAATAATAATAATAATAAATAACCCTCCCTGCCCAGAAATTCCCCTGTTCCTCTCCCTCCCCATCCTGTTCCTCCCACCACCCATCTCCCATGCCGGCTTACCAGCACTCCCGTAGGTAGCCGGTAGCAGCAGCAGGCTGCTAACATCACCGCCGTTTGTGGCATTGGTTCCAAAATGGCTGCCAGAGCACCACCATACGACCATTTATGACAGCTGAACCTCTGTTGTAAATATTGTCGTAAATATTATTTTGGATTGGGCTGTGCCACCATCCAGCTCAAAGTCCTGGCTGTGTCCTTTCCCCAAGCACTGTACAGACCCAGATGGTATTTTCAAAAATATGTCCTCCTGGATTTCTTTTTTTGCCCTTTGTTTGCTAGCTATATGAATTATATTATGAATGGCCTTGCATCGTTTTTTTGTTAATAGCACCATATGAGCAATGCTAATTTAGTTCCCCTCTCTTTGTTTGCTAGCTTTGTGCACCACATTCTGAACTGTTTTACATACTGGATTAATTTTTGGTTAATAACACCATACGAGGGCTGTTGTATTGCTTAGTTAAATGTTACTTCATATCTTAGCAACAGGGAAGAAGAAATGCTATCATTTGTTGTGGTTTGTTGGGTAACCTGTGTAAAAGCAACAGCAGTAAAGGCAGGCATGTAACATTTTCTCAAAACTCTGGGCTCTTGTTTGGGGAGATGACAAGGGTAGGAGCATTATTTTGGGAGGAACTGTGCCAGGAAGCCTATGCATGCTGGAGAGATGGAGTTTGAAGCAAACAAATATACATAGAAATATAGGATTGGGCTGGAAGCTAATCATAGCCATATGCTATACCCACCTGAATGCAGTCTGCAGAACAAGACACAAACTACAGCCATCCTAGTTTCAGCAGATATCTAGTTTGGCAGTTGTGATGTTGTTTGCCTGACAAGCCAAGCAGCTCAGAAAGCAAGAGAAACATATGTGTATGTGTGTGTGTGCAGTAGTGGTCCTACACCCCCTGTGGGGGGCCGTCGCCACAACACCCCCATGGGATGCCATATGCCCCCCACGGGACGCCACACGCCCCACCCCTGGGGGGCATGACATCATTTTTGCACACCGCCACGGCGCGGAAACACACACACACCCCCGGTGCTTTTCAGCCCCTTTTTGGAGCTAAACAGTGCCTGGGGTGCGGACCAAACTTGCAGTCGAGAACGGCTGAATGAATAGGAACAAGCGGCGGAGGGGGTGACGGACCCAACGGCAAGTACATCCCCCGCCGTTTTGCGACCCGCTGCTTGCCCCCCCACCCCATAACAACACCTCTGTGTATGTGCGTGGGTGCGCGTGTGCACGTGTGATCCTCTTGATGGAATGGCTGTGATATCCCCAATGCAGTTTAAAATATGCAGTACATGCAATAAGCAGGTGAGATATGGGGATATGAAGGTATACTACCATGCAACGTATGTTTCCGACAAGACATTTTCAAACAGGCAATACTGGCATGCAAGTGATTTCAGTCAAGCCAAGCAGCTTGGTTGAACACAGACCACACACATTCAGCAGCCCGGTAACTATTCCAGGCTGTTGGAGGATTCCTGGGGGAATCAGCACCCAATTCTTAAAAATCAAACACACACAGCAAATGGCACAAATCTATATTCCAGACCAGGTAACTGAGGGATTCAAGGCGCTCTCTAGTCATTACTGTACAGAGCCCATGCCCTTGGAATTATGTACAAATTTCAAAGAAAGAGGTGTTTTTAAAAACAATGTTCCTTTCTTGAGCAGTGAAATTGTGAGCAAAGGTTTTCCTAGATATTGTTTGCCTGGCATCTCAGAAAGCAAAAGGTGTGTGTGTGTGTGTGTGTGTGTGTGTGTGTGTGTGTGTGTGTGTGTGTGTGTGTGTGTGATCATCTTGATGGAATTGCTGTAATCATCATGGGGGTCAGATACAATTGTCCCATGAGGCATTGGCTGACTATCTCTGACGGAAAAAGCAAGATGGAAAGTAAACTGACTCTACATGATATACTGTAGGTTTGCCTCAGTTTAGCAAACTCCCTCATATTTCACATAATCCCAAAGCATAATGGTAATGTGAATACGAACAGATCCAGATTGTGTTGGAAAATCATGGGCAGATCATTTGTAGCGCTACTTCCATATTTGTGTCATTACCTCTAGATAATTGCTGTCCACCTTCATAGTTTGCCTTGGGCAGTAAAGACTAGGAAGCACCAAGACTGATGTATTTCCATCCTTTCTCCTCCTAACCCAAAGGCACATCCTAAACGATCACTGTTGCTCTCTGGGCTGCCACATATGATGTAAATTATAAAGCCACAAATTGCAAAAACCTCAGAATGAGAGAAGTTGAGATGTGGTTGGCCATTTCTTTCTGTAGAATTTGCGATTCCAAATAGGTTTTTGTGGGTTCAGCTCTGCTGTTGTGTGTCCCAGCTTTCCATTTTGTGATCAAGTTTCCGTTCACTGCACTCTGTTGTTGGCTTCTAAAGCTATTTCAATGGAGTCATTTTAAAAATGGTTTTGTACAGCTTGTTATTCAATAAAATAATTGTGGCCCAAGTTATCAAAAACTGTATGCAAATCCACATCTCTGCCAAATAATAGAATACATCATTGTTCCTAGCTGGATGAGGAACCACTTGAGCAATTGGGCACTGCTTGTTCAGCTCCTTTTCCATGTAACTACTGGAGCGGCTTTCACTGAGCTCTCTTAGCAACAAACTAGATCTGACACTGAATTCCATGTTTGGGATCATTTTCCACATCTTGTCTTCAACCAAATGCAGCCATGGGGCATATGGATAGAGTTAAACTGGCTCAGAGCCATGGTGAGGGGGAGACAGGTTTAACCCTTCCTCAACACCATTTTCCCAATGACAATTGCCCACCCAAATTTGCTATTTGTCCCAACAGCTACTATTTCCATTCAATTGCATTATTTTATTACTTTTCTAACGGCCCAATCCTATCCTGCATGCTAAGGGCCGGGTGGGGACCACCCAGTGATGGAGAAGTAAGTAAAAAACTTTTACATTTTTTTTTACTTACCTACACTGCCACTGCCTTGTTCACAATGGGCCTACTTGGATCTGCACAAGTTCTTTGGATGGCATAAATCTGAGTGGATCCAAGAGGGCTTGTCGAGCCCAGGCAGGGAGTATAGGGTATGGGCGCCCTCAACACACTCTAGCCAGTCCCAATCCATGCTCTGATCCTCCCTCAGAATGCCCCTCCGTTGAATTACCTGCCCCAGCTGGGGCACTGGAGGTCATTGGCGTGCGCCCGCGGTTGACAGCCGACTGCACTGGTGGCCCCGACTCATTTGCCATCGCAGTGGCTGCTGCACCAGCAAGCTGGGTCTTGCGCTGATTAAATGCAAGTTCTGTCTGCGCAAGGCCAAGATAGGATTGGGCCATAAGAGGGTTCTACAAAAGTCACTGGTACCTCAGGTCCAAAACACTCTTACAGTGCAATCCGACTTAACTTTTGTGCCGTTGTAACCAGCGGCGCAGCAAGAATGGGAGGCCCCAGAACGGAAAAGGGATTCAAATTCCCCTTTGAATTCCTCTTTTGGAGGGGATTTGAATCCCTTTTCCGTTATGGGGCCTCCCGTTCTCGCTGCGCCGCTGGTTACACCGGCACAAAAGTCGGATTGCGCTGTTACTCACATTAAACACTCTTATGCACACTGGTACTCACAGCTTCAAAGCATATACTCACATTACCAAACTGGAGCATTAAGAATGTAGGCTGTGTAGTTGTCAAAGCTGCCAGTGCCAGGTTGCTGGATGCCCTGGGGGCAAATCCCTGCCACTGCCCTTATGCTCCCCCACCCTCTGACGGCACATGAGGAGCTACCACTGTGACTGCTACTAAAGGTTCAGGGGTTGACCCAGCCAAGTGGGTTCTCTGATGGACCTGAGCTCTCAGCCAGTGTCCAGTCTGGCTGATCCCTGATCCCTGGCTGAAGTGGTTGTGTGTTTGTTTTGGAAATCCTGTGATAGATATAGCGAGCTACTCAGGCGGTACTATTTTCTCACTCTGGATGGTCTGACAAATCTAGAATGTGTTACTTGTTAAGAGGGCTTGAAAGATCATTTACCTGTCTGGTTGCCAAATTTATACATTTGGTGATTCAAACTCGATGGAATCTTCCTTTCCTAGGTTCTGAGATCTAAATCTCTAATTACTTCAGGGATTTGGGGTAGTTGGGCTGTTAAACTATGCGGGTGAGCTAGAAACGGAGATTGTTGATATGGGAGTTTGGTATTGGGGTTTAGGTGTGTATGTGTATTGTATTGTATTGTTATATATTGTGTAGGTGTTTATGCCAATAAAGGTTAAGGTATGGTATGGTATGGCTTTGGAAATCTTTAGCACACACACAACTCCATTCTATGTTTTGAGTTTGTCTGTACTTGGGGCAAAATCAGTTCCCAGGAACACCACATCAGTTCCCATGACCACTCTAAGGAGTTCACTAGATCTGTAAAATATTTTAAGATCTGCAGAGAAATACATTAAAGTATTTCAATACAGTTCTGAGCCTCAGAAGTGGGGCACTGGTCTCTTACTGAGGTCAGATGAAATTATAACTTGGACTTACAGAAACCACTATGATTTGCCATATTTTATACTCACAACATTTTCTGATACAGAAGTGCGGTGGAGCATGCTGTTACAAAAATAGATCATTATGAAGAAGGTTGGAATTGGGGAAGAAAACCAATGAAGTCATAAAGCCCTTATGCCCCCAGTTTTGGGTCATGACGCCTTCATTTCAAATGGCACCGTTTACAACTTTGGCCAATTTATATTTGATAGAATCATATCAAATCAGTAGGAGGCACAGACAGCAGAAGAGAAAGCACTGAGGAGATCAAGGGGAATGTTGAGCTCTGCCCTCTTCTTGCATATGCTGTTCTTCTTTCCATCCTAGTCTATACCGACCAGAGTGAGCTATTGCCGACCAAGGGTGGAGGGATCAGTAGTGATTTCCACTTGATCCTTTTTAAGGCTTCCACATATTATTCCTCTGATATACTATGTCCGTTTGAAATATCATGATGGTGTGGGGCTGGAGGTCTCCTCGAGGGAAGGGGATGATCATCCCCTTCCCCTGTGTCAAGCACCAGCAGCCCCTACGGGGCTACTCGGAGATGCACCAGCTAAATGGCCAGCGCAGCTCTGAGCAGCCCCATGTTGCGCTTTCAAGCATGTGATGGGGGATGGGATTCAGCGAATAGGTTTTCCCTTCACTCCTCAGCTGAGCTCGCCCCCTCGTGGGCCTGATCCACCCTCCTCCCTGCCCTCTCCTACCCCAAAACACCCCTCCCCACTTCCCCGCCACCCTCTCCCCACCTCCCCGCCGCCTGGCACGGAGCTTACCTGCCCTGGAAGGTGCAGCTCGTTCTCCAGCAGAGGCCTGCTGGCACTGGCCTCCACACTGACAGGACTTTATGGCACGTTTGCAACAGCGTGGAGCCCAGTACCGCCGGCAGAGGCTGGCATAGGATTGGGCTGCTAACTGACTAACAAACCATAGTTCTGTTCCACTTGTACACACATATAATTCCTCTGAATCTTCTCTTTGGATTCTTAATAAACTTAACCCAATACCCTCTGGTCTCTTTTTGTCATTTCTCAGGCACACTTCCCCCCCTCCCCCAATTGTGCCTCTTGGCCTCCTTGTTAGTGTTTCATATCCACAGAAAGAACTCCTGAATTCCCTCTTCCTTCCACCCAGTTTTGACTCATGGTGGAACCTTAACGAAAATGGTGCAGCCTCCCTTGTGCTATTCCACTGCTGATTCCACTGCTGATTCTAAAACACTGCTAAGTTTTTACACGCCACACTAATTCTTTGAGCCCATTCAGGGCTTATTACATTATTTGGAAATGATGGTTAAGAGAAAATTTTTGAGCAGGGTTGAAAGGGCCTTCATGTGGCATGCAGAAGTAAAAAAAAAAATCAAACAAGCAAAAGAATAAGATCAAGCCCATCCTGCATGAGCAATGAGTATAATGAAGAAAATGAGACTTTTTTAATGGATGTTTCGAAATCTAGGCTACAAAGGCAAGGAGGTAATTGAATATGGTGGCAGTTCAAAAATGGAAATGAAAATAATGGATTGTTATGAAGAGAAATAGAAAGAATTAGTATGCAGAGGAGGAGGAAACTATGAATTTAAATAGCCTTTAAGTGGTTTTCAAAAATCAAAAACAGGAAAAAAAAACTTTGCCAAGATCAGCACATATCCTAGAAGTATTTGGGATTTTCTGTGAATATAGTATCGTAAAAGAGATACAGGAGACAAAGAAAACTGGAGTTTACCAAAGGGTAGAAGTGTGATTGAGAACAGTAGCAGCTCAGAAACAAAAATGTTACTAATGGATTGCAACAAGGATAAGGAGGAAGAGTTATTTTGTTCAGGCTATATATCAGTGACCTAGGAGAGGAGAAAAAAAATGCCTGAAGATAAGGCAATTTGTTGATGGAGAAAGAGGTGGGTGACAGAAATTCATTTAAATACAAAAGAAAAGAACCCTGAATTTTTAGACAGAGTTGAAACCATGCATTTTATTAAAAAGTTAAAGCAGTCTTGATTTTTCCCCTACACTAAGATAATTGCTATGTTAGAAAATATGCATGTACTAGGGTTTTGAAGCCTATTCTCTCCACGGAGAATTCACAGGTATGGATCTGTGATCACACTACAAGAAGGCCCCAATCACCTTGTTGCTGAAAACAGCTTTGGATGGCTGTGAGTTAGCTCAGAGGCCCCGAAAGGAATTACAAAACATAGTCTTAAGAGAGAAGAGAGAACTGCATAGAATCTTTTATTCCATTTTGAAATATTAGCATGGCCATGGGTCCCAGCAATAAGCAGATTGGAATCAGATTAGCTGGAACGACGTACAGAATGTTAGAAGCCTTCTTATACCTTCATTCAATGCATATGCAAAGAGACAGGATACAAGTCAAATTTCAGCAGGAATTACATCACAAGCTTGCCTACGTGCCATTAGAGACAAAACCCAAGCAAAAATCCCCCCTCCCCTTGGAGTGCGTCCTTTGTCTTTAGCTAACCCTAACAAACAGGACGAGGGTCTGTGTGTGATGTTCCTGTAACAGAATTTCCCATAGAAGAGACAAGCTGATTTCTTATCTCCATAGCCCACTCCTTCCTGGGCTCTTTAGGTCCTGAATAACAGGAAAAGGGGAGGGGGAGTTGAGGTAAGGCTGAGAGTGGGATACTTACAAAATCCCATAGCCCATAGTTCAGGGTTCAGGCTCTGTGTCAAGATGGTGAACGGCCTAGCTTTAGACAGAAGCCTTCTACGGCTACAACCTTAGTTTTTGTGATGTCCCCCATTAGAAGGTTACGGGGTGGGGAAAACATGACCAATCTAACGGTGCAATCCAACGTAACTTGCGGGCGGCAGACCTAGCGTTCCACCTCCCACCGTAGTCGCAAATGTGCCGCAAAGCACGTTTGCGGACTACTTTCGAGCAGGGAAGGCCGGCGCAAGGCTGGCCTTCTCTGCTCTGCCGCCGGAGCCCTCAGCCCACTGCCGGACCCAGGTAAGTGTGGATCCAGCAGTCAGGTGGGTCCATCAGCGGACAGGGGCAGGACAGCGAAGCCAGGAGAGCAGCCATAGGCCCAGCCACCCTGGGCGGGGGGCGGGGACATGGCATCCACCATATCCCGATCCCTGCTGGTCCCTGCAGGGCGGCTGGGCCATTACACGGCCTCCTCCAACTTCCACCAGCAAAACAGCTGGCGGAAATCCGAGGAGGCCTATCGGCCCCAGCCACCATTTCACTCGGGGAAGGGGATGAGCGTCCCCTTCCCCAAGTAGACTTTCCGCTGTGGGCTGCCTGCTGCAGGCTGCCTGTGGTGGAGCGCTGGGTCGGGCAGACGGCCTTGGCCAGCCACCCGATCTTTACGTAGGATTGGGCTGTAAATCTGGAGGGAGTCAAAGGGTGGGACTTGTGGATTGCATTAAAGAACCACCTCCTAACTTTTCCTCCACAGTCCAAGAACTGGTTGGGATGTTGATGCATTTATCACCATCCCAACCCATGGATTCACAGCAGAAAAAGCATTTGCATTGCTCTTCAATTTGATATATGACATGCACATGTTCTGTAGCCTGGAGAGTACCTCCATGTCGGAACAAGCAATGTATAAATTGCCTCGGGAGATTCGACATCAGACATATTATCACATGTATATACTATACACAGACATTCCACAGACTGCAAAAGAAGTAACAGTGCTTCTGTCGTGGAGCATAAATGTGGAGCTTCTCGCAGGCACCCATCCAGGAACTAACCAGGCCTAGACATGCTTAGCTGCAGAAAAGGAACTATATCATGTGCCATCAGACCTCAGCCAGTGACAGAAAAACTAATAATAATTACTGTAAAAAGTATATTCAAGCAATTTTAAACTCTATATAACACGCCCAAATTGCAATAAAAGAAAACAAAAAAATTAAATATGCGTAATGAATTTTGCATACATACACGGAGATTCTTTAATTTTTAAATATATAGGTCTTGAGGAAAAATGCTAATGATGAAACAAAGTACATATTAACACAAACTCAGGCTAGTCATACAGCAACACACACGAAGTAATGCTACCCAGATTGCAAAATGATGTGATCTAAGCAAAAACATGCCTATTTAAATTTTAGACTATTTATGTGGACTTAACATCCACCCTAACCAGAGGGTTTAGGGTACTTTCTATGCACATTTAACCAATCTAATAATTCTTTGCGAGTGCCAGAGCTCTTATGAGCACATGGGGCTCACCAACTCACAAGAATGTTCTCATTCCCTGCAATGGAAGGGTCAGCTTCACATTGAAATACGCATTTGAAGTGAATGCACAAGGTCAGGAGCTCTAGCAATGGCGCAATAGCCTCCTGACTGGCCATCTTAAGATATGTGACTTTAACAGCATGATTTCATGTGGAGTTTTTTTCCACAGAATTGCCTTTCATGAATTCTGAAAAAGTCAATCAATCAATCTTGAAGTTTCACATTATAGAGTGTATTTATTTGTGAATACATTTCAGCTACGTTGCAGTCTGAAATCATGACAGCTCCAAAATATAAGAGAAATTGTTCCTAACCCTGTTAGAAACACACAGTTATCATAACCTACAATTCTGTTAATTGGGCTATCAAGAAATAATATATAGTCAGGTTAAACATTCTTTACAGACTTGTGTTGTCTCAAAGGCATTTTCTGTCATTAATACTGTATATAGAAAAAAGATTACTTCAATTTATTGCATAGATGTGACAATCCCTATAGCCTGAATCCAATTAAAATATGTTTTATAAAAACTTTGAAATTGGGTTTATTATGGAAACGAAACTGGAGGCCTCTCTACAGTTCTGTGGCTGAGGGTGGCTAAGCCTGAATACGTTATATGGCTGGCATTAATGGATGGAAAAGGTTAACATATGAAGAGTAATTTGAGATAACAGACACCGAATAACAGTGTGAGTACTGTATTAAATATGAAAGAAATGAACACTCCTATTGAAATTGTTCTACTCAATATGATCTTGGGTACGGTTTTCTTCTGTGATAAGCTTCAGAAAAAATATTAGAGAACTCTCTAAGAGAACTAGAGAACTCTCTCTAATACCATACATAGCTGCCTTTTAGAGAGATGGGTGGTGGCAAGAGGGGAAGAGTTTAAATCAAAAACTGTCAAAAAACAATTCATCATTCTCATCTATTCTCATCCTGCTCTTTATTATTGCATATCTGGGAGTGCACCACATGATGATGATAGCAAGATAAAATTAAATATGGCTGTGTTTGACTTTGCCACTATTCACTTCAGTCTACTTTTTATAGCTTTAATCATTAACATTTGCACTTTCATTTCACAGTGTATGGAAGTTGGTGTTAGGGCAGTAACCCCTTTGGACACTGCTGGGTCTTTTTAAAAACAAAGTTATTACCTAGAACAGAAAAAGGAATGAAGGCAATTGGTTCTTCTGATGGTGTAAGTAAGTGCATTCTTTCTTTCTTTCTTTCTTTCTTTCTTTCTTTCTTTCTTTCTTTCTTTCTTTCTTTCTTTCTTTCTTTCTTTCTTTCTTTCTTTCTTTCTTGAGAGAGAGAGAGAGAGAGAGAGAGAGAGAGCTGCATGTTGTGACTGCTGTCAAAACATCAACAAATGAATATGACGCCAGCAAATTTCAGAACTGGGAGGAGCCCAGAAACAAAATTCCCCTAGTTAGGAAATCTAGGAAATAATAGTCCCCATTATTAACTGAGCCTAAACCTCTTCTAAAATTCTGGTGGAGATCCCTAACTGGTTTACACCATCCAGTCTCTATAGCCAGTCCCTTCCATCTTCCCAAACAATCTCAACCATGTGAAGGGAGCAACCATGTCGGGGACGTTAATGGGTAACAGGAGAGGACTTGAAGACCTTCTTAAGGCCCAAACATTAAAGAGCATGTTCAGAAGGTCCTTTCCTGCTGTGGTAGTACCGTATATGAAAGTTGTGGTTTTCAATATCTTCCAGCCCAATTTATTGAATTGTGAGGCCTCAGAAACTACAACTCCCATCTACCTTTGCAGGAAAGGCTGCTCCCTAAGCAAGCTTATTTGCATTTAGATCAAGGATGAGGCCTATAATGCCTTTCTATTTCCAACTAGCTAGCCCTCTCCAGTACCGATTCTCCTCCTGTACAAATTGTTTGGACAAAAACAGGGGAACTGGCAGGAGGGCTGGGAGAGAGTTTCTCTAGATTAGCTTGTATTTTACATACTTTCATGGAAGACTCTTAGAAAGATACTGACAGTTTTATGAGACAAACCAGAATATCTGAACAAGTTAAAAGGGGGTGGGAGAGGTGCTCACCCATCATCACTAAAATATGGGAGGCCATAATGTAGAATAGCAACTGTGCTTCTACAGGCTCTGTAACATAACTTCCAGCACAATCCTGACTAAGGATCCAGCCGTCGGCCCAGGGCCACCCGCCAGATCCTGTGCCCAGGCTGCCTGTCGATCACCAGGCCGAGGTCTACTCGGGGACGGGGACGCTCGTCCCCTTCCCCGGGTGTAAACCGGGGCCAGCCCTATCGGCCTCCTCGCATTACCGCCAGCAAAATAGCTTGCAGAAGTACAGGAGGCCATGTAACAGCGTAGCCAGCCCGGCGGGGATGGGGCTATGGCCGACGCCATCCCCCTCCTCCTCCTGGGCCGGCTAGGCCAATGGGCCCCCTCCCTCGCCTGGCCGGACCACCCACGCAGCCTGCGACAGAGCGGTTACCTTCTGTCGCTGGCCACGTGAAGATCCTGCGTGTTGCCTTTGCCACACTGAATGGCTCCGAAGGCGAGGGGGCGGGGCTGCCTCATGCTGGTGAGCACTGGCGTCACTGTAGCGTGGCGGGCGGGGCGGGCCGCCGGGGGGTGACGCGCGCCAAGGGGTGACGCGCGTCACCCTCCGGAGGCCGGACGCTCCGAGACCAGGGAGCGTCCGGCCCGGCCGGCGCTCCAGGGCCTTCTGAAAAGACGAGGCCCTGGAGCGCTTGCGTTAAAACGCGAAAAATGACGATTTTCGCCATGCGCAAACCCTTTTCTGAGGGCAAGGGCCTGCCCTCTTGCCCTCAGGAGGGACTGCGCATGCGCGAAAATCTTCAAAGTTCGTGTTTTAACGCAAGCGCATTGGGCCTCTTCTTTTCAGAAGGCCCAATGCGCTTGCGTTAAAATGCAAAAATTGACGATTTTCGCGCATGCGCAAACCCTCCTGAGGGCAAGAGGGCAGGCCCTTGCCCTCAGAAAAGGGTTTGCGCATGCGCGAAAATCGTCAATTTTCGCGTTTTAACGCAAGCGCTCCAGGGCCTCTTCTTTTCAGAAGGCCCTGGAGCGCTTCCCAGCCGGCTCCCGGAGCGCCGGAAAAGGTAAGTCTATGTAGGGGGGGGTGAGTCGGGGGGTGAGTCGGGGGGGGTGACGCGCGTCCCCCGCTCTGGGGTGACGCGCGTCACAGTGACGCCACTGCTGGTGAGTAACTGAGGGTCAGAGAGGTGCGGAACTTAGCATTCCGCCCCAACTACAGCGACGCCACTGGGGAGGAAGAAGGAAATAATGTTAAGGACCACACTTCCTGGAAGAACCATAGAGGGGCAGGTAAAGAGGTCTCAGGTGACTGGACATTACACTGCCCTCCAGACTCCAGCAGGCAGCATTGTATCCAAATTCCAACATGTAACACTTCAGCATCTACAGAACAGGCAAAATATTTGTAGCACTATACTGGCAGTGCTTTTAAAAATGTGTATAACGTGTGCACACGGGTGAAAGAAACACATTGTGTGCAGGGATCTTGTGTAGTGGCCAATGGCACAGCTATGTGCTTTGGCGGAGAAAGAAAAGACGGAGGCATGGATGAAAACAAATGAATTTATTCTAGTGCCAAAAAGAAAGATAAAGATTCAAAAACAAAAACCTGGGGCCTAGCTAAAGTTACTCGTGCCTTAGCTAGATGGGGAAATTATCAACCATTCATTCACTATGGAGTCCTATAAGAAGGCTCTTAGGAGGAGGAGAAACGAGACAATGGAAGGAGGGACTCTTTAGAAGGAGAACGGGGCCAAGTGAAAAGGGGGAATAAGTGGGGGAACAGACATATGAAGATTAGGTGGGTTTCCCAGAGGATCCTGAGGGAAAGAAACAAAGATTTTGGGGTGCAGGGATAGAAGAGAGGTGAAGGGAGTTTAATGGGAAAGAAGGGAAAAGGGTTCCTAAGGACACTTTCTCCCGATGCCTGTAAAAGTTGATTTTAAACAATGTGGAACATGGCCTGTTCAAAATTGCTATACACTGTAAAATACACTGTAGATGATCTTGCTATACACCGTAGAATACATTGGTCACTTGCCACAGTCCATATGAGAAAGGGTTACCTTCACAGCAACATGACACTAATCTCTGCCACAGTGCTAATATATTTCCCTAGCAATATGTGAGGTCTTTGGTTAACTTTACAGCACAAATTGTTTCTGCTTCCAGTAGCAAGAAGCCTGTTAACCTGATAACCATGTGTTTCTTCTTTTCATTGTTACTAAGGCTTACTGGAAAATTCTGAAATATGACAGATTGTCTCAATCTGTGAAGCAAAAGCTGCACGATATATGGTGAGATAGAAAAAAGATGGTCCTATATTATAATATGTACCATTCTGCACACACATAGACTTACAGCCCGATCCAACATAATTCTACCCTTGCTGATGCAGCTGTGCCAACGGGATGCATGCTGCATCCTGCGGGGGAGTTTCAGGTCCTGGAACATTCCCTTTCCTCAGGGCAAGCCTCCACTGCCCCAATGGGTCTACTTAGACCTGTGCCAACTACTTTGCTGGTGCAAGTCCAAGTGGACCCAAGTAGGTGGATTGAGGCCACGTGTGTGTGTGTGTGTGTGTGTGTGTGTGTGTGTGTGTGTGTGTGTGTGATAGGATATCAGCAGCACTGCTACAGCCGATATCACCACCTTCCTGGCCTCGACACACAACCCTCCCCACTCCCATCTCCTCTCTGCAAAAAAAAAAAAAAAAAAAAAACACCAACAACTTAAGATGTTTTATTTATTTAGCTCAAAGACACAACTGAGTGAGGATTTGATAAGAACACTCAGCGCGCAATCGAGACGAAGCTGCCGGCGGTGGAGCGAGCGCTCTGTCGGGAGCAAGGGAGGCCCTCGCTCCATCGCTGGAACGCCCGGGAGGCCGCCAGAGGAGGTGAGTCCGGATCCGGTGGGGGCGGTTTGGCGGATGAGGGAGGGGGCCATTGGCCTAGCCAGCCCAGGAGTGGGATGGCTCCCACCATATCCCTGTCCCCGCCGGGCCAGCTAGGCTGTTACACGGCCCTGAGGAGACCCATTGGGCCTGCCCCGGTCTACACCCGGGGAAGGGGATGAGCATCCCCTTCCCCAAGTAGACCTC
This sequence comes from Plestiodon gilberti rubricaudatus, assembly GCA_026170595.1. Taxonomy (NCBI): domain Eukaryota; kingdom Metazoa; phylum Chordata; class Lepidosauria; order Squamata; family Scincidae; genus Plestiodon; species Plestiodon gilberti. The sequence continues at coordinate 40,697,259 of JANXHW010000005.1, read as the reverse complement.
CGGCCCACCATCGGACGGGCAGCCCGGGCGCAGGATCCGGCAGGACGCCCTGGTCCGCCCGCCAGATCCTTAGTCAGGATTGCACTGTCCCATACATAAATGGTAGGCTTAAGGAAGATAGGGATCAGTAGTTCTTCTCTAATGTGTTCAAGATAAGAAACAACAGCTGTCAATTGAGTTAATAAAAGGAAGTATTTTCCAGGTTGTTCTGGTCGTTTTATTAAGTTAAGAACAAGAGAACAAGGGGTTGTCCTAAGTTTCGCTCCTAAACCATGAGGAGCATTGTCAAAGGTGCAGCAACTTGCTATCTGCTCTAGTTCTTCTTAGCACATGTTGTTAACAGTTGAAAGATTAACTGTTTGCCTTTGCCAGGTTCCTTAAAGTCATACTGCCATTTATGTATACAGCTGTCAATGTTCCACCCACTGATACTGTCAGGGTGGGCGTGCTGCATCTTGGGCCAAGGGCAAGGCCAATGCAGCTAACCCCTATGGGGGTGGGGAAGTCTGTCCCCAGACATAATACTGTACTATGGTAGCAACAACAGCAACAATACTTAACATTTATACAGTGCTTTTTGGGAGTCCAAACACTTCACATGTATTATCTTGATGTAATCCTTAAAGCAACACTGTTAGGTATTACTATCCCCAAATTGCATCTGCAGCTGAGAAATAGTTGCTTGCCTAAGGCTACCTAGTGAGTTCATGGCAGAGGCAAGATTTTATCTGGGCAAGTTCTGATTAGCAGCTCAGGCTCTTAGCCACTATGTTACACCAGTATAAACATACTGTACATGTACTCAGAAGGCACTAGAACTTATGAATTAAGACAGTCCTAACACAACTAACGGCACAATCCTGCTTAACCAAAGCATAAGCCATAAAGCACATTTGTGGCTCCTTGTGAGTAAGCAGCGCCAGTGCAGAGTCCGGCACTGTTTTACTGTACCGTGAAACTGAACTTGCGCCGGCTGCCAGAGGTAAGTCCTGTGCCAGTCGGTGCAGGGGCAGGGGTGGCGAGGGACAGGGCCATTGGCTGGCCCAGGCTGGGAGGGGGTGGGGATATTGCCACTGAGTTGTGCCAATATCCTGAGCCCCTTTCCAGCCTGGGCCAGTCTTACACAGCCTCCCCGGACGCGCGCCAGTTCCAGAGCTGGCGTGCATCCAAGGAGGCCCATTGGGGTCCACACCACTTACACGAGGTGAGCCCGGGTCGCACTGACACAGCCCACAATGGGCCTAGGATGCAGCGGCTGGCCTTTTAGGCCAGCCACCGCATCTTAGGCAGGATCAGGCTGTAATAATGGTAAAGAAAAAAAGAGTACCCAAAAGGACATTAAGTTAGAGCCCTTAATTTATCAGTTTGCAATACACGTTTGAGCATTTATATAGGATTACGACCTCGCAAATCAAGCAGTGGCGAAATATGTCTATTTTTTTGGCTCCCAGTGCCATGTAACTCCATTAGGTAATGCTTAAATATATAGCCTCTTAATCATGGATGTTCATAAATGAAAAATGCACACTCCCCATAAAAAGTTTATCATACAGCTGTGCCTGCCTATATATAGCACAGAATTTTATTAGTTCATATAGTTATGAAACTACCAAACTGCCCTTGAGTGTCCTTTCTGAGATTCCAGATAATTAAGCTTAGGGAAAGGATTTCGTACTTTAAAGTTATTTCTGCTATTTCACCATCTCTAAGATTTTTTTTTAAGTAGAGCAAGATCTCCAGAAACACTTGTGTTCAATATCAGTATAAGTGAAACCACTTAGGCTTCTTAAACTCTTGACAGAATGGAATCACAATACCATGTTAGCTTCATCTCATTTCGGCTCGCAGTCTGGGCATCACAGGACTGATTAAATCAACGGGCTGTTATAATGTTAAGATCTAGTCACTGTATAGGTAGGTATATTTTCTAAGCATCAAGAGGATACTATAGCATAAAAGATAAGCATGAAAGATAAAATAATATTGCCATTAGTCTGGAGAGGACCTAACTATGAGCAAATGTAAAGAGAGAAGCTGATGTAAGAGGTGTGTGTTTGTGTCTGCGTGTCTCTCTCTGTGTGCACGCATGCATGCATGCATGCATGCACATGTGTGTGTGTGTGTGTGTGTGTGTGTGTGTGTGTTTGAAGAAATAACATTTTTTGCAGTTTGGGGAGACAGAAGCAGAGAGAAAGAGAAACAATGACCTGAACCTTGGGGTGCAAGTATCTCTGTCTGGGAAATTGATGTACGACTTAATTGGGGAGATGCTGCTTACTTTCACTTATAATCTGGTTGTACTGTATATTTGTAAATAAATCAAACAAAACCACCATATGTCTTAAGTGCTCTTGCCTCTAAAGGAAATGAAAACTGAAGTACTGCTATAACTTCCCGCCCTTGAAGTACATATCCTGTCCTTTAAGGAGAGTATGCAACAATGTGTTTGTTGTTCAGCTAAGGAAGGAGGATCTGGGGTAGAACCACTGCAACTGGAAGGTCAACATTGTCTCCCACGTGCCAGAATGTTTATCATTAGTACACAGCCCCACCAACGATATCTGTATATTTTCTGTGTCGCACTTTTAAGGAATCTGACAAGACCCCCTCCCAAGTCTGTGTATTGCAGAGCATTCAGGGGAAACAATAGCAGATATTTTGCATAGGCAGCAAACCTCTGTAGTCCCATTTGAGTACCCAACTTGCTGGACCACACTGATATGAAAGATACTGAAAAGGCACTTTGTGTCAAGCTTCTGTGCTTCACCAATAGGGGTCACCATCAATTCCCGCACTCACAGACTGAACTGTAAATGCATCTCCTTTATTACAGTCCTGATTTTCATCTCATCCCTGCCAACAAAGTGATGTACTGCAAACAGAACATTCTTGGCGAGCAGACTTTCTTCTGCTGTTTACATACTAAACTTGCAAGCTATGCCATTGGCCCACTCATAACATAAATACAAAATGACTCCATTAAATAATGTTAAAGGTCAGAATAGCATATGCAAAAAGTGGCTTCCAGTTAAGATAAAGCAGCTTATGTCTACTGCCTCCTAACTCCCTTTAGTTTACAGCTCACCTTTTACAATCTGGAGGATCCAAGTCCAGGTATTGGGTCCTTGTGACTTTGCATATTATTATTATTATGGAGATCTTGCTGCTTATCTAGAATGGTGAACTATGCTAGATACACTTTCACATGAAAGCCTCAGTTTATATCTGCTGGCCCCTTACTTTTTCTCTCTGCCGCCACACACAGAGTGAAATACCCTTGTGTAGCATATTCTTGCTTGCAGACGCATTGTTCGTTGAGTGCTCTTCATCCCATTGCAATGAATTGCTGCTCTGAGTATGTTGTCAGGACACAATATAGACTGCCACTTTGTATGGGGAAAGCCACAGTTCCTTTCTCCTAGAGTCCAATGGCCTCAGAATTTATATACTCCCCCATGCGGGCCATGAAGTTTAGCAGGTAGTTTTCAACTACAGATGTGATGTCCACTTTGTTTTTAAAGCAAGCAGCAGCAGACTCTCTTATTACTGGATTTAAAAGCACTGTACATATTCATGTTAACCATAGGTCTATATTCTGTGTGGATCCTGCCAATATGGTTAATAATAAAGATATTGATGAATTTTTGTTGTTCAGTCGTTAAGTCGTGTCCGACCCTTCGTGATTCCCTGAACCATATCCCACCAGGCCTTCCTGTCCTCTACTATCTTCCTGAGTTCGCTCATTTTCATGTTCGTTGCATCGGTGATGCTGTCTAACCATCTCATCCTTTGCCTTCCCCTTCTCCTTTTACCTTCAATCTTTCCCAGCATCAGAGTCTTCTCCAGAGAGTCCTCTCTTCGCATTAGGTGGCCAAAATATTGCAGCTTCGGCCTCAGTACCTGTCCTTCCAGGGAACAGTCAGGATTGATTTCATTTAGAATTGACTGATTTGATCTCCTAGCAGTCCAAGGGGCTCTTAGGAGTCTTCTCCAACACCACAGTTCGAAAGCATCTATTCTTTGGCGCTCCGCCTTCCTTATGGTCCAACTCTCGCAACCATACATTGCTACTGAGAACACCATCGCCCTGACTATACGTACTTTTGTTGGCATGGTGATATCTCTGCTTTTTATTATGCTATCTAAATTTGCCATAGCTTTCCTTCCAAGGAGTAAGCGTCCACCTTACTAAACGTGTCCTAATTCTAAAATATTTGTGCCAGTGTATATTTTTTGCTCTAAGTTGCTTTTCCCATAGATTGTGTTGTTCTGTTCCCTCTTCCTGTCATCAGTTCTGTTTTGTTCGTGTTTCCTGTCTATCAGCATATCCCAATGTCCTCCTCTGGTTGTTTGTTTCTGCAAAATCCTGTTGAGGTCTTACTGGAAGAATGGTGGTCGGTGTTTTTGTTTTTTCAACAGTTATTGTCATTCTGCAACCATCCCACTGTGTTACAGGTAAGCAACTTTAATATTTGTGTTATGCAATACATTAATTATTATCCAATAAAGTGCATTTCATTTTAAAACTTGCATTTTTTTTTCTTTATGAACTGGTAGGATTTTCTCATACTCTCCATAAGGAAATAAATCATTGGACATTGGTTGCACTAAACCTTGTGTAAGTGGTCAGAATTAAATAGCAGTGATTAGATGCACAACTTGTTTAAACAATTCAAATTGTGTGCAAAGTTTGCAAAGAGAATGGGAGTGAAGCTGTCAATACTTTCTCCCCACCTGAAGCCACATCACTGTAGAAATCACATTGACAAATGGGTATCAGTTGACAAAAGATCTATAAGAGACACTTTCTCCAAACTCCCTATAGAAGTGGGTGGTAAATGGTCGATTTCACCTCGAGATGTTTGCAATCTTTTTTCACAATTCTTCAGCTTAAGAGTTTAAAGATTTTGTATATTAGCAAAGGCTGCAAAGAGGTGCTGAAATTAATAAGGGGTTATAAGGTTTAATTCCTCCCATGGAAGGAGCTTCCTTGTGCAGAAGGACTCTTCCATGAGTCTTTTCCAGCCAGAGACCATGGTTTCTCACAACTCACATGTGAGAAAATATAAATAGTATTACATATGAAAATAAACCATATGATATCTGATGGCTTGGTTCTAAAGATGTGGTTGGGCATATCCAGCAAAATCTTTATCGCCTTCATTTTGAGTGGGAGATCCCCACATCATATCACAAACTACTTCAAACTTTCCTAGAAGTTTGAAAAGCAGTTTGTGAAATGACATGAGATCTGTCACTCAAAAGGAAGAAGTCAAAGATTTTGCTGGGCATGCCTAAGCACAGTTTTTGATCCAAACAAAGGTCTGGTTCCACTTCCAACCCATAATGTGTAAAGCTACTATTCCAGTTTTACAAGGATAATCTACAACAAATATGTAGGTAACTCCATGAAGCCATCATTTTGCTGTCTACTTTCTTGAGCAAAACTCACATTTTGCTGTGAGTTTCACTATGACAGCTTGGGAAAAAAAATGCACCCAGATAAACAAACTCTTTCCTGGTTGCTTCTTCTCCAAAAAAGAAAGAAAAGTATGTAAAACCTATCCCTGCCAACCTTGGGAGCCTAAGGGCAGATTAATTTACTATGCCATGCTATGACGAAAATATTGTGCCTCCCATTTCAATGCTTTTCTTGACAGATTGTCAATGAGTGAAGCCTAAGGAGTCAACACAATCTGCACAGGAGAGTTTGTATTCCACTTACAGTTTAAGCTTGCACTATGGGTTTGCCAAACTTCCTCAATTAAAAAACAGCAGAGAAGAGAAGTGCCTTCTATCTGTCAGTTATAACTCTGACCACTCGTTGTTAGACAAGACACCACAGCTCTTCCTTGCATACTAACTTATAGTTCAGGCATCATCATGGCAAAACAAAAGTAAATGACAGAGCTTACAGTGCATAAACACAAGCATATACTTGCTTCATCATCAGTATGTTCATGTCGGGATTTGTTATAGGCTAGCGTTGCACAGCTTGTGACCCACCAAGCTGATGAATACACCTCCTCGGCGGCCATACCTTCCTTTGCGCTCCCAGGCATGGGCAAAACAGACGGTTTACAAGCCAATGGACACCCTCCTCCAGCAAACCGGTTGTGTTCAACTTCTCAGATGGGGGTGGGGGTGGGTGTACTATGAAATCTATCATTCTTTGCTAGCTCTGTATAGGCTTTACACAATTAACATTGTGAGGGCTCAGACAAACATATTTGGAAGCAAAACAGAAAAGCAGGAAATGAGCAGAATGAAGAGGCTCTTGCAATAATAATAATAATAATAATAATAATAATAATAATAATAATAATAATAATAATAATAAGTAGTAGTAGTAGTAGTAGTAGTAGTAGTAGTAGTACTTATATACTGTTTTTCAACAACAACAACAACAAAAATCTTTACAAAAAGTTTAAAAAGCATAATATATGAATCAATTATTCCTGCATTGCCACGCTGGAAGTTATATAGGATTGGGTTGTGTATCCTATTCTTATCCCTTAATTGAGCTCCTCTTCTGGCAGCTCAATCCTATGCCATACTGGACTGCCAGCCGGAACACTTTGCGACAGTGGAACATCTGCTGTCACAAAATGGCTGGCAATGGAGTGCAGCATCGGCAAACATTTTGGGAGTGTTGCTGCAAGAGGTGGCAGTGCTCCCTGGATGTCGCTTGACCTCGTTGTGCCCGTTGAAGCAGGTAAGGCAGCAGCAGGGGTAGGGAGGGGGCAAAACGCAGCGGGAAGGGGTGAAACTGGACAGGGAAGGGGAGTAACAGGGCGGGGAGGGTGCAGGAGGGTGTGTATCTGGCAGCAATGGCGCACACCAGATCCTATCTCCTTATTTGCAGCCTCCCGCCCCCTTTTTCTCTTTGGACTTGGCCCAGCTACAGAGCTACAGAGCTGGTGCAGGTCCAAGGAGGCCCATTGCAGAGCAGGAGTTTTATTGAGGGGTAAGGGGATTTCAATCTTCCCCCTCCGAAGCCTCCCAATCACCCCCCCCATTGGAAACATCGCGCTCCTTTTCAGCATGACTGCACCAGCAAGGGGGGGGGAGAGATAGGATTGGTCCCTAAGCCTTGTAAGTGTTCCCAGTCAAGGTACCCAAGCAAGGAGTGGGCACCTGGAAGTCACCGCAAAGTTTGCAGAGTCTTCTTCCTGCCCCTGCTGATCTCATCTTGTGGAGGCGCTACATACACCGGCCACCGGAGTTTGTCTGCCATTGTCTCGGTGCACTCAATGGCAAAAGCGGTGTAAGCTACCTGTATTATTCTGCTTGCTTAGAAATCCTGCTTGTATCTTAATTAGACTAATAAATCCCATTTCCTTCAGCCATTGGCGTATTCATTGCCTCTGTATCCAAAAAGAACCACTGCCTCTGGCAATACTCTTGTGGAAATCATGTAAGCTAATTTCTGATTTTGAGGGAATGTACCGGTAATTAGTTTTAGCTGAGTCTATCCCGAATCAATATAGGATGGGGTTGCCCAGAACTAGTTATTTCTACCTGTTAAGAAAATGTTATGAATTAAATTTGTATTGTAAGACGTGTCCAAACCCACTAAAACAGGAAGAGAGCAGATCTCAGTTTTAAAGAGAGCAGGTCTCCGTTTTACACAATAAGTTCAAAGTTTAGCAAGATCTATTCAAATTAGAGTTAATCTTGTCTAAATGGGTAGGAAATCAGTTCCACTCTTTTCATCTGCAAGATGGAAATGAGTTTTTGTAGGGGGTGGGGTGGGGAAGTAGTGTAGCTTAAAAAAAATTATTAGGTTCAATATCATTAGGTTCTTTAATAGAAAAAAATTGGCCATAATTCATAGTTAGAAAGGGATGGCATTGGTTACTCTATTATTCATTCCGATAATAACATTAATCAAGATGACCTCCCTACTTATTCATGTAGATGAAATCCCCAATTCCATGGGTACTCAATTGCAATTTAGTATGAATTAATGTCCTTTTGCTGGAAAGCCTTTACAAGAAACAATATATAGTGATTTTATTATGTAGAGCTGTATTCTTTAACTGCAAATGAAAATGAACAGATGGAACAGGATGCTGAGCAGAATGCACATGGTCTTGGGCTGGTGCCACTGTCCATAATAGGATATACAGGTGTCCCCCGCTTAACAACTTTCTACTTAACAACCCCCCACATATACGACGGAGTCATTAGGCAGAACATCGTGGATCTCTTTCCCTACCTTTTCAAAGTTTGAGGCCTCTCCCTGGTCATGGGCCTCTCCAGAGTGTCCTTACTAGTTTGATGGTGAAGTGTATAAACTACAGTATACAATCTAATTGGGTTGGATCCAGACTTGTATGAAGAGAGCAATGATCATAGAAGGAACCAACTTTTCCATTTCCAATTCCCCATTGCAGCTCTGTGAGCCCCCCCCCCCAAAGGGTTGAGGGCCACTCTGGAAAGGGGTGGAATAGGTCTTGGGCTGCAGAGGAGGAGGATTCCTTAAAAACTGAGTGTAGAGACATTCTCTGCACAGATCTCTACTTGCAGAAGGTGCTTGAACCCAATTCCTAGGGATTCTTACTTCCTCAGCAGTCCCCCATGTGCCCCACCCATTCCATTCTGGATGACATATAAGAACATATAAGAACATATAAGAAGAGCCCTGCTGGATCAGGCCAAAAGCCCATCTAGTCCAGCTTCCTGTGTCACACAGTGGCCCCACCAGATGCCTCAGGGAGCACACGAGACAACAAGATACCTGTGTCCAGTCGCCACTCCGTTGCACCTGGCACAGAGAAAACCCACTTCTAAAAAAAAAAAAACCAGGAGGTTGCTTATGGCTTGTAACCTGTGATGGTCTTTTCCTCCATGAATTTGTCCAGACCCCTTTTAAAGGCATCTAGGCCAGATGCCATCACCACATCCTGTGGCAAGGAGTTCCACAGATGAATTACATGCTGGGTAAAGAAATATTTTCTTTTGTCTGTTCTAACTCTCCCTCCACTCAATTTTAGTGCGTGTCCCCTGGTTCTGGTGTTGTGCGAGAGGGAGAAGAATTTCCCTCTATCCACTCTCTCCATCCCATGCATAATTTTATAAGTCTCAATCATGTCCCCCCTCAGGCGCCTTTTTTCTAGGCTGAAAAGCCCCAGACGCTGTAGCCTTTCCTCGTAAGGGAGGTGCTCCAGCCCACAAATCATTCTGGTCGCTCTTTTCTGCACCTTTTCCAATTCAACTATATCCTTTTTGAGGTATGGTGACCAGAACTGGACACAATACTCCAGATGTGGCCTTACCATCGATTTGTACAAAGGCATAATGATATTGGCCGTTTTATTCTCAATCCCCTTTTTAATGATCCCGAGCATGGAATTGGCCTTCTTCACAGCCGCCGCACACTGGGTCGACACTTTCATCGACCTGTCCACCAGCACCCCAAGATCTCTCTTTTCATCCGTCACAGACAACTCAGAACCCATTAGCGTATATGTGAAATTTTGGTTTCTTGCCCCAATGTGCATCACTTTGCACTTACTTACATTGAAGCGCATCTGCCATTTTGCTGCCCATTCTCCCAGTTTGGAGAGATCCTTCTGGAGCTCTTCACAATCCCTGCTGGTCTTTACCACCCGGAAAAGTTTAGTGTCATCCGCAAACTTGGCCACCTCACTGCCTATCCCCAACTCCAGGTCATTTATGAATAAGTTGAAAAGCACCGGTCCCACCCCTTGATACTGTGGAGTAGGCTCAGGGGGATGCAGTGAGGAGGATAGAGAGCAGAAAATAGGAGAGATGCTGAACAGATAATGTCCTTAACATCAGTGTACATGATATATTTGTTTCCTAGGTAACTACACCATGCCAGGTATACAAACATATCGACAAATTTGATCCACATGCTACAGATACATCCAATGGCGATTTTGATGATCAGGAAAATGCTTTGGAAAAAATCAAGAAATTGAGAGTGGAAATGCACCTATATTCAACTGGATTACACAGTACTCTTTTCTTTGCAAACATGTAGCTATGGGTAGCATTCCGATGAGAACTTCCACCATTGGGAGCTTCCTCTGTGAATGAAAGCCTGCTCCATGATCAGAAGCATTCAGCTTCACAAGTGGATCATGCACAAGCAAAATATTCCTTCTCTTGATGGAGGGAGTTTCCAATCACAGAGGGAGCTCCCAATTATGGAATGCTACCCTAAGGTTGCTCGAGTGGGCAAGCAGTTTATAGCATGAAACTTTTCGACAAGGCATTGGAGAGCCATTACCAGATCTCCTGTCTCTTTAAATTTATTTTTAAAATAGCTGTGTTGAAGGGCTCAAATTGGATCAGCTGTGGGCCAGTGCAGATGATACTTCAAATGACTGACTGGCCCCATGTAATAAAAATCATGCATGCTCCACGAGTGCATGTATCCTGGCTCTTCTTTTCACATTCAGGAGGATTCAGGGCATTTCACTTCTGGCACAAACCTATCTGGGCCTTGTGCTGATGGAAACTTGCATTCTGTCTGCACAAGACCTGGGCCAGCCCATCCATGAAGCCAACTGAAGTGGTTGCCTCAGGCAGCAGGTTATAGGAGGCGTTCATCTCGGTCCACTACTTGCCTCCATTGCTCCTTCTTCTCCTTCCACTTCGTGGATTAGAAAAGGAAGAATGGGACAGAGAGGAAGAGGAGATGTCGAAAGCAGGAGGGTGTTGCGCTAGAAAGAGCATTGGAGAGCAGGAGGAGCAGAGGTTGGCACATCATCAGGTAAGGAGCAGCATTTGACATGCCGTCTCGGCCATCAGGCCACAGAGGTGAAATGCCATGCCGAAGGGGTTGAGAACCCCTGTTCTAGGGTGCTACTTGGCCACCTCAAGGCATTCTGGAAGAGGGCGGTGGCAACTATCACTACTAGCGGCGGCAGCGCAGCAGGCGCATCCGTGTTATTGCCATTCAGCGTCAGACCAGCTGGTCGGGGGGGGGGGGTTGTTGTGGTGGAACCGGCAGTAGCTGATAGGTAGCTGCTGGTAGGTACAGGGAGCATGGGTGAGAGAGTGCATGGTTTGCTTGCTTGTTGTTTTCACAGAATGGGTGTTTCAGAAACAGAAAAACCTGGATATTTCACAGTCCCTCCCCAGTGCAGTGCCCTGATGAGTGCTTAATTTTTGGTCATCACCAGCTTAACGACATCACTTCCAGCCCTACGTGTTAGGTGGGTCCTGATAGAGTATCGTTTTAAAAGTGGGTCGCGTTACTAAAATCTGTTGGAACCACTGATTTATATTGTTATAGCAATTGAACTTATATATTCTCTATGTATCAAAGCTCTCAAAGTGTTGATCTAAATTAACATGCAACATGCAACAGTATTACATTGACCTTTTCTTTATATTGCCTCAAATAAGGCCATATAAAAATCTTATTATAGCTATCATATTATTCATTCACATTAAATGAGACACACTGCATTGTATTCCATATCTTATATTGTTTAACTAGAAAGGAAAATTCTTCAGAAGAATAAAAACAATCTATTCTAAGCCCTTACTTGATTTGCTTAACCCAGTTTCGACTAGTTCCTTGCCTTAAGAAGCCAGTGACCACATTATCCTTTGTGCTTCCTTCGGAAGCTTCTATCTAGGATGGTTGTCATCAGAGGTGTAGCAGCAGCGAGTGCTGCCTGGAGCACTTGCTGCTGCGCCGGCCCGAAGGGGCGCCGCCGCTCCGGGGGGGCGCTGCCGCTCCAGGGGGCGGTGCCACTCTGGGGGGACGACCCGGCTTCTGCGGGCGCTCCGAGGCCTTCTCCCCCGGCCTCGGAGCCGGAGAGAGCCCCAGAGTGTCCACCTCGACTGGTGGCCGGGGCTTTCTGAAGGCCGACTGCCGCGCCGCGCTGTTTATCTTTGTTTTGCACATGCGCAGAATGTTTTAACGTTTTGCACATGTGCAAAACAAAGATAAACAGCGCAGCGCGGCAGTCGGCCTTCAGAAAGCCCCGGCCACCGGTTGAGGTGGATGCTCCAGGGCTTTCTCCGGCTCCGAGGCCGGGGGAGAAGGCCTCGGAGCGCCCGCCCGCGTCACCTGGCGGGCGCACTCGCTCCATGGAAAGACTGGAGCGAGCAGAGCAGCGCCGCCCGGGGCCGAAGTGCCGCCTGGAGCCGCTGCTCTGCTCGCTCCAGTCTTTCCACACCTCTGGTTGTCATTGTTGCACCATCTCAGAGTTGATTCAGTAAGCTGGGGAGCAGTTCTTCATAGAAATCCTAGTTATGGCCCAATCCTAAAGGGGCCAGCTGTTGTCGGTGTGCCTCTTCTGCTGGCAGTGACTGCCACAGAGGAAGGCGGAAGGGGCAGGTTTGGTGGCAGTGTTGGCCTCAGAATCCTAACCCCTTCCCAGACCCAATCCTGCAGCGGACATGCACCAGCTATTTAGTTAGCGCAGGTCCAAGTAGACTCCCGTGCCATGGAGGCTTAACAATTTTCCCTTACCAAAATGAGACCTCTGCAACTACCCCCCCCCCCTTGCAGGATGCAGCAGTAGCCATTTTGGTCCTGCTGCATCAGCGGGGGGGGGGAATAGGATTGGGCTCTTAGCAAATAACTCCTTTAAAAATCCTACTAGATTCCCTTCTATCTTTTTTTATGGTCCTTATTTTAATTGTATTTTCCTGTTTTTATTAACAAGATCTCCAGTTTTCTCTTCCAGTTATTTTTTGTGTTGTTTATTACTAAGAATACATACTTCACAATTCTTTACTCTTATCTCTACTTTTTCTTGGTTTCCTTTTAACTCCTCATGACCGTTCTTATGTATTTTTTTAAATTCATTAACTGCCTGTACAAACATTCCATATTTTTTCCTCTGATAGCTTTAGCTCCTCCCATATTTCTGTTTATATCCAATTCCCTAATTTAGCATTCATCCTATTTTCAAATCCATTAAATTATTGCACAAAACCTATTTCATATCATCCAACATTGAAAGGACCTGGGGTTTTTTTCCCCATCCTGAGTTACTTTGCTTCTTTCTGGCTTCCAGTATTCATTTTGCTGATTCACAGTCTCACATATTTAATTATATCTTAGATTTGTGACAGGTGATTCAATTAATTCTAAATCTAATTATGCAATCCACTTTTTTTTAACATGCAGAAAACAACTGAAGCATTTAGACCTATTTGAAGGGGAAATAAATGAAAGTGATGAAGTCCTGTTGTTGAGCCTTTTGAAATAGGAGGCAAATCACTTGGAAAATTGCAATGAGTTGTTAACTTTTCCTCCTTTTTAAAAGCATTTTCATACAAGTTTTCTCATGAACACAGTATCTAGTTCATCAACTTTAAAAACCAGCCTTTAAAACTTTAAAAACCAGGAGGTCTGACTCAGTTGGCAGAGCGGCCATCTCATGGGCCGGCACTGGCGTCACTGCAGGGGGGGCGGAGCTCTAAGTTCCTCCGTGATCCGAGCCTCTGTTACACGGAGGAACGAAGCCCCCTGCCCCCGCGCCATCCGAACCATTCGAAGCAGTGAAAACAACGCGCAGGAGACTCCCTGCACGTTGTTTTCACCGCTTTGAATGGTTCGGAAGGTGCGGGGGCGGGGGGCTTCGTTCCTCCGTGTAACAGAGGCTCGGATCACGGAGGAACTTAGAGCTCCGCCCCCTCTGCAGTGACGCCAGTGTGTGCTGGCAGTTCTGGACGGCCGGAAGTCTGACGGAGAGCTGCCGGCACGCCACTGACAAGCTGCAGAGTCTGTGAGGGAAGAGAAGCTGCAGCTGCACCTTGAGTGGGAGACAAGGTTGCCTGTGTCAGCTGAAGCGTGGTGAGGCGAACGCCAGAGAGAGGCTGGACTGTGAAAGAAACCATCTAGAATGAAGGCTTCTATGAAAGGTTAGAACATATTATTGTATTGTAAAAGCCCCTCGGGGTTTAGAAAACCTGCCTGTGTAAACCGCCTTTGAATTAAAGTCAGAGGAGAACTCTGATGACCAAAGAAAAGGTGGTATGTAAATACTGGCTATTTATTTATTTGTTTATTTATTTATTTATTTATAGAAAATCAGAGCCAGGATTTATAAAGAAAGCAGACCCTGGAAGGTAGACTCTTTTACATGAAAGCCAAAATTGTGAATCCCAAATGGATGGTGAATATCTGTAGTCATTCAAAGGGAAGGACCTGACGCTCAGGTACTAAGTTCTGTCTTCTTCTCCAACATGTATGAAGCTCAATTAAAAGAGATCATTCAGGTTCCAGGGATATCAGCTTTTGAATCCCAAACCATTGAAATGATGAGATTTGCCAGTTGGCTGGTTTTTAACCACCTTGACTGGGAAATATGGTAATCTTGTATCTTCCTCTGTCAGCAACAAGCTGGGATGGAAAACACATAACACGTGCTCAGTGCCGTTCCTTGGGTAGGGCAGCTGGGGCACACTTTCATGACCAATATATGGTCATAATGGGGGGGGGGCTGCACTGGTTGAGGTGCCCAGGGCCTGCACCCTGCCCACACTCTTCTAGGGAACGCTCTGCATATGCTTGTCTCATAGGCAGGAACAGAAATACTGCTGTTAAAGAGAGAGGCTATAAGTATCCAGTTACCGGTACGTTTAGGTACTATAAGGATGGAAGACTTGTGTGAGAACTGGAATCTTTAAAGGAAGTTAAAATACAACTGATTTGGTCAATACATTCTCTCCCAGTGGGAGAAGAAAGTTACAGTATATTGCAATTACAAGACTTTGGTATAACATGCTTTGTACAAGATTGCCGGGAGAAACATCAACAACCTCAGATATGCAGACGATACCACTCTAATGGCAGAAAGTGAAGAAGAACTAAAGAGCCTCTTGATGAGAGTGAAAGAGGAGAGTGCAAAAGTTGGCTTGAAACTCAACATTAATAAAACTAAGATCATGGCATCTGGTCCCATCAATTCCTGGCAAATAGAAGGGGCAGAAATGGAAGCAGTAACAGATTTTACTTTTTTGGGTTCCAAGATCACTGCAGACGGAGACAGCAGCCATGAAATTAAAAGACGCTTACTCCTTGGAAGGAAAGCTATGGCAAATTTAGATAGCATAATAAAAAGCAGAGATATCACCATACCAACAAAAGTTCGTATAGTCAGGGCGATGGTGTTCCCAGTAGCAATGTATGGTTGCGAGAGCTGGACCATAAGGAAGGCTGAGCACCGAAGAATAGATGCTTTTGAACTGTGGTGCTGGAGAAGACTCCTGAGAGTCCCTTGGACTGCTAGGAGATCAAATCAGTCAATCCTAAATGAAATCAACCCTGACTGTTCCCTGGAAGGACAGGTACTAAGGCTGAAACTCAAATATTTTGGCCACCTAATGCGAAGAGAGGACTCTCTGGAGAAGACTCTGATGCTGGGAAAGACTGAAGGCAAAAGGAGAAGGGGAAGGCCAAGGATGAGATGGTTAGACAGCATCACCGATGCAACGAACATGAAAATGAGCGAACTCAGGAAGATAGTGGAGGATAGGAAGGCCTGGCGGGATATGGTTCATGGGATCACGAAGGGTCGGACACGACTTAACGACTGAACAACAACAACACAAGTGTGGGCTTCGTTTTGTCTCTCATTATCGCCGTTTCTCTTTTGCTCCTTTTGATGAATTGCTTTCCCTCATATACTCTACATGCTGAAAGGGCTTTGCTCTCTAACCTCTCCATGTTTAGTTCTCATCCTGATCTAAATCTCTCATTTATTCTTTCTTGAATATGTCTGTTTTGAGGGGAGGGAGGTTGAATTTCTGAATGGTAATACTGATAGTATTGTATTTTCAAGAGTAATACAATAAGATGGATGTGTGTGGTACCAGTAGCATGTGTGTGCCAACATTTATGACATGGAAATGAACACATAGGGAAAAAAAATAGTTTCTTTTCCTAAATGCTCACCAAGAAAGTTCCCAATTATGGATCCAATATCAAATAAAACCAAGGGGACTTTACCCATCACTGATGCTTAGTAATCCTTAAGTTTTAAATCAGTGAACTTCTCCCTAGTTAGCTGCTTTTTCACCTGGGTTTCAAAACCGGAACTGAAGACTCATGAATGTTAATTTACAGCCCAATCCTATGAAGCGACTCTGTGTTCTGCTGAAACTAGCGTTCCGGCAGTTCAGCTCAGTTTACAGCATCACAAATGCTGTTATGGAAGCATGCGTAGCTGTGCGATTCCAGGCCGCCGCCGCAGACTGTGAGGAGGCCCTTGCGCATGGCAGCAGCGTGGAGAGGTCGTCAGCGGGGTGGCCAGAATGGGGCAAGGAGTGGGCGGATAAGGGTGGATTGGGGGAGGGAAAGGGGGTTGTTAGAGGTGAGAGGGGTAAACCCCTCTTGGGTAGGGCATAAACCCCTTGGGGGTTTATTCAGGTCCCGTTTTCCCCATTAAATAGATAGGGACTCGCAACTTGCAAGCAAAGACTCGGGCTTTGGGGAAGACTTTGGACTTGACTTGAGACTTGGAGTCAGAGACTTGATCCACATCCCTGGAATCAAGTCCATGGGATGGACTTGATCAGTTCATTACCATGGGGTAGTGAGGTACCTGATCTATGGGGGTAGATGCAGTAGTTGCCACTAGTCATTTCCACGTAAGCACAGAAAACATTGCAATACCCAACATGCTCTTGTACCTTCTCTCAGCTCTTCCTTGGAACATCCAATGTCATCTTTTTCCTACAGGGGTTTCCTGGTGGAGATTCATATGCCTGACACCTACAACCCAGACAAGGCTATGCAGAAATGCATACTAGTTCACCAGGCACAGCTATAGAAACACCTATACAGCAGGCCAGTTGCTATGTCGAGGCAGCTACTTGAGTTGGTAACTCATGTGTATGTTGCTCCTCCCCCCCTTCCTGTTTAGCACTATTGAAATTAGCAGCACATGCTTTCAAGTAACTGTGTTTAGGACTGAGACGTTAGCTATCCGGAATCAAATACTTTTCGCCTGCAGAGTAAATAAAAAGGGAATGATGAACTCCTTTGAACATATGGTTTGCATATGAATTACATTTGTAATATGCAAATGTTTATAAGTCATTGATGGACCATAAGAACTTTCACGATGGTAGTTTTGTGCTCCCTTACAAAATGCCTTTGTAGGCTGGTTTACTCTTTCCACTGCTGTAAATGCTGGTTGTTCCAAATCCCCTCATGAATGCTTTATGGAAAACTGGGGCAGGGTTCTTCACTTGTTAGCCAAGGGCATGCCTGCTGGGACTTTATACTGGGAAACAGTGGGGTGTTTTTAAAGCAAGAGTACACTAGAAACCTGCTTTAATAAAAACCTAAGCATCTGGCACAAAAGTCGTGTTCATTAAAAATGCCCCATGGTTTTGTGAAATATGTATTGCTTTGCAACGCAAAACATATTTGTCAGGAGTTTTGTATAAATTTATTTATTTTCCTACAGCAAGCCACCTTCTGGAGTACTGAAAATAATTTTAAAAGTCTATTCTTTTGCTGAGAATTCATGTAAAAAACGTGTTCACTGTATTGTTCTCCACGGTCTGGTGCACAGCAAACACATTCCTGAAACAGTGTACCATTTGGTGCACTATGTAATCAGTTCGTTTCAATCAGCTCCATTAGCACAAGAAATTCTGCTGTAACAGATGCCCAAAGATGGGACCAGGTTGGGAGCTCCCCCCCCCCCCGGTGGGTTAGTTACCATGTGATTTAACTAGCCAGTGAGCACCTTCATTCACAGAAAGATTCATAATACAGAGCTATTATCATGTGACTGTTACCATGATCGCATAAGCCTCTGCCATATAAATGGCTTCTTTTCTTTGCTCACATATGGCGGAGGCTCATGTGATCATGGTAACAGTCACATGATAATAGCTGTGTCCTATGAAGTTGCTATCAGGGATAAATGCTTATCCTTCTATGAATGAAGGTGCTCACTGGTGGGATAAATAAATCACATGGCAACTTACCCATGGGGTTAGAAGCCCCCTACCCACTCCCATCTGGCACCTGTTACAGCAGAATTTCTTGTGCTAATGGAGCTGATTACATTGCATACCAAATGGTACACTGTTTAATGAATGTGTTTGCTGTGCACTAGACTGCAGGTAGGTAGGGTCCTATCATAGAATACCTCTCTCTGCAGAAAATACTCACTGCAGCATACAGTAAATGAGCACATTGGAGGACATAAACTGATTTGCTGGTTTATTACTTGCAGGATTTTTTTAACAGGGAGGAGGAATCTATAATTTGACCTCCACCTGCAAACTGAAGTGGAACAGTCCAGAATTCTATCACATTGACTTATCACTTTACTCTATGGAATGTGTAGATTGTGTGTCAGCTAACGCAGATGAGGAAAACCTTTATTTTTCCAACCCAAAAGTTTTGGTTAATATTTCTTTTTATACTTCTAGTATGTGATATACGAATTTGCATAAAGGAAAAGTTAAAAGTAGAACTAAGATGGTCACAGCCCAAGCTATAAAAATCTAGCCTAATAAATACATTTACTATAGAGAGATCAAATTTTGTCTAACTTTATTTAGGGTATGACTGTCAAAATAGGACCTGGGGGGGACTTCAGGTGGTCTCTAGTGTGATTCAAGCTCTATCTTGCTTCACACCAGTTGTTCCATCTTCAGGGCTAGGAAGTCAATGCCATTGGTAGAGGAAAGAGGTACACTGGTACAGGTTATTGTATTCTTGCGATAAATGTTTAAGGACTGGTATGTTGCCAAAGGTATAGTTCACATAAAAACACATCATTGGAGGAGAACTTGTAGGTGCTCTAGTCTAGTTCAACCCCCATGATGCAGGAAAGCCAGAGCTCAGTCATCCCTGGTAGATAACTTGATTTTGGCATTTGAACAGATTGATTTTGGCATGTTTCTCCAATGTAATGTCTAATTCACATGAAACTAATAGTTTGGTATAAAATTTGCGTGGAAATGACTGATGAAGTGAGAAATTTGGCCCTCCAATCCATCTGCATTTGACACACCTGATTTGGGAAAAATGAGCTATAAACATAGAAAGCAGCTCAATCCTGTGTAGGACTGCGCCAGGGGAGCGCACGCTCCCCCAGTGCAGGTTGTTGCAAAAGTGCCGTAAAGTGCTTACTCTGCATCCTGACCAGCCCTGCATCCACCAGGGATGGTAAGTACAGCGCTGGACAGCGCAGGGGCAGGGTGGACCAGGTGGTGAGGGAAGGGCGGCCATTGGTCGGCCCAAGCCTGGAGAGGGTGGGCATATTGGTGGAAAGATCCGCCGATATCCAAAGCCCTCTCCAGGCCTGGTGCGGCCTTCATGGAGGCCTCAAATGTACGCCAGCTCCAGAGCTGGCATACGTCCGAGTAGACCCATTGGCCCTGGACCGCCTTGCACCCGGGAAAGGGGACTATTGTCCCCTTCCATCGAGGTGCACCCGGGGCAGCCTGGGACCTGGTTCGAATACAGCAGCCAGCCATTTAGGCTGGTCGCGTATCCTTATACAGGATTGCACTGTAAGTATAGCCTATACATCAGACTGAAATGAATGGATTTGTTGATTTCTCTATTATATCTCTGTGAAAGAGTAATAATTGCTTTATTGTGGAAATACACATAGTGATGCCAGAATTTCTGATGTTGAACAGAAGGGTTTTAAGTAAGTTTTTTTAGTTTTGAGTTCAATTTGTAGCTTTGATGCTTTCCACTCCAGACTGTGTGATAGTCATAACAATTAAATTATCAAGAACTTTTCAAAATGTAGTTAATTTCAGTGCTCCTGTGTAGATGAAATTATTCTTTAATTCAAAAAACAAAATCAACAATGCTACCATCTTTTTGTTAAATCTGGATGCAAAAAATATCATTGTGCTGTATTTCAACAAAGAACGTTATGCATCTTTCCTACTGAACTTATCATAAATAACCGATTAATTTTCTGTCAGCCAACTTCATGTGTTGTGACGTGGAGTTCATGCGGCTGCAAAAAATAAAAACCAAAGGCTCAAGAAAATGTATTTACCTGTTTGGGATTTTTCCCCTTCTAAAGTAGGTCGTTTCCTTATCATTACATTGAAATGTGATGGGAACAAAGAGCCTTATACTCTGAAAATGTGTTTATTCCTGAAAGAGATATCAGCCCTGTTTAGCCCGTGGTGCTATCTACATATGAAAGGCAAAAATCTGTTCACTTTCTGCATTAGAGCTATTCATAAACTCACTCACTACAGATTAATCATCCTTAACACACAGTAACTGCTACTCCGTTTACACAATCAAATACTCCCTGAACAGTTCACTTTTTCCATTCATTCAGAGAACGTGGAATAACTAGTAATTGTAGAATACATGAGGACATGTGAGACATTTATGCAATTAGGGCTGTCACCTGATTAAAGAAACTGTAACTGATTCATCAAATTTGTTTAGACAATTAATTAATTATTAGACATGCATATGCCTGAAACAATTTTTTAATGCAAAAAGTGTGGGTTTTTAGGTTTGTATCCAAAGGTTCCTGTCCTCCAACAGAAGGAGATTCCTCTAGAGGAAGGAAGACCTTCCTTTGGGTAAAGTTCCTTCTGTCTATTTTTAGTTGGTGCATCATGTATCTGTCATAGCAGGAGCCATCTTAGGCAGTCCCCTTCCTGAGTGGAGAAAGAACACCTCATAAAATAGTAGCTACAATCTGCAGTTTCTGTAAGTACTGTACTTGCATTTAAAATAATTTTGTTCAAGGTGTTACTTGATTTACGGCCCAATCGTATCCTCCCCCCCCCCGCTGGTGCAGCCGTGCCAAAAATGAGTGCGCTTTATCCAGCAAGGGGAGGGAGCAGATCAAGAGGCTTCAGAAGGGAAAGAGTATTTAAATCCCTTTACCCCTCCATAAGTCTCCCACTCCGCAATGGGTCTCCTTGGACTTGCACCAGCTATTTATCTACATAAGAACAAAAGAAGAGCCCTGCTGGATCAGGCCAAAGGCCCATCTAGTCCAGCTTCCTGTATCTCACAGTGGCCCCACCAGATGCCTGAGGGAGCACACAAGACAACAAGATACCTGTATCCTGTCAACATTCCCCTGTCTCTGGCATTAAACCTATTACTAAAACCAGGAGGTTACTTATCCCCATCATGGCTTGTAACCTGTGATGGACTTTCTCTCCATAAATCTGTCCAATCCCCCTTTAAAGGCATCTAGGCCAGGTGCCATCACCACATCCTGTGGCAAGGAGTTCCACAAACCAATTACACGCTGGGTAAAGAAATATTTTCTTTTGTCTGTTTTAATACTCCCTCCGCTGCATGCTCCATCGGCACTGAAGTCAGACAGACAGAGGTGGTTGTCATCCTCTGTCAACCTCATGGATGGTCAGCTCTAGGCAGTTTACTTTATTACTGCTTCAAAATAAGAATGAAATGGGAATAGTGCAAGAGAAAACTATAGAAAGGATGTCACTGATTAAATATTGAGGGTTTCTTGGTAGTGCAGAAGACCTAGTGGCACATACACAGATATTCTGAAGATGTTCCGATACTTGGATTTTCCCCCCCTCATTATAGCTTTAGGCAGACTGTTTCATAATATTTGTATTAATAATCCTGTGAATAAGCAGATTTGAATCATGACCACTGGCTGCTTGTTAGTGAATTTGGCTTGTCACCCAAGGCATTTCTGAGGTGAAATGAGACTTGAACTTCTTAAACAAATAACTGTAATTTCCATTTAATTGATTTTTGACCTTGAACTGCAATTATGCAGTTATAATTTACTTCAGGACAGATGATGCCTGGGCTGGCAACTGCACAGAAACTGGTAAAAACATGCTGTCAAAGGGTGTGTGGTGAAGAGAGATTTCCATCGAAGTTCACTTACATGTGCATACAGCACACTGTAGTCAGGCCTATATAGTTTCTTTGGCCTGCCTTGTAATTACCAAAGAGAACATTATTCACAAGGAAAACTTTATGGAAACACATGGAAGCTGCTGACATAGACAATAAGGATCCTCTGGCTTGCAAATAGCATTGCGCTTCTTTATAGATATAGATATAGATATGCTACTCCAGTGTCCCTGACTGTCTCTAGGATCTTGCAGAATAAGCATGCTCCTTGTGCCGAAGAGCACACAAACTCCTGTTTACCAAGAAAATACAGAAGGTGGTTTAAAAGTACATTTTCTGTCCTCATCGCTGCACAGAAACATGATGGCTCTGTCAATGTTGGCACAGAAAAATGAATACAAGAGAATCAACGTAAAAAAGACTGATATATATATATATATATATATATATATATATATATATATATATATATATATATATATATATATATATATATATATTCTTCTTTTCAGGTTGTGGGAGAGGCCCATGACTTTTCAGACTTTTGGGCACCTGAGGTGGGGCACCAGATGCTGCCACCTCACCTGGCCAGCTGCAACTACTTCTGGGCAGTGGTATGAAGAGCTTTTTTGAGTCCTGCTTCTCCTTGTCAACATGCTGAAACAGATGGAGCCGGCTGAATGCCCCATGTCCCCACCAACTGTACACCAGGCGGACAGGAAACACAAAGCAGGACCTCCAATAGCAACTGGAGAGAGCAGGAGAGTCACGTGGGGACAGACGGTCCTTCAGTTATTCTAGTCCCAAATCATGAAGAGCTTTAAGGTGATAGGCAACAGTCTGGACTGAGAAACATACATTGGTAACCAGTGCAAATGGCAAAGTACAGGAGTTTCATGCTGCGAAGCACTGGATTCAACAGGGACACTTGTTCCCGCAATTGTTGAAATTTCCAAATGCAAGGGTACCCGACATAGGGTGTGTTACGGTAGTCCAATCTTGATGTGAAAATCTAGACAGAACTGGACCCAGAAAGAGCTAGTACAGTATGTACTACATTTACAACAACAAATGTTATTTACTGGGCAATCCTGTGCAGATTTAGGCCAATGGAGCGAGTGCTGGGTTGCGCCAATATCCCAAGCTCTTTCCTGGGCCGGGCTGGCCTTACACGGCCTCCCTGGACGTGTGCCAGCTAAAGAGCTGGGCACATCTAAGGAGGCCCATTGGGACCTTCCAGCTGCACTGGCATGGGCCACATCCTGTCTAGGATGCAGCACCAGCCATTTCAGCCAGCCACCGCATCTTAGGCAGGATTGGGCTGCCCAACAAGTATTTGTGAGAATGCTACATTTTAGATTTAAGTGACAATCTCTGCAGAAAATTTAGGCAGCCTTATTTAGGAGTGGAAACCACCAATTCTCAAATTTTGCTCGTCATCTCACAGCAAGAGTCTTCCTACCCTTACAAAGGAATAGCTTTGATTATGGAGGAATACACAAAGAAAGGGAAAGAAATGCAAACCAACATAGCATCCCCCCCCCCTCTTTCATGCTGTTTATTGAGTGTAAGGGTCACATGGAGGTAGATCAGATAGTTAAAATGAAAAGTGGTTCTATTTCTGCTTGTCATTGATGATGAGGTCTTTTACAGTATGTATCCTGGATGGAAGTTTGCTTCTTGGTGAAATGGTTGCCTGCTTGAGAAGGATTTTTTCCTCTCTCCAGAGAACTATCTCTTTTATCTTTCTGTCAGGAATACTGCCTTTTGCTTTGCTAGAAATTTAGAGTTTATTCCAGGATTTCTGCCAGGTTCCTGCCCTTTGAAAACATGGATTGACCCATGATCTGAAAAGATTATCTGAGAACAATAATTAGATCTACTCAAACTTTGCAACCAGAAGATAGTTTCTAAGCTGCAGATCAACTATCTCAGCATTTCTCAAACTGGTGGGTCGCAACTCACCACACTAGCTGGACACAGTCGCTACCCCCTTAAGGGGTAGCCCCATGATTAAAGCCATCAAAGTCATAACCATTATACATCTAGTGTACGCTACCACAAACCACACCTTTTATTATTGTTGCTAGCGTATTGTATATTGTCCTGGATTCTTATAAAAATAACCCAATGCAAAATGTTAGCAGGAATAAGATAAGCCTGTCACAGAGGCCTCGTATAGCCCAAATATTATTCAGCTTACATGCTAGACATCATTGTCTAATTTGTCTTAGATGTGGATATTTGTCATGCTGAAGATGAAAGTTAACTGACACAGTTTTCTATGCATGGGTGTGTAGTGCTGGGTGCATGCAGGGCAAGCAGGCATGATCCAGTCCCATGGCATTTTGCTTCTGCTGATGACAAGGAAGCACTAGGTCCCACAGGCCTTAGGGGAAAGGCCAATCTTTGGTTCTTCAGAGCAACTAACCCCTTCCAGTTGGCTGGTTTAGGAGAAGCCTTCCCTTTCTTTTTGGGAAATTCCATGACCAGACAGACCACATTGCTTAGTCAACAGATTTAAATCCTGTGGCAAGCCATGTTCTAATCTAGGAGCTTCCTAGTTGTTAGTGAACACGTAAGAGATGCTTCTGACCTTGGCTTCCCTCACCAGCTTCATTGTAAATTTAATCAAGAGTGGATTAATTAATGATCATTAAGGCACAGGTCTTCTGAGTAAGCAAGGAGACCTCTGCTGCATCCTCTACAGGCTGGAGAACAACAGCAGCACCCATCTCAAACTGGGAATGGACATCAAAGGCCACCAAGAAACAACAACATAAAGGGACTTACTGAGTTCACGCACATAACCTCTGTTTCCCTAGGGTCATATAAATTTTGGTCATATAATTTTGGTCATATAAAGCAGGACTGCAAATCCCTCATGTTTGCGGTTTGCTTGCTTGAGGTCACTTGTTGCTCATGGCTTGCTCAGTAACTTGCTGGTGCCATCAAGCACCCTCGTTTCCTCTGCTACCCAAGAACCACTGTGCCAGCCGGTACCCAGGACAGGAATCAGACTGCACTCTCTTCTTTCCAACCTTTTGCCCCTCTTCTCCACACCCTCCTCAAGTGCTACTGTAAGCTGCTGCTCAAGCACCTCTGAGCCGTCTTCCTTCCACAAACGCTCAAATACCCACTGAGCTACCTGTCAGTGAACCACTCCTCTGGGAAAGCAGTGTCAGCTTCTTTGTATTGCTTCCCTCCCTGGAACCAGCTAAGCCTCCTGCCTAGTCCTTCTGGGTCTGTTTTCCAGGCCCTTTTCTGCCTTTCTTCCTATCTTTGAATCAGGAGATCACTGTGTCTTAGCACCCACAGTTTCTGCAATGCTACAAGCTTGCCTCAGCAGATACAGATAGATTACTTAACTTTGGCCTTTGGCAACCCCGACCCACAAACTCCCTTTATCTTCTCTGTGTTGTGCACAGTCAATTGACGACATGCTGAGTGTTTCTGTCATTTCCTCCTCTGGTGTAAGTGTGGTGAGAGTGTGGGAGTCACTGTCTAGGCCTCTTTGGTCTATCTTTTACCAGTTAATGAGGGAGGCCCTGAGATCAGCCACAGGGTTCCAGCATAACTGTCACTGCAGTAGCTCAATCCTGTTCGAGCACCTACAGTTCCAGGTAAGAATAGACTTACCATAGTCCCAGAATTGAGGCGTGCTTTGACCTACAGCGGACCCAAGCTGCTCCCAAGAGTGCACCGTGGCTGGCCAATGCGTGCATGGTCTGGTCAACGACTCGACTGCATTGGGCAGCTGCTCTTGGGAGCGGCTCGGGTCCGCCTTAGGCCAAAGCACGTCTTGATTCCAGGACTATGGTAAGCCTAGGTAAGAAGATTCACCTGGTGATAGAGACTAGCTCTCCCAGTGCAAAAGAGTGATGTGCTTTTACAGCTCACTCCTTGCCTGTACAATGTTTATTATATATCACCTTTGAAAGTAATTGGTTTGTGCCTTTCCCCCTACAACCTTTTACTCTCTTTGGCCTGCTGTCCTGTCCTACCACACACTCATTTCCCAATTGTACCCTTCTCACAACATCTCGGGATTTAGGGTTATAATTTTTTTTTTCAATTTATAATTATCAACTTGTAAAAATATGCCAGCAAGATCAGTAAAAACACACAAAATCTCATGTAAAAATTGCTAAAAAACACAAGATCCAGGTAAAATCACTTAAAATCACCAGATAAAATTACAAAGGAGACTTTTAAAAACTGTAGGCATGACGTTTCGTTTACTATTCCGTAAAACTTTATCAAATGCAGGAAGCCTAAGTAGGCAAGAAGATGGTAACAGTCTCATCGCAATCTTGCCACTTAAAAAGGATTTTTGGCGCGTATCTTACTAACACAATTCACACCGGAAATCAAACACTGTGGTTGACCTAAGGTCATGACCTAAGGTCAACCACAGTGTTTGATTTCCGGTGTGAATTGTGTTAGTAAGATATGCGCCAAAAATCCTTTTTAAGTGGCAAGATTGCGATGAGACTGTTACCATCTTCTTGCCTACTTAGGCTTCCTGCATTTGATAAAGTTTTACGGAATAGTAAACGAAACGTCATGCCTACAGTTTTTAAAAGTCTCCTTTGTAATTTTATCTGGTGATTTTAAGTGATTTTACCTGGATCTTGTGTTTTTTAGCAATTTTTACATGAGATTTTGTGTGTTTTTACTGATCTTGCTGGCATATTTTTACAAGTTGATAATTATAAATTGAAAAAAATTTTTATAACCCTAAATCCCGAGATGTTGTGTTCTATTTCTATTGTTGCGGGTTATAGCAGTCTACGTTCTCTTCTGTACCCTTCTCCCTTCTGAATGATGGACAACATTGACACCGTCATCCCTTAGGGTTGCTCAACTCCCATCAGCTTTCCCCCCAAAGGTCAGTTTAAAAGCTGCTCTACCACCTTTTTTTATGTTACGCGCCAGTGGTCTGGTTCCATTTTGGTTCAAGTGAATCCCATGCTTTTTGTACAGGCTCAGCTTGTCCCAAAATGTTCTCAAGTGCTTAGGAAATGCAAACCCCTCCTCCTGACACCACTGCCTCATCCACACATGGAGACTTCTCAGCTCCACTTGTCTGGCTGACCAGGCACATGGAACAGGGAGCATTTCTGACATAGATGGAATATTCTATTTATGGATAAACTCACCTATTTAGAATTAGCATTTGCCTCTCTCTATAATCTGTTTTGTGTCTTATTTCATAAACATATTCATCATAGACCTTACAGCCTCTTCCTGAATTGTCCAAAGCATTGTTGGTATCTTTCAAGATACCTGTAAGAGTGCCTCTCTGTAGAAAAACTGGCTTCTATTGTATACATCATTGATAAATGGAATACAATTTCTAAACTACTGAACAGTCAGTCCTTCAGAATACAGTGGGGCTCTGAAAGCATTCCATTCCAACCCCAGACCTCGTTTGATTTTCCTTCTCTCAGGACTTGCACTTAAACTTCTTACACTTGCAACTCTGAAGAAATGCATTGAAATTCATCAACAGATTTCACTGAAGTGTGTTCACCCTGTAGAATGCAATATTTCTTTTTGATCAGATGCTTCTATATTATGTTTGCTTGGTTTGTGTTCATAGCTTAACCTTTACCCTTCTTGCTGCAGTTCTCTTATTGAAAACATTAATTCCTCAAGATTATCTTATCTGATAAAAAAACCTCAATGGTATGTGTAAATCTCAAGTGTCTAAACCTTTGTCATTTTTATTCCATTTGTGGAAAGCTGCTTTCAGATCAGCCGTAAACAACATAGGTGACATTGGTATTTGCCTCTACTTAACTTTTCTGCTTACATTTATCATGTTATTCTTACTTTCCATCATGTTGGTGCCATTTAGATAAAAATTTATCAGTGACAACTTTGGTAACTTTCCATCCAAGATCTAGAAGTCTAAAAAAAAAAAAAGGCCTACCAATTAAAAAACAAACAGCAACAAGGTAACACACTAAAGAAGAAAAACTAACAAAACTAGTTTGGGATTATACTAATCCAAATTAAGTTTGTAACCATAAACAAAAAGATAAAATATAGCATAAAAGAACTAAGTGGAAAGACTCAGAGGAGGGAACAATTGTGAAAAGAAACGCACAAGCCTTGGCACTGGAAGTCTCGGGGCAGAGCCACCCCCTTTTTGTAGCTTGCTAAATCACTGTGGCATGTCAGTCCAACCTTTCTCCTTTCTGCCAATCTTTCATAAAGATTTTGAATCAAGCAAGACAAGCAGGAGAGAAAGGCGCCTCTCCCCAGTGGCGTTGCTGGAGGGGGTGCGGCACTGTAAGTGGTGCAAGGCGCTGCACTGCACCTTGCGAACCAGTGTAATCGGCACCTCCCACTTGCCCCAGAGCCATTCCAGCAGCAAAGGCAGCGTGTTCCCTTCGCCGCCAGAATGGCTCCAGAGGCAAGTGGGAGGGGCTGCATTACAGCGGTTTGCAAGGCACGGTGCAGCGCCTTGCACCACTTACAGTGCCACACCCCCTCCAGCAACACCACTGCCACTCCCACCATTGTTCCCCTACAGGTTCATATTGCCACTGAACCTGGAGATAGCATACAGCCATCATGTATGGTAGCCATTGATAGAATTGTCCTCTTCATTCACAAGAGCTCAAACATAACTCAAATTCCTGCTTTCAGCAGGCTCATTTTGGATTCAGGCTTTTCTCTGCAAAATCCAGGGTCCTTGGATGTTTCAGCTAATGTGCCATGGCTGTTGTGAAAATCACTCCAGATTCTTTTAAAGACCTGGTGCCACCATGTTTCAGTAGCATATAGCGTTTGCAGGCATTGGCTTAGAGGTAAGATCTTCTATTGAGTTCCAACTGTGCCCTTTCAAGTCTGTCTGCAGAAAGCTGCAGTAAGGAAGTGGCTCCACCCAGAAACTTCCCGTTCCCTTATTTCACTTCCAACGTAATGTCTGCAAATGTGTTGTGCTAATAAAACTCAGAGAAATTCTTAGAACACCCAGATTCTGGAAGAGGCCTGTGACAATCTTTAGTATAAGGAAATGACAGGCTGTCAAGTCACTGGAACACAATAATGCTGGAAAAGTCAGAAGTGGTAATCACACAGTTATGCAGGTTCACAATTTATTTGAGACCCTGAGTATTGCTACTACCATCAGTGAAATATGGTGCATTGATTACAAGTTTGTGACAGTATAACAAGGTCCATGTTGGACGTGGAAGCCAGGCTTTCCAGGATTCAACAGGACATGAGAACCAGTAGCTGGATCAGGGTCAGGGAGGCAGGTTTTAACAACATCAGTTCTAAGGAAGAGAATACTTGACAAAGGAATACTTGAACACTTGTCATCAAGAAAGAGAATACTTGACAAAATTCAGGAAACAATACTGTCACGATACAGTGGCGAGACATTCAACTGGCAGTCCAATCCTGCGTAAGATGCACTGGCCAGCCTAAACAGCTGACCGATGCATCCTACTGAGGATGTGGCCAGCGCTGACAGGGCCAGGGCACAATTTGGGGGAAAGGGATGTTTGTCAGGCCCCAGTGGCCCTCCTCAGATGCATGCCAGCTATTTACAGTAGCTGGCAAATGTCCAGGGAGGCCGTGTAAGTTTGGCCAGGCCTGGGAAGGGTGTTGGGATATGGTGGAATGTGCCACCATTAATCCCTCCCCCCTCCCTGGCCTGACTGGCCAATCGCCCCCTTCCTGCCACCCCAGCCCGTCCTCCCCATGCCCTCCTACTACCCAGCGTAACACGTACCTGCGTCCGGCGACCAGGTCCGGGGATGGCGATGGAGTGAGCGGCGCAGGTCTCCACGCTGGCGCTGCTCACTCCAAGAGTGCTACAAAGAGCTTTACGACACTTTCGCGACACCATAGGCCAGCGGAGTGCTCACTCTGCCAGCCTTTCGCTGCACACAATTGCGCTGTAAGGATCATACTACAAATGACCCTCAGACTCATATCCAGGGCTTGCAGTAGCAGATCTCATGATTCTCCACCTTAAGCCCCAGATCAGCAGCGCATAAGCCACACCATCATCATGCACTTCCAGCCCACTGGCGCAAATGACCAGAGGCCCTGGTTGAACAACTGCTGGAGTAGGCAGTTCAGCAGCGGGGGCAGTTCAGGGGAGGATTGTGGACAGTTCAGGGTGTGTAGTGGGCCAGGCAGGGGGCAGCAAAGGGAGGATCTCAGTGGCAGCAGCACACACTGAGATCCTATCCCCCTTTTCCACCCCAAACCGCCCCTTGTGTCTCCTCAGACTTACGCCAACAAAATAGCAAAAGATTTCTACCGATGTCTCCTGGGCAGTCTGGTCACCGCCACCACCATAGCATGTAGCACGTGCTCCATCAGTGGTGCTGCATGCTATGGGCTGGCGGGGAAAATGACTGGGCTGCCTGGGAATCAGACTTGTTCTTTGGACAATTCTATCACTGAGACTTTTTCCATAAACATTCTATTGCCCTCTTTCCCCATTTCCTTCTTCAAAGAACTAGCCATCTCTGTGTCAAATGCTCTTATTTTTTTTTCCACTGTAGAATAAGAAGGGTGTTCCATTTATTGGGATTTACTGTAAGATTGTATTAAAAAAATACTTGCTGAATCTGTCAAAGGGGGGGGGAAAGCATTGTGAGAAAGATTATTTTTGTAAAGTGATTTCACAAATGTGGATTCCTTTGTATCTGTATCGTATTTCTTCTTTAAAGAGTAGATGTAATGAAACAAGTGTAAGCAAACAGGTCAGGGAATGTGAGTTGGAGGAATATGTTTGGAAGCAAAAAATGCCTGGCTGCTCAGCATGAATCTGATGTGATATGACTGAGAGACTAATTCAATATGGCTGAGCATGGATAAAATAGCATGCTGATTTAAAATGATTATAAAGAGAAAGAGCATGCGTATTCGTAATCATCAGAGAGGATGTGCAAAATGAAACAGAACACAAAATGGTGCAATCCATAAAAGAGAAAACGGGCATCTTCTGATAAGCTGGATAAAGACATGGGTAAAATATTTGTCCTTCCTAAGAGACCAAGTCCAAATTATGAATGTTTCTGTATAAAATTCTTACTGTGTTATTCGTAGAACATGAGACAAAACTCAGGAAATATCACATAGAAGAGGACCGTTTTATAGTGGGGAAAGAAAACATTTTAAAAACACCAAATTGAGATGAACTTATAAAGCTTAACAGCAGGTTTTGCTCAGATTATGTAAGGCTATGTACTTTTCCCATCTTAACCTTGGTTATTTAAATGGTGGACTGGTAGAGAGTGACAAATCTACATTCACATGTGTTAAGCTAATTGAAATGTTTGTCTTTAGTTTTATGAAATATTAATTTATTGAAATATGCAATCATTTTTTTCCATGGGCAAATTTAATAGAGATGCTGCCAGTAACTGCTAACTGGGCATACCCCTGCTAGCTGGGCAAGAGGCACTTTTTCAATTGGTGCTCCTCTTATATTTAGCAGGGGGAGAGCAACTTGCTCCCCTTTCACCCCAGCCCAGTGTCTTTCTGGTGGTTGTTGCTGGTGGTGTTCTGCATCTTTTTTAGATTGTGAGCCCTTTTGGGACAGGGAGCCATTTAGTCATTTGATTTTGTCTATAAACCGCTTTGTGAACTTTTGTTGAAAAGCGGTATATAAGTACTGTTGTTGTTGTTGTTGATGTTGTTGTTGTTGTTATTCAAAATTGAGGGGTTGTTTAAGAGTTCACCCATCAAAGAGTTCACCTATATGAGCTGAGCCTAACGCAAGTTCAGGCCCACCTTGGATTTAGCATAGGGGTACAATACAGACAGTTCCTGAAATACTCCTTCAGGTTCAAAGCAAGTGAACCAGTCTGTATGCTACAACAAAACAAACCCTCAGAAAACTTTCCAGCTTGACTTCGAAAGGGGGCACAGCTTCCCAAATCCCAAATATGGCAACTTGTCAGATTCTGAACATGAAGGAAGTCCATCTATTGAGGCTGCAACCCTATAATATTTTCCTGGGCATAAGCCCATTGAACACAATGGGACTTACTTCTGAGTAGTCATCTGTAGGACTGTGCTATGCGTCTTCCCAAGAAAAGTGTGTGTGATATTTTCGCTGTATTATAGACTGCAAGAAGACAAGATGTAGATGCCAGTGAGAGTTGCACATTAAAACTGAAATGCAAAAGACATTGTAAAAACGGGCAGGACATTTTGTTTTGTTTCAAAAAAAAAGTGGGCAGGACGTCTGGCTCAGTTGGTAGAGCGATCGTCTCATAAATGCCAGAAGATCTGAAGGACGGCAGTTCAAGACAGCCGGAAGTTTTTGTGTCTGTCGGAGAACTGCCGGCACGCCGAGCTGATAAGTTGCAGAGCCTCTGTGGGAGAGAGAGAGAGAGAGAGAGAGAGAGAGAGAGAGAGAGAGAGAGAGAGAGAGAGAGCTGGACTATGAAAGCAACATCTAGAATGAAGCGTTCTATGAAAGATTAGAATGTTATTATATTGTAAAAACCCCTTGGGGTTTAGAAAGCCTGCCCATGTACACCACCTTGAATTAAAGAAATCCGGAGGAGAAATCCAATGACCAAGAAAGGCGATATATTATTATTATTATTATTATTATTATTATATAAATAGCAACATCCCATTCCCATATAGACCTCATAGTCTCAGGCATACACACACTTACCTGGGGTGCGTGTCTTACCTAGATGTGCATGTGCGCTTCCATTGAATTCAGTGGGGCTTTCTTCTGAATAGACATACATAGGCTTGGGCATCAGTTTAATTAAAACAGTCCAGCTTTGGAGTTTTGAATGTCTTTTTGTTTGTTTTTATTTGTTTTGTCTTAAAAGAAACCAGATAGGCCAGACTCTGGGGCTGCTGCCCTTGTTCATTGTAATCTTCTGGTTCACCATTTTGCAAAAGCAGTATTTGTAAGTAGGTCAGTTGAAACAATGCCGACTGGTATGGTGGAAAGTCACACAGAGAGAACTTTATTGCTCCTCCTTTAAACCAACAATCATACAGGGAGAGAGAGATTGAGCTTTAGTAAACTGTGACCACTGGGAATTCATAAATGATGCAAAGATTGGGCAATGCAGGAAGGTGGTGCTTGTCATACCTTTCTTTTGTTAGACCAACTACTTGGCTTGTAGGTTTTAAGATTTTAGAGAGAAGAATTCTTACAAAAAAACAGAAATGAAGGTAACTGAAGTAGCATAATGTTATCGCTAAAATGAAATGCTGAGAAGCAAAGTACTATATAAGAGGTTTCAGAGTTTGTGCTATGAATTACAGGGAGGGGAACAGGTTTTAATTATTTCCTATGTTACTATGAAAGATTAAAAGAAAAAATAATGGACACTAGTAATTGGAACCCCCCCCCCCCTTTGTGGGAACACACATTGCAGCAATAGAGATGCTATTCAAGGGGAAATTGATTGCTAATCTCCCAGCTGTGGTCAACAGGGGGCAATAAAATGGGCTGACCCTGCCCATTTTGCAAACAGGATGCTTTTAATGAACATCGGAAGGGGTCTTTGCTGAACAGGATTTACATATGATTAAATATTATAGAAAGGTCTTGGCCGTTGCAAAGGGCATCACTGCATGACAATATAGCACTATATTAACTGCGCAATCCTGCGTAGAATTAGGCTGGAGGAGTATTGCCATAAGGCACTTTTGCGGCCCAGGTGAGTAAGTGACGCCAGCGCAGAGGCTGGCGCTGCTCACTTCGCCGTCCATGATGACCCGTGCCAGCCAACCCTGTAAGGGCTGCACTGGTTGGTGGGAGGGCGGGCCAGGGTGGTAGGAGAGGGGGCCATTGGCCAGCCTGGCCTGGCAGGGGGTGGAGATATCAGCACTGGGTTGCACCAATATCCCAAGCCCCTTCCCAGGCTGGGCCAGCCTTACATGGCCTACCCAGATGTACGCCAGCTAAAGAGCTGGCACGCATCTGAGGAGGCCCATTGAGGCTTCCAGCACTTACACTGCTTCCCCTTCCCCGAGGTGAGCCCCGGTCATGCTAGCATTGGCCACATCCTGCCTAAGATGCAGCAGCTATCCAAAATGGCTGGCCTCTGCATCCTAGGCAGTATCAGGCTGCCCGTCTTGTCCAGAACATAAGAACATAAGAAGAGCCCTGCCGGATCAGGTCAAAGGCCCATCTAGTCCAGCTTCCTGTAACTCACAGCGGCCCCACCAGCGGCCCCACCAGATGAACAGGAGCAATGGAGGCAGGCATATAGTAAGGCATAAGAACCACTTCAGTAGGCATACAATGAAAGTCTATGGCCAAAACTCTCTCCAAGCCATTCTTTAGGTGCCAAGAATTATGAAGCATTGTGTGTGGGCTTTCGCATGGCACCTCTCGCAGTTGGTTGCTAAAAGCCTTTCTCCAAGTCCTTCAGGTCTTGTAAATCTGCACTCTGGAAACAGAAAAGATAGATGATGCAAAGCACTGGCCACTGAGGGAACAGTTATTAACATGCAACTTCAGAAAATGAAACTCCTGCCAAGAAAATCTGAGGTTAAAAGCGCATCTTGAGAAAAGGTCTCTTGAGAACCAGTGAAGAGGAAGCTACATGAAAAAAATGGTATAAGTCTGTAGAATTAGTGCCAGTTGCTAGAGTGACCTCCAAACATTGTTATGATATTGGGAAATCCCACAGATGCCGTACTATTAATTCAGTCATTTTTCTGATCACAATACAGTACTACAATTGTCATCTTCAGACAGAGAGTTTTCCGCACGTTTCCCTGCACTGAGTAGGAGCTAAGGCCAATCTGGAAGATATTTTTTTTAGTAGAGCAGATGTAAAGAGTCCCAAGAGGACAGATGTATCATACTAAATACATTTTAATAACATGTGCATCATCAGAAAGACTTCTAAGCACAGAGAAATGCTAATGTTTGTGTGAACTCTAGTGGCAATATCTTGTCCACATTTTGAAGGCTACCTACCTGCAGCAGTCCCTTCAGACTGAACTGCTTTAGAACCTCCAGTGTAGCAAACAAGGAAAAAAAGAAGCCCATGAAACTGCTCATAGGAATTCAGAGCAATAAACCAGGCTTACATAACAGCTACAGTAGAGATGATAGAAATGACTCTTGCTGCATTATATTAGCTTTCCGCAAAGTATAATCCCAGGTGACACTGCTCTGCCAAGGTTAAAGCAATTCACCTGGCATGTCTGTATTAGCCTTCATTTGCAGCTGTTATGCAAAGTAGCTAGTGAACTACAAGCAAGTTGTATCTTCAAGTGTTGGTTTTTGATGCCAGGATAAGTTTGATTGCCATAGTGAATATTTAATCAACTGCTTAGAAATATGTTAAATGCAATACTATATACTGTACAAGTTAGGCGGGGACCCCTAGGAAATATATGGTTTCTGAACTGTGGCTTCTAGCACAGCGATCTGTGTAGACCAGGGGTGGCCAACCTTTCAACGTGAATGCTCCTGGCCCTTCCCTTTTAGAAGCAGCATTTCTATGTACTGGTATCTCCCTGTGGGTTGAACTTAAGAAGCTGCATTCAACAGAGTCAGTCCACTGGACTACCTAGCTCATAATTGTTTACAATGAGATGTAATGGCTCCTCAGGGTTTCCAATAGGGATCTTTCTCAGCCCTACCTGGAGGTAACAAGGATTGAACCTAGGAACTTACCACTAAGGTATGGTCCTACACCTAAGTGGGTTAGTGTTTCCATAACCTACCATGTAACGTATAATGGCTGCCTGCATTTCCATGATAGCAGCAGTACTTTGGGAACCACTGCACAGATGAACTTTTATTCCCCATTGAGAAGTCAAGTGGGTGTGAAATGAGAAGTAAACGGATCATATTGTGCCCGCAACTTGCAAAATGATGGTTGTTGTCACTTTCTCTCTACAGTCATGAGCTGTGTCTAGCCTAGTAGTTCCTAATATCAAATAAAAGGAAAACCAAAGTGAATGCCTTCATTGTATAGTATGCACTCTGTGCTGAGTTTCACTGTTTGAAATTTCATGCTTTGCATCTGAGCAAAGCAAGGGGTTAAGTACTGCAAATTGTATAAGTGCCTGAAGATGTGAAGGTCTGGTTGAATAACAGTGACTGCTAAACGGAGCTCACTAATAAATTGCTTTTGCTTCCTAGGCATGTAGATAGGAAACACATTTGTGTTTGCTAGGAATGGAGGTGGTGTGTGGAGGAGGTGTGAGAAATTAAAATACAGGACAAACATTTATTCACTTGTTCTCTCATTCACTGTTCGCTCTTGAGAAATCCTGGTGCTGAAATCTGTATGATATACAAATATGATATGTTTATTCATGATAATATAATAGATGAATAAACAAAGTGGCTTCATTCAAAACCTAATGATTAATACCAGTGAAATTTCTGCCATTATGAAGAGGTAGTGGGAGAAGGGATGTGCTTTTGGGGCCACAAAGGAATGAACTGCCACTATGTACTGCTTCATCCTTGTGGAGTCACTGTTGAAGCCTGGAACGTAGGAAGCTGCCTTATACCACCGAGTCAGACCATTGGTCTGTCTAGAGAAGGATTGTCAACATTGACTGGCAGAAGCACTTTGGGGGTTCAGTTGCCTTTCCCAAATCTCTGAAACCCTGAAGATGCTAGGGTTTGACACTGTAACCTTATGCCTGCAAAGTATATGTGCTACTCCCTGAGCTCCAGGGAGTCAGGGGTGTGTGTGTGGGGGAATTTCAACTCTTCCGTCTCAGCGGTATCTCTGATTACAGTTTATTCAAATTGCCCCATAGGATTGAATGGGAAGCACTCAACCAATCCCCATCTGCATGGCCTTTGCCCAGGCTTACCAGATCGTCGCCGGGACAGGAGCAGTCTACCCTTAAGGGGGCGGGGCGTGGGGGCCAGAACGCGGGGCGTTCTGGCCCCCCCACGCCCCGCCCCTTTAAGGGTAGACCGCTCCCGTCCCGGCGACGATCTGGTAAGCCTGCCTTTGCCCTGCAGCCAGTTTCTTACTTACACTAGAGTGTGACACAAAAAGATATTGATGTTGTCTCACAGCATTATATTGGTCAAAAATGTGTTTTCTTTCATACTTCCAGTGATTTGTGGGGGGGGGGGGTTGCTGTCACAAGCCAGGAATTGAAATACAGAAATGCAAATATGTATGCCCATCCACTATATTCCATTTACGTCTTTGATAATCTGCACTACATCCAAGTTTTGCAGATTTTGAATAGGGCTGCAATTCTAATCCTATATACACTTACCTGGCAGTAAGGCACACTGAACTCAATGGAGCTTACTTCTGAGCATAGGATTGTGTTGTTAGGCATACAGAAAAGCCATTAGCCAAGACTATTTCCTATGTTACTGTGCACAGCTGTGGAGTATGCAGCTACCAAATTAGGTCCCAGAGGCACTGATACTATGGTGCACATGGTCATGACCTACAATGATTGTAATAGAAGATATTTGCAGTCACACCTTTGTTTATTTGTCTGGTTGTAACAGTTATCAGGAGATTTAGAAAAGGCAACTAGAATAACATGACATTCTCAATGTTTATTTTTCCAAGGTTGCCAATCCTATGCACACTGACCTGGAAGTAAGTCCCATTAAACTCCATGAGACTTACTTCTGAGTAGACATGCATCAGATTGTGCTGTAAAATTCCA
The DNA here is from genome assembly GCA_026170595.1 of Plestiodon gilberti rubricaudatus. Classification (NCBI taxonomy): domain Eukaryota; kingdom Metazoa; phylum Chordata; class Lepidosauria; order Squamata; family Scincidae; genus Plestiodon; species Plestiodon gilberti. Next base: position 40,659,806 of record JANXHW010000005.1, on the reverse strand, counting down.
AACCTTCATAATTACAGAAGAACTTATGAGTACTTCAAAGAAAAGGATCAAATCCACAAGAGATTTTCCAGCATTGTATATTTACTGAGAGACCTCATTACACAGAACTTCTTGCCCATCATTATAGCTCTCTCTTCAGCTCTGGTTACAAACCAGTGACTAGTGAATTACATCTTTTCTCCATTAGTGCAATCATTGACTTAAAAGATTCTGAATGGAAAATATTTTTAAAGCAAATTATCAAATGACATATATGTATGAATATGTGTATACTCATTGAAGAATTTAAATGTTCTGGCTTCAGAATCAGATGCTTTGTTTCGTTCTTGATCTGAAAAAGAGAAAAGTCATGATTATGATCCATAGCACTTTGGTAGTTAAAACACCATACTGCCCACCAAATATAATAGCGATATCCCAGTTGCAGTGCAGTGTTGTACCTTAAGATTTTAATAACCCCTTCTGTAAAGTTGAATAGTGGACCATAAATATGAGTGCCTTGACACATGATCTCAAATTATGAAGAAGCTGAGCAGAATATGATCATTTCCCCATTTTGCCTGAGGAATTTATTGCTGCTTGAGGTCACAGAGTTACATATTGTAACGATATACTTTAAATAGGTTGGATGGTTTTATAGCACCATTTTGAATGGCACAATTTAACTCGGTGAGTTATGGTTTATTTGTTATGTTACAGATTCTAACTCACTGGAGACAGTGGGAGGAATTTGGATAGCAGAAGGAAAAGGGTAATAAGTAATAATATAAGGAATTAGCAGTAATTGTAACCCTAGTAGTATTTATCATACATTATACAGGTGGACCCCCGTATCCACGGATTCACTATCCACGTTTTCAGTTATCCACGGATCGCGGGGACCTCCCCCCCAGGCTTTTACTTTTTCCCCAGTAAGCTCCGTTTCTTCCTTAAACATGAGAAGCAGCCCCTGGCTGCTTATTGCAGGCAAGTAGAATGAGACTAAGTCCTAGAGAGGCTCTGCAAGGTTAACAGAAAACTTGCAGAGCCTCTCTAAGACTAAGTCTCGTTCTACTTGCCTGCAATGGAGGCTGCTTCTCTGTTTGTTTTAAGGAAGAAACAAAGCTTGCTGAAAGAAAAATAAGAGGTGGGGAGGTGCACGCCTGCCCACAGGGGAGGCAGGGCAGGGAGCCCCTCAGGAAACCATGGAGGGGGTGTTCGCTCCTATCCATGGTTTCAAGTATCCACGGAGGGGCCTGGAACATATCCCCAGCGGATATGGGGGGGGGGAGTAATCTAAGTGTGTGTGTGTGTGTGTGTGTGTGTGTGTGTGTGTGTAGGTAATACAGTTGTTTACTACACAAAAGGTATTTTGGAAAAGGTCTTTTGCCACTTATAAAAAGGGGTTCATATATGTCTAATTTAATTATGTCTGTGAGTTCACACATAATAGTAATAATAAAAATAATAAATAATGTAGGGCCATCCTCCATGAACCTTCTGTGCCTGCAAAGTACATATATATCTATGTAAAGTATATGCACTTTACATAAACTGAAAAGACAGGTCCCGGCCTTGAGGCACTTACAATCTAGATATTGACAAGGGAGACAAGAAAGGGAGGGGAGGCAGTGATAAACAGGGGAAGCATACACAATTATTTCAGGTAATAGACTTACCAGATCCATACCGGGACAGAGTGCTAGACCTTTAGGAGAAGGAATGTGGGCATGTGTAGCTTGTTAAACCCTTAGCACAATCCTAGGCATGTCTACTCAGAAGCAAGTCGCATTGTGTTCAGTGGGGCGTGCTTCTGAGTAGACATGCCTAGGATTTTGCTGTAAGTCTTTAAATGCATTCGGGGGGGGGGCAAGCCAAGCCCCATTTCCCCTGTGAAGGAGCCTCCACTGATAAGACTGTAGCCTAAGGCATGGTACTAAAGGCCTCATGGAAAAGGCAGGTTTTAAGAAGGAATTTGCAGGAAGTGCATGAGGAAGTATCCTGCATTCTTTTCTTGTTGTAATAATTATTTATTATTTATTTATTTAAATAATTTGTATCCCGCCTTTCTCCCAGCAAGGGCACTCAAGGCGGCTTACAACATTAAAATAAACATGTACATTAAAATAATTAAAAACAAATAATTAAAACAATTAAAATAAACAACCCCAGTGGGTCACCTGTATTTACATTTGTTAAAATCCATTTGTTAAAAAGCCACCATGTCAGACATCGAAAGCTAACCTAAATAAAAATCACAGCCCAAATAGCATCAATCCAGATACTGACTTAGAGGAGGATGTTTTCAAATCCCTAGTTTTAGGATTATGCAAACAAGGCAACGGAGAGTTCAGAGAACTCAAGGGGCCCTACGAGTTCCTATCTAGGGACAAAAAGATGATGGAATTCAGTTACTGAAAGAGGTCCTGCATATTTGACAAGGATTCAGGAACAAACAACTTATTTCATGGCCCACCCAACCCCTCCAAAGAGTGGCCTCATCATTGCCCAAGACTCAAAGTTCACATGTTTACCCTTTCTTGAGATGCCAACAGGCTAGCTAACAAAATGGGCAGCGCAATCCTGTGTAAGGATCTGGCCGGCAGCCCAGGGTCACCCACCAGATCCTGAGCCAGGGCTGCCCGATGGTGACCCAGAGGTCTACTCGGGGAAGGGGATGTTCGTCCCTTTCCCCGGGTGTAAACCGGGACCGGCCCAATTGGCCTCCTTGGATTTCTGCCTGCTAAATAGCTGGCAGAAGTAGAGGAGGCCGTGTAATGGCCTAGCAGGCCTGGAGGGGATGGGAATATGGCAGACGCCATCCCCCGCCCCCTCCTGGGCTGACTAGACCAATGGCCCCCCTCCCTCGCCTGCCGGATCACCCATGCGGCCGCCGGCGGGAGCTCTTACCTTCCGCCGGCAGCCACGTCCTGGTTCAGCGATGGAGTGATGGAGGCTGGCCTTGTGCCGGCCTCCCTTACTCTGAAGTAGTCACAAACGTGCTTTACGGCACATTTGCGACACGTTAAAATGGCGGAGCGCGCACTCTGCCGTTTTAACGTTCCCCAGGATTGCGCCAGCAGGGTGTTGAAGGTCGGAGTGCTAGACTGCAAGCCTGAGCATGTTCTCTTTAATGAGGGATCAGGACTTGAGATAGTCTTCAGGGTCTGCAGCACTATATAGGTAGAGGTGGGAGAAAATGGTCTTATTTTTTTCACAGATTTTGGTGTTTAACCAAAATGAAATAGCAGAAAGCGGTGTTATGTTTTTATTCCATTTTTCATAATTTTGATCCATTGTAACCACTTTAAAAGTGTACTTGGTAAGTGGTATAGGTTGTACAGTGTCAGAAGATGAAGAATGATGCACAATTATATGGTTTTATTTTATTTATTTATTTTCACAGCTTTTTTTTTTTAAGCAATAAGTGGTGTTATGTTTTTTTTTTTTTAATTTCGTTATCACCATTTTCTCCTGGTTCTATTCTGTGGTTTGCTGGAACGTTGGGTATTCATGAATTGTCTGAATCCTGCAGATCTTGCATTTTGTTGACTCCTTGCCTTGCTTCCTGCTTAGCTTCCATCAGTGCTAGTGTGAACCTCTGGTTTCAGCTGTCACTGCCTGTTCCCTCTTTTTTTTTTTTTTTTTTGGCCTTTGTATGGCTCCATGCCTTGCCCTGAAGACTTCTTTGACCATCCAAAACAGAACAGGCACGATGTTGGACATCACATAAGCACCCAAATAATTATCCAAGTCATGGGGGATGTATAATTTTCATGGTGAACTTTACAGATCTGTTTCCCTGTAAGTCAATAAAATAAACATAATGTTACAAATTACAAGAGGAAGCTGACAATAATCATGGAAGGGGGAAAGGGTTAAAACCCACTTTCCCACGCTGTGATCCCAATCCAGGTTGCTCTCCCCCCCCCCCATGCCATTTACATTAGAAAAATCAGACATACAGGCCCCAATCATGCAATAAGCGTACAGTATAGTCTAAATTTGGCCCTTAGTTGTTCTTAATTTCCATTGAAATCAATGTGATGTTAGCTGCAATGAACTTGAGTCTCATTGATTTGGCAGGGATTTAAGTGCAATTAAATTTAGCTGGATCTGGGACCCTGGATTCAAAAGTAAGCTGGTGGTTTATGCTAAATGGTATGGGGGTTTTGTTTGTTTGTTTTTTACTTTGCGAGTCTGACTGATGCATATTTTATTCACTCCGGGAAATGGCAAATATGCATGCGCAGGCACTCTGCATGCTGATCCTGACCAGTATAACCAAAGTCAGCAAACAATTTTAGCTATCGCTTAATGGCTGGGAATAGATGTATTAACTTCTTATGAGCTTCTTGAAAAGCAGAATATTTTACAATCGGGTCTTCGTTCGGCCCTTCTGAGGGCAAGGCTTCAAGCAGCGTTGTGCGCATGCGCTGCTTGAAGCCTTTCCCGGCCAACTTAGAAGCGGCTGAGCCGCTGAAAAAGATGCGGCTCGGCCTGCCGGCGCGTCACCCTCTCCTGGCGCATGGGGGTGTGACGCGGGTGGGTGGGGGTGACGCAGCTGGGGGATGTGGGGTGACACGCCGAGCCTGGGGTGATGTGCCAGCCCGTGATGCCGCTGACTCCACCCTTCCCTCCCTTTTTCCCTGCAGACAGGTGCTGTGTGTGTCTCTCAGTCATGGTCCTCCTCCTCTTGGTGGCAAAAGCAAAGGACTGCATGCCGAGAGAGATGTGAGCTTGGGGAGGGGGGCACTGGGAAAGGAAGGAAGGAGACTCCATGCAGGCAAGCAGCCCTCAGAAAATGCACACTGCGCTGCTGACTCTTGGGAGGTGGAGGCGGGAAAGCCAAGCAGACAGGACCGTTTCCTTCAGAGAAATGGTTGCGGGTGGGAAATGCATTGTTGTTTTCCTCATTGCTTTAGCAGCCATCAGTAACCACAGCATAGCTCTCAAAACAGCCAAATGCAAGCCTGATAGATAAAAACTCTGTCATAGTTGGTGCAATAGCAAAAGTCTCACTGAGAGTAAAATATGCTTACTTTCCTTTCCTTTCCTCGGTTTTTAAAACGTTTTATATAATATGAGCCAAAGCAGAGGAGTTATTGGTTGCCTAAAGAGACTTCTTTAAAAATGCTTTCAAGAATTTTGTTCTCTTTCTCTGTAAAAAAGAAAAAAAGACATTAAAGAACTTTGCAAAAATGTAAATAAAACAATGCTACTCTTCTCACTAAAAAATGTAATTTGTGTTGTTTTGGGAAAAATATATAATGGTTAACAAATAATGGTTTTATTTTTATTATTTATTTATCAAGTTGAATATTCTAATGCGGTAGACATCAATAGGTCAAACCCACATAATAAACAAAAGCTCTTTGGGGCTGCACAATAATTTTTTGATGTGTAAAAGGCTCTGCAAACCAAAAGGTTTGAGAACCACTGCTCTAGAGGCATATAGCACAACTGTTTTGATGAAAACCTTCCAGAGATAATAAAAAAGGAAGAGGAGAGAGAGAGAGAGAGAGAGAGAGAGAGAGAGAGAGAGAGATTTTCCTCCACATTGTATTGTTAGGGTGGTCTCTTCATAATGGCCACATCTATATTCACTTTTTCTTGGCAGTGGAATGTATTATTGTCTAAGATTAATACTTAATTCATAGTACACTCAATGACCTGCTGTGATGTTGGAGCTATATTGGAACAAACGTAGACTAATTTCTGAACTGCTTTACCGCTAGAGCTATAAGTGAACACAAATGGAAAGGAAAATATTTTCTTTTGGTGTTTCCCTGCTTTCAGTGCAAAACCAGAATAAAGTAAAAATTAGATAAGATATGATTCAATAAGCAAAAGAAACTTCAGAATCAGAACTCCTTGCAGGATTGCTGTATATTGGATTTGCAAATTTTCTGTCAAAAATTCTGAGATACAAAAATGAAAACAAACCAACAAAATACTGAGTACACTATGGTGTAACTTCAGTATTTACCACGTACTGCAGAATGTAATCCTATCACCTTTGCTCAAAATCTTATGACCTTTGCTCAGAGTTTTTTTTCCATTTCCTGTTTGAGTGCACAAATTATAAGTCAGTGCTTAGCAGCAGTAAAAACTTGATTAAAAACAAGACCCCCTCAGGAGGATAGATTGGAGTTATCTTATGGGGAGTATTTATTGCCATACAGCGCTGTCTATTAGTGTAGCTTATTTAAATTAGAAAAAAAGGAAATAAAAGAAATGGTGGGCTTCTCTAAAATCTAGTACGATATACTCACAAAACAATCCTCTGTACGTCTACTCAGAAGTCAGACCCACTGAGTTCAATGGAACTAACGGCCCAATCTTATTCTTCCCTTCCCCCCATTGGTGCAGTCACGCTGAAAATGAGTGTACTGTATCCAGCAGGGAAGTTGGATCAGGAAGCTTTGGAAAGGATAGGGGATTTAAATCCCCTTATGTCTCTGTAGGCTTCCCACTCTGCAATGAGTCTCATTGGACCTGCACCAACTCTTTAGCAGCAGCCACAAGTCTGAGGAGAGAAAGGGGCAGGGAGGCTCGAAAAAGACGGGATAGGATCCAGCACATACCATCACCACCAGATCCACCCCTCCTGCAGCCTCCCTGCCTCCATTCCTCCCCCATCCTTGCCTAGTTTCACCCCTCTCTATTCCCATCACTGCCTTACCTGCTTGGGTGAGTCCAGGAAGGTCCACCAGCAGATTAGGAGTGCTGCCGCCTTTGGTTGGCAGCCATTTTTAGACAGCGGCACTCTGTTCTGCTGTGGTAAATGGGTGGCAAAGGTCAGTCTCTTAAGTGGTGCGCTTTCACTGATGTATACACAGCATCATTGTACAAAGGAGAATGTTCTTTCAGAAGGCATCATCTTACCCAGAGGTTACTATGGTTCTAATCCTCAAAGCACGCACATTACTTGTGCAACCCCCATTGAAACAGATGTTGCTTATCTAGTTACGATGTATGATAATATCTGACAACGGCAATGCCATATAGTCACCTGTTGACTATGTTGCAGTTCTCTTTTCTCAAAGGCAAACCACAAAGGACAGAAGGAGAAAAAAAAAAGAATATTCTGTGCATTCTTCTATTCTTTAGAGATAACAGTGAAGAGGAAAAGGTAACTTCCCATGATACACAAATCAAAAGCACATTACATGTGTGCTGAATGTTGTGGAATGCAATAGAATGCCACATAATATGTGAATAGCCCTCTGAAGAAGATCTTATATGTACATGGCCTGAAAAAAATCAATCAGAACCACTTATACACACTTCCTCTATCAGGATCCTCTCTAAAGTTGGCATACTTTATGGTGCTACTCAGCAATATTATCATGTGCTTCATACCTGTATGTCTATGCTGTTCAGTCCCTGACATTCAGGCAGCAATGTGACTTTGACAGTGCTGACTGTAGGCATATTCCTGAGAAAACCAATGAGCGATGGGATTCATAAACTGTCGCTGCAGAAGCACTAAAACATGAAGTTAAATTACACCACACTTCCTTCTCTCAGAAATGGAAATGTTTTGAGATCCTTTATCACCCTTTCCTATTCTAAACGAAAATAGCTTTTTGAACTCACAGTGAATTTAGTAAAACAGAAATGTTAATTCTAGAAAAACCTTGGCTGTGTTAATAACGATCAAGATTTCATTTGAGTGGAGGAATCCTTTCCCAAGCATATGTTCTGTGGAAATCGGTTTTAACCTATTCCAGTTCATGTCCATTTTTGATTGGCAAGGAGGCAAAGTCATAGTTCTCTTATATTTAGCATATACATACAGTATTTATATACTGCCTTTCTCGGTCACCGCCTTTCTCGGTCACCGATTTCTCCTCTGACTTTAATCCAAGGCAGTGTACATGGGCAGGCTGTCCTAATCCCCTTTGGGTTTTTTTTACAATATATATAAATGTCCAATCTCTCATGAACAGCTACTTTCCAGATGGTATCCTTTTACAGTCTGACTTTTTTCTGCTGGCTGGCGCCTCCCACACTCGACCAACGCAGCTGGAAGCTCTTATCTCTCCTCCTGGAGGCTTTCACAGCTTTTTGCCGGTGGTGTGTCTCGAACTTATCAAGTTCATCAGTCTTCGGGCTTTGAAGGCAGCAGCTCTCCCCAGTGGCTGTTTGCTGATGTCTCCCAGGTCTGAATGAATGATACTGGGTGATTGCATATTGGAATCTTCCTTGTAGATTCTGCAGGGTGTAGATTTAGATTTCCTGTAGATCTCTCTTGTTTACATTCGTGTTCAACATTCTTTGGTGGTGGTGGTGGTGGTGGTGGTGATGGTGATGGTAGAGTTTAGGATTGAGATGCCATCAGTGGTCTGATAGCCTTATCTCTATTATTCTATACATCTTTTCACTCTGGTTCTTGTATAATCTGAAATTATAATTGGAAATTGGATGCTTGCAAGAAAACAGAAGTGTAGCCTATATAAAACAGAGATGATAATTTCCTGGTGTTTCAACATACATATTCCCCTTAGATTGAATCTCAGCTATTTGCATCTATTTGTATTCATCTTCACTTTTGGGTCTCTTTTTCACTTTGTGATGTTCTTTAAGGAAGCAATGCAAAGTATTGCGTCTCTGCCAGTTTGACAGGTGGGGAACAACACTGCTGTCAGAGTTGCTGCTAGCTTTCTACTAACTTAAAAAGTGTTAACTAGATTTTTTTTTTAATCAACAACTCTACTTTCAGAAAGCCACGCGTTATTATACAACAGGAGTTTGGTTTAATGAATGCTGTCACCTCTAAAAAATGTAGTTTCAACTGGACAGGTCTGGGTGTTATAATAGTGCCTAGTACATTAAAGATACTGTATATTTGGCTTGCATGCTAGTGGTAATTATTGTAGCTAGTGGTAGACAAATAAGGGATGTCATATACCATTATGTTAAAGAATGTGGTTAGCTCAATATTCAAATTCAGGATTGTTTCACACATGCATGTACATCTCTTGACTATTCGGAGCTGTTCCACGACCTCCTGGTTTCTGAGGTAGTGTGCCAAATGCCAATGTCCCCTGGTGTGCCACCTTGCCATGCCAAATGCCACCCCCTTTACCCAGTGGTACAGCAGCCTCTGCTTCTGCTGCTCCTTCTCCTGCTGCTTGGATATAAAAAGGAACAGAGTGGAAACTGAAGTGTGGAGAAGAGAGGGAGCTCGAGCATCTCCAGTACTCTCACCGCTCTCCTCTCTTCCACATTCCACTTCTGCTCCTGTGAGGAGCTCCTGCTCCGGTGACGCCACGGCCTCACTCATGGGATGGGAATAAGCCTCAGACAGGGCAGGGGGTTACTACACCCACGGTCCTCCTCCTGCCCAGGCTCTCTTGCTCCTGGTCTTAGGCAGTCAGGGAACTCCTCACTCTCTGACAGCCTCTCAGGTACTGATGTGATGTGTGGCATCTGATCTGCAATGTCTCATACACACATGCAAGGCACCACTTGAGAGACAACATTCCTCAAGTGACAAGCATGCATTATGAACCAGCCAAAATGGAAATGCTATGTGTTGGTACTGGTTTCTGAACTTCTCTTGCTACTAATGTTCTCTTGAAGTTCTAGGACTGGAATCCTATACACACTTTCCTGGGAGTAAGCCCCATTGAACACAGTGGGACTTACTTCTGAGTAGACATGCATAGGCTTGCTAGCTGTAGCAGCCCTAAAGCTGCCCTAGCAGCTCCCTCCCACAAATGATCAGACTGATTCATGTGAATTGTTTCCATGCTTCCCAATGGGATACTACTAAAAGATTGGTTTTCTACCATTCCAGGGAACACAGAGACGGAGATGAGCTTATTCATAATTGTAGCAGGGGCAAGAAACGTAAGGCTTCTTTTTTTCAGGTATTAGAAGAAAGCCTGCTTCATCCTTGGAATTCTACAACTTTATCTCCTTTTCAAGAAGACTGTCCCTCTCACCATAGACATTCATGTTGCAAGATCAAGCCTCAAAAATAGCTCTACAACTTATGGATGATGTAACATCTCTTGTGGCTACTTTGTGATACCTCATGGCTTCAGTTATCTATTTTGGGACTTGATGCATGGCCGGACTCAACTGTCTAGATGCTAAAATATAAACTGCACGGAAATGGAGTTGGCAGCAAGAACAAGTGTCAGATTTTCAATAAGATTAAGCAGTTGCGTGAAATTGATGAGGCTGGGCCCTTGATTAATTCTGATGTGATCTGACTTGCTTGTGCAGTAGACTGGAAAGAAGCCAATGGTTCTGTACCTTGGCCTGGTTCTGAAAGTAAATTTATCCATTCTGTTACACCTCCATGTACTGTATTGATAGCAAGGTACTATGGGGAATCCTTCCGCTACCACCAAGATAAGACACTAGCTTAGCCTGATGCAGATGGCCTGCGTCTACCATTATTCCGACTAAGGTGGCACGAAGCTAACTAACTATGATGGCTCAAGAGAGAACAGTGGAAGGCACTGGGGCCAGGCCCTTTAAAAATCAGCATGCCCCATCTTGTCTTGAGAACAGCAGCAAGAGGACACAATGTGTGAGTGGCTCAGCAAGCCCCACCACTCCTCGCCAAGAAGAGTGTCCAGGAATGACACAAGCAGGTTGTGGGAAGGCACAGCAGTCTGAAGGCTTCTCATCCAACCAGGTGGAGGAAGAGGAATGAGGCACAGGGAGGGACTATTGGACTGTAAAGTGGGGTAACTGAACTCACCCTTCCCACCTGTTCTGTTTTTGTGTTTAATGTGTTAGCAAGTGGGGAAAAAAACCCCAGAATAGATGGGAAGGAGATTTCCTTTGCCCCTTGGGTATGGGAAAGGCCACCACAGTCTGTGAAAAAGCATCATGGACAAGGATTCAAAGGCCTAAATGATATATCTGCATAGTCTGCGTAGATATATCTGCATAGATATATGGTATCTGCATGAGTTTACCACTCGATTCTCACCAATGCTTGTAAGCCTGAGTCTCAGTCACCTGGCAACTATTATTATGACCTGGTTGTCTGAGTGGTTCTCCAGAAGAACCTGTTATTACCAAACCTGTGTGGATGAATGTGCAAAAAGTCTACTCACAGTGCAATCCTAACCAACTTTCCAACGCTGGTATAGCCGCAATGCAGCCCTCGAAGTAAAGGAACAAATGTTCCATCATCTTGAAGAGGCCTCCATGACTGCCCCTGCACTGCAAAATGCAGTGTGTGCCCTGTTGGCATGGCTACACCGGCAGTGGTGGCGCTCTGACCACCCCCTCCCCGTCCCAGAAGTGATGTCACTGCCGTTTTTCCAGCAAACAGAGGCGCAGGGCAGGCGGCTAAAAATTAAAACAAGTTAAGAGACATGGATTCCAAAATATTTAAAAGAAGATGTCCTTGTCCCCCCCCCCCCTTTCTCCTCTGTTTCTAGTAATGTCATTTCTCTTGTTAGCCACTTTGAGTAGCCTGTCAGGATAGAAAATCAGGATAGAAAAAATAAATGTATAGTATGCTGTGAAAGCGTGAATGCCTGAGTGGGTGTGTTTGAATTTCTCAGCGATCATAAGCAGTTCCCCTCTTCATCTCTTATATCAACTCTCTGTCAGTGACTTCTGTTATCACAACTCTGTTAATGACTTATGTCACTTTGTATAACACAGTACAAATTTAGAAATGAAGGTGATGAGAAATGCTAAAAAACTAAGAGCTGTTCTTCAGGGGCCCAGCTTAGTTCATGTCAATCCTTTTTCCTCGATAGGGACTATACAGCTTAGTCAATTAACATTTGTAGCATGTCTTCTGGAAACCGTTGCCTGAAAAAGTGCTATTAACATGCAAATTATTACTTATTTTCACACTAAAAATAAACCAAGCCTAACATATTGTCAGACCTACTGGAAGATATAAGAAATCTACCAGCTAAACAAGCTTGTAAAATGTCCACATTCTGGGCCTGGGATGAACACTTAATGTGGGTCGAATGGTTTCATGATGGTATGGAAGGTGGGAAGGTATGGTGGAAACCCATCTTGATCAGAAAACATTATTTGATTATTTTATTTATGTACTTTTCATAAAATATGTATACCACTTCTATTAAAAAATAATGAAAGCAGTGTAAAGCAAACAACATAAGTAACAGAAGGAACAATGCACAACTACTAAGCCCATAAAAGCAAGCTCCAGAGTCTCAAATATTAAGATTCCCATGTTCACAAATTGGCCAGGCCCTCCATCGATAACTGTCCCCAAACCCTGGGTCAGAAAGGTCTTACCACTGGGTGGAAGTTGCCTGAAATGACCAAGAGGTGTACCTGGGTAAGCATTCCACTGGGGGGGGGGGAGGCATGTCAGCAGCATCCTGCAGTTTTTGAACACACGAACACACAGAATTCTTCTTACTCAGATCTCTTTGCAGATCTGTGTGCAGAGTTTGAAAAAGGACAGGATGGAGCCAGAGGGGGGTGCTTACTTGAGCATGCCAGTTGTAGAATTTTAAATGCTCTTAACTGTTAAGGTACCACCATCATACCTCCAGCTTCCACAGGACATCTGTAAACCGTATTGCTGTAACGAGGTTACATGGGTTTCTAACAGAGAAATCCTAGCTCACTTACAAAGCTACAAAAGCCAGAGTTACAAAAGCCAGAGAAAAGCCTCTATAGTCAAATTTATAATGCAGATGTGCTCTAAGATAATATGTTTATAAGAACATAAGAGGAGCCCTGCTAGCTCAGGCCAAGGGCCCATCTAGTCCAGCTTCCTGTATTTCACAGTGGCCCACCAGATGCCTCTTGGAGCACACAAGACAAGAAGATACCTGTATCCTGTTGCCACTCCCTTGCATCTGGCATTCAGAGATCGACTGGGAGGTTTATAATTAGAACTTTTCTCCTCTAATATCTACACTTTCAGTAAATGATAACAGAAACCTATATAGACAAACAGTGGAGTGACCCCAACACTAGTAGGAACAAGGGGAACCAGGGTACAAACTTACAACACAGTTTCTCATGACTGCAGAAAATGGAATGCAGTGCTTGTTACTGTTCATTGTATATTGCATTTCTGTACCCACAGTAGCATAGCTGCCATAGGGCGGGAGGCCACCACCCCAGGTGGCACACACAATTTACTCAGGAGGAGCGAACCTGCGCAGCATGAGCCAGACCTTCCCACTTGCTCTCGCTTCCAGTAGGCTCCAAATAGAGCCTTTCTGGAAGTGATGCGGGGTGACATCGTGACACAGGGGGTGCGATGCAGGGTGGGTGGTGTGAGGCGTCGTGATGTCACCCTGGCCCAGTCAACAGGGGGTCTAGCGATGCCACTGTGTGCCCACTATTTTACTGATAAATGCAATCCTGACAATATCCATTCAATCATAGTTTTATACCCCACTATTCATGTTAATTACAGCTCATGGTGGTTAACATTCAGAAAATCTCTTTAAAATACAAATGAAAAGCAGGAGGCCAAAAGCCAAAGCATAATTTGGCAGACCAAAACAACTTTAAAACCCTTGCAAAAAATAAATGTTTTCATTCTCCATTTAAAAATATGTAAGGAGGGACCAATCAGAGTTCAGTGGCGAGAGCATTCCAAATCTGTCTCTGGTCCCCACCAGTGTATTTTTCCTGAAAGCAGACATGAAAGAAGAGCCTCTGAAGTCAATCTCAGGGCTCTGGCAAGTTCATGTGAAGACTGACAACCCTTAAAATAATTTGGTTCCAGGCCAATTAGGACTTTAAAGTTCAAAGACAACACTTTGAGTATGGAAGCAAACAGGGCTGGTTCAAGACCTCCTGACACCTAAGTGGGCTTGCCAAATGCTGCCCCCCCCCCGTACCTGATGTGCCAGCCTCTGCACTCTCCAATGTTCTTGCTCAGCACTCTCCTCCCCTCTACATTTCCTCCTTCTCTGCCTCCCTCTTCCTTTTCAAACCCAGGGAGTAGAAGGAGAAGAAGGAGAGTGGAGCCAAGTAGTCAGACAGAGATGGGCATCTCCCACCAATCTGTTGCCTGAGGCGACCACTTCAGTTGGTCTCATGGATGAGCCGGCCCTGAAGCAAACTAGCAACTACTGCAACTGGCATAAAATCAGGGTACTGTGGGCCACACCCCTGGCACCCAGAAGTACTCTAGCAGAAGCATTTTGCATTAGTTGAAGCTTCTGAACAATCTGGATATAACTGAGCATGTGTCACTGAAGCGAAGTATGACCTTTCTAGACGGGTAGTTTTGTATATGAATGACAAAGCTGCTGTGCTAATATAAAGATGAATATAAACAGAATTGATAGGATGCATTTTTTCACTCCATAAACCTATTTGTTTAGGCCCATAGATCACTTTTTCTTACCAATGAGTCAGGGGGCACACCCATATTAATACCTCAGGTTTCAAAAATTCTAAGCTCTTTAAAGAGTTACTCCACATATGAGAGAATATATGCCTGTCTCGACTTGGCATCACGGGCACCTCCATGGATTAATGAATTCTGTGTCCTCTAATTCCCCCTCATTATGCACTTCAGTTTTATGTGAGTAGCCAAATGTATCAAGATTCATTTTAATGAATGTGAGTCATTCACCTTATAGAAGAGGCAGGGCTGTTATGCTGTAAGTAAGCATACCATTACAAGTGCTAAAAATAAATTCACGCTACCTGCAGATAACCTAAATAGTAAAAGGACACACAGACACAAAGCTGATCAGGAAAAAAAAACACCAAACCTAATATATCTCTAACTGATAAAATAAGCAGCAATTACCTGACTGTAGGTAAAGTACCATAATCAAGTTACTACTGCAGAGGAGCTGGTCTGGATTTACATGACAACTTGGTGCAGGATCTGATCCTCTAAATATCTATGATGTTTACACCATCTACACTTAACATGGTAGCTTCCATTTAACCAATAGGGCTTACTTCCATATCACCTTTGCTGACTGGGCAGACACCTTTTAAAATAGTGAATCCTCTTATATTTAGCAAGGGGAGAGCAACTGTCCCTATCATAGCATCTCTCTCAGTGGCTGTTATTGGTGTCTCCCTTGTGCTTCTTTATAGGTTCAGAACTTCTTTGGGACAAGGAGCTATTTTCTCTTTTATAAATTTCTTTTGCCTTATAAACCTCTTTGTGAACTTTTTGTGGTTGTTAAAAAGTTGTATATGTTCCTCATCATATGTTTAGGATTGGGGGGTCTGCTTCTGAATCACATCCCACTTGCTAAACAATGACTTTGATTGTGAATAAAAAACAAGAGTAGGTGGTTCCGATATTTAATTTAGGGATGCTCAATGACAGTTTCCTGCTAGTGTGACATTTCTGGTAGTTTGAATCTACTCTATGAGTATGGCTACGCATCCCTTCTTGCTTCCTGATGTTTTCAAGGTC
The DNA here is from genome assembly GCA_026170595.1 of Plestiodon gilberti rubricaudatus. Lineage (NCBI taxonomy): Eukaryota > Metazoa > Chordata > Lepidosauria > Squamata > Scincidae > Plestiodon > Plestiodon gilberti. The sequence continues at coordinate 40,644,445 of JANXHW010000005.1, read as the reverse complement.
AATCTGGCATAACATACATTTCAGCAATGAACACCTGTGTGGTCCTGACTAACAGGGATACCATAACTTGGAGTGTTCACCCAGAGAGCCTCTTCATTGCCCTTGTCGTTCAAACTCCATCATATTGCTAAGTGATGGTCTTTCTTCATCAGTTTTTGAGACTGCAATGAGCTTTCCTTGTCTCTTTGGTTCAGTTCCTCTGAGCATTCCCCCCCCCCCCCAAACCTGGACACACACTAGGACACACACTAGGGATTCATAAGTCACCTTGGGGTGAAAAGAGACAGTCATGTGAATCAGCCCTTAAGGTATGTTGACATGATCAGACTGGTGAAGCTACCTTTCCTTCTTTGGAAAGTGCTCATTCAGCTGCTGAAGAATAATAGATAAGCATTACTCTGTTTACTAAAGAAATGTTAGATGTTGCCAAGAGGAAACTACCTTTAGATAAATACCGGTACTATTCGAGGAAAGAGGCTGATGGAAAAGATTTTGGGTAAAGTTGTGTTTACATATATCTTTTTCAAAGCAACCAGAGATGTTACAGCTGTAAATCATTTCTATGATCCATGTTACAGTCTGAGGGTGGGCCCTGGCACTGAGTTCCGCACCGTAACCTCACTAAAGGTGTTCTCCAGTTCCTTATCCTGGTTAACTTGTCAGTTTGGCATCTATGAAACTACATCATATATTGCAAATGGCTGCCCAGATTGATTGACCCAGGGCCTCTGAGAGGAATTTTATCAGGGGGTACAAAGTTTCTTTGGGACCCCTTCTCAAAGGGGGAGAGGGGGAAAACAGGGCAGTGGGAGGGCAGCAACGGCTGGAAAAGTCTCCAGAGCCCAGGTCTACCAGGTTTTTCAACGTTTTGCCCCGGTCTACCTGCCCGGTAAACCTGGCCTCCCAGTTGGCCCGGCCTGGCCTCCAACCTGACCTGGCCAGCTGAGAGCCCAGGAAAATTTTGGGGCCCCACTTTTGGCTCCTGGGCCCCCTTTTTGACTCCTGGGCCCAGGTACAATTTACCCCCTTTACCCCCCTCTCATGGGCCCTGGATTGACCAGTATGAGTACATGGTGAATCATATCTTTCCTCTTCAATGTTTGCAAAGAGAAACTGCACACTTTGCCATTTTTTGAATGCACAAACCTGTAAGGGTTATCTTCTGTTGGGAAAAATGGCACGCTATCTTTCTTCAATAAATAGCATCCAAGGCAGCTGAACGACAATTCATTAAAAAGATCAGAATCAGTCATAATACAATTATAAAACAACAGATAAAATATCAGGCCATGCCACTGCAATGTGAATAGTATAATTCAGATAAAACACAGCACTTAAATAATTCCAAGAGCTAATAGGCCAAGCAATTAGACAAGCACAGCAGAAACAAACCAAACAGTACAGGAGCATCAAAAGCCCAAGTGGACAGGACAATCTTTGACTGGTGCCTAAAAGATACTAAGGAAGCTGCCAGAAAGACTTTCCAGTAGCCATAGACCTAATTTCTTCAGGCATGGGCACTTCTGATGGTGACCTCAGTGGTCTGACAAATTCATATGGAAGCAGGTGATGCTTCAAGTGCTCTGGTCTCAGCCTGTTTAGAAACTTTAAGATAAAAGCCCGAGCTTTGAATTGTACCCGGTCTGTCTTTCATAAGTCATCTGTGAGGAGCAGAGACTTTTCAGTGGTGGCACCAGTTCTTTGGAATGCCCTCCGAGTGGCAACTAAGCATAATGCTCGAATGCCAGGCAAAATCATGGCTCTTAGAGACAGCTTTTAATGGCAAGCCATGAATGGGCATTTGATTAAGCTTTTTTAATATTGCGAATTGTTTTGCTGCTGCTGTGATCTAATTTGATTGATTGCTTGATTCATGCAATTCTGTTTTCTCATATTTAGATACTTTGAAGTTTGTAAGTCACTTTGGTTCTTTTTTTTTAAAAAAAAGCAGCATAACATATTTAAAATAAATAAAACAAAACAAAAATAAACTTATAATATTTATACAGTATTACCATTCCTCCATATGTGTCACAGTTGCCAAATTTTAGAACTTTGCTAGGACAATTCTAACTGTTAAGAGCAGGTTTGTTAATGCTCTAGAGGAGCGCCAACGCCTCCTTTTAAAATGATTTACAGCGCAATCCTACACATGTCTACTCAAACGTAAATCGCACTGAGTTCAATGGACCTTACTCCCAGGTGTGTATAAGATTATAGCCTGAATAATATTAAACAGGGATCCAAATTGAGATTAACATTGGTTATCTAGCAGACACTATCCAAAATCTGTTCCCAATGATAAGTATTGGTCTTGTTACTGGATCACATAGATGAAAAAAGTCTGCATATGCGGTTGCCTATTTTCAACATACAAATCTGCTGGTATGATAAATTCTATTTAGCCTTGCAGACATCATACCATCTAAGAATTAGCTTGTATGGGGTTTCCTGTAGCCCAAACAGACTGATGACCTCCTTATGGTAAGAAAGATATTCTTGAAATTAGATCCCCCTGGGTGTGCCCTAGAGGTCATACTTACCAATACCTGGTATGCAAACAAAACACAAGCAACATGTTTTAGAAAACAGACTTCAAGTCTTTCAAAATACATTTCATCAAAAGGGTGGGAGAAGGCATTTAATAGGTGATGGCAATGTGAAGAGATGCAGATTTGTTTTATTAGCATTTCCTTAAATCACACCTTTACAATCACCTGGATTTTCACTGCAAACAGCCCACAGTTCACATTAATACCCGGTGGAAGTTTATAATATACTCCCGTCTAGATTTCTGTTTAGACACAACAGTTCTGATGTTTTTGCTTCAATCAATTGCAGAAAAATATTTAATATTTACAAGGTTCAAAATGTCTGGGATTTAAATTTAGTCTTCCAGGCACTGCAGGAGAAAACATGAGCTTTGAAAACTTATTCATTTCTGTTATTTTGATTTTGATACCCCTCCAAATTAAAAGAGACATTTAATTTCTATAAAATGGCTTGTGGTTAACCATTTTCAGCAATTCCCTTGTGCGTGACTGGTAGCTTCATATATTATTTTAATATGATAGTATGTTTGAGTTAGGTTTGCCAGAGATCAGATGCATCAAAACCCCTGAGATTCCTGAGGTGAAGCCTAGTGATGGGACAAGTGTCCCAACCCTTGAAAACTGGGGAAAATCTGTTGCCAGTGTGGAACCTCAGAGTAAAAGGGCAGACTCCATGATGAAGGGGTTGGACCCAGAGATAAAAGTGGGGAGCCCAGCAGCAGCTGAAACTGGCCTGAGATTAATTTTGGACAACTGTCCACCTGAGAAAAAAAATAAGAAGGAAGAAACAGAGTCACTTGAGGCAAACAAGCAACCTTCCTTGGAGTCCTGATAGTGTTTCTTACCTTCATCAGCATCTTTTTTCAACTTCAGATTTTTTTTTTAATCTAATTTGTAATTTGGGGCACAGGGCCTTTCTACTCCATAGGTATCATTTAAAACCTTCATATGAAGAACTCGGAATATATGACACAGTACGTTAGTACAGTGGGGCAATCCTCCCAGTGGGGCACTGGGGCAAACCTCCCCAGTTAGGAGATTGACAGCGCAATCCTGTGTAACCTTGCACCGGTGTAACAGTAGATGCACTGGTGTAACAGCAGATGCACCAGTGTACGTGCAATTACACTGGCATAAGTGCAATTACACCGGTGCATCTACTGTTACACCGGTGCAAGGTTACACAGGATTGTGCTGTGAGAGTACAACCAGAGCAAGGTGGCCAGCAAGGCTGGTGATTTAGCCAGAGCAGAGCCTCTCAGAGATGAATGTCTGAGCAGCAGATCCAGTCCCAGACAGCTCTGAGGTCAGGAGCAGAGCTGACTTTAGGACCTGTGGAACCCAACTGGAAACATTTTTGAAGGGCCCCAGGTTCACATCCAAGGTCTATAGGATCTTAGAGTTATAAATCAAGTGTATTATAGACTTTATATCTCTATGGTAGAATGGAAAGCAATCAAAAGGTGCACTTAAAAAGTGCATGCGAGTTAATGGACCAAATGGATCTAAGCACATTTTAATATAAAATTACCCTAGCGTGGGGGGCCCTTAGGCATGGGGCCCGATTGGGAACAATTGGTCCAATTGGCTTAAAGCCGGCTCTGAGTACAATGATATCTATTAGTCAGGAACTGGCAATGATTGAACTCCTATAGCACTGTTTCACACAGTGCTCAAATTTGAGCAACATATCCCCTGTGCTATTGGAGATACTCCAATAGATAGATTAAATAGTGGGACTTCCTTAGGACTACACCAGTAGGTAGGCAGAGTGAATGGACTCTTTAAGTATAAGAGCTCAGTTCATCCAAATTTGAAACCAGCAACCTTCACTTCATCATTCCAGCCATTTTAATGATGTTATGTGTCAGCAGTATGTGAAAACAAAGGTTTGCAAACAGCAATGAATTGGGATTATATTTTAAATACGAATATTTACAAAGAAATGTTGCAAGAGTATTCCAGCCTAGTGGCTGGTATATCATTTTGGGCACAGGTATGTAGAGGTACAAGGTGCCTTCTTCCGGGTAAATTACTGTCTGTTGCTTTGTCAACAAATTGGCACCCCTGAGCCAACTCCTGCCTGTCCTTGGATAAGTTGCAAGACTGGCTCTGCAACATAAATATAGCTGGTGGATAGCATGACAGAGTGACTGCTTCTCATTCCCCTTCTAATCACTACCAATAATGTCAGACAATGACCTCTGAGTACTAACATACCAGAAACCCCCTGAAGAATTGCCCCAACTATATAGCAAACTTGTCTCTGGTGATGACATAAGCAAAGAATAGAGATAGTAAATGTGCATGAGAACCTGCAGTTCCCTAACTGTTCCTGAGGTTGTTGGACTGCTTGTCTTGAACAATGCACCTTATTGTCTTCAAGTCATAACCAAGTGCATTTTTGGAGGTTTGTTGTGATTATTCTGGTGCTTTAGTTCTGGCCCATAGTGTCAGAACACGAATTTTCCTTGCCATCAAGGGGCATTATTCTTTCCTCTGGGACATCATGGACTACATGCTACATCTAGAGAGACAGTATGGTGAGCTGGTTTCACTCTTTCTCTTTCTCATGTACATTTCCCTTTGGTAGACTCAGTACTGTTTTCCTTCATACATTACAGCACTGATACTGGTGAAAACTGCTTTAGTGCATTAAGGACTCCACATGGCTATGGTGATGTACGAAGGGGCTCATGCTAAATGGTGATGCACGTAGAAAGTCTCATGCTAAAAACATGCAGTACTAGCGTGGAAACATGCACTGCAAGCATGTCATATCATATGGTGTGAACCCCTTTCATGTGTTACAGCAGCCATGTGGAGCATTAGCTATACAGTACAGAAGCAATTCTAAGCAGCAACCCAATGTCAAATTAATTAAACTGAGCTCCTGGATTTTTTTGCTGGCCTGACTTGAGGCCCACTGATATCTGTGAGGTGACACAGCATGGTGCTGTCGCCATCACCCCCTGCAGCATAGCATGTGGAGCATACCACCACACGCTGTTTCCCCTGTGGTGTGCATACACCCTTCCCTTTCTTCAGGCCTGGCCACAGCTTCAAGGTTGCCTGAGCCAGTCGCACATAACACCACCCCTGCAGGGAAGCCCTGCAGTTATTCACTACCACCTTCCTCAAAAAGTTATTTTAAAAACCTTACATGCACATTAGCGCATGCCTGCCCACAGATAGCTGGGGGGGAGGGATTGAAGCCCCCCCCCCACCATTGCTGCCTCCCCTGGAAAGAAAAGCAAAGCAATGTTTTGCATGTTGCCAGCCTGCCCACGAGTGGCTGGAGGGAGGGGAAGGAACTGAGCCCTGCGCAAACCACCTGCCTGCAAGTGGAGGGAGCAGTAGAGCAAGCTGAGTAGAGCCACATTGCATCCGTCCCCTTTAGCCGCAGCTTGGCTGCATACTCTGCTCTTCTGGGTCATCACCTTGGACAGGACCTGGGCAAGTGAGGAAGCTGCATCCAGGGCAGTGAAAGTTGTAGGTAAAAGAAAAGAGAGGGAGGCTCTGCCACTCCATTTCCTGGGCCACTTGGTTGTTTTCTTAAGCAGCCAGGGGGCAGGGAGATGGAGTGGCAGCTGCAGGTGGGCTTACCCCCTTCTTTTGAGAGAATGACGCTGACCCGCCCCTTCGGCGGGTCGGCACGTTTACCTCACCCCGCCCACGCTCGCTGGAACGAGGGCTGGGGCCTCGACAGCCGATTGGCTGCCGGGTGGGGCCAGGGCGGGGCTGAGGGGAGAAGCCAGCGTGCATCGGCTTTCCCCTCAGTCGCGCCTGGGGAGCCAAAGCCCCAACCCTCCCTCCCGGTGGCAGTTTGAGATTAGCTGGCCGTCCTTCGGGGGACCGGGTAGGAATTTTTTCTCTCAGCCCGATTGGCTGTTGGCTGAGGGTTTTTCGCCTACCCCAAACTGCTCTGAGAGTGGGAGGTGTTTAGATTAATTCACCCGGTCACTTTTGGCAGGTAAGCGTGCGGGTAGGGTAGCCAGGGAAGGACCTTGGTATACATCATGAGGTGGGCAAGGCCAAAGGGTGAGCCAGGACCGGTCATACGATGCCTCTCCGGGTCGGTGAGGCTGGCTGGCAAACCCGAGGGCTGGAGTAGCACAGACCACCTTCAGGATTTCCTGGAGAGGCCTGCGCTACCCAGCCGCCTCAACCCTTAGGGGTTGGCAGTGATAGACCAGCACGGTCGTGGACCGAGCTGGGCTTGAGCCAGGATGTCATGCCCGATATGAGATTGCGGGGGAGGTAGACGGCTAGGTGCCGTTTCCCCCATCCTAGAAACCCGCACGCTGGGATAGAAGCCAGTTAGAGTTCTGCTGCAGGTATTATTGTTATTTATGTTAACTAGTTTAATAAAAGTGGCCCTTAACCCTGGAGTGGCAGCTGCAGGTGGGCTTACCCCCTTCTTTTGAGAGAAAGAAGGGGGCTATCACTGCCCAGATCTTCCTACCTATTTTGTGCAAGCAAGAAGGCAATCAGAGTGCAAACCGGAGCACCTCGGTCTGTAGTGGGATGGAGACGGCAGTGGGAAGAGGTGGCCATGCAGGGTATGGGGTTGCCTCGTTAAACTCACTACTCCATGCGTGGGCTTCAGGTCACCTCATTCATGCAGGCCCTGCCTTTCTCTCACCCAGCAGAGGTGAGGCTGAAAATCCTGCTTCTCCTACTCCAGGGGCAGGGAACCTTCCCCCTGCCGAGGGCTGTTTTAAATATTCCAAATTTGTTTGCGGGCCATCCATAAGGCCGGCCGTTTTTTAATTAATTAATTAATTTTGGGGGCCCCGCACCCCCCCATCGGCCTCCGGAGGCTTCGCGCTCACTGTACAAAGCCTCCGGAGGCCGGGAGAGGGCCCCCGCACGTCCTCCTCGCTCACCGGCTCGGCCCGTTCTGACCAGGCGCTCGTTGGCGATTGCGCACATGCGTACAAAAAAAAAAAAAGCGCCAGGCAGTAGGAAAATGAAGTGGAGCAGCAAAATTATTGAACTGCTTCTAGACAAGGAGGGGTGCCAATCTGTGCCTCAGACATTTGCCTCACCATGCCTCATGAGTGGGCCAGCCATGAATTTTACCTTCTTCTTGATAATGGGACGTAGTTTTCTTATTGCGTCAGAGGGTAAGCATAGGCTGAATTGTGCCAAGATGATGATGATGCCACTGGGGCATGTGGCATAACCAAGATCCCCCCCCCACAACCCTTTCCTTCCTATTTTATGTTTTCATAATCTCACATTCCTTCTCCTCTTGATAAATGGGTTTCAAGAGTGGCTGTCACAATTGGAGAAGGAATCCAGGAAGTGCAATTTGGGGGGATTATTAGAACACAAACACAGTCTAGCTGATCTGATTGCAAGATCTTCTTCTTACATACCACTCTGATGAAAACTGTAATGCTGCTTGGCAGCAGGACAGAATATTGGCAGCAGCAGCAGAAATGATGCAAACCTATCCAACATAGAATCTTTGGAAGCACAGGAAGAATGGAAGAAAAATGTGCTTAACATGTACAGTTACAATTAGCACAGTTTGTAGAAAGGACAAGTAGAAACAGGTAGAAAAGGTGCACAATGGAAGTATTAGTTGAATTTACCTCCCTGGTTTCCAGCAATCTGAGAGCCAGTTGCGTTGCGACTTTCAGTGCATTATGGATTCTTGTCCTTGGGACTTCCCATGTTCCTTCTTTCACCTAAAGCAGCTGTGGGGGCCTTGATCCATCTCAGGACCATGGTGCAAGGAGTGACCCTTCTCCCCCCCCCCCTATGCTGATTTCCAACTGTGTGTGTAGAAGGCAGTGCAAGATGAAGCCATCAAATCTCTTTCTAGCAAAATTTATACCCTGGAGAATCAGGGAGAGGAGGGGAGTGGCTGGACTAGTAAGTCAGATGTGGAGATGATACCTGTGGTGCTGAAGAGCTGGCACTGGTGCACTGCCACACAGCTGCAATGGTGGGAGCAGCATTGATCTAGCATCAGGGGACTGGCAACTACTGCAGGAGGCAGTAGGGTTGTGGCAAAGCAGGGGCTGATGAATTTTCTTATGGGTGTAGAGCTCCAACAGACACCCACTGGCATGGCATGGGACTCCAACCTAGGAGCGACACCACTGTGGTGCCTGTGGTCAGGTATGGCAGAACATGTTCCCAGGCCATCATTCATTGGTTGACACATTTGTACAGGACTGATGGAGTCATTTGTCATTTATGGGCAAGGATTTATTCTTAGGAGATCTACAGCAGGACCTGTGTGACTTTAGCATTGGCAAGTGGGTCAGGGATGAAGCTATGCTAGACTAGTCACACACCCATTCATGTGGCAGTTTCAATATGGGATGGGTAAAGGGGTCCCAGACCAATCCCCTGAGGCTCCCCAGCCAGAGGGTTTGACACTAGGGTTTGCGTCACCCGATGCGAGAGCTCAGTGCGTCACTCCCCTGATGGACCCCAGAGCTGAATAGGGAGAAACAAGGTTGTGCTGAGCTGGGTTCTACAAAACATGCCCATCAGGCAGGACTATGTATTTCTGCAGATTACTCCTGGTCAGTGGTATCACTAGGGTTGGTGTAACCCGGTCCGGTGACTCATGGTGTCACCCCCATTAACTTTATTTACAGCGCAATCCGACTTAATTTGTGCCAGTTTAACCAGCGGCGCAGCGAGAACGGGAGGCCCCAAAATGGAAAAGGGATTCAAATCCCTGTTGAATTCCTCTTTTGGAGGGGATTTGAATCCCTTTTCCATTCTGGGGCCTCCCGTTCTCGCTACGCCGCTGGTTAAACCAGCACAAAAGTTAAGTCGGATTGTGCTGTTATTTTAATATATAACAGTACAGGTCACCCAACAAATCAGTAACCAACTCAGCTCTCAAAACATTCCATCTCACTGGTCTGTTTTGGGTTAAGTAAATCCACTTCTTGTTATATAAGGCAGTTGTGTTTTATTTTTCCAGTTATTTGGCCATAGCATTTGATAGAATACAGATAATTCAAAATGGTTTGTTACATTTCATTCTTCATGAAAGTATGCATTGAATGATATATAACATGATGGTATTATTCATACATTCAAAGTTTTCACAATTTTGGCCACTAGTGGTGTCACCTCCCCCTGAGGGTGTCACCTGGTGCAGTCTGCACCCTCCTAGTGATGCCACTGTTCCCAGTTTATGAAGTTGGGATGGGCTCCATTGCGGCTGAACAGCTTGAGGGGGACAAAGCAACCCTGAGCTTCCTCAACTCTTTAAGGGGTCAACGGCGATGATGAACCTGGATCACGAGTAGACAATTTACAGCTTGGAGCCAGGGTGGGGCTATTCAAAAAATGAGGTAGGCAGGATAATACATCCAAGTTGTTTCCTTCAAGGTGAAAGCCTACACTGAAAGGAATGTTAGAAGAACCCACTGCAGAATTATTAAATTCAAAAACGTTGTGGCTCAGTTTTAATCCGCATCATCGCCTTGTTTTATTGGGATATGTGGGCAAAGATCATGGGGAATCCCATGCATGGGATTCTAGGATACATTGCAAATAATGTCCAGTTGGTCCTCAGCAGAACTTGAAGCTCAAAGGATTCCATTTGGGGGATGACAAAGCCTATTGCATTGGTTGGTGGGGTTTTTTTTTTTTTTGCAATCTTAGATTATAGCAGAGACTCCTTCGCTGCATTAATCCTTTTTATCAAATTGCAGATGACCTTTTGAACTTCTTGTAAATCCAAAATTTGGTTCCTCAAATCCACATGTCCACTCACCCTCTCCATTGGCTCCCCTGTTACAACTGATAGTGTGGCTATTTACCTCGATAAAGATCAAGTTAAGATGTTGTAAGGCAAGATGGTACAACCCTTGGCCCCTACATGTTTCAACACAAGCAAACATTGCTTCATCATGACCAAAGGTCTGGAATAAGCACTCCTTCACCTTCCCCATTGTGGTGCAGATTTGTACAAAACTACACGTGTGCATGTTTAAGCGTGTGTATACATGCAGAACTGAATGGGACTGGATTTGTTCCAGAGATCACTTTCCAAACCTTATCTAGCATATATATACATTTTCTCCCAACCCTTTTCAGCTGAAATTCAGACTCCTTTGACTTCCTTCACAGAAAGTGGCAACGAAAATATTTTCAAGCCATCATTTCTATTTATTTTTCAACAAAGAGCATTCTAAGAGAAGCATACTTGTCTTTCTAATGTCTGCACCCAAAACAATTTTGCCAACAACAGTATTTTGCTACTTGCCAGAAAAAGGAGGAAACAAAACGAATGACTTAGTCCCACCCCACTCCCATTTACCCATGGCTGCTTTGAACTAATTTACCTTTTTTAAAAATGCTCACTGGGGATGCATAGTGATCCCTCTCTAGTTTGATTATATTTCCAGAGGCAGCATCAGAATCTGGCTCTGAGCCACAGGAATCTAGAAGTGTTTTATTTTATTTTTTTCTCTCATCAGGACAAGCTTTGTGATAAAAATGGAAAACCTCTGAGATTACAGTGAACAAAAGGTAGATATTCTGAAGATATTTCTGTGGCTTCTGGCCAACATGTTCAACACATAGATCAATCTGTGTGAGACTATTCAGAGACATGGAGTGAGATGTCATTACAACAGGGATACCGCCCAGCTCTATAAATCCTTTTTATCTTTGCCAGGCCTGCTGTCAGGGGTGTAGTTGAGGTGGGGGCTGAGAGGAGCAGAGCACCAGGACTTTTCCCACAGCAGGAGCAGTGCCGGCATCCGCAGGAATGCTCTGCTTCTGCCTTTGAAACATTTTTCAAAGGATCTGAAACTGAGAAGAGGCATCAGGCTCATTAAAGGGCAAAAATACATTGGCCTATAAGCATATGCTAGGTCATTGTCTTTCTTACAGGCTACCTGAGAGACAGTACATAACTCATGCTATATTAAGGCAACATTTCTATCTACATTTACCTGAGATTGGGTGTGAGTTCTAATGAACACAGTGGGACTCACTTTTGCGAAAACATGCCTAGCTTGGCACTCTAATGTATCTCATCTATTTGGGATTTTAAAAATCGCATATGCCAAAAGTTATACAGTTATTTTAAATTATTGCAACTCACTCCGATCCGGCAGATCTCAAGCGCACGGAGCCCATGCTGCTGTTTCCCGGGCTGCAGTACAGACGGGAGCTGTCGGCACCACAGTCCAGAAAACAGCTCCATGTGCAGGCTCCAGATCTGCCAATCCAGCAGATCTCAAGCACATGGAGCCCGCACAACTGTTTCCCAGTCCAGGAAACAGCGGCGCAGGTGGAAGGGTCTGGTGGTGGCAGAGGCTGGAGGACTAGGCAGCCCTTGGCTGCCGGTTGCCTGCATTCTCCGCGTGCCCCTGTTCTCTTAAAGAGGCAAATGGCTGTCCTTGCGTTCCGCTTGGAGCATACTGAGCCAATCACAATTGTGCCCCCCGGGCATGCGCCTGGGGCAGTTGCCCCTCAGACCCCGCCCACGTTATGCCAGCTCTGAAGCAGGCATGCATCCAGGAAGGCGGTGTAAGGCCGACCTGGGCTGCGAAGGGGCTCAGGATATCAGCACAACTCAGTGTCGATATCCCCACCCCCTCCCAGCCCAGGCTGACCAATTGCCCCCCTCCCTCACCACCCATGCCTGCCCTCCCCCTGCCCCTCTACTACCCCCTGCCCCTGCGGGACTCACCTGTGGCAGCTGGCGCAGGTCCAGGTAGGTGCCGGAGTGAGTGACGCCAGCCTCTGTGCCGGTCCCACTTACTCCTGAGGAGCCTCAAACATGCTTTACAGCACATTTGTGACTGCTTAGCCTGGTGGAGCACATGCTCTGCTGGCCTAAAGATAGGCAGGATCGGGCTGCCCGTTAAGAATGTTTAGAATTGCAACCTAAATGTAATATAGTGCATTTCAAAGTAGAAATAGGTGGCAGGGGAAGAAAACCCTCTAATGAAAGCATGGAACAAACAAACTTTGCTTCACTGTCAACTCTTAAAAGGACTGAACTCAAACTGACTGTTGCTCTAGGTTTCAATGGGCTGCTTGTATGCACACACACCCTATGCACCCACTCATGGAACACTTCAGCTCATGTTATCAGTAACAAGTGCTTTCTAGAAAGCTGTCATTGAATTAGATGCAAGAGAGAGGAATCTTTAAGCAGTTAAGTTGCTTGCATCCCAACTGAGTAATGTATAGACAAAAAGTAATGTATTGTAATGTACAGTAATGTCTATAGTAATGTATAGACAAAAAGCTTTAAATGAATTGTGCACAAAAGAGTGGATAGCATATTACTGTAGGTGTTAAATTTACCAGGGCAGTTGGTAAGTTACAAAGCCAATTACAGCAGCCCGAAACTAATATTGCAGAGCTCCTCTCAGCTACACAAACACTTGGTACAGGTTCCTGATATTGAGCCAAATGTGTCAATACGCGTCTTTACACAGATGATACCCTCCCTTTGCATTTCATAACAACAAACTCTAAAGGCCAAATTCCTCAGCGGCAGACATGCAGCTTCCTTGACCCAGAAAACTGTGCAAAAGATGCTGCTGACAGGAATTCCTGTACAAATATACACATGGCCTTAATAAAGCCTCTGTGCACAGGGAAGGCAGAGTAATAGGAATGACTCAGCCCAATCCTAACCAGCTTTCCAGCACCAATGCAGCCATGCCAAGGCTGCATGCTATGGTGGGAGGGCAGTCACAAAGGCCTCCTCAAGGTAATAGAACTTTGTTCCCTTACTTCAGGCTGCACTGCGGCTGCATCAGCACTGGAAGTCACAAAAGTGCCATCATTTTGCTACAGCAATAACACAATCTGAGCAGCCACTTTTGAGATTTAGTAGTATGGCAGCCGTGCTGTAGCATTTTGTCATTTCAAGGAGCAGAATACGGTACTAGAGCTGCCGAATTTCCCAGATGAAATTAAAAAAGGAAGTGTCTACCGCTAATGCTCATTGCCCTAATCCAAGATGGAAGAAATTGAGACTAAATTAGCTCCAATTACCCATTAGAAGCCATTGGGACTCCAGTAATGTCCGAACTACACTTTATATTAAGCACATCATCAGCTGTTGCATGCATGAGTTTTGTTTCCTAAATAGCAACCACAGGGGTGGGCAATCATGAACAGGATTATGGCATGGGGAGAGAGGAGACTAACGACCCAATCCTATCCCCTGCCAGGCCATAGCATGCAGCGGTAGTGACAGAGCACACAGTGCATGCTATGACCAGATGGCCCAGGAGAGGTAAATAAATGTTTTTCTTACCTACCTCCCCATAGGTTGCTTGGCCTCCAATGGGTCTCCTTGGACCTATTCTAGCTATTTTGTTGGCATAAATCCAAGGAGAACCAGGGGGCATTTGGGGGGCAAGGAAATGGGGGATAGGATCTGCCTCCAGGATCCTTCCCTCTCCTGAAGCATTCCTACCCGGCCCACTCCCTGCCCTGAAGCACCCATGATCCTCCCCTGAACCACTCCTGTCACCAATCTACCTGCTCTGGCAGGGCGTCTGGGAGCTGCTGTTGCACTTGTGGGGCCTCTAGCTCAGTGTTTCTCAAACTGTGGGTCGGGACCCACTTGGTGGGTCGCGACCTGATTTCTGGTGGGTCCCTGGTGATGGAAAGATCAGAGAAGTAATTGCCACAAGCCCTGAGGCTATTCAAAAATCAGCTGCTAATTGCCCTTCAAAGGGCTGAGCTCCTGCCAGTTGCAAGGAGCTGAGCTCCTGCCAGTTGCAAGGAGCTGAGCTCCTGCAGTTTGCAAGCTTGTGTAAATTTAGGGAGATAAATGTTTGAGTGTCTCGTAAAGCTAGGTGGGTCCCAATAGAGCAGGGGTGGGGAACCTATTTGCGGTGAGGGGCCATTTTCCCATAGGGAAAATTTGCCCGTTTCCCCCCCTGCAAATTTGACCCCCTGCGAATTTACCTCTCACCCACCGCTCTCCCTCCCTCCCAACCACTCGCTCTCCCTCCCTCCCTCCCTCCCAACCGCTCGCTCGCTCACTCACTCTCCCTCCCACCCACCCACCGCTCGCTCGCTCGCTCACTCTCCCTCTCACCCACCCACCTCTTGCTCGCTCTCCCTCCTTCCCACCCACCCACCGCTCGCTTGCTCTCTCCCTCCCTCCCATCGACCGCTCCCTCTCCCTCCCTCCCACCCACCCGGCAAGCGCCCACCCCCATCGCTCTCCTGCAATGGAATTGGGTCCAGGTTCCGGGTCCGGATCCGGCCTGCGGGCCGCCAGTTCCCCACCCTTGCAATAGAGTGTCATTTTAAAAAGTGGGTCCCGGTGCTAAAACGTTTGAGAACCACTGCTCTAGCCCATTGCACCAGTGGCCCCGAAGCACATGATGGCACTGCCGGTCCAGGGCGGCTTACAGTGGTGGATCACGACGTCCGCTACCATAAGCCCTGGATAGGGTTCGGCTGTTAATCCCTTTTCCTCCATTGCAATCCTATCAAGTTGAGCCCTAAAGCTGCTATTTGCTCTGGAGGAAGATGCCATTGACACAAATGGCAGCTTTCCACCCAGGGCAAATACAGTAGTAGCTACAAGGGGGCAATCCAGATTGGGACCCGAGGAAGGGCAAAGGATTAAATCCCCTCTCCTTCGTGCTGTGGTCCTAATCCTGCTTTGGGCCTCCACATCTGCCATTTAGGAAACAAAAGACAAGAATACAAGGAACGATGACATGCTTTATGTAGTGTGTGGGTCTTTTCTTGATTGCCTATTCTATGATTCGTTTTTTGTCTGTTAGTCAAGTATCATGCATCTACATCTGTGAGTTGACAGTCTAGCAGCCAGTATAAGGCTCAAAACTACTGTTACTTCTTTCATATGGGAGAACTTACAATTTGCAATAATGGTGTTGAGTTGTGGTGTTTTCCCTTAAACTGATCTCTGGAGTTTTCATAAAATCAACCACTTAGGCCTAGGAAATGCCAGGTGTATAGTTATTAATTCTATCTTCTCTCTATGTACAAGTACTGTATATGTTCATTATAATTTTGTAAAAGCACCATGGTTAGTGCTGATTTTTTCAAAGGGATCCTGTCTCAAATGTTCTGGTATGTGGTACTGTGAAATCTAATAATAATAATAATAATATTCTTTGCACAAAGCATGTACATTTCAAGTTTAATACACAAGACCGCTGGTCAAATAAAATCTGCAATTACAGGTAATGGTTAACAGCCCAATTCTATGGGCAGGGCCAGCTGCCAGAACTAGCATAAAGTGGAACACACTTTTTACAGTGTTGCAAATGCCATTGTGTTGGAGTGAATTGCCACACACTTCCAGGTTGCCGTCAGAGATGGCGAGTGGCGTCCGCATGCAGCAGTGGCTGGGAGAGGCTCCACCAGTCCCAGTACGGTGGCAAGGGGAAGTTTCATGGGCAGGTGAGGGCATTCCTGGGCAGACAGGTGGGAGGCATATCAGAGGTGGCAGGGCACCCCGTGTATCCCAGAGTGAGCAACGTGTGCTAGGATGCTATCCCCCTCCCCAAAGCCTACCGATGCACCCTCTTTCTCTCCTTGGACTTGCGCCATAGCTGGTGCAGGTCTGAGGACACCCATAGGCAATCAAGAGGCTTATGAAAGGGTAAGAGAAAATATTTGTCCTTGCCTCTCCCAAGCCTCCTGATTATCGTCGTCGTCCCCCCTTTATAGCATACAGCGCTGCCTGTTTTGGTGCACCTGCATGCTATAGCGGGGTGGGGTGGTAAGATTGGGCTGTGAGAAACTGCAAAACCATGGCTGAGGTTTTCAGCTTTATCCAAAGCAAGTATTTCTCTGTGTAATCTCAAGGAAGACACATGACCTTAGAATGCCTCACTGGATAAGTAGCCATGATAAGTCAAACCAGACTGCCTCAATGGAAAGACTGATAACTGTGCAGATCAGATGTTGAATATGTCAAATAAAAAGGATAAAAATAGCTGCCTTATTGATTTTTGAAGGATTCATATATTGCAACAAGAATAACGCACAATAAAAATATGCAATCACAGGTATGGAAACTGCACTTCTGGGAAACAATAATAATATAATCACATGTGAGACTTTGACCTTTGTTAAAAATGTTGGCAGCAGAATACATCACTTACATTGTAGGCCTTGAATAGAATAATTGCATAATTGACGCCAGTGGCATTTAGATTAGTAGAACGGGTACATGAGCATTAAGTGAATAACAGTATGTCATGTGTACTGTACAGTTCATGAGTGCTGTAGCTTCTCTTGTGTGCTGTATGCTGAGCATCACCTAGTTTCAAGCCACATAGGACTGTACAAGTGAATGGGAGCCAGTTGTCATGTAGGTCAAAGCCGTATCTGGTTACAAGATGCTCCAAACATTATTAACAGATTTGCCAAGATCACACTGTTCTTGTGAGAACTGGTGCTATAGTCTGTTGCCAGCACTGCTCACATGCACGCACGCACGTGCGCACACACACACACACACACACACACATGTTTGCTACCACACATGTAAATACACTGTTTACTATCAGACCAAATTGGGGGAATTTAGGCACAGTGAGTAGAGAACCCAACATACAGGGACACAGTGAATGGCTGTTGTTGGGCCGTTGACTGGATAGTGGACTGAACAACCTCAAAGTCCCAGTTAATTAGGTCAACGATAACCACAAGGCAGAGTTTCCAAAAGAATGTAGGGTTTCTTGAGTTTAAAGGAAATGAGGGGGAAAGGCAGTTTTTGCTTATACGACCAATTGCTTAGAGTTTTAGTGGTCATGGGTGGAGGATATATACAGCATTGAGAAATAGTTTTGAGAAGGACAGGAATGGGTTAAATGAAAGGAGAAAGAGGAAATGAGTCAGGCTGCCATTTGGGTCCCGTTTCCTCTGCCTGAGAAAACCAACCCGGAGAGCAGAAAAAGACTGGCAGGAGGTTTAAAGCAGGCACCTAGGGTTAGTAGGGGAGAAAGGACCAGAGTTATAGAATATGAACCAGATTAAGAGCGCAGTCCTACCTAACTATCCGGCGGGCGGCCCAGGTCTGCCTATCAGATCCTATCCCCATTCCGGCCCACTCTGCAGTGGCCCGGATATCTACATTCGTCCCCTTCCCCCGGTGTAAACCGGGGAAGGCCTGGTGGGCCTCTTCAGATTTCCGCCAGCTATTTAGCTGGTGGAAGTCAGAGGAGGCCGTGTAATGGCCGTGCCGGCCGGGGACGGAGCTATGGCGGACACCATCCCCACCCCCTCCAGGGCCGGCACGGCCAATGGCCCCCTCCCTCACCGCCCGGACCACCCATGCATCCACCGGGGAATCCCATACCTTCCTCCGGTGGCTGCATGGAGATCCGGCAGCAGCGCAAGTGCTGCCGGCCTAGCACACGTTTGCGACAGCTTAGAGCAGCGGACCGCTCGCTCCGCCGCCCTATAGTTGGGCAGGATTGCGCTGCTCATAAAGGAGGGGATTAGAGGTTAGGATGTTTTTAATAGGGCTTTAGGAGGAAAAGAGAGTTGTTGGAAGTTGTAGGAAGGTGAGGGAAGGAGAATTACCAATCTTTAATCTGCTGGGTAGACTGTTGTCCTTCTGCAAAGCAAGGCCGGGCTGCATGGCTTCATGGCTACATTGAATTACACTTTCAAGATTTTCTCTCAAATCATGGAAAGCAGAATAATTTTCTTAAAATCAAATCTGAAATTCTTATCAAGAATAGCTGATCCTGTACAAATCTCTCTCTTATAGCCCAATCCTACCTAAGTTCCCCAGAGCGGATGCAGCGGTGCCTGCACAGGCTATGCTGCATCTCTTGGGAGAATTTTGCAGGCAGGAAGTCTCCTTGAAGTAAGGGGACTTTTTTTCCCTTGCCCCGGGGAAAGTCCCAGCCTGTGCAATGGAGCTACTCAGACCTGCGCCAGCAAATATGGGTGGTGCAAGTCAGTGTGCTCCCATGTTGGCGGATCAGGCCCAGGAAGGGGGATCGGATGCGGCGTGCACCAGTGCCGCCGATCCCACTCCCGTCCTGGGCCCAATCTTTCCCGTCCCCACTCCATCGCTGCTCTCTCTTGCCCCATTCCGATCCCCACACCAGCTTACCGAGGTCAGCGCGTGTTGCTCCTTGCGCTGGTGCTGGCAGGAAGGCGCAGGTTTTCCTGCCAGCACTGCTTTCTGGTGCGCTGTCGCAGTGTGCTTGATGGCATGTTTGCGACAGTCTGCTCTGGTGGAGCACGTGCTCTGCCGGCACAGAGGACAATAGAGTTGTGCCATTAATCTCCAGGTTATAAAATACTTTTTTAGAAGGGGGATCTTCAACAGCTGGAACAGATGCAGATATATCATTTGAGGACCATGTGCAGGAAGGGTCTGATTCAACCACTTCAAAATGAGGACACGTTCCTTAAATCAAGGCAAAGGTTTGTGACAATGTTGCTTGAGCTGCAATACTGAAACTAGAACTCTAGCTGTAATTGTTCGATGCATGGAAAGAGTAGATGGAACTCTTCCCCCCCCCCTTAATTTGCACATATTAACAATATGACTCTTATTTGAAAAATGTTTTGGACATTTTTCTAAATGGGCATATCTAATAGATTATACATCTCGTATCTGCATCTTCATATGCATTATGTGAGATAATAATACTTTCCCAAGTTAAGAAAGAAAAGAAAAACAGCCATAGCCTTTTTACATTCACAGCATTTCCCAAACAGTGATTAATTAAGCTATTTATAACATAGAGTCTTGTATGTCCCATAAGAAACACCATTATATTCTACTAACAAAGATCCAGAACAAAAGAATGAGAAGAGAAGCAGGAGGAAAAAAAATCAATGCATTTTGGGTACATAATGAGAAATAATTCTAGGGAGGATTTGTGGACTATAATGGATTTTGTTGCCAATTAAAGGCATGCTTGAAAATGTACTAAATACTTCTGGGTTATTAACTTTAATAATTTACCTCTACAAATTCTGGAAGAGCTGTTCAGCTTTGCAAGGCTTAACTTACTTTAGAAAATTCCTCATTTGAAATAGATGGTGCTGTAATCACTTTGAGGGTAAAAGCCTTGTCTTCAGAGATATACCCCTAGACAGTTAGACTCTAAGCAAATCAGCTAGCTTTTTAAAATTGCCAGGAGAAAGTTGGCTTTAATGTGGAACAACAGAATATCAAAATCAGGTTTTTTGCCTTGATGATAGCTTTCTCTTTGTGCTGTTTTCTTTCACTTTGTTGATCCCATCAAATTGCATAAATAACTCTTTAAAACTAATTGTATATTAAAATTAGATAAATTTTCTACCAATGTTCCAAATTCAGTAGTTGCAAGAAATTCTGTCCTGGAGACAATGACTCCATATGAGAGGAGAGTCAAAGCTTTTGTATTCACTTCAGAACAAATCAGTTTCATGTTGCGAATGAACTCAGGAGACCTGTGGTTTGTTAACTAACCAGAATTAGAAATGCCAGCATTTCAAACCATGGTTTGATCCCGGTTTGCTATCCTTGTTTATTCTAACTCTCATTAGTTAACAGCCTACAGACCCCTGAGTTTGTTCTGTGCTTGAGGCTGGAGAAAGGAGCCCCTAAGACTACAGCATTCTTAAGGCCCAATTCTATCCTCAAAATACACTAGCACAGGGGTTATCAACCAGTGGCACTAGTACCACCAGTGGTATTTCGGCCGACTGTTAATCTACAAATATTTGCCTGTGCAGAAGTTCCAACATATGTACCAAATTCTTGAATCTACAACAGTTTCGGGCAGCACGATCCTCTCTAGGCCTAGAGTGGCGGAGTGCACGCTTCACCGCTCTAAGTCATCGCAAATGTGCCCTAAAGCACATTTGCAATGATTCTAGAGTAAGGGCCACCGGTGCAGAGGCAAGCAGCCCTCACTCCGCTGCCCTCCAGACCTGGCACCCACTGGTGGAGGTACGTCCTGCAGGTACAGGGGGGAGAACAAAACAGTGCAGTCCAGGGGGTGGCCATTGGCCGGCATGGGCTGGGAGAGGGCGGGGATATCGGTGGCAAGCTCTGCCAATATCCTCGGCCCGTTCCTGGACCTGGCCAGCCTTACTCCCCCACCTCGGATGTAGTCAGCTTCATAGCAATACAATACACTTCAGTGCTTGACATATTCAGGTATGACCAGGCTGGGGAAGACCCATCTAAAACCCTGGATAGTCCCTGGATTGGGCAATACTGAGCTAGATTGAATCGACCAATAGTCTGACTCAGCATGGCAGCTTCCAATGTACCTATATATATCTTTGACACAGTAGCAGAGGAGTCTAGGAAATAACAATAAAAGATGGAACTATTTGTATCTTTTTGAACTAATTTGGCATACGATACGATATATATGAAACTTGAACTATGTTTCCTTTTCTCCAGTTAATATAATTATAACAGGAGGAGTGGCCAAACTTGCTTAAAGTAAGAGCCACATATGATAATCTTCAGATGTTTGAGAGCCATAAGAGAGATGTCTGAGAGACACCATAAACTTATGTTTTAATCCAGTGGACTCTCAGTTTATATCCAGTAAATAATTATAAAGCTTGAAATTTTCTTATTTATTTCTTGCCACCCGTGTTGAGTCAAATCTGTGGATAAAAAAAAATAGTGGATAAAAAGATCTAACTATACACTGTGTTGGATCCACAGTTTCTTCCAGGGGAAGGAGGAAGAGAAACTTTTGGATCCAGTGCACTGTCTACAACATGATCCACATGTCACAAAAGGGAACACAGAGAACTGAAATGTAGCCATTTTGAGTTCACCTTGTTGCAGGGATGTGGATCAAGTCTCTGACTCCAAGTCGCAAGTCTCTGGGTCCAAGTTTCAAGTCAAGTCCCAAGACTTTGCCCCAAGTCCCGAGTCTTTGGTTGCGAGTCCCTATCTATTTAATGGGGAAAACAGGTTTAATCCTAAATAAAATTCGACGTCGTAAAATACTCCAAGCCTCGAGTTGAATCTTTTGAGTCTATTACAATCACCGAGTCAAGTCCGAGTCAAGTCATTGACGTGACTTGAGTCTGACTTGAGTCCAAGTCAATAGACTTAAGTCTACATGATCACTGCCTTGTTGCAACTGTAATAGGAATAGCATAATATTAGGTTTATTTCTCTCACACTTCAGTTTCTAGAGGGATCAGTTTACGAAGTTTAAAGTAGCAAATATATAGCTTTCCAGACCATTCCTGAAATTTAGTTAACCCATACAACAAAAGCAATTACTTTGATGACTTGCATATCAACAGTCATAGCTTTGACTAACGGCCCAACCCTATTCAGCCATACCGCTGCCATTTTATCCTAACATTGTCGTAGTACAGCATGAAAAACTTCCAGCTTAGCTGACTTAGAAATACTTTAAATATAAATACTTTGTAATCTAAGGGGGATATGCTTTTGACTGTGTCCTGTGCCCTAAATTTGCTCACAAAACCTTTGACTCCTAACTGGTTTTATACAAGCTTATCTTTCTGTGTCTTTTATGACAAAATCTGCACAAAGGCTTTTTAGATGTGCTTAAGCCATACCCAGTGGTACATTCCAAATAGGTCTTGGCAGGCTTCTCACCCTGAAATTCAAATATTCCAGTCCTCACCCATGGCATCCTAAGTAAAGAAAAAACAGGTACAGTATATACTTGATTAATATCTACTGAATACCATTGACTTGAAAAGCCATCTTCAAATGAATCCAAGTTTGCCTCTTGACTTGAATAGGTTTAAGTTGTAGTGTGATTTTTTTACTGCATTTCTTTATATTTTTTTTACTGCATTTCTTTCCTGAACTTGGATCTTTTGAAAAAAAAAATGATGGCTATTCTTGTGCTTGCACATCAATCCACAAACCACTTTTGAACCAAAGGACTAGTTTTAAAGATTAATGCTCTGATGCTATGAATCACTGTGTGCTGGGGCAACCTCCACTCAAGGGCTTGCAAGAGCACGGAGTCCAGCTGACTTGATGAAAGCTGTTGCTTCCCCCCCCCCCAGACAACAGTGGCTAGGGATGGAGGTAGAGATGGTCTCTTTTATAGCATCATAAGGACCTTTTATATCAACCTAGAAAATGTTGAACATTGACCCTCCTTTTTCCTTTGTGATATGCAGTCACCTCAATGTCTTGGCACATTTTCCAGGATGCTTGTGTCATAATATGATGCATTTCCAAGAGATTAGTTTTCCAACAATACAATCCTAAACACATTTACTCAGAACTAATAGCCTGATCCTATTCTCCCCCCCACCCCGCCAATGCAGCGACACCAAAATGGCTACTGCTGCATCCTGCAGGTGGCAGTTGCAGAGCTCTCCGCAGGGGTAAGCCTCCACAGCATGGGGGACTTTACTCAAACCTGCGCTAGCTAATTTACTGGTGCAGGTATGCATGGACCATGCAACGGGATAAAGTCCATGAAGGGGGCTAGGATTGGGCGGTCGCCACTGCCACCAAACACCCCCCCTTCCCAGACCTGATCCACCCTTGCCCCACCCCCATTGCTGCCTCGTTCCACCCTGCCCCACCCCATTCCGCCACCCTCACTGTCCTACCTGCCTCAGCAGGTGGTCAGCGATCCTCTGGCAGTCACAGGAAGGCTCCGGCCTTCCCGCTGGCACTCCTGCAGCGTGCAACTCTGCGCACTGCCAGAGTTTCTTTTATGACGGTATTTCAACCATGAAAACCAAAGCAGTCTTCTTTGCATTTTCCAGTTGACATGAGGACAATCTCCTACTTGCTGATACTAGTAAGCTGACCTGCTCTGGAAGACTTGATAGGGATCATAGAGTCCCCACTTGGCCAACTCTGTCTTATGATAGAAAACGTCTTCCTTCCTGATGTGACTTTCTCCTTGCAGTGCTTTTCCTTAGGCAGAACTGGGCAGCACAGGCTGAATTGCTACCTGCTGTCCTTTAGGTAACAGTTCAAGACCCCAAAGGACATAAATCCTGATAACTCATCCTCATAAATGACCTTCGAACTTGGCTTTATAGGCGTCAACAATTTGTTCATTGCAGCAGATGAACAGGTGGTCACCACTCTACTAGGCACTGCCTAAGAAGCAAACGAAATAGAAGTTTCACGCCACGCTAGCTTAGCATCCAGAGATTCTGTGGGAGCCTTGCTCTCTAACAAGCTGTTCCATGCAAAAGGCAATACAGTATATATTTTCAGCACTTTCAGACTGCCAATCATGTTGTCTTCTTTTCGTTGTTTTTCTTTAAAGAAAAGGAAACAAATTAATGAAGGACATGAGAGGTAAATGAAAACATGTCACAGAATAAAAACAGAGTTCAAAAGCTCTTAATAAATTAAAATTAGCAAAAGCAATTTGCAGAGTGTTTTATGTATGTCATACCGACAGGGTTTTATTGGTGTGATATCATAATTTGGCTGTCTTTGACCTGTTCTTCTTGGCAGCACTTGATTCAAAGACGTTATGCAAAGACTGTGCCAGCTGACAAAGTGGAAGCCTGGGAGCCTGTTTTACTTGAGAGCAGTCACAAAAGGGCATTTGGGTTTGAGATAGGGCCATGTGCATTGTTTTGCCTAGTGGCCAGACTGTTGTCCTCTGCTTCAGTGGCTGCTTGTATGGCAGGGATGAGGGGTTGTGTAATGCTATGACCTCTGGCATCATACCTTATACTTAGTATTGCACTTTCTCAAACAATGGTCCCTGTTTCTAAGCATATCCAGATTTTACTTTCAACATTTTCTCTCGCTACCCCCTTTAAAACAGAGGAATTCCTAAGCATGTTTGTACTTGCAGTTTCATAAATGTATATTCACCATGCCATTTTAATCTCTATTAAACTAATCTGAAGTCATGTCATGCCAAGTATCCACAGTAAAATGGATTAGACAAGCCAGCTGATCAGATACAGAAATTACTCCCAGTACCTTTCTCTCTCTCTTGCCTCGCTGTATTTAGAGCACAATTTTCACATGAATTAGTGTATTCTTTTTAATTCCTTTGTGATTAAGCTAATTCACACATTAAATCCGTCCTTAGGAGACTTATTAGAATGTACCACAGCAGGCAAGAGGTCTTAATTATGGCTTTTTGTGACTGTATCCATGTTATGCTTCTACAAATATGGGCTATTACAATTCATAAAGCAGTATCTAGATGTTTTATTGTCATTCAAAGCACCTCTGTTTAACAACATCCTACTGACTTCTCATGAAAGGAAGAAAAAAAGATTCTATTTAGAAACTGGCAGTAGTGTATTGACTCTTACTTATTAATTTCCATTTTCTTTGTTGAGTGTTATAGAACTCTCCAAAAGAGTTGCATAAACCGGTGAGATTTTTATTCATTTTCATTTGTTCCACTGCACCTTTACATCAACTGGCTAAGCTTATAAACAACCACTGGGTCTGAGAAGGTGGAACCTGGTGGCAACATTCTGTCATAATTTCTGATCTCCCACATGCTTATTATTCATTTTCTTTCATCTCAGAACAACACAACCACAGCACTTGTCTGCTAGTAATCACTCACAGCACAATCCTGTGTAACTCTTGCACCAGTGTAACAGTAGATCCACTGGTGTAAGTGCATTTATGCCAGTGTAACTTGCCGTACATCAACAAAAGCAGGATGGACACCGGCGTAACCCCCCTCGGACGCTGCGCATGTGCAGTTCGGATGCAGGACGGATGCCAGCGCAACTCCGCCAGTGCAGGGGGCATTCCAGGGGTGTCCAAATGCCCCTGGAATGCCCCCTGCACCGGCAGAGTTGCGCTGGCATTTGTCCTGCGTTCGAACTGCGCATGTGCGGTATCCATCCTGCTTTTGTCGATGTACGGAAAGTTACACTGGTATAAGTGCACTTACACCGGTGGATCTACTGTTACACAATCCAAGAGTTACACAGGATTGCGTTGTCACTCATATAACAAACTAACATTAGCCTCCTGTGCCATTATCCTATATTTACCTTATCTATGAGTTGTGTTGTGAATATAATGAGCACAACTCACCTCTTTTACATTTAATGCTTTGATTTCCTAAATAACAAATATGCTTCATCTGCTCTGCAGTCTTGACTCCTTCTACTCAGTGTTAATAATCCCGATATGATACAGTATCTAGTTTCACATCCTATGTTAGTAATTCTAATTCCCCTGTTCTGTTATTCAGATTTTTCATATGCATATGTAAATATTTATTTCCCTGTTGCCTTCTTCTGTTTCCTAGTCTGTGCTTTCTTATTATCTTGTGGGCAAGAGCAAAAGCTGTAAAACTACAGTTTCTGTGCTATCCCTTAGAATCTCTGCTAACTGGGCAAAGAAGCATCTTTTAAAGTGGTAACCTCTTATATTTAGCAGGCAGAGAGCAACTGTCTCTTTTCACTCCAGCACAGTGGTTGTTGCTGGTGTCTCTTTTGAGTTTTTTTTTTTTTTTAAGATTGTGAACCCTTGGGGACAAGGAACCATTTGATTTCTTTTGCTATGTAAACTGCTTTGTGAATTACTTTTTGTTGAAAAGCTATATATGAATACTCCTAATGATAAATAATAATAATAATAATAATAATAATAATAATAATAATAATAATAATAATAAATTTATCCATAATATCCACAGATTTGGAACATTCCCTTTTCATATACCATTTAAGCTGCTATCGTATACTCACAGCCCAATCCTACTAAGTATCCGGTGGGTTGCCCAGGCCTATCGGTCTCCTCAGGGGAAGGCCCCAATGACGGAAGTCAGAGGAGGCCGTGTAATGGCGGATCCAGCCCAGGAAGGGGACAGGGATATGGCGGCTGCCATCCCCGCCCCCCCCCCCGGGCCTGCTCCATCAATGTGCCCCCTCACCACCCGGACCGCCCCTGTGCCTGCCGGAGCTGCACTTACCTTCTCTGGCGACCGCCTGGACAATCTGGCAGCAGGGTGAGGGCGGGCGGCCTCGGCGCCATCCGCCCTTACTCGCGATGTGTCGCGAACGTGCTTTGCGGCACGTTCGCAATGTCTTAAAGTTCCGGTGGATTGTGCTCTCATTTAAGTCCCACTGAACTCAGTGGGGCTTACTTCTGAGTAAACATGCACAGAGTGTTTAGGGATATACTGTATTTCACATGCATGTAGATCTCTCACAGTTATGCATTAGCAAATGACTCAGTTGAATTATGAACTGCTTTCACTTTTAAAGATTGCATTGGAAGTGATGTGATATGAAAACTCTGCCTGTAGTGTTTGATCAATGAACACATTAAGTAAGTCAGTAAATGTTATTTATGTGTCCAATCAGCTGTAGTGAAACTAAAATAGCAGTAGAAAATAAAATCCCCCCAAAAGTACAAAACCACAAGAACCAGGATACACTACAAACATAGAAATGTCATCATTTTATAGCCCTGTTCTTACAACATATCCAGGGTGAATGAACACACACAGACTTGGGACATGTGTACTCAGCTGAATAGCTGCATGGTGTGTACAAGGTGGTCACAAAATCCCTACGCAGGCTTAAATGGCTTCAATCCCAAATCCACACAATCTCATGCATAGGGACTTTGTGGCTTCCCGGAACTTATGTTTAACTGTTCACCAGTAGGCCTCTCTCATGTACACACTATTGTACATGTGGACACACCATGCAGAATTCAGTGAAACACGTGTAGACTTAGGACACAGCCTGCCACTGTGATCCTAATCTTCATTGTTGATGTATCTACTCACCCTGGATCTGTCATGAGAACAGGGTTATTGTGTGATGAACATGCATAGGTGAGCCCAACCTTACATAGACAATCATTCACCTTTATGTAACCATGAGATATTGTTAATCCTAAGCTTATTCACTCAGAAGTAAGTCCCACTGAGTTCAGTAGGATTGCAGCTGTAGCCAATTGGCAGGGCCTCGGAAGGCAAGGGTCTTTCCCATCGCTGAGATCTTTTTCAACCTAGATGCCAAGGACTGAGCCTCATGTGCAAAGCAAGGACTGAGCCTCTGCGGGTAAAACATGTGCTCCACCTCTGAACTACGTCTCCTGTCTTAAATAAGAATGAGTTAGAACACTCTGCTTTCTCGTCTCTATCTACGGCTTATGAAAAACCCAAATGAAGTTCCTTGGAAGTAGACATGACAAACACAACCATACTTATACAAGACTCAATACCAAAACCGAGAATCTGTGCCAGGTGAATATGTCCCTCTGCTCATTTAGTAGTTCGCTACTTGATATTGTCAGCAACAGTAGAACTGAAACTAAGGCAAGGAAGGTTTTTTTGTTCTTGTTTTTGATATAGACCTCAGTCTGATAAAAAAGACTCCATCAAAAAGAACATTTACTAAAAAGAACAGAACAAGTATTGAGAAGTGCCTCATGGTGCAGAATACAAAGAGCAAAAATAAATACTGTATGACACATGAAATCAGTGTCATGCTCCAATTCCCACATGCATACCTGTGAAATTCATCAAACCCCCTGTTTGTTGCAGCAAAACCACTTCTGCTCGGGAACTAGAACTACTTTTGGAGTAATTGTCAGTGATGGTTATGGAGTTCAGCATATAGTAAGTCTCAGCTATTCCTTTTTACAATTACTGACCCCCAATGGATTGCCCAATTTGT
This sequence comes from Plestiodon gilberti rubricaudatus, assembly GCA_026170595.1. Taxonomy (NCBI): domain Eukaryota; kingdom Metazoa; phylum Chordata; class Lepidosauria; order Squamata; family Scincidae; genus Plestiodon; species Plestiodon gilberti. The sequence goes on along the minus strand of JANXHW010000005.1, from coordinate 40,616,303 downwards.
CCCCATACCCCCTTCGCCAGACTGTCGAAATCATCATCTTCACCAGTCCTATTGGTACCAAGATGACTCCAAAATGATGTCAATAGCTTGGTTTTACTTTACATATGAATAGCTAGGAATAGAACGCCTCAATCCATATTGATAATGGGGATAGTTAATCTAATCTAACAACATTTTTTTAATTGTTCAGTGATCGAGTTCCATACCCCCATCATTTGGTTCCCATACCCCCAAGGGGTATGAATACCCTGGTTAAGAATCCCTGGTCTAGAATGTTAGTTTAAGGATTTATAGGATTTTGAAGAAAGAAAGAAAGAAAGAAAGAAAGAAAGAAAGAAAGAAAGAAAGAAAGAAAGAAAGAAAGAAAGAAAGAAGAGCATTGGAAATGTAAAAAAAAATGAAATACATTTCAAGATTTCCAAAATAGAGAAATAAAAAGTTTTCTTCGACTCCTGGGCAGTTTTTTGAAGAGACATATCAGGACACAGTACTTAACAGGAGAAGTACAATTCTGTGAAACGTGGGGAGAGAATTAGGTCTCTATTGAGAGTTCCTGTGGCTACTCAGCTGCCATGCCTGCTCATGAATGATGGAGAGAAAAGGGACAGACAGAATACGGAGCTGTTTGTTCTGCTAGAAAATGCGAGTGTTTTACGGATGCAAAAAAAGAAAAGAAAAGAAAAGAAATGCACTCAGCGTAACTTCTTTGCATTCCACTTTTTCTTGGCTCAAAGAAATCACCAGTGTGATTGACATCAGATTTTATGAATAATCTGGGAAGGCTGTAACTGGAGACAAGTTGACTTTTAAGGCTGGCATTTGTTACCATGTGGCCTCTAAACTCGCCTAGTACATTTGGCATACCTAATTTTAGGCTACTAAGCACAAACCTCGATGCTTTCCTGGCTAGAAACATTCACTGTCAAGGGAGGCAGGTTACAAACTGAGCTTTTGAGAAAGTTTTGACTCAGACAGCGATAAGAGACAAGAGACAAATGGAAAGGAAGTGGGGAAGAATTGTGACATTTGGTGCTGAACCATATGTGCGTGGTTTGAAAGACATGACTGAACTGTTTTGGGTGCTCTATTATTCTGACATTTAGAATGAGGCAATTTTCCATTTCCATTAATGTACTGCCAAATAGAAGGGGGAACTGTCGTGAATTTGAGACTAAAGAAAGCTGTTCCGCAAACTTTTGCTAAGCATAATCAGAATACTTGTTAAACAGCAGGGCAATATTACAGTAATTATAGAACTGGCCTTTATGCCATGTATATTTTAAAACAGCAGTAAAGTTACAGTATAGATTTACAGTACCATTCTATGGTGTGTTTGCAGAACAAATCTGCACTGTTTAGCACTGTATTTACACAGCAGGATCTCCTTTGTCAAAATGGGCCGAGGGATGAATATGTGATGCTGCTTTATACAGACTCAGATAATTTTTCCCTCTAACCCAATCGTGTCTCCAGGGGCGTTCCTAGGGCTTGCGTCACCCGGTGCGGGACGTCAATGCGTCACCCCCATGATGAACCTTCTCCCATGCAGTGGGTGGGGAAATGCATCATCGCCCCGCCCCCCATGCCATTGCCCCACCTCCCACTTAATCAAAATTACACCTTTAAATTTACAATATTATACGAACAGCCTAATGTATGTTTGCAGCCTAAACAGAGGCATCACAAGGGTTTGCGTCACTCAATATGAAATCATTAACTTTATTTTTTTATATATATAACAGTACAAGAACAGTAACAGTAACCAACTCGGCTCTCAGAACAATCTCAGAACAATTAGTCTCATTGGTCTGTTTTGAGTTAAAGAAATCCACTTTTTGTTACAAAAGGAAGTTGCGCCGCTTACTTGCTGGGTGTTGAAAACATGCCTTGTGGCACATTCATGACACCTGGCACCGGCTGAGCCGTCGCTCTGCTGGCGCATTTCTACACAGGATTGTGCCGTAAACCTTCTTCCCAAAGCCTTCCATTCACAATTCTCTACTTTTACCTCATGTTTCTTTTCTGTGTGTTTGCATGTGTGTAGATGTGTATATGCACACTCTCAGTTTCTTATGCTGCCATGTTCTTCATTCTTGTTCTTCCCAGTATGACTGTTGTGTCATGCTATTCTCTTGTTTCATCCTTCTATGTCAGGGATGAAAATTAAAGGAAATAAGACTTAGCCTCTCTCTTAGAGTGAAGATAGGTGGAAGTTCTGTTTGCATTGAGTTTCACTGGCATATGGGTATATGATGAACACAGTCCCTTTGGGTAATCATTGGTTTACATGTTAGCATCCGCAATTTGTACATTATGTGCATGTAGTGCGTGCATAATGCCACAACAACTCATATGTAACATCATTTTTGTTGATACTATTGGTATAACTAGTATAAATGCTGGTATAACTCTAGTATGCTTTACCTGAAGTACTTCTGTGCTGATTCAGCAGTTCCTTGAAGCAGCCTGTAGAGCACAAAATGTATAATAAGTGAACTGGAAAGACTGATTGTGTAGATGTCCTGTCTTTCCAATGTGGGTATTTATGAATCTATCTGTGAACCTTCAGCCTGAAGCTGAATTATTTGCCTTATCTTTTAGAGTTGGCTCGCCTGAGAATGCAATGACATACATGGAATTAATGTGTGTCTCCGCACATCCCCAGCCAGAGCCGCAGTTTCCTGGCAGCAATTCTTGCGAGCATATTGGCCTGAAAAAGGACTCTTATGATTGTGGAAATTGCCACTGGGAAGCTGCCATTGTACTGGGAGGAGGAATGCTATATTGCATCCCCCCATGAAATCACAGACACGGGCATGATTAGGTATGGCATGAGCCACTTCTTGTGGAGATGCTTTTGACTGTGCAAAACTGTGCCTCAATCTTTATATGTCTGATAACACTTTCCATGTGATTCCAAATGCACAGTAATAATGGACCACCAGGGCTTACAATCAAATCATTAAACATGGCTGTCTGGTGACAATAATAGCAATTTGTTGGTTCCAGTCTTTAAAAAAATAGCATCAGAAATGTGTATCATGCCTGATATACCTATGTAGGCAGTTGTGCTTAGTGCAGCCTAATAAAAATTTAGGAATCATATTAGTAATCCTTTATTTTAAAGCGATTGATTTAATTTGCAATCCAACTACTACAACCCCTTTCATAAGGATAGTATACAGTGTCTTTTTTTTTTTTCCTTTTTAAGATGTCTCTCTTGCACGAAATTACAGTAAGCAATTCTACTTTTTCAAAGCCAGCTTTTCGGTTTCTATTTGTTAAGGTTCAAGGTTTGCAGTTCACTGATCTGACAAGCATACCCACAGAGAAAATTAGCCTCTTTTGGATGAAGGATGTTCGAGTGAAAGAAGCAAAAAAAAAAAAAAAAAGCCTGTTGGTTTTTCAAAGCATGACTAAGTGGAGAACATGCCATGAAGAAAACTACTTTTTATTTCATTTTAGTCTATTTCATAATGGACAAAACAGTATTACAGGGGAATGAAAGGACTGATAACAACAAAGGAAAGATTTGGAACGGCGAATCTGGCTTGATTGCTGCCTCATCGATTCTCACTCTAAAGGATCGATGGGGAGGATCTCTCTCTAATGCATAATTCACTGATCCTCTCTCACAGCCCAATCCTGTGTAAGATGCACCGTTCCCCGGGTGCAAGCGGCCGGAGGCCCTATGGGCCTAATTGAGCCAACTCTGGAGCTGGCGTACATTCGAGCCCTCCGTGTAAGGCCAGGCCAGGTCTGGAGAGAGGTTTGGATATCGGCGTATCGTGATTAATCACCATTGAAACCATTGATACAAGATAGTCATGACTAACTGAAGTGCTATTAAATTCAATGGGACTGACAACTGAGCTCAATCCTATGCATGTGTCCTCAAAAGTTACTTCTATGGAAGTGTTATAGGACTGCAGGCTTAATCATTATTAACTATCTTTACATACAACCGACTGTGCTTTGCTCATTAAGACTGCAATCCTATGCATGTTTACTCAGAAGTATCACTATGTTCGATTATACTTGCTTTATTTGAAAGAAAGAAAAAAGTGCCGGAACTCACCTGTGGAGAAGTACAATACAGTAATTAGTATTTTTTTTCATTTTTTCATCAAATGTTACTGACTACTCACGGATAGGAAACACTGAGGTATTTTTTTAAAAGATGAGCAAAGTAATTGAGGATAAAAATAATGCTTTGTGGGCCTGTGATCTCCGCAGAGATCACAGGGAGCTCCTGCTCCTTCCAAAGTTCAATCACAAATGCAGCTCCTCAGGGGTGGCCCATCCCTTTTCCCATGCAGAAACCCTCCCATGTTACCCCCTGGCCCATCCTCCTTGAATTTGCCCGCTCAGCACCAACTCTCCCCAACATGCCCCGCGCTCCACTGATGATCGGAAAGGCGCTCAGGAGCCAAGTGCCTTTGCATTCGTCAGCGAGGGCAGGCAGGGCATGCTGGGGAGAGTTCGTCAGCTGAAGTGCCAGCCCCACCCGCACTCCAGCTGACGATTGGAAAGCCGCTCAAGCTCTGAGTGCCGTTCCGATCGTCAGCTGGAGCGCGGGCAGGGCCAGCACCAACAAGCTCTCCCCAGTGTGCCCCGCTTGCCCTCGTTGACAAGCTCAAAGGCACTCAGCTCCTGAGCGTGATCATCAGCTGTAACGCGAGGCTCACCCCCGAGAGACAGAAGAGACCTCCGCAACTCACCCCCCCCCCCGCAGGATGCAGCGGTAGCCATGACTCTGCGGCTGCATCAGCGAGGGGGAAAGAATAGGATTGAGCTGTAAAACTAGTACTGTATAAAAATTATTAAAACTGATATAAGAATGATTAGTAAGTAATATATTGACAGTGCATTACAATTTATACAAAACAGTTTTCCCCAGATCTTAAATACAACTGTCTTTGGCTGGGATTCTAAATAATCTTATATGGAAATCCCCTTAACTCAATTGATTGAGTTAATGATAACTGTAGCCTACAACCCTCTCCCCCTAATCCAGTTATGGGCTCTTAATTTGAATTAGTTTTTGGCCATGTGCTCCACACAGTTTGTAAGCATCTGTAATACTGAATATTAATGTGGCATGTATGATATGGACACTGAACCCAATTTAGTAAATGTATATTTGTAAAGCCCCTCTGAGAGATAATTATGCAGATTTATTAAGGAATACTGCTGAAGCGATTCTTGGCTGCGTTTTCAGTCGCTGGGGACTTTAAAAGTATGTACACTACACCTAAAATAATGCTAGATTTATTTATTGCTATTGCTTCCAACTTGTGAACTTCAGTGTGGTCCTAGCACCATGTTGGAACCAATATTCCCTCCTTATTCTTGCCCTTGAGCAAGGAGTCAGCGTCACAACATTGGTAAGTACAGTACTGCCAAGCTATGCTTAGCTGCCATAATGCAAGCAATCTGTTCAAATCCTGTTGATAGCAACTTTTAGCATAGCAAAAACATGTACGGACATGTGCATAAATCTAGTAGATACTGAGACAAAATAACAAGTGAATTCTGACCCATGTTTATTCCTGCTTATCACCTTTCTTTTATAACAATGTGTTTGTTTTCAAGATAGCAACTCACAGTAAGGAAACAACAGTGGAATAATGAGTGACATTTAATTTTGTTAAGCTGTGTGTGTGTGTGTGTGTGTGTGTGTGTGTGTGTGTGTGTGTTTTGCATATTTATTTCTGTGATGGAGATTCAGCATAAAATGCCCAATTCTTTGCTGCAATTCAATTCAGGGCGCAATCCTGTGTAACTCTTGCACCAGTGTAACAGTAGATCCCCTGGTGTAAGAGCACATATTCCAGTGTAACTTGCCCTATGCTGATGGACACAGGACGGACACCAGCGTAACCCCCCTCGGACACTTCACATGTGCAGTTCGGATGCGGAACGGACACCAGCACAACTCCGCTGGCACACGGGGCATTCTGGGAGCGTCTGAATGCCCCCTGCGCCGGTGGAATTGCGCTGGTGTCTGTTCCACATCCGAACTGCGCATGTGAAGTGCTCTTACATAAATGCTCTTACACTGGGGGATCTACTGTTACACCGGTGCAAGAGTTACACAGGATTGGGCTGTCAGTGCTGTATCTACCCCTGCTTGGTGGTGAAATTACAATGTGTCCCCAAAGACCGTGTTGGACTTCCACCTCCAAGCAATGTATTGATTGTCTCTTGACTTCTCTGACATTGGTTCCAAACCCAAGAAAACTGTATTTTAGAGCCATAGCCAATCTTATTCCTGCAGATAAAAATAATTAAGGAAATGAGTCACTGGCTTAATTTGTTGAAGGAATACAGCCAAAGCATGAAACATGTACTCCCATTAAAGTTTAAATCTTTCTTAGGGGATGGTAGTTTTACCTCACAAAGGACAAGGATGAAGAATGAACGCTTTCAAAAGAATGAAATTTCTGGAACTTGTTCACAGAGTTTACAAGACCACAATAAAAGAACAAAACATGATTACCTACCATTGTGACTACAGAGCTCCTCCTCAGTTAAGCGGCTTGGTCTGCATTACAGTAACATATGTTATAAACACAAAGATCAGGGCCAACTTCTCTACAGTTTTCTATAAATTTAACTAGATTTTAATGTAATGGGAGCTGGGGACATATGCAAATAGGTTTGGACATATGACAATGCCTCCATGGGGGGATTTGGAAGAGTAGACCAACAGATTATTCATACAGCTTTGATGTAAATTGGTGCAATGTGGCTCATTTTCAACATGTTATATGTTTTCAGCACCCATATGTACATCTTGAACCTGTTATGGTTTAGTACAGAAGTAGAACAAGTTTGGCCTGAGGCCTAAACTCTAGACAGACCCTTATTGAACTGTTTCATCCCTATTACCTCAAAAAGTATGTAGGAAAACTGAAGATACTAGAACAAGATGGGGGATAGGATTTGGTGGAGCACACTGCCGATGATCCCTCCCACATCCCTGGCCTGGCTGGCCAATCACCCTCTCCCTTTCCACCCTGGTCTGCCCTCCCCATGCCCCTGCCCTAACCGGCGTAGGACCTACCTGTGTCCTACCAGCAGTGACAGCAGCTCCAGGTGGAGTGAGTGGCGCCAGCCTCTCTGCCAGCGCCGCTTACTTGCTGGGTGTTGAAAACATGCCTTGTGGCACATTTATGACACCTGGCACCAGCTGAGCTGTTGCTCTCCCGGCGCATTTCTACACAGGATTGCACCATAAACCTTCTTCCCAAAGCCTTCCATTCACCATTCTCTATTTTACCTCATGTTCTTTTCTGTGTGTGTGCATGTGTGTAGATGTGTATATGCACACTCTCAGTTTCTTATGTTGCCATGTTTTTCATTCCTGTTCTTCCCAATATGACTGTTGTGTCGTGCTATTCTCTTGTTTCATCCTTCTATGTCAGGAAATAAGACTTAGCAGGTACCTTTTCCCAATATACCACATGTTTTTAGATCTATCAGCAACTCAAGGGCATATCCAACTTCATTAAGAATAGAATTGTTGATTAATGTTTCTCCATTCTACAACGTCTGGGTAGACATCCATAGTTCTTTACTAGTAGTATATCCAGGGGTAGCATCAGTAGTAAAGAATTTATATCCAAGATTTGCTCTCTTACAAAGGCCTACATATGTTTTGCTAGTGAGGCATATTCCCTATATACAAGCACTTACCTACCTTTTGGTTGTTCACCTGTATCTTGGATTATTCTTGTATATGTTTATATCATTTGTCACAAGAAGAAGCTAACAAAGAGGTCTTGAGAAGCTGATCTGCAGAGTCTCCACCTTGTTATCTGCTTAGGTCCTAGCTAGAAGCAGCTCATGACCATATTGAATGTTATGCAACGGAAGTATTTTCTTTTCTTTCTTTCTTTTTCATTTTTAGGCTTAGGCAATTGCCAGACTCTGACGAGACATTCCCACTAACCATCTGGTGTCTGCCAAATGGAATGTCTAGTCAGGTTATACTATTTGCAGAAAGATATTCAGTCAGTGCTTTCATCAGGACAGGAGAAAAATGAGAGATCCTCCTCTGAGCTGAGCAGAATATATCTACATATCTGCAAGAGTGTTTTCTTATGAACACACTGGAAATTTAAGAACATTCCATTTCTAAGAAGTAAAATATACAATGCATACGTGTTAATCACATCATAGCCCTTCTAATATGCAAAGCTTTGTACAATCTTTAGCATGTTCATCCTCACAACTTGGGACATACACAGGTTGCAGCTAATTCCATTTTACATGAGGAAAGATGCTTGAGCAAACTGGCCCCATTGGAGGGTTTCTACCTATTTTATACTCAATGTTGGGTTTAACAGCATTTTGTTTTAACATTATGTTTTGCATGTTGTTTTTAAATGTCTTTTTTTAAAAAAATCTGTGTGTCATTTAACTGTAACTCCTTATATAAAATGTATACATAAATAATGAGCTTTGAATAATTTTAGAAGGCTTGTCATTTCCCTTAACACCTTCATGTTAAACATATTTGCTTGTGAGAAAAGGATTTCAGTGGAATATGTTTCCAAAGTGAATGTAGGAATTCCTATGTTTTATTTATTTGGTTTAGTTTTTTTAAAACCTACTTTTAAAAGGCTTACAATAGTAGAGATTACAAATAAAATATAATCAACACAAAATTATCAAAACACTATAGTGTAAAATAAGACAAAATGCAGAAAAAACAAGCTGGAAAAAACCACGCATCCAGTCTTAGGACAAACATCAAAACCAGTCCTGTAACAATTTAAAGACTAATCAATTTATTTCAGTGTAAGCTTTCAAGGACTACAGTCCCCTTAAAGTGAACTGTAGTCCATGAAAGCTTACACTGAAATAAATTGGTTAGTCTTTAAGGTGCTACAACGGTACAAGCCCCTGCATGTCTACTCAGAAGTAAGCACCATTTAGTGCAATGGGACTTACTTCCAGATAAGTGTATATACGATTTCAGCCCGTTTAGTCAGAAGTAAGTCCTACTGATTTCAATGGGACTTACTCTCTTGTAAGTGCACATAGGATTGCAGCCTTTGTTGTTTTTGTGATGACAGACTGGACAGATCCCACTGGAAATCGAAAACAGAGTTTTAAAAGGGAAAGCTTTGACGGATGGAAACGTTTTAAAATTCTTCTTAAAAGCTGCAAGTGTGGAATGAACAGCACTGTAATCTCTCTGGGAAGGGGGTTCCATAGCTGTGGGGCCACCACTGAAAAGGTTGTGTGTCTCTGGTAACTGCCAAATTCATGTATGTCAGTGGCAGGCCAGCAAGTAGGGCTTCAGTGGCAGATCTCAGAGAGCAAGCAAGCTGAAGCTGATATGGCACTCTAAAGGTGTCCATATCAGAAATTAGGGAAGCACCCTGTATTGACATATCTCAGGTCAGTATTCAATAGTGCTAGTAGACACGATTGGACTCACCAGTAGTTCAGTCTTGTAGGAGAATTTCTAAATGTATACATTATGCTACATTACTGAGCAGCATTTACATTATATATATAGCCGCCTTGGGCATTTGCCTCGGCATAGGATAAGGCGGGATATAAATTTTTAAATAAATAAATAAATAAATAATATAAGGTGATTAGGCAGACATTACTGCAATCTGTACTAGATGTTACCTGGAAAGGCAATAAAAGGGGTCTATAATATTGCTGATTGGGGGGAAACGCAACATTTGTATAAGGCACCTGCCTAAATCTCCTTTTTCATATCATGACAGACAACAGAAAAGGGTTACTCAGTCAGTAGTTAGTTTAAATAAGTTCAGAAATGTAATCTTTTTGAAGTTGTGATCCTATGAATGCTTACCTGGGAGTAAGCCCCATTGGCCACAGTAGGACTTCCTTCTAAATTCAAGATGCATAGAATTGCACTGCACATTCTTACATTTTATTCTCAGAAAGTCATTGTGCCGGCGGACTTTTGCAAAAGTAAATTTGACCCAGCATAATTAGACAAAAGATCAGCAGTTAAATATAAATTATGTATCAATATATAATATCAAATACATCAAATCCGTATGAAATATAAATTATAAATCACTTCCATGTTAATGGGACTGCTTCTCCGGCATGTAGATCAGGTTGATAGAGCTATTCCAGCATAAAACGTGCAGTCACAATAAGAGAATAGGCCGGTCCTTCTTTAAATCATATCAGAAAATCACAAGGACACAAAATCCTTCCTCAACTTATCAGCTCCTGAACTTGTAGAGGTAGTAGCTTAAAGAATCATAAGAGCTAGATAGGCAACTTACAAAACATTAACTATTCTCTTGAGGAAGGATTGTAGCTCAGTGATAAAGCACCTGCTTGGTATACTGAAGATCCCAAGTGCAGTTCCTAGAAATCCTGCCATTTGGTGATACGCGGGTTCCTGGCCGCCAAGACGGCAGGCACCAGGGCGCCCACACCACCCTATGCCGGAGCCCTGGAACCAGTGACTTGAGCTCTGCAGAACCTACAGAGCTTGAGCACGCATGTTTCCAAGGCTAGAAAATGCCCTCCCGCCCAGCCTTGCCCCTGTAGCTTACATTACCAGCCCACCAGAGCGGCAAAAACCCAGAAGTGCCGGTGACATCATCGGCACTTATTTCCGGTGGTATGCCATGCGGCGGCCTCCTGGGAGGTGGTACACTGTACCACTAGGATTGAGAGGCCCTGGTCTAGTCAATAGTGAACTAGATAGAACAATGGTGAGACTCAGTGTAAGGCACATAACATCTCCCGCTTCTTATCTTATCCAAACTGATAATGCATCTTTTTAAACATGTTTTTTTTTATTTTCAAAAAGGTTTAAAAATTTCACTTACTGTGCAAGCCTATGCATATTTACTCAAAAGTAAGATGTTCTATGTTCAATTAGGCTTACTCCCAGGTCAGAGTGCATATGATTGAATCAATCCCAGACGTCCCCCTTTTCCCCACCCCTCCCTTGCACCTATAAAGTTATCCCTCACATCCACCCTTTTCAATACTACAAAAGACTTGGAGAAAAAATACACCTGAAAAGACATGATAGACACATATCAAAATTAATGGGAAGAAGGGGAGGGGAATAGGGTTTCTCTCTGGACCAGGAATAAAAACTGGAGAACAATATGGAGGCTGAAACCTGTGTATAAGGAATATAACATAGCCTGAGCTCTAAACTCTATTTATTGATACTGTGAGTACATTACCCCTGCACACACACACCCCAAATGACCACACAGAGGCAGGTTGTGCCAGATGGTACACCCGTTGGTTTACATGGGGGAAAACAGACGGTTATCACCATTTTCCCCGCCAATAGTGCCCGCACGGATGGGGTGGTTTTAGTGCCCTGTTGCAGTTTTCTTGTAATTAAATTCAAGTCTTGGATGTCTGGGCCACTTTATTGAATTTAATTACAAGAAAACTGCAACAGGGCACTAAAACCACTCCAGCCGTGCAGGCACTATTGGCAGGGAAAATGGTGATAACCGTCTGTTTTCCCCCATGTAAACCAATGGCGTACCATCTGGCTCAAGGTGTAACTTGGTCATAGACCAAGCCAGCCTATCACAGCCACCCCATAAGAGGTCGAGGCAGCTGGACCACATTGGGCACACCGGTCAATCCAAGCATTACCGTTGCAAAATCCAGCCAAGGGGCTAGCTAGCCAGCCAGCCTCATCGAGCTGGTGAAGCATCATCAGAGCGGTCCTGGCTCACCCACTGACCTTGCCAACCTCAGAGTGGACACTGGATCAACCCAACCTGCCTACTCAACCTGCACAACACCTGCCAAGTGACCAAAAATTAAAGGAGAAACTCTAATTAACAGTTGCCCCACAACCACCACAAACAGTCTGGGGTAGGTGAAAAAACTGCCAACCACCTGCCAATCAGGCTGACAGCAAAAAAATTCATACCCATCGCCCCAAATGGCGACCAGTTAATCTCAGACTAAAAGTGGGGTTGAGTGGGAGGGAAGACACTAGCCACAGTGCTCACTGGCATCGCTGCAGGGAGGGCGGAGCTCTAAGTTCCACCGCGGCTCCAACCCTCTGTTACACCGGAGCACAAAGAGGCCCTGTCCCCTTGCCTTCGGAACTATTCAAGGCGGTGAAAGCGCTGCTTTCCGAAGGCGAGGGGTCGGGGCCACTTCGTGCTCTAGTGTAATGGAGGGTCGGAGTCGCGGCGGAACTTAGACCACTGCCCCCCCTGCAACGACGCCAGTGACAGTGCGACTGAGAGGTTGCAAAAATGCTGTGCAGCCTCTCAATGCCTGGGCCTGCCCACATGCTCAATTGCCCAATAAAAAGGTAAAGGTATCCCCTGACAATTAAGTCCAGTCGTGTCCGACTCTAGGGTGTGGTGCTCATCCCCATTTCAAAGCCGAAGAGCCAGCGTTGTCCGAAGACGCCTCCATGGTCATGTGGCCGGCATGACTCTCCTTGCCGCAGCGCGTAGCATGCGGCTCGAACACGGAGCACTGTTTACCTTACCGCAAGCGGTACCTATTTCTCTACTTGCATTGACATGCTTTGGAACTGCTAGGTTGGCAGGAGCTGGCCAAGCAACGAGCGCTCACCCCGTCGTGGGAATCGAACTGCCGACCTTTCGTGGCAGGGAGGGGCAGGGCCAAATGCAGTGGCATGCAAGAGCACACCACCATTGTTCCCAAGAGGACCACACTGTAGTCTAACTTCTTTAGTGCATTGCATTTAATCACAAATATCTGTTTTGTAGTAATGGCTGCAAGAGCACAGAATTGTCACAAAGGAAAGACAAAGAACCAAATGACAACAAGCACAGCCAAAATTCTATGGAGGCAGTTCAGGCTATATTTACTATATACCATCTGCACCAAGCCCTCAGAGACGCTATGTTCTGCCTTCTATGTCTGCTCAACAGTTATCTTTAGTTTTTTTAAAGTGAAAACCATCATTTTCTTGTCTTTGATTCCTTTATTGTGACATTTTTCAGAGTGTGGCAATATAATATTCGGGCTCTGAAAGGTCTGGAATGGAAACCATCTGAGTTCAAGCCTAGTAGTCTGCTTTGAACTTTAATTAATTAATTCCCTTGTTCCAAGAGCAAACCAAAGCAGTTAAACTCAGATTTTTTAATTTTTATTTTTATTTGCAAACTGACAGGCAAGGGGATGAATAACATGACCCACAAAGCTTGTTCTGGCAAGAAGGTAATGGATTTTAAATTTATTTAATTTTATCTTCCCCCACCACCATACTTCATACATTTTGTACAACTGATCTCTAATCAAGAGATCAGAGGTCTCAGGTGGTAGAGTTTGGTAGAAGGATGTTCCTGGATGGCAGACAAGCAAGACATTGTCAATTTTGACCAAGTTACTCAGAGAGCCAAACTATGTGCTTCATAGGAGATACAGGACTGACTCTCCCAACTATTTTTTTTAAAGATTTAAAGCAACCACGAGGGTGGGCTGAATTGGACCAAGACTGTCACATTGGGGGAGGGTGACCTGACCCCCCCACACACACACACATAACTAATAACAACTGCAAGGGGGGAGGGGAGAATTTTGATCAGGGAGATGGCGCAGGAGGAAAGGATTAAAACTCTTCTCTCCTACAACTGACACTCCAATCCCACCCTGCAGCTGCTATAAGTCTTTAAAAAAGTAAGGAGATCTTGTCACAGATCCCCCATGTAACCTGTAGGTTGGGCCTGCAGAGTCAGCAGCTTTATAGGATCATATCAATCCTTGTGTCTCCAGATCCCTGTTCTGTTGGTCTCTGAAATAGTACCCTCTAGTCTTCTGCACTTATGGTGCTGAAACACAGGAGGGTTCAGGTTAGGCTTACCAGATTTTCCGGAACCCGAAGGGGGGTGGAAGTGACATCACAGGGGCGGGTCAAGGAACCGTGATGTCACTTCCATTGGAAGTGATGTCACAGGGGCATGTCCTGTGAAGTCCTGTGATCCTGTGAAGTGATGTCACAGGGGGGCATCGGGGAAAGGGGAAAATGTCCCCTTCCCCTGAGGTGAGCCCAGGTCACGCCGGCACAGCCCGCATTCCAACTAGGATGCAATGCTCTTTAGGTCGGCCGCTACATCTTAAGCAGGATTGGGTTGCCCGTCCTGGATACAATTCTTAGGGCAGCCGACCAGGCTTGCGCAGGCGCACAGGTCCTGTGGTGGCAAATATAAAATACAAAAGTCCACCGCAGGACTTTTGCTGCCGCAGGCCTTGTGCGCCTGCACGAGCCTGGTCAGCTGCCCTAAGAATTCCTAGCATGCTAACAGTATGTATCCAGGTGCTCTGTTCAATGGGTATGGTACAGTCTTCACAAAGAAATCTGCATAAGGTGGATGTGTGACATTCTAAGTTGTCTATATATGCAATGTGTTATATAGCAGGATATGAAGTCATTTATAGCACAATCGTATGCATATCTACTCAGAAATAAGTCCCATTGTGGTCAGTGGTGTCTACTCCCAGGAAAGCGTGTAAATGACCCAGGGAAAACTTCCAGGACTGCAGCCATAGTCATCCGAATTATGTTGATGCTTAGAATATTATTGTAAATGCCAACTATATATTATGTTCTAACAAGAGCATAGCAGAAAGAAACCATCTCTTCTCCTACATTGACCTCTGAGATATTTGAAAACAGGGCGCGCGCACCCCAGGATCAAAGCTGCAACATATCAGAGGTTTCCTACACCTCCAGGAAGTGAAGTAGCAGGTTTTGGCAGTTTGTCACCAGGGACATAAAGAAAAACAGAGAATAAACAAGAAGGGGCACCCTCCTGTAGCTTCAGGAGCTGAAGTGGTGTAGTGGAAGAAGATCCAGCAGACTGGCAGGAGCCAAGTGTGGTGTCAGCAGTGGACCCTTGTTGACAGATCCAGGCAGCAAGGAGTTAACAGATGAAGACTTGGACTTTGACAGGACTTTGACAGGACTGGGCAGCAAGGGGTCAACACCCAGGACTGTGTGGGTGGAAGCACACCTGAAAGCAATTGGGCGTGGCCCACAGGTGTTGCTACTAAGTAGGAAGAAACTGGGACTTTGAGTGCAATGGGTGTGGCTCGCAACTGCACACAATTTGCACTAATTGGAACTTAAGAGTATAAAAGCAGCAGCAGTAGGAGCAGGAAGGAGCCTTGCCAGCTTGCCACGGGGATACGCTGCCGGATTTCCAAGCGACGATGACGCTGCTGGACTGGAGGAAGGACTGCCACTCTCGGCTGACAGAGAAGAGGACTGCACGCCGGTGATGCTGCACTTCTGAAAGGATAACGCCCAGCTGGGGGACGCTGAGCCAACGGAGAAAGAAGCCAACTCTGCTGCCAAAAGAGACTGGTTTGAGGGGGAGATAGACTTGTTTCTGTTTAGCAGAAGGGTCTTTTGCTTTTGGGAGATTTATGGTGTTAGAGATAAGGATGCTGTAAAGCAATAAATTTGGGTTAATTGTCTATCTGAGTTCGGCTTTCTTTTTTACACACGGCATTAACTATTTGAGGTGTTTTTCAGTTGAAGCGGGCATTTAAAGGGAACAAACTTGCTCCTAGAAGGAGAAGTTGGGTTTGGGCAGGACATTTGGGTCCCCAGAGTGGGGTGATTCCCAAAGCAAGACAAGTGGCAGGTTTGATCAGTTTATCTCTAGGGAAATCACAAAATATGGAAAAGGGACAGGATGAGGCAAAGAGGGAAATGGCTAGGAGCACTTAGTGGATCATCAAGGAAACACTGGAAGAGTTAGGTATGTTGGAGTGAGCTGATACATGCTTGTTAGGAGGCTGAGCACAGAATGGAGAAGAGCAGAAATCAAAAGTGCTTTGTGGAAGGGGGTTGATTAAGAAGGGGTCAGTCTTAGGTTTACCAGCATTCATGAACTAGACTGCAGAGATACAGACATCAGCACGTGGTGATGACTGTCATATATCAGCTACAATGTATTTTTAGTGGAGCCCTAAAATTTTTAGTGGAGTTCCTAAATGATAACATCTGAGAAAATCTTTAAAATCATTTCCTTTCAATAGAACCAACCTCATAAAACTACTAGGGAACCTTTTTTTAATGTGGTAATCATACACCAATGGTTAATTCACACAATATACACCATGCACCAGCCTTTCCCAGGTCACGTAAACAATCATAAGGTGTGAACAGCAGAATAAAGGTCATAGATATGATCAGCAGCACTTTGCATTAACATAAACACGCTTCTTCCCAACAATGGTAATCATAGAATTTAATGCCTATTACATTGTAATTGTTGGTTTCAATTACAGTACATTTGCACTTACTAGCATATATCCAGGGAAGGATGGAACCAATTTTGTCCAAAAGGAAAAGTATTTTTTGAATTGACCCTAACTATGTACATCTTTCTCCAGATGTCATGCTTACAAATATTAAGGCTACACGTCCACTGTGTGCAATACAATCTCTGGATCTGAATTGTTTTTGGAAGTGGATTAAAACTATATAGATGGGATTAACGTTGTATCCTGGATCTTATTCACATTTGCCCAGAAGTAAGTTCAACAAGACTGACAGCGCTATCCTACCCAGCTCCTCCACGGGTGCAGCAGTGGTGGAGGGAGAACGGGAGGCTTTGGGAGGGAAGGGGGATTTAAATCCCCTTCTGCCCTTCACCACTGCTGCACCCGTGGAGGAGCTGGGTAGGATTGTGCTGAAGAGTGCATAGCAGAATAATTGCAGCCTGTAATTTTTTCAGCTATGAGATTAAGTTGAAAATTGTCATAGGAAACTACAGTGTTAGTTCAACTTGTTTCCTTTGAATCAGAATTTTTTTAAAAAACCAGTTTAAATTGACCATCCTAGGGTCAAGCCGTGATTCAGATGTATCCTTTTATTTCCTGAAAAACCCTCTAAAGTGTGCAAAACCCTTCAGAGTTCAAGCAGAAAAGCAGCCTTGGTGCACTAAAGAGCCAGCAGTCTAATTTTAGACATGATGTGACAAGTGAAGGTTACAGCTGGGAGCAGATGAGGAGAGGAAGGAGACTGGTTACAACCGTAAGAACATATAATTAGGCCGTTACCGCATGCACACACCTTGATGGTACAACAAAAAGCATAGTGCCTTGTGTGTCGTATGTGTTTTCAAAGTAATCATTGTCTCGCTTGTTGAGGGCACCATGGCAGAAGTTAGCTTAAATGAAAAGTCTGTATGTGGAAATGCAAAGGTAGAATCAAGTCTGAACACATTACTTCAGTAGACATGAGAGGAGAAAAAGGCCACGGTTGATTTGGAAACAAAACTGCATGAATGAGAGACTGCGCTGGTATTAATGCGGCCGAGAGGAAAGAGTGACATGCTAAGTGATGAAGATAAGTAGGCAGCAGTGAGTTATGCGAGGCCTTGAACACAAGAGGAAGGAATTTTAAAGGACACTGTCTAAGTGACACATGATCCATTTTAAAATGGAACATGTTTACTTCTGCATCAGATTTGCAGTCGCATCCTGGTTTACGGTATTTTCCCCTAAAGTGTTTCTCTGTGTTTATACAGCGTGTAAAGGAGATGGGTGGGAAGATTCAAAGATGAAGTAGTATTGCAAGTTTGAACAAGGAGATAATTAGTAGGAAACGCAGCAACAGCCCTATCCTCCTAACTAAAAAAAAAAACCTCTGCTGATGCAGCTGCGCCAACGGAGCGCATGCTGCATCCTGGGGGGGGGGGCAGTTGCGGAGTAGGAGGGAGGTGGGGTGGGCGGAAGAGGGCGGGAAGGGGGAAGAATGGGGCAGAGACCTGTGTGGCGAGGAGGGCAGATCAAGGCCTGGAAAGGGTTGGTATCAGTAGTAACAAAAATTGTCCATGGGGAAAGGATACTTACTCCCTTTCTCTAGTGCTGCTGCTGTGATCAAATCTTCAACCACCTCCTCAGCCTGCTTTTTATTGAAAAAGAAAATGCTTGGCTATCTATCGTGGACCTCCCACCGTCATGTGTAGATTGACTCTCAGATAGCTGAAATTCTGGTTCTGCATTCAGAGTTGTGAAGTCTAAGTCGAATAGAATACAAGCAATTTTGTCTGATGATGACTCAATATAAGAATGAATAGGATAGCTTTCCTCATAATATACTGCTCAGAACTGTTGTTAAAGAACTCAGCCCATTGCTTTTTAAAAGGAAAGCCATTGGGGGGGACCCTGCAAAAATGCCATTGTTTAATGAAAAATACACTAACTGGCTTGGCAAATACTGTATGTGAAATTCTAACAGGATCCATAAATCATATTAAATGGCCAATAAAAGTGTTCAATCAAAAACTCATTTTAAGATACCTTGTTAATGAACTGTACATAATGATGCTTAATCAAAACCTGACACCTTTCATGGGTGGGGGGAGTTCTACAGGACCTCAGGAGCACTGTTGTTCCGAACAAAAGATAACAATAGAACACTATAATTAATAGCCTTGCAGTCATGTGGCGTTCTCTAGGGAAACTCATTTTATCAGCGAAAGCCCGTGTTTTTCTAAAAGTGGCAATTTGTGCAGTCCGATATTGCTAATGCCTTGAACTTGATCAAACATTGAGACATCACCTGTCAGGTAGATTTTGCATCAGAGCTTTCTGATCATTTTCATTTGCAAAGTTATTCTGAAAAGCAGAATCTTTTCAACCAAGAAGGACCCTTTGAGCATATGCTGCGATGTCTGGGACAAAATCATTCTATGTCCTCAAAAAAGCTCTCTTTGAATCCTATGCACGCATGGGGCTCCCGATATCGATATCAGCACCAGTATCAATGTCTATTCTGAACTCTTTCTAAAAATGGAAATGTTATTATTAAGAATATCCTGATAGTTCTGTGCAACTTATTTTGTGCAGTTTCTTTTTATAACATAGCAGGGCTGGGACCAGATTGTGCCAGAGACTTAGGCAAGGTTAGCACTGGTCCTCCTAACATTGCCCCGCCCCTAAGCATATGGTCCCTCCCCCACAGTTTACTGTACTCCTCTTCCTTCTACCCCTGGAGTGTGGGAACAAACCTTCTGCTGCCAAGGCCTTTGGATGTTGACTGCTTCCTCTCCTCCCACTGGCCAATGGGCTTTCTCTGAAGTTCCAGTATTACAGTGAGGCTTATTAAAAAAAGAAGAAGAAGAATTGGCCAGTTGGGAGGAAGAAGAAATGCCATGTGAGACTTGCATAGCATTTCCTTCTTCTTTCCCATCCTCCACGCTGGCCAATAGAACTGTCCTCTAGAGCAGGGGTTCTCAACCCCTTCCTGACTAAGTACCACCTCTGGCACCACTCTTCTGCTGTGTACCATCGGAAGTGACTGGCGATGACATCATCGCCAGTTACTTCTCGCTTTTCAAGTTTTCAGAGGCCAGAAAATGCAGGTAGGAGCAGCGGCGTCGCTGCAGGGGGGCGGAGCTCTAAGTTCTGCTGCGGTCCGACCCGTTACACAGATGCACTAAGTTCCGCCGCGGTCCAACCCTCCGTTACATGGATGCACGAAGCGGCCCTGCCCCCTAGCCTTCGGAACCATTCAAGTCCGTGAAAGCAACACGCAGGGAGTCTCCTGCGCTTTGCTTTCACCGACTTGAATGGTTCCGAAGGCGAGGGGGCGGGGCCGCTTTGTGCATCCATGTAACGGAGGGTTGGACCGCGGCGGAACTTAGAGCTCCGCCGCCCTGCAGTGATGCTAGTGGGTAGGAGGCAATGGGCAGGTAGGAGGGCCCTTCTCAGCATTCCCAAGAGGCTTGGCCAAAGGCAGGAGCCTCTCAGGAGCGAAAATGCACTGTCGAAAGCATCGCATCTGAGTGCGGTTCTGGTGATCCGGCAGTCCAAGTACCACCAGCAGTTGGCCGAAGTACCACTGGTGGTACTAGTACCACTGGTGGAGAACCTCTGCTCTAGAGGTTCCATGTCATGATGACAATCACTACAAAGGGGGTGGTCAGGTCCACAGGTCCAAGTTGACCCACCCCAGTTGCCAGTCCTGTAACTTAGATAATGTTTGAAAAGGTACTAAAATATTCAATTTAATATATAACAAATTGTTTTGAAAAATACAAGTACCATTTTATACTCACAAGTTCAGATATGATGCTTCAGCATCAGAGACTACATGGTTGGTTGCAGATTCTTTTATATGCATGCACACGTGTGTGTGTGTGTGTGTTTTTTTTGTGTGTGTGTGTGTGAGAGAGAGAGAGAGACGCAAATGCAACATCATGGTGTACAATGCTGCAATTATCAGCTATTAATATTTCCATTCTAATGAATGTATGATATAATATCTCAGAGCTAGTTCACATGTGGCCCCCATGGGAGCAATCATCAATCAGGGGTTCACTCCCACACCCCAGGACTAGTGATGGACCAAATCTTTCCTCCAAAAACTTGACATTTTTCTTCTTTTTTCGTTTTAGGACATTTGCTACAGAAGTTTAACAGTAAACTCCCCAACTTTTGTAGGTCATCCATCTGATGTCTTGGTGCACAATGGGACAGAAAAGAGCAATGTTTCCAGGGCTACTGCTATTGCCCTGAGAGTCAGTGGTGTTTTCCCCTCCCCATTTATTAAGCAAGAGAACCTCCAGTAAGCCCCCATATGTGTGTGGCTGGCTCTACACAAGGAAGTAGTGAAGCTCCACTCTATTTTTGCTGCCATTGAAAAGACTGTAATGGCAACAGTGGGGGATGGGATTTCAGCTCACTACCTTGTGCATACCAATCACACAGGAGCTTTGTGTGCGTTAGCCCTGAGATCAGGCGAACCTTCTCAGTTCCACAGTTTCCTGCATTACCAAATGGTTTCAATTCTCTACTTATTGTTTTCCTTCTGACATATTCAAACCTTTCCTCACCTTTTCCTACCGCCCCAGCAATTATGGCTTTCTAAGCGGATTTTTTCGCTGTGGATTTTTTTCCCCCCTTCCACTAAGTGTAATGAGTGGCCAAGGTTGTTTTCACATTTTCAATTCAGATGCACGCTCTCTCTTGCTCTTCTGTTTTTTTAACCTTTACTTTTGATTTTCTTCCTACACCCTGCAGCCTCATATAAAATATGAAATAAAAAAGCAATGAAACATTCAGAAGGGGATATTCTCCCTCCTTCTGGGTGTTAGAGAATATAGCAATGTGCTGATGTTTCAGTTCACTTTTTATTACTTCCAGGAAGGTGCTGAGAATAACAATAACCACCTGCCTGCACTTGCAGTCTTAGAGAAGCGGCTTGTTCAAAGATCTTCTCACCTTTCCTCTGAGTCACTGGTATGAAAGCTAAGGAAAAGAGGTGAGTAGGTTTAATTATTTCTCTGTGTGTGGGGGTGGGTGGTCCGTGTGCATGTGTGTGTGTGATCACACACATTTGCATGTGGAAGTGTTTTAATAGGCCATCTGAACAGACTTCTGTACTCATATAAACTTTAAAAGGTGATGATGTGTTACCCCACCACAGAGCATTGCTTGCCACACCCACATGTTGCCAGTTTCACGAGAAAGGCACCCTTGAGCTCGTTTCATTGGACTTCTGTGTTTCTCTGTCATAGCCTTATAAGGAACATTGCCTCATTCTATATTCCTGCCTTGTTCTTGCTTATAAAAGACACCCTCCTGATCATCAGAGTTACTATTGTCTACACAATATGTATGTTCTTCCAGACGGTAAATGAGAAAGTGCCAGCAATAAGAGATGGGTTCTCAATCTCTGCATTTCTAACAATGAATTGTATTTTAGGGGACATTTCTGCCTGATCAAGCAAACAAACCCATGTCATTATGATTGAATTATGTTAATAAGTAAATAGCCTATAGTACATGAGGCAAGACTGGGCAGTTTGCAGGATTATGGTTATTCAGAATCATTTGGGAAACAATGAACATTCTTCACTGATGTGCAAAGCCACCATATGACATCAATCACAACCATCAAAGTGATCTCACAGAAGCCTAACCAAAGTCTAGGAGATGGCACCAAAACTACTCCAGTACTGTACTATAAATGGTTTAAAGACTGTCTAAGAGCTTTGAGCAGCATTCAGAGAACATTGTCAAGAATCAATTTAATTTCAGAGAGGAGAAGGAGAAAGACAGTTCTCAGCTATAATCTGGATTGGAGAGAAAATGATTGACCTATGTAATTGCCCCCATGCCAAATAAAGATGCAAGTCATATATTTGGATCAAAGAACCACAACTTTATTTAACGATTAACAACGGATTGCTTCCCCTCCTTAGCTTTGACTTCTATTTCCTTGAATAACAGGCATATATATATATATATATATATATATATATATATATATGTATATATATATATATATATATATATATATATATATATATATGTGTATGTATGTATGTATGTATGTATGTATGTTCCCCCCTCCAGATACGTCCCTTCATGGCAGGTAGCAGGTGATCTCCCAAAGGGAGGGGAACCTCCCCTCGGAGTAGTTCTGCATGACCCCCCACCAAGTACCTGCTGTTGTAAGCACCCCAAGGGTACAGGTGACTTCAGTTCATGAGATTCGGTGAGCGAACACCAGGCTCCAAAGATGGAGTGAGGGTACCCAAAAATAAGAGAGAGAGAAAGAGGGAGAGAGGGAGGAAAGAGTCTGCAGTTTGCAGAGGCGCCAAAAAGGAGCTCAAAATAGACCAACGTTGGGTTAAAAGAGAAGATCTTTTACTTAGCCAGCCAAGGACACAATTGCAGGGCAAAATGTGTAACATACAAATCATTACAAAAAGGTTTTATACATTCCATTATTTCAGGTGGAATCATGGAATACATTATTTTACAAAGTACATAACAAAGAAGAACCAATAAGGGAGAGGATCCAAGAAGTTGCACGTTGATACAGCCAATGGAAGGTCGGATTGAAGTTTTGTACCAATGAGAGCAGCAGCAGCAGATGTGAAATGTTTAACCAATAAAAAGATAAACTTTATTGAAGAACCAATGGAAGTGTAGTGTTTTGTGCAACTGGGGCCAATGGGGATTGGACCGGATAGCCAATGGGAGGAGGGGTAGGGGTGCTGGGTGACTGGGGTGATGGGATTAGGTCCCCCTCCCAGGTGAGTGAGGTGTTCCGGAGTTTAGATGACCCGAGTCTTTTGTGTAGCCTGTTGAGACAAAAGACAAGGGGTCCCAAATAGATAGGCAACAAGTGCCAGTACAATAGGTCCCTGCCCCCTTGGCACCAGGTATACAATAGAAGATATTCAGATTAGTACTGTCAGTCAGGAAAGAGTAGAGTAAGTGATTGAATTAAATGTAGCAAGCCAGATCAGGAACTATGTAAGTGGGAAAAGGTATTTGAATAATAGTACCAAGGCAGCTAGAGAACAATGGTTGAGGAGATGGTGGTAGTTGTGATAGAACATGCACAGAGAGACAGGCTTGAGCCCAAGGAAATGACAATGGGAGATAGGCATTTGGGTTGCAGGATGAGAGAAAAGATGGTGGATTAGATAGAGGGAAAAGAGACACCCAAAGAAAGAGCAAGGGCTTCCCCCGGGAGCAGTGGCACTAACCTAAGATTTCCCTGTTCCTGGAGACCCCCTGTTCCCTGCCCCCGCATGGCCTCTCAGGTAGAAAGAAGCCATTCAAGAGCATCACAGAGTGGAAGCTATTGTTGTCCAGATTATGGTTTTAAAATGGTTTCCCTGGACTCCTGGTTATGCAGGACTCTTGGCAGGAGGCCCCGCTCCCAATGCCCTCAGCATTCCCAGCGCCTGGCCTTCGGTCAACCTCCTGTGCCCAGGCCGAGGGTGGTGAAGGGGCCATACCTCACACTCACCAGCCCTCTCCTGGACCCCAGAAGGGCACTTGGGGAAGACCCCCAAGCCTTTTACAAGCTGCAAGAATATGTGCACTGTACCAGGAGTCTCTGAACTCTGCTGAAGATTAACTCCACCAAAGTGTCAGGATGGGGACCCTTCTGTGGAGGGACCCCTCCCCAGGGACACCCCATTGGTCTCTGATGGAGATCCGGTGCCATAACCATGGAGGGAATTCAGGAAAACAGTATTTTCTACAGGATAATGCACTGCTTTGAATTAAAGGAATACCGCTTTTTAGAAACTTCCAAAGAGAGAGAAGGTTATGAGGATTAAATAGGTACAGAGTGAACTTTTGCTACTGCTGCTTCTCTTGCTGCTCTGGAGGGCTCATGGAATGCGTGTGCCTCCCCGGCGGGCACGCGGCAGCTGTCAAATGTTGTGAATAGTGCAGAAAAGCCGGCTTTAAAAGGAGCTTGTCTTTAAATGGCTGTATCTCAGTGAATCCTGGATGAATTTTGATGGGGTTAAAAGTTGGGGGTCCAGTGGAGCGTGGGGGATGAAATAAAAATATTCGTGGGGGGGTAAGACCCTCACTACACTGCATCCCCAAAGGAGGACCTCCTGGCCACACAACTTGTACTGAAGAAGGACTGACATCCCAGACCTGCCCACATGGTTGACCCCCACTATGATAGCAGCCCAACCTCAGGCCATCACCCCCCCATCATTCTTTCGAGTGCTGTGTTTTTTTACCCTTTCTAGCTCCTCCAATCTTGCCACCAAAGCCCTAGTCTTATTCATATCATTGTCTTCATCTGATGGTGCCTGCAAAGGAGGTGGGCACTTGGTGGGTTCTGTAGGGGCTTTTCTGCCTGATTTGATCTTGGTCTTCTTTGACACCATGTCTTTGTGCCTATTCCAACAGAGGGAAGGCAACTGCCTCTCCTGCACACCCTTCTCCATGGAGCCTGAACTGGTGGTTCTTCAATCCTTCCCAGATGCAATTTGTGTGGACATATCTCACTTCAGGCCGAAAGCCATTGGTCTGCCCAATCCGGAAGAGGGCCATCTGGCCCAATAGCTTGTGCAAGCTACCCATTTGTCTCCCATATCACCATCTGATTCCCAGGCACTTTCTGCTTGCAAAACCGCTACACAGCAGAGCTTCTCCACAGGCTGTGCGTTGGATGCTCTGGTAAATAACTGATCAAAGTTCTCCTTCCTTGCTCTCCACCACCTCTCCCATTGAAGACTGTATCATGCTACCCCACACCGAAACAACAGCTCAAAATTGCTGATGTTGCCTCTAGCTGCAGTGTTCTCAACCTAATAATTTGGGAGGAGGAGCTGCCCAATAGCTGCCACAGATCTGTCCCCACCGGAAATCCAGCAATAACTCCCACCCAATTGCTTCATGCCTTTATCCAACAAGATGGGGCATAACTGCTGCAATGCTTTGGTTCAATACAAGTTCCAAATAAATCCTGCTGCCTTTATACCATGGACCATGAATGGTTATTGATATACCTGCAACAATAAATAGGTAGCATTAATAGGTCTGTTCTTGAGTAGTTTCACTCATTCACTGACGTTCCTGGCTTGATCATCATCTTTTATGAACCTCTTCTATAGATCCATGCATGGCTCCATTTTTTCATCCACCTTCTTCAATGTGTACATGACATTCCAATCCTAACATCCCCCCTGATGCAGCCGTGTCTCCAGAGTGTGCGCTATATCCTGTAGGTGGGTGGGAGAGTTCCAGAGGTCTCCCCTGGTTAAGGGAACATTTGTTCCCTTGCCAGGGGGTAAGCTTCCACTGCTCGAATGAGTCTACTCAAACCTGCACCAGCGATTTAGTTGGTGCAAGTCTGAGTGGGCCTTGAAAGGAAGATCGAGGCCAGGAAGGGGACTGCTGCCACCCCCTTTCCACCCTCAATCCAGCCTCATCCCCACCCCAGTCTCACCCCATTCCGCCCACCCCTGCCTCCGCCCCCTGCACTGACTTACCAGTGCGGGGGGCGTGTGGGAAGACTGCTGGTATGTGGCTGTGGCCACTCACCATTTTCAGCGGCAGTCCAGTGGTGCAAAATGGCATATTTGCCATTTGCGACAGCCCTAAAGCACTCTGTGCTGGTGGTGCAATGTGCCCATAAGATTGGGCTGTGAAGGTATTACGTGAGATGTTTACTAGATACAGGTTTTCAAAATGAAATACCCTAATCCTAATCCATGTGTTAATGACATCTAGTTTGTTCATAGTCATGAGCTGAAAGAGACCAAGACAAATGAAAGGACTCAAAATAAGATGAAAGAAATATTAATGGATAAATTATGTAGTTTGTCTTCCCTGATCATTCACATTCACAGCATGTGAGTCCATAGATTCATTGTTGTGTTTGGCATACCTAGTTCTGGCAGGAATACTTTCCATCAATTTCGCTTAATGAGAAAGCATGACCTTCAGGCCTGGGAACTATTATTCATGCCTACATAACCTTGCGACTAGACTACTATAATGTCCTCTACATGGGGTTGCCTCTCTGAACAATGGTGCAAAACACAATGGTCGACCTGCTTGTGGAGTGTACCACGTGATAATAAGTCCTGTATTCATCTATAAAATCATAAATGGCTTTGACCTACACAACTGTCAAGATCTATTATCCCATCATAACATCTATAGCCAGCCAAAAATAAAATTTGGGTGACATCATCATACCTTGGTGATCAAGGTATATAGAGAGGCTTTCTCAGTCCCAGTGGCAACTGTAGCACTCAAGAACTTGCTTCCTTTAAAGTGTCCCTACCACATCGTGATACTTAAGTTCTGAAAATACCTGAGAACATTATTTGGGCAGAAGTTTTATGGCCGACCTTTTTTTAGTCTATTTTTATTTCAAAGTATACATTTTCACATGATGTATCTCTTTCAAAGCGTTACTCAACCTGAGCCTGCCCTTATGGTTAAGGGGTGGCAGCGGCTGTACATTTAAATAAATATATGGAAAACCTAGGCCCCAATCTTATCGGGGCTTTGTGCTGTGGGAACTAGCATTCTGAAAGCAGAAGGTCCTTTACAACAGTGTGAAACCTGGGCCACCATCACGTGCTTCTGGGCCACTGCCACAAATGGGCAGCTGCGTAACATGTGCAATGGCAGCTCCTGAAGCCAGTGCTGGTAAGTTGGCAGTGGAAGTGTGTTGTGGGGAGGGAGAGGGAGGGTGGGGGTGGGGGTTTTAGGGCAGGGAGCAGGAGGGTGTGGGTGGGTAAGGGGAGGGAGGGGGTGGATCTCAGAAGCACCAGTGTGCGCCAAATCCTATCCCCTCTTTCCCAGGCCACCCCATCCCTTTTCACTCCTCAGACTTATGCCAGCAAACGGCTGGCATATGTCCAAGGAGACCTACAGTCAATTGGGCAGCCTACCAGCAGGCTGTCCAATCACCCACCCCACCATCACCACTACCCCCACCATTGGATGCAGCATGCACTCCACCAGCGTGACTGCATCAGTGTCAGTGGTGGGGGCTAGGATTGAGCAGTTAGGCTGCAATCCTATACCTATCTATCTGGGAGTAAGTGCCATTGAACTCAATGGGACCTACTTTAGAGTAGACACACATTGGGCTGTGTTATTAATCTTATTTACAAATTAATTTTATTTAATGAAATTCTATCTTGCCTTTTTCCTGGTAGGGGCACTCAAGGCAGCTTACAAGATTTATAGCACAATCCTAACTGGTCTCTGTGCTGGTGTAGTGCATGCTGCACCAGCACAGATGGTCACAAACATGCCATAAAGCACATTGCAACAGCCTCCCAGAAAATAGTGCTGGCAGGAAGGCCCGTGCCTTCCTGCCAGTCACTGGCGTCACTGTAGCGTGGCGGGCAGGGCGGGCCGCCGGGGGGTGACGCGCTCCAAGGGGTGACACGCGTCACCCTCCGGAGGCCGGACGCTCCGAGGCCGGGGAGCGTCCGGCCCGGCCGGCGCTCCAGGGCCTTCTGAAAAGAAGAGGCCCTGGAGCGCTTGCATTAAAACGTGAAGTTTGACGATTTTCGCGCATGCGCAAACCCTTTTCTGAGGGCAAGAGGGCAGGCCCTTGCCCTCAGAAAAGGGTTTGCGCATGCGCGAAAACCTTCAAACTTCGCGTTTTAACGCAAGCGCTCCAGGGCCTCTTCTTTTCAGAAGGCCCTGGAGCGCTTCCCGGCCGGTGACGAGCGCCGGAAAAGGTAAGTCTCTGTAGGGGGGGGTGATTCGGGGGGGTGATTCGGGGGGGTGACGCGCGTCCCCCACTCTGGGGTGACGCGCGTCACAGTGACGCCACTGCCGCCAGTGCCAGTGCAAGCAGGAACACCGACTGGAGCCGGTAAGGATTGTGTTGGGTAGTGCAGGGGTGGGGGAAGGGGTGAAATGGGGTGGGGTGGCGGCGACAGGGGCGGGGTGGGCGGATCGGGTCAGGGAGAGGGCGGGATTGGTGGCACTGACGCATGCCATATCCTAGCCCCCTTCTTGGGCCCAATCCACCGACACTTGTACATGTGAACTTGCACCATCCATATGGCAGGCACAGATCTGAGTAGACCCATTGCATGGGCTGGGGCTTTCCCCAGGGCAAGGGAGCAAATGCCCCCTCACCTCGAGGAGACCTCCCACCTCCTAAATTCCCCTGCAGGACACAGTGTAGCCTTGCTGCAGGGAATGTTAGGTAGCATTGGGCTGTTAAAAACATAACAATAATATTTTATCATTTATATTCCACTAATAGGAGAAGTTAGGTTTAATCACCACAATTCTCACTTGAGCTGTTTTGTTGTTTTCTTCAAGTGCAAGAAGTTTAGTGTAAATCTATGCAATTCTATTTCCTAAACTATTTTGTTTTAATTTCAAGCAAGGACATAGTCCTGTTTAGCAAAAGGAATTTATAACACTCTTTATTATGTTTAAAGATTTATGATGTGAAGGAAAAACAAAAACCCTACACATGTTCTTTGCAAAAACCCTGAAGGCTTGGATCTACTGATATTTATCCTGAAGTTAATACCGTATTGGTCTGAGTATAAGACTCACTTTTTTCTCCTAATTTAAGTTTTTAAACTAGGGGTGCGCCTTATAATCAGGCTGTTGCAATTTAATGCCAGTGATTTAATTTAAAAAATTTAATAGCACCAAACTTTAAGGGTGCGTCTTATAATCAGGTGCGTCTTATACTCGGGACAATACGGTATTTAAATAAATATTATCAGTCCGAATCACAGATCTGTGAGTGCAGTAATACTCATCTTTCTCCCCACCTCCTCCTCTGTAAACAAGTGATCAGAGGGAATGAGAAAGTTTGGCAGCCCGACTCACGGATCTGCCGCCTGTTGCCCTGCCCAGCCCTGTGCATGCCGGATGGGGCTGGAACTAGGCGGCAGCTGATTGGCTGCCTTGTCTCCGGGCGGGACTGATGGTGAGTGGAGCAAGCCAACATGCTTGCTCTCCTCAGTCTCGGCCGGAGCGTTGTGCCCTCCTTTCAAGCTAAGACTAGCTGGTTGCCCTTTATGGGGGCCGGGTAGGAATTTTTTCCATTAGCCTGATTGGCAGTTGGTTAGTGGGTTTTTTGCCTACCCCAGCCTGTGGGTTGGTGGTATTTAGGCCTTCATGGGTTTAGATTTTAGTTTGGTTGCTTAGGTATGGGGCGTGCAGGATGGGTAGCTAGGGAGGGCTTTGTTGGCATACACCCTGAGGTAAGCAAGGTCAGGGGGTGAGCCAGGACCACTCAGACGATGCTGAACCGGATCGGTGAGGCTGGCTGGCAACCCCCAGGCTGGATTTGCAATGATCACCTTAAGGAGTGTCCTGAGGTTGATCAGAGCTGTTCAGCTGCCTCGGCCCCTTTGTGGTTGGCAGCGATAGGCAGCTTGGTCATGGACTGAGTGCGCCTTGAGCCAGGATGTCATACCCGTTTAGATCTTGGGGGAGGCAGACGGCTAGGACCGTTTTCCACAGCAAAGGCATCGCTCCGGTAGGGGTGGGGCCGTATGTTTCGCTCCGCCCTAGTCCCTTTACCGAGCTAGCAAGAGGCGGCCCTGCCCCCTCACTGTCGGAGCCATTCCCGTGCGGAGAAAGCAGCAGGCAGGGTCTCTTGCTTGCTGCTTTCTCCGCACGGGAATGGCTCCGACAGTGAGGGGCCGGGGCCGCCTCCTGTTCGCTCAGTAAAGGGACTAGGACGGAGCAAAACTTACGGCCCCGCCCCTACCGGAGCGACGCCTCTGTTCCCCAGCCTAGCCGCCTGCACACCAAAGGGGTGATGGTTTATTGTTAGAGCCCTGCTGCAGTTGTTGTTCACGATAGTTAATAAAAGCAATCTTATATTCCAAGCACCTGTCTGACGTGTTTATTGGGGAGGGGGGTACAAGGGTAACTTGGACTTCCTTCTAGCTCCGATATCCCAAGAATATACACAGATGCTTAGACTCAACACAGCACTGGTAGGAGGCAGAGTACTGTGAATGTGGGGTGACTTCTGGATCAGGGCAAGAGAATGGGAGATAGGTAGAAATTTTTAGGTCAAGTGATGTACCAATTTGTGTGAGCAACTCTTTAGTACGCACTTTTAAAGCAACACTTTAAGTAAACACTTGACCAAAGAAATCCCTCTCCCACAATATTTATTTGGGAATATTTATCTCTGTGCCAGGTGCAAGGGAGTGACAACAGGAAACAGGTTATCAGTGCCAGGTGCAAGGGAGTGACAACAGGAAACTGGTTGTCTTGTTGTCTGTGTGCTCTTGGAGGCATCTGGTGGGGCCACTGTGAGACACAGGAAGCTGGACTAGATGGACCTTTGGCCTGATCCAGCAAGACTCTTCTTATGTTCTTATGTTTATAAAGAATTTATACCCCGTTTTAGGTATCACTTCATCAATTCTATGATATTTCTTCCATTCTCATAGAGAAAAAAGGCAACACACAAAAGGGAAAGTGTGGAGACCTATGTGTAAAGACAACTGTAATTTGAGAATCTCATTTTTCTTCCAAGCATATGCAATGGGGTTCCTCTCTTGATTATATGACCCTATTCCCCAGTCTAGCAACAGTGCTGCATGCTTGGAAACAGGTTTTCACATACAGATTGCCATTCTGAACCTGCACGTATATCTGAAGAAATATTCAAAGCATGAGTTCCAGCACTTGGAGGTACTGTCCTGTAAGCTCCTTGGGGCAGAATGTTGTTGTTGTTACTCTGTAAATTGTCATACACATTGATGAGCTATATAAATCATGAGGGATTTTTTCTTTGCTTTTTGAGAGGAATCCAGGTACCCCCGTTATTCATCAATTTGCTGCTGTTGCTGCTCAAGCCAGTCTCTGAATTGGGTCCCATATGAGCAGAATAGAGTTGCTATTGTGCAATGCCACTAAAAGGAACACACATAGGTACGCAGCCTCCAGTCTACAATGATCTTTGCTGACATTCAGTATGTTCCCTGGTTACATTAGTTATATCGGGATTGTAAGCATGATGAAATGCCTGGGCCAATCACTATGAGCAAAATGGAGAAATTGTCTTCTCCTTGAAGCTCTAGCAATTCAGAGTGAGGTCCACAGAGCAATCCTATACATGGATTTTACTTAGCAGAATGTCCCACTCTGTTCAATGGAGTTTACTCCAAGGTAAGTGTGTGCATAGGATTGCAGCCCAAATCAATAAAGTGGTCATTTTACAAAAGCAAGGAATCATTCAACTTGTTTTGTTGACTTGGTTCATAGATTATTATACTGTATAAGGCTTTCCTAGAAATAAAATCCAGAATGATAGCAGGGATGGGATGGGAATAAATTTAGGGTTGGCATTGCATTTTTTTTAAGTGATGTTCAAAGTGAATTTCAGGGTTCCTCCCAAGGAGAAAAAAATCTGGGAATTTTCAAGGAAAGCCAAATACATTTTCTGAAAAACAGGTGGCTTTTTGTCCAGAGTTTTCTGCATCTTGCTAGCTTCCACTGGAAGAGATGGCGCTAGTAGTCAAATGTGGAAGTTGAATTACACGATTCTCTGAGTCCACTGAGCTTTCCTGAGACAAATTTTGGCTATTGCTGATGCCCATCACCTTTTCCTAGTCTGCAAATCTGAAAATTAAAAAAACAAGCAAACTGCATAAAAACACCATGAGTGTTCCTTCTTCTTCACATCCTTCAGGGAAGTGAGAAAGCAAAATAATACATTTTTTAAAGGATATCCTTGAGGACATACAAAACTCATAACTTTTGCAGAGACTCAAGAGAAATTGTGTTAAGACCACACCTTTCTTCTAAATCAGCACATATATTTTAGCTTATCAGCAAATGCTATGATTTCGCTTTCACACATACAGTATGATAATTCTATGCACCTACTGAATTTAATGAATATTGTTTTTGTTTCCAGATTAATCAAAAGGCAAGAATTAGAAAACTGCTTCCTTTTGATCATTTTGATTTGGGTTCGTAAACATATTTGCTCTGCAGTTTAATAAGTGCCATTGTTAAGAGTATTGAACTGTTGTTATATTTAGAGGGTCACAAATGATTGGTTTCACTACTACAAATCTGTGAGTTAGGTTAGGCTGAGAGATAGTGTCTGGCCCAACAAGGTCATGCAGGGAGCATCATGGCTGAACGGGGATTTGAACCTGGATCTTCCAATAAATGCACATATGGATCCTGCCTGTTGGATTCGCTCCCCTCAATGTGTATTTGACATAACATGCATAGAGCCTTACAAGCTATGTACAAGCTATAGATGCTGACTAGCAGAGTTCCTGAATGCACTGACAGAGTCTATGCACATATTGTTTGGGCATACAATGGTTCTTTTTTTTTAGCGTATATATATTTTATTGATATATTAAAACATAAAAACAATACATATTTCATAAAGTTATAGCAAGCACGAAGCAATACATCCTACTAGCATACTATTCACCATTTTCTACATATAGTATCCAACTAAGCCAAAATAACACCCACATTCTATTCATTAAATCCGCATATCACCACATCGTTCTTCTCTCTCTCTCTTAAAAAAAATCGATAAATGGTTTCCAGTTATTCATGAAAAGTTTAACTGACTTTTCCTTAATTAAAATTGTAAGTTTATCCATTTCAGCATAGTCCAAAACTTTCAGCCACCAATCTTCCAGCGAAGGTATATTTGAATTCTTCCAATATTGTGCATATAAAATTCTTGCCGCAGCTATCATATATAAAAACAAAGTTTGAAATTTTTTGCCTACATGATCATCCCTCATACCCAACAAAAAGGTTTCCGGCATACAATGGTTCTGTGCATATATTATTCCGTATGAGTGGGAAGGGCTGGGTTCAGTAGGCATGATCCTATTCCTCCATGTGTGCATTGATTATACATCATTGTAACATCCTTCTGAAAATCCTAGATCTGGGAATTCTTGAGACTATATCTACTATGCATAAAAGACGACTATGCCTTCTGTACACTGGAAAGCATATTTATGACTTAACCCACTCAGCCAGTGTGACCCACCACTGTAAACAGCATCAAGTGAAAACTTGAGTTCAGTGTTAACCCCATTCATACTGTATACCAGTCACTGCCCTATTCAACAAATGTGTTGACTCCTTTGGCTTCTGCTCAATATGCGATTCAAAGGAGCCCTGAGTTGCCCCCTGTGTAGGACTTGCCAGAGTTCTTTGGCCATGCAGTGCTGTGTTCTTTTCTCCTTGCATTACCTACAGCCGGTTTGGAGTGCCTGCTCCATAATAAAATACTTGCTTGTTGACCTGCTGGCCAAGCCTCTGCTCTGTCAAGCTGCCCTTTGTGCCACCTGTTGAAGTCATGTTTGAGTGCCCTAACAGAGTTAAGCTGGTCTCCGACCTAGCCCATTCGCATAAGAGCTATTCACATACTATGTTGTACACTCACAGAAATGTCTGTACATGTTTTTTGTGTACATGACTGTACATGTATTTATTCATCTTAAAAGAGAACCCAGGCACAAGAGCTCTGAAATGTAGGGTACAATGCTGTATTGCCACTAGACATGATGTGTGAATAGATTGTACAGGTCTATGACAGCGCAATCCTAACCAACTTTCCAGCACCGGTGCAGCCGCAATGCAGCCCCGAGGTAATGTTCCTTCACCTTGAAGAGGCCTCCATGACTGCCCCAGCACTGCAAAATGCAGTGTGTCCTGTTGGCACGGCTACACCGATGCTGGAAAGTTGGTTAGGATTGCGCTGTGAGTGTAGGCACATTAGAATCAAAATATACATTTGGAAATCTCATATAATAAAGCCCTCCTGAGACTGTTCCAGGAAGAACAGATTATGTCTAAATGTATAATTTGGTTCTTAGCCTATAGCAGCCAAAAGACAAAAGAAAACAAAATGCTGTAGAAACAAGGAGAATAGTTTACTGCAGCACTTGGACTGTAGCATTCAAGTGAATTAATGAATCAAACATAAGATATTTCATATTATTCATAGTTCTGCTATTTAGTAAAAACTTTTTGGCAGGTGGGGGGGAGAACTCAGGGGAACAGAAAGACATCACATCAAGAAAAAGAAAAATTAATCAGATGTACTACACTACACTGACAGACATAAGGTACAAGATTTGTGAAAGAGTAAAGACACACATGATCCCAAAGGAGTCATGAACGAAAGACGTTATAAAATATGTCAGCATGACAGCAAATTACATCTCAAACATTTTTGTGCATGTGGATTCATTACTTCATCATTCTAAAACGTTGCTGGCTATTTGTGTTTCTTGTAAGGATGTTTTGTGTTTTCCTACCTGTATTCTTCATTTCAAGCGGCACGATCCCTTTATTATCTCATTTGGGGGAACACTATCCCAAGTATCAATATCCAGGGATTGAGAGGTATAGTTAGTTCCTTTAAACTGCCCATCCTTCTTCTCAGAGCGCCCAAGGATTATGAATATTCCCTTAAGTCAACAGCTGATCATCATTTGTGTGTGAGTGTTCCGAGACCATTAAGCACATCTTTGAAATAAACTCCTAACAATCTTTCCTTTAGCACAGTCTAATCAGAGCAGAAATGTGTTTGCATGCCAGCTGTCTAGACGGCACTGTCTATTGTATTTTCCAGGTGCATTCTTGCTGACCTTGAAGATAACAAATAGGTGTAAATGACATTCAGGCCTTTCCACTGCTATCATTATGGCTTCTTTGTTAGACTGCAGGAAAAGCATTAACATTATAATGTGAGAACAGTAGCGCAGGTGAAAGAGATGCCCAAACCTCCTGGATACTGCTGCTTCTGCAGCATTGGGCCAAGTGATAACATGGATGGTGAATTCAGAACCCAAAGTCTTCTCACATTAGCATTACAGAGCGGACCTAAACCAATACTAAAAGGAGAAGAAATGTAGCTGAAGGCTTGATCAAAGGGGCAAAAAAATAAAAAGGGCCGTTTCAAATGACAGCTTTACTTACCCCAGTAAGTATGAATTTTTACCAAGTGGAACTAGGTCTTCTGAAGGGATCTAGCCTTGGTAGCCATCATTAGTTGGACAAACCTTAAAAAAAAATGCATGTAGCTGTGTCAGACCATTAGCATCTATAAAGGCATCTTTATAAATGTCACAAGTAGAGCGCAAGCTGTCATGTTCCTCAAAGCTCTTCAGGCCAGATGTTCAGCAACCCCCCCCCCCAAAAAAAAACCAAAACAACATAGGGAGATGGGAAGAAATGTATTTATTTAAAACATTTATACCCCCCACACCTTTCTAAAAGCTCAAGGCAGCTTACAATGCTTAATAAAATCAATCTAAAAATATAAAACTACATAAAATAAATTTAAAAGCATACAAATTTAAAATAGAAAACATAACTACAGAGCCAGAGCAAAACGACTTGATACAAAGCAGCAACATTTCAGTAAGAACCCCCCTAAGGCAGTAATAGGTATTAAATACCAGCACACAACCAAACTAAAAGTACTGGGCCCTTGTACTAGTACTTGCCCTTGCAATAAAAGAAATAGGTCAGATGGAAGCAGCTAGGGATATTCCAACCCCAACAACCCTGTGTAAATAAAAACTTTTTTAGGCCTCACCAGAAACTCTCACCGAGGGGGCAGATCATAAATTTTTCTGTAATGAATTCCATAAAAGTGGTGCCACAACTGAGAAAGCCCTGTTCCTTGTTGCTGTACCCTTGACTTCTACCAGCAGCAGAACTCTCAACAAGGTCCTCTCCGATGATGACCTACGAGACCAGGCAGGCAGGATTATACAGAAGTAAGTGGTCCCTCAAATACCATGTTCCCAAGCACTGGCGTCACTGCAGGGGTGGCGGAGCTCTAAGTTCCTCCGTGATCGGAGTCTCTGTTACACGGAGGAACGAAGCGCCCCGCCCCCGCGCCTTCCAAACCAGTCAAAGCAGTGAAAACAACGCGCAGGAGATTCCCTGCACGTTGTTTTCACTGACTGGTTCGGAAGGCGCGGGGGCGGGGCGCTTCGTTCCTCCATGTAACAGAGACTCCGATCACGGAGGAACTTAGAGCTCCGCCCCCCCCTGCAGTGACGCCAGTGTTCCCAAGCCACACACAGCTTTAAAGGTAAGTATACCAATACAGTACCTTGAATTTGGCCCAGAAATGAATGGGCAGCCAGTGCAGCTGCTGAAGCAGCAGCTTGACAGCGCAATCCTGTGTAACCTTGCACCGGTGTAACAGTAGATGCACCGGTGTACATGCACTTATGCCGGTGTAATTGCACTTACAGCGCAATCCTAACCAACTTTCCAGCTCCCTCCAGTGTAGCCATGCCAACAGGGCACACACTGCATTTTGCAGTGCGAGGGCAGTCATGGAGGCCTCTTCAAGGTGAGGGAACATTTGTTCCCTTACCTCGGGGCTGTATTGCGACTGCACCGGTCCTAGAAAGTTGGTTAGGATTGCACTGTTACACCAGTGCATCTGCTGTTACACCGGTGCGTCTACTGTTACACCAGTGCAAGGTTACACAGGATTGCACTGTGAGTGTGTCAAACTGTTGAGCCCGCACAACCAGTGCATTCTGCACTAACTGTAACTTCTGGACTTCTCTGAACATAATGGGAAATCTACAAAGACTGCAGTTTGTAGATTCCAGGGGAGCAGAAAGTGTTATAGGGACTTACAGTGCAATTCTACACTTTTCTACTCAGAAGTCAATCCCATTGAGTTCAATATGGCTTACCGACAGGTAAGTGTGTCTACACACCTGGGAATAAGTCCCATTGAACTCAGTAGGGTTAAAAAAAGTTATGCTGCTCTGAGTTCCTTGGATGAAGGGTGAAATAAGATATAAAATATAATATTAGTTATACTGGACATATACTGACCAAAAACCTACACGTCCTTATGTATTTATTTTCATATGTCTTCAAAGGGAGTATGCAAATATATCTTCTTTTACTTAGGAGATGGAAATTAGTTAATAACCTTCTTGTAGCTGACAATAATGGCCAGCTGGCATTAGATGGATAATACATCAAAATTTGACAGCCATTCTTGCTCATCAAAGAGCGGAGATAATTTTGAATAATTTTAAGTTTTCTCAGATGGTGCTCATTCAATGTGATCGTTACATAAAAAGATAGAAATACAACACAATTTGGATAGGCATCAGGCAAATCACATTTCAGTTTCAACATGAAATCATGGGGAAGAATTAAAATGGAATTTCACCAGAAGGTGGGAACCTTCTTTCATGAGTCTGAGTCTGACCACTGTTGTAAGGTCAGCTTGAAGAAATGATGTCTGCTATTTTCTGCAAGGTGATCAGGACTGCGGACCTATGGCAAGCTTCAGAAAGGTGCATGCATGTCATAAAAGAAAAGAAAAAGAGCCAAATGGCATGTTACATTAAAGGTGTAGCTTGGCCCTTATATGTTTGTTGTTGAAAATCAGCTGAGGGGGGCTCCTATCCAAATGGGAGCGTGGTGGGGTGGAGGGAGGCTTTAGCTATTTCGTTCTGCCACAGTTCAATCCAGATGTGGGAGGGGAATGCAGCTGCTATTTCTCCAGGGAAGTAGCCTTCTATTCAGAGGTGAAACTTGACTGGAGCGGAGGCAAGTAGTTCTGCAAGTTCTCCGCTCCAGTCTAGCTACACCACTGCTTCTATTGGTTTAAATGGGAGCGTCCTTCCAGGGGAAATGCCAGCCACAGGGCAGATCAGGAACATGGCAGATGGAAAAGACTAAAGTTTCCCATCAATCCTGGCATAGTCCCAATCCAGGTTGCCTACCATGACTAATTTTTAACAAAATAACACACCAAATCATGCATGGCCTATATTATAACATGTTTTACATAACACTTGGCACTTAGAAGAAAGCAAATGGGATCTAGCACGCTCATTCTTAGTTTAAATACCACTTCCAGTGTTTCTCAGCTCTCAGGCTTAATTAATTTTACATTCCTAACCATTACACTTAAGGCCTTTCACCATTCCTTGCATTGTTTCTTTAGTCCCTAATCCTAGTATCATTTTCACACCTCTACTTATTTGTCTCATTTGTGCCCTTCCCCCTCCCCCTCCCATCTTCATGATTTTTTTTTTATGCTACCCACATGAGTGAAGGTGGCTCATTCTACCTCTCTGGCCACTCTCCCATATACTAAATTCTGAAAATGTATTTCTCCTCCAAAAACTCTCTGGTGCAACATAGACTGACTTGTCCTGTCTGACTTGTCCTGTTTTCTGATATAAGAGATCCTCCTGTTCCAACCACTTGTGATACTCCATAAAAGCAAGAAGACCTTGGGTACACTAACGCTGCAATCATATAAGACTTACTTAGAAGTAAGTCCCATTGGCCAAGAGGATGCTGTCAAAAATGGCATCCCAGTGGTCATTAGTTCCTGCCTCAGTCTTAACATATAGAACATCGTATAGAACTACTAACCATATGGATCTCCAGCTTCATGTTGTGATGCTTCATAACCCTATCGAGAGCTACCAGGAGTAAGGACATGGACACTAACAATGTGACCGCAGAGATCCATTCAATGAGAAGTTTCATGACATGTGAACAAGAAAGAGATAATTCATCAATAGTAGGCTGTTTTCAACAGTGGCGTTCCTACACCCCTTGTGGCGGGAGGGCCAATCGCGCAGCCGGCCAGAGCGACGAAAGAGAAGACAGAAGCGGCGGAGGGGGCGACCCGGCAGCGAATCTGAAGGCAAGTACACACACACACACACACGTCGCCCTGGGTCCCCCCACCCCCCTAATGACGCCTCTAGTTTTCAACAGTATCCCTGGGGCAGCTCTAGGATATTCTCCACCCCTGAGATGCTACTGAGAAGTGAAAGCTGTCCTACTTATCTCAACTTCATACTGGCAAGAGTCGTTCCCTCTTCCTCTTTCGTAGGGTTTGTTTGCCTGCAATATGCACATCAGTCTTTTGGGAATCCAACAGGGAATGTCTTAGACAAGCAGCCTTAATTCCAGTTAGACACAGACAAGTCAGACAAATCCCCACTAACTACTAGTTAGCTCACATATTGCCAAGGTACCTGGAATTCTGCCTTCATTTTGTACTATCTTTCTTTCTTAAATTGTAAACACACTGGGAAGGGACTGTCACTCTTGAGTTCTGTACAGGATTGTGCAGAAATACTAAAAATACCACAGCTGATGTAGCATTAAGGTGACATGGTTCAAAAAGGCTCATCACTTTCAGACAGAGGGGCAGAGAAATTGCCCTAAACCTGTTTTTCTTCTTGTTGGTGTGAGTTCCTCTTTCTTTAAAAAAACAAAACCAGACTCTCTGAATCTTCCCATATGCCACAGAAACCAGTTGAACAACATGTTTGTTTCTCACTATGGAATAGACTAAGCTCAATTAAAAATACACACATTCAAAAGAGCACTTATATTATGTTATTTAAATGTACATAGATAGATGATAAACAGAGGCAAATGTGAAATGTTACAGCAGTATGTTAGGTGATGTAAGCTCTAATTCAGTACCACCTAATGAAATGTTTGAACTTTCAAATGATGCTTCTCAAGGTACACGTCACAGCATCAACGAACCATTGTAGAAACAACCACAAGTCATCTTTCTCCCCTTCCTTTCCAGAATTTTGTCCCTGATTGGGTTAGAAGACCAAATGCAAAACCACTCCATCAAATCAGCACAATATGAAGTCTAAACTGCATGTTACACAGAAATATTCGTAACAGTAATTCAACAGGTCCTTTAAATGTAGAAAAGGTGCTTCGTGTGGGTAAGCATAGTATGACCTTTTGGGGATAGTGGTGGCAGGGCTGGCATACTGGGCGACAGAAGCATCAAATATCAAACCAGCCCCTTAAAGAACCGTTTTAGTAGGCATTCATCTGATCATCGCAAGAGGTCTGCATTGGACTACACCAGATCTGGTCAGGTCTGAGTTGACCATGGCAGCGGGGGCTTACCCTGGGAGAAGGGAACAAATGTTCCTTTCCCCTGAGGAGGCCTCCAGATGCCAAAACTCCTCCATGGGATACAGCGGATGCCCCATTGGTGCGCTGCATTGCTGCAGGGGGAGTTAGGTAGGATTGGACCGTGACTTTCCTGTATGGCAGAGCATAGAATAAAGACTGCACTTGGTAGCCAATCACAGCACACCAACCCCAGTACTAAAGCCCTTACCAGTAAGACTATATCTCAGATGATCAGATGCTATACTTCTCGGTTCTCTCAAAGGGGAACTTTGGGGGGTTGGACCATGGTGAAAGGGCACTTGGCACAAACAACCTTTTGCCCCTCACAAGTATGGCAAGATATTTTGTTACTCCTTCTCTTCTCAGTATTTTATTCTTATTGCATGTATTCTGCCCCAGGTGGTCTCCACTCACAAACACCCAACTGGAACTTCTACCTCATCAACCCAGCAGGGGGAGCAAGGACAATGCATCCCACACAGGTAAGGAAAAGCAAGGCCAAATCCTTGTCTGAATCCTTTTTGGTTTTCAGGACTGCACCATTGCCACAGGGGGGTTAAGCAGTGGTCCTCTGCAGTGTTCCGCTGCAGCCTCCCCATGAAAGGGAAAGGTAATGTTCCAAGCTACCATGATCTTACCCCCAACAGGGCACCACTACACGTACACTCTGGTGGCACCCACGCACGTCACTGGAGCGTGGCGGGGGGGGTGGACCGCTGCGGGGTGACACGCGCAAAGGGTGACGTGCGTGACGCGCACCCATGCGCACCCCGGTGTGCGTCACCTCCGCTCCAGCAGAAGGCCACGGAGAGCGTCCGCCCCTGGTGGAGGTCCGCAGCAGAGGCGTGGAAAGACTGGAGTGAGTGGAGCAGCGGCTCCGGGCGGCTCAGCGGACGACACTGCTCCGCTCACCCCAGTCTTTCCACGGAGCACCTGCCCGCCCGGTGATGCAGGTGGGTGCTCCGAGGCCTTCTCCCCCGGCCTCGGAGCCTGAGAAAGCCCCAGAGCGTCCACCATGACTGGCGGCCAGGGCTTTCTGAAGGCGGCCGACTGCGCCGCCGCACTATTTATCCTTTTTTTTTTTTTGCACATGCGCAGAACATTTACGTAACGTTACGTTCGGCTTCGCTGCGCGGAATGGCTCTGACGGGGAGGGGCGGAGCTTCCTCGCTCCGGTTCGTGAACGCGGTAGTTGGTCGGGGCGTGACTTACTGTCGAGCCCCTACCGCAGGAACGCCACTGGTCTGCTCCCAGAGTCCACAGCCTCCTTGATCCTTGAGTTCTTGGGCTCCAAGTGGTGGACATCCTTCAGTCATCATGAGCCCCTGTTCTCTGCTGCCATGTTATATGGTGGACAAAGGGAGGGGGGCAGCATATTGACAGCCTTGTCGGCAGTTGCCAGCGATGAAGCAAAGGGCATAGCCCAGAGGTTCCCAAACTCCTGGGTAGAGCTTATGCTGTTGTAAGTTGTTGCAGGGGTCCCCGAACGCAGCAACAGCACTCCCAGGATTGTGCAGCCGCAGCCACCGAGGGAAAAAGTGCTTTTGTCACTTCCCTGAGGGGTGTACTGGGTGTCCAGGGGGTGCGGGGAGCCTGCGGACCCCTCTACAGGCCTTCCCACACCTTAGAACGGCTCTCCGACGCGATCGCGATCCATTTCCAGCTTTCCAACGAAACCGTTCTGAAATGGCCGCCAGCAGCACGCTGCACGTACCACCGTATTGCCATTTACAACACATGAAGCCTAGTTAGGATTGGGCCATCTATCAACCATTGGTTGATGCAGTGTAAGCAGTTTGTAAACAAACAATCTGCTGTTAGGAAATGGGATTCTTAAGATCAGAAAGCACAAAAGATTTCACTGGCATTAGAAAAATAAAAAATGTGTTGTTGAAAAAGTTCTAAATGAGAAATCCCATGACGATCTGATGTTTCTGAGCAGAAATATTCAACTTCTGTGTCATCTTTAGTTTCAGTTCTTGCATATTCTATTGAGATCCATATGAACTGCCATATACACGAATCCATTCCATCTGTTTTAGAACCCATACGCCTTTGTTCTCCATGAAGCTAATCTTATCGAAATGTCTTGCATAGGAGATGCTTTCTATAATGGTAATGGGAAACCATTTTTGAACAATGTAGAAATGCTGGTATGTTAACTGGGAGCAAAACGTACTTGAAGGTCAGTGGAGTTATACTGTTTTCACTTAAGTGAATGTTGAACCAAAAGGAAATGAGATGTAGAACAAGTGGTCAAATTGACTATTGATTATATTGCAATTATGTTTGTGCATGCACATTGTCATCACTCATATGGCTTTACAATGCGGTGCTTTCTGTTTGCTTTTTAACTATTGTATTGTGCACATTTCTGTTAACTGCATATCTCCTAGCCATCCCCAGTGCAATTTAAATTTCAATAAAATCAGCAATATTCAGTTTCTAATGCTAGGTTTAAGAAAAAACACACAGATAAATGAGCATGGTGAAAAGGAATCTGGGAAAATGCAGTTGAAAGCTATTTCTTCTTCTCTCTTTTTCCTTTTTGACAGTTGAAAGCTTCCGTTTGCTCACAGTCTTATGGGGGGGGAAGCATTTTAAGCTTTGATATGCAGCACATGCTGTGGACTGGGACTCAATTAACACACCTGCCTTCCCCGTAACTCTTATTCCTCCTGTGATTCTTTTCAGCATTCTATATATGTTCTTTGCCTGCCCTTGTTGGCAGCCATGCTCAAAGAATAGCCTGTTCACAAAAAAAGAGACTTTTGGCTTTTATGACTATCTGCCTCTTTGGTCCTCACTTGTGGAAGGGAAGATAGATTCAGCTTTCCATCGCTTCTGCATCTCAGACTGGAAAATCTATGAATTGTTTGACAGTGTCAGTCTTCATGGAGATGGCCACCCTGACATGATACAAATGTTTCTTATTGAGGCTAACAGCCACAGATGTTGCACAGATGATCAGCTTCTACTTGGGTGGCACTGGCTTCTATGAATGCCAGATGCTCTTCACTTTTTTACATCCTTCAAGGTCAATATCTTGGAAATATGCCCACGGAATTAACCAGGTGAGGTACTCCGAAGGCTCACACTGAAACTCCTTTGCATGCTTCCAGTCTATGGGATAAATCTCTATCATCCTATTGACCTATCATCCTATCATCTTTGGGCATCATCTCAAATCTGGATTTAAGCATATGTGACATGCTGCCTGCACTCTGTTACTCCACTGCATGGCTCTTTGATATACAATAAGATGTGATGCAAGCTGTGACAATTTTTGCTATAGTTTTGATCACAGTGATTCAGTATATAGAGAATGCATTCTGCTCCAGCAAAGAGTTAAAGTAGATTCCTAGTCTGATTCAAGCCTTATTGGCCTCTATTTGATTTCAAGAAGGTGGACTGTAAAATCTCGGAGAATCTGCTAGTCACAAAGCAATAACAAGAACCCAAACTGAGGCTGGCCACATAGAATCAAATTTAGACAACCTGAAGATTCATTAGCTTGGGGAAAACTGAAACTCCAGGTTGTATGTATGCAGTTCCTTACATCTTCCTCCCATTTTGAATGCTGACAGCCAGTTGATGTAGTGTGGTGGCTAAGGCTGCAAGGATGTACTCACTTACTTGGGAGTAAGTCCCATTGA
The DNA here is from genome assembly GCA_026170595.1 of Plestiodon gilberti rubricaudatus. NCBI lineage: Eukaryota > Metazoa > Chordata > Lepidosauria > Squamata > Scincidae > Plestiodon > Plestiodon gilberti. Next base: position 40,572,438 of record JANXHW010000005.1, on the reverse strand, counting down.
ACTCCATAGAGCTTACCTTTGAGTAGACACACAAGGCTTGTGCTGTAAGAGACTGAGCTTTGAATCAGGAGACTTCCCCAGTTTGATCTCATCTCTGCCAGGAATTCTCACTGGGTGGTCTCAGGCAAGCCACTCTCTCTCAGCATCAACTCCCTAGCTGCAAAATGGGGAAACTAATACTCAACTCACAGGGTTGTTGTAATGATTCTATCAAGATCAGTGGTTCTCAAACTGGTGGGTCACAACCCACCAGGAGAACAGGAAGCGGCCACCAGCCCCTTAAGGGGTGTGGTGACTGCGGTGATGGTGCTCCCGGGATCACAGTGGCTCTCCCGGGATTGCACCACCACCGGAGGGGGTGGAGGTTTATTTTTAACTTACTGAGGGTGCGGGGAGGCGAAAACTGGAAGTGGATCACAATCACCATGAAGAACTGATCTAAAGTGCGGGGAGGCCTGCAGAGGGGACCACAGGCCTCCCCACACCCCCTAGAGGGCCGGCGTGACCCTCAGTAATTTAAAAATAACCCTTTTTCCCCCAGCAATGGCGCAATCCCAGGAGCGCAGCCATCACCACCTCACCCCCACACGGACTCATGGTTCTCCGCGACTCGCGGGGAGAACTTATGAAAACTGCTGATCAAGATAATATATGTGAAGTGCTTTGCACACTCCAAAAGCACCATACAAATGCTACGTATTATAATACTGCATTTTTATTGTTTTCATTGCATTGGTTGTATTGTTTTTAAATATCGTGTTGTCAGCCACATTGGGGGCCTTAAATGTAATGGGAAGGCAGGATATAAATCCAGAACTGCAAATAAATAGGTGAAGCAATTCCCCTTCATTCAGAATGTATTATTAAATTCTGCTTGCCACAGTGCCCTGCATAGATTTAGAGTAGATTTTAAGAAGAACCAAGATGTGTAAAGGCCTGCACATCTTCACCTCAGGAAGAATTTCAACTTTCACGATCAACTACAAACTGACATCTTTTAAATGTTATGTGATTGATGATGTCTCATAGTTCATCATGTTCTCATTCTATCCCCCAAAGGTAAGGCCAGCAAACAAAAGAAGTCATTGTCTACAAGGCCTTATGTTTTTTTTTTCTTGAATAACTCCAGCAATGTCCTTCATGAGAGAAACACACTATGAAACCTCACTGAGTTGTGCAATCAATGTCAAAGAAATTTATGAACTACTGATTTAACAAGGAATTTATATTAGCCAGGAGTATGTGGGGTTCTGCAGTACCTGACTGACTGCCACCTCTGTGTGCTATTGCATATAAGAAGTTTAAAACAATAGTAGATCAAAATACTTGTTCATCCATTGGTTCATCCAATGTCCTATTTTCAAAGGCTGCCAAAGTTGAATGGTGATGAAAAAAATGTATTGCAGATAGGTTGAGGGACAACATGATTTTAAGAAGCAATTCTCATCCTATATGTACTGCAAATTGATAAATAGAATAAATACAGCAAATGGATAAATAGGATGACTCTATCACCCCAAAGCACATGACTCCTGTTCTTTTAGGAGGCTCCAGGTTGACATCTGACACAGGCAACGCAATCCTGTGCAATCTATCCCCATTCTGGGCCGCTCTGGAGCGGCCCGGAGGTCTACTCGGGGAAAGGGGACATTCATCCCCTTCCCCCGGTGTAAACCGGGGAAGGCCCAATTGGATTTCCGCCAGCTAAATAGCTGGCGGAAGTAAGAGGAGGCCATGTAACAGCCGCGCCAGTCCGAACGTGGACGGGGATATGGCGGACGCCATCCTCGCCCCATCCTGGGCCAGCTCGGCCAGTGACCCCCCTCCCTCACCACCCGGACCACTCCCGTGCCCGCCGGGGGATTTCTTACCTGCTTCCGGAGGCCGTGGGGACGTCCCAGTGGCAGAGTGAGGGCGGGCGGCCTTGCGCCGGCCGCCCTTACTCCTGAGTCGTTGCAAACGTACTTTGCAACACGTTCACGACGGCTTCTGGTGGTGGAGCGCTCACTCCAACGCCGTTTTTCGCACAGGATTGCGCTCTTATTCAGACAACAAGCCACCAGAACCACTGTATTCCTTCATTAGTTTTCTAATGAATCAGCATGGCTGAGGCAACAAAGAAATGGAAGCCCATTATAATGACCCCAGTTCTATGAACAGCTACAGCACAATCCTCTCCTATGCATATCTGCTCAGATACAAACCCAATTAAATTTAATGAGACTTACTTCTAGGGAAATGCGTATCAGTTTTCAATCTTAGACATTTACAGCGCAATGCTGTCTACATTTAGACATTGAGGCATAAAGCACATTTACGGCACCCAAGAAGTAAGTGGCACTGGTGGAGAGGCTTGTGCTGCTCCTCTGGTGCCGCAACACGGTGGAGCACTGCAGTGGAGAGGTAAGTCCCCGTCGGGCAGCGGAGTGGTATGGGGAGGGCGACATGGGACATTCTGGTGGGTGGGATGGGTCATCTGGGTCTGGTTCGGGGGAGGGATCAGCGGTGGCACACTCCACCAAATCCTATCCCTCTTCCTGGGCCTGGCTGGCATTACACGGGGCTCTCAAATGTGCACCAACAAAATAGTTTCTTCCCCCGTACAGTTCCTTGCGTTCTCAGGCCCCCTTCCTTCTCTCCCTCCCAGTGCCTCGGCAGAAGTGGTGCTGCTGAATGGGTGGTGCTGGGAGAGCCCAATTATTGTGTGGGCCACCAGCAGTGACATCTTAGTAGAAGCGGCGCTGTTGAAAGGGTAGCCTGCATGATAATTGGGCTCTCCCAGTGCCACCCTGAGAGCAGCTGATGGTGGTGCTGGGAGAGCCCAATTATCACGAGGACCAGATAAAGAGCTGCCATGGGCCGTATCCAGCCCGTGGGCCTTATGTTTGACACCTCTGCCATAGAGCATGCAAGGATATTTGAGGGTGGGGTGGATTACCAGGTATAATAACTACTCACAGGGTTGTTGTGAGGACAAAAGGAGGGCGAGGAAATATGTACACCACCCTGAGCTCCTTGGAGGAAGGGCGGTATAAAAATGTGATAAATAAATAAATAAATAAATAAATAATACATTTCCCATGATGCCCCATGACCCTGAAAGGCTTTTCATGTGTTTTTAGATGAGGATGAGATGTCCTGTTGAAACTGAACGGTCCCAACATTCAAGAAGTAAAAATGGTAAAGGGCTGCAAAAAGACTTTCTCAGTTCTGGTCCTGTTACATGAAGATTCAGACCCAAAAATGGTCTGCTTAAGCACAAAGCCTTTCCCAAAGTAATGCATGGTTTTTGTTTTGGAAAATTCATCAATGCATTTCTGTGATGGGTGTTTTCTGCGTTCCATAGTATTTATCTTGTTCGGTGCAAGTTTTCTCCTTAATGCTAGCAGCATAGTAAAACAAAAGAAAATATTACTGTTATTTTGTGGTGCATTAAAGAAGCCTGCATGAAAATTATTTTTAAGGTATTGTTTCTATATTCTGTACACTTCAACCATTGGGGAATGTCCCACCATGCTCTGTGGTTTAGAGGAGTGTAGAGGGGGCACCGTATTTCCTAAATGTAAAGTACAAGAACACTGATCTGAGAAACCTAAACATAAGCACACTTGCATTACTTCTCTCCACACCATCTAGCTTCTTTTTCCCCCAAAGATTAGCAGTTGCTGGAAAAGAGAGAGGGTGAACATGAAAAGGAATTGGAATGGAGTTTCCGTTCCTTTAAACACATTGTACCTTATGGAGAATGATTTACTCCATGAAATTATCATAAAGTCTGGCTGCCTTAAAGTTATTATTCATGAGCCTGCTGTTTAAATGACAGCTGATCTTGTGAAGTTTGCTTTTGCACAGCATGTTAGGTTGCGCTTCCAAACCCACAAGCAACATTGGTTAAAAATGGGAGAAGAGGATGGTAAAAGCAAGTTATTTCACATCGCTGCCTGTAACCTTAAACTCACATTGGACTTGGCAAAATGAAACACATTTATTTAAAAAGAAAGTCAGCTTTAATGACCACGTAGTGTAATTGCGGGGCAACTAAAAATGAAGCAAGGTGGCAGAAGATGAAAATAAAAATATAAGAATCAAATAAATCATGTCCATTGGGCTAGTCTATATGAGGTTCCCAAAAACGTTTCTGAGTGATAGAAAAGAGGAAGTATTTGGGAAAGGGAAGGATGTCACAGACCCAAAGAAAAGGTCCTTTGCAATATCACTTCTGATGTCATTTCCTTTTTCTCTGTGATATCCCTTTCTGACCTGCTGCAGTTTCTCACTGTGTGCTCTAACCACTGTGGCTGTTTTATCCACTCATCTAGAAACGCATTTTTCCAGCTTTGTTTATACTACTGTAGCAACCGTATTAATACAGGACAGTATTTCATTGCTAGGCAACTCGAACATCCTTTTGCCTCCCTTGCCTACCACTCAGCATATGCAAAGCATAAGAGCTTTCTAACACTCGGCCAAAGCTCCGACTTCTTTCCCCTGCCTTCCTCTCCCAAATTCCCTTGGCTAGTCTCCGAACACTCAGCTTCTATGTCCACCATCAGTTTCCTTATGGGTCCCCCCCCCAACATGCAGCAAGTGCTCCAGCAGCAGCACTACATGCTATAGACCAGGGATGTGGATCAAGTCTTTTCCCCCAAGTCCTGAGTCTTTGGTTGCAAGTCGCGAGTCCCTATCTATTTAATGGGGAAAACGGGTTTAAACCTGAATAAAATTCGATTTGTCATAGAAGGCTCCAAATCTCAAGTCGAGTATTTTGAGTCTTTTAAAATCGCCGAGTCAAGTCCAAGTCAATAGACTCAAGTCTACATCACTGCTATAGACTGGCAGGGGATAGGATTGGGCCCTAAGTTTTTCATCTCCAGCAGGCTCAAGGCCCCTGTAATGCATGGTGCAGCTGTCACCAAGATCAGTAGCTGAAGTGTGTCATTGTAGATTCTGTGCTGAAGCTATCACCACAATCCATGGGTTCTTGCTTGCCTTAGAGAGAAGTGGTGATCCAATGGTCTGGCACCTGGGTAGATATGTCATGTGTCTACAGAAGCATTTTTATATATTCTGTGCACATTGAGAGACTTTTCTCTTCCATACCACCCAAGCAAATTGTTGCAAAGTTTCTGTCTTTCAGCTTTGAAGATGATTTTGCTTCTCTGTTTTGAGCCACCTGAGCTTGTTCTGGTGAATGTATCCTGCATGGTGTTCTTCACTCTTTATTGCGCTCCACACAATACAGTATATCTAAATCAGGGGCAGATCTAGTGGCTAAAGCTAACTTGCACATTGAAAAGCAAATGTTTGAAAATGAAATTGCTCACATTCACAAGGAGGAATACACAAGTCATTAAAGAAAAGGGCCATTCACATATGGTAGGTACAGGTATTAGTGTAGAAGTTTTCATGTGAATGACTATACATGCATTCATTTGTCATTAGGGCACTGGAAAAAGAACAGGGGAAAAAGTCTCCCACCAGGTGTGGTACAAAAAGGTTTCGTAAGCAGATGTTTCAGCATATGACTTCCTCAAGGGTACTAAAATATGAAATAAGTTTAAACAAACAATTAGTATCAAACAATTCCTACACAACTCTCTAACTCAATAATTACCAATAGGCAAAATGGAAAAGTAATTGACCCCAAATGTTCGTGATAATATGAAATAAAATTGAATCATGAGAATACATGCAATGCAGCAAACGTATTAAAAACATATTAATGTAATACAATACTGATCATGAAGCCTAGCAACCCACAGAAATAATGAAATGACTCCAAATGCTTGCCCATTAGAACAAAACCATAATAATACGAAGTATGATGTCAGTAAGCCCACATCAAAAAAACTATATGCCTAAAAATGCATATAAGGAACGCTTGCTAAATAGACTAACTGCCCAATCCTATTCTTTATGACAGCGGGACGTTGTAAAAGGCACAGTGCCAGTGTGCCAGGCCAGTCACCTTGGACTTACTCAAGCTATAGTGCTGGCATAGGTTCAAGAAGACCTACAAGCCATCAGGGGTCCTACCCAGAAGTAAGGGCAGGGATGTGGATCAAGTCTCTGACTCCATGTCTCAAGTCAAGTCCCAAGTCTCTGGGTCCAAGTCTCAAGTCAAGTCCCAAGTCTTTGCCCCCAAGTCCCGAGTCTTTGGTTGCAAGTTGCGAGTCCCTATATATTTAATGGGGAAAACGGGTTTAAACCTGAATAAAATTCGACTTGTCGTAAAAGGCTCCAAGTCTCAAGTCGAGTCTTTCGAGTCTTTTATAATCGCCAAGTCAAGTCCAGATCATGTCATTGATGCGACTTGAGATTGACTCGACTCCGAGTCAATAGACTCAATTCTACATCACTGGGTAAGGGAACAAAAGTTCCCTTACCCCGAGGAGGACTCCTGATGCCCCACCACCACCATCATTGGATGCAGTGTGTGCCTCTATGGCGCAGCTGCATCAGCTCCAATGGCAGGGGATAGAACTGGGACAAAAGAGGCACTTTTCTGGCATTGTCTAATGCCACAGTCACATCCATTCAACTATTAATTAAGTTGAAATACTAGTTAGTTCCCAGGGTGGGTGCAAGGCTAGCTTCAAGGGCAGCTGTCAACATCAACAGGCAGCTGTCCATGACGCTCAGAAGACTGCTGATGATCCCGGAGGTCACCTTTGTGGCCCTAGGCTTGATATGGTGGTAGAGCAATTCTCCTGAGGCCCACTCAGGGAGGAAAGAGCACACAAAGGACAGTTTTCCAAGGACCTCTTGAAACCTGAAGCCAGCCATAGTTGGATGGGTGTGACTGTGTTTTTAGACAATGCCAGAAAAAAGGAATACAGCTATTTTCTGATCTGTTGTGCAGATTTTATATTATGAAAAAATATTAGACAATAGAAAGGACCAACAGTATACTGATAATTATGTTTGGCTCAGGCTAATATTCATTGAGGATGTATATGTAGCTTGTATCGATTCGTTCTAGTCCCTCATAGTTAGCGAGGTCATCAAATTCTCTTTACATTAAATTATCTGAGTTCCATATTCTTCTAGTACTCTTTTATGAGATTTATTAACTTTAGAAGAAGAATTGTTTGTTGGTCTCCCATCAATAATTTTAGAATGAATACATGGGGATTGGATTTCTCTATCCTTTTGGTAACCTTATTAAGAGAAATTCCTATTTGGATATAATGTAATATTGGGAAGATCTTTCCTCTTACAAAGAAGATGAAAAGATGCTTCTTCCATTTTTAATGAGTTTTTTAAAAGAGCTTTGCTTACTTTTGCCCAGTGACTGCAGCTCAGTGGTCAAGCACCTGCTTTGCATGTAAACGATCTCGGGTTCAATCCCTGGCAATCTGGCATCTCTAGGGAGGGTGGGAAAAATTCTTGTCTGAAGCCCTGGAGAGCTGCTGCCACTCAGTGTAGATAATGAGCTAGATCAGTGGTTCTCAACTTTTGTAGGACCGCTTACCACCATGAGGCCCCTCCTTTCGCCGCATACCACCTCCTACCTTCTGTGTACCACTAGAAGTAAGTGCCGATGACATCATTGGCACTTCTGGGTTTGGCAGCGCAGGAAGCCACAAAAGCCGAGGTAAGGAATGTGGGTGGATGAGAGGGCCCTTCCCTGTGCGCGGGAAGATTATGCACTCAAGCTCGAGTGCGCACACTTCCCGCGTGCAGGGAAGGGCCCTCCCATTCATGCCACAGCCCGGAAAAAGTGACTTGAGCTCGCCGTTCAAAAGGTCTAATGTCCAACTATGCGGGTCTTCTGTTGAGCCAAATGACTACAAGACTCAACTTGCATATCCTGAATGGTTCATTTGGGAAGGATTATCCAGCTGAATTTACTTACTTTGCCGGATCTAGAATGAGTCAGATAGATTATTTTATTACATCATCTAACTTGCTCCCCATACTAGAAGAATTGGAGGTTGTGCCTAAATTTGACAGTGATCATTTTCCTGTGTCACTGTCTTTGAAATTTCCCACCTATCATCTACGGAGTGAGAATTATTACGATCCTCTACCATCTTTAGTTGGGGGAATATATTGTCATCATAGATGGACCTCACGAATGGACCAAGAGTTATGAGAGCTATTTGCCTCTGATCCTTTGCAATCTATCCAGGCATCTCTTTCGCACAGTGATCATACATCTAGGACTTTGGATTTTTATCAAGATCTAATCCGAGAATTAAAGCAGAAATTTGCTCGTAAGACTCGCAACATTTGTCATCAATCTTACCCTCCTTCCAAGCATTGGTTTGATAAAGAGTGTGTAAATGCCAAAAAAAGCTTTATATTATTCTTATCAAGTGTATAAAGTTAATTCTGGATTGGAGGCTGCACAGAATTTACTTCTGCAGAAAAAAACAATATAAATTGTTGCTGGCTTGTAAAAAAAAAAAGAGGCCATGAAAGAGGCTTGGTCAGGAGTGATTCAGGCAGCTAAATCTAAGGATACAGGCCTATTTTGGTGACTTACAAAGAGCTCTCCCAATCATGGGCCAACTCTATCTGATTGTTATATTCATCCTGGGATTTGGGAGAAGCATTTTTATGATTTATATAAAGATTCAGATGCTGCTGTTAGGGATGTTCCAATTGATTTTGAGGGTGTCCCATTTTGGCCACCAGTGTCTGTCACGGAAATTCATGACCTAGTTGTTCAGTTGAAATCGGGTAAGGCTCCAGGTGAAGATCTTATCCCTCCGGAGGCAATTAAAAACAATCTAGATTATTGGCTCCCGGTCCTGGCTTCGCTTTTCTCCTATATTGACAAGAGTGGTCAAATTCCTGCTGATTGGGGGTCTGCAATTATTGTTCCTATCTTTAAAAAGGGCAAGAGAGATGACCCTTCTAATTATAGGCCCACCAGCCTACTTAACATCATTAGTAAATTATATGCTAGACATCTTTATTGGAAACTTAAGGATTGGTTGGAACAAGAAAAGTTACTTGCGGAAGAACAGGCAGGCTTCAGGAAGGGACGTTCTACTATTGATCAATGTCTAGTGTTACATCATCTCATTAAGAAATATATGACCTCTCTATATGCTGCCTTTATAGATTTAAAGGCAGCGCTTGACTCTATTTCACGAGTTAAACTATGGGAGAAGCTGGAAGCCACTAATATTGATCGATGCCTGTTGATTCTCATTCAGTCCTTACATAGAGGTACCACGCTTAAGATCGAGGCCAGTTATTTTTGCATACTGGCTAAGATTGCACTTCTGTTCAGTTGGCCTTGCCCCTTTAATTCTTCAGGATGATTATAAATCTAGGTGGACGCAGTCAATTGAGCTAAAATTGGCCTCTATGGGATTTTCTTTGATGAGCTTGCTTAGCATGGGCCTGGACCAGGTGAAGGCAATGATACAGCAGTGTGTTCTAGATATTGAGCGACAGAAAGATCTTAGTAATGTAACAGAATTTTGTATTAGTGAGGAACTTAAATATATTGTGGTAAGAGGACCCTCGGCAGAGCTCAAGCCACTTTTTCTGGGCTGTGGCATGGCACGGGCTCCGTGCGCTCGAGCTCTGCCGGATTGGCAGAGCTTGAGCCTCTTTTTCCCGGGCTGCAACGCGGGCACATCCACGCTGCAGCCTGGGAAAAAGCAGCTATAGCTTTGCTGATCTGGCAGAGCTCGAACGCACTGGCAGGGAAGGGTCCTTCCATTCGCAATGCAGCCCAGAAAATGTGACTTGAGCTCTTCTGTTTGGCAGAGCTCAAGCCACTTTTTTCTGGGCTACAGCATGGGTTCCATGGTGGCTGCCATCTTGGTCACTGGTACACATACAACAGGTTGGGAAACCCGGAGCTAGATGGTCCCATGGTCTATTCCAATATTAGGCAACTTCCTATGCCCTCCCATATTGTAGGGTATTTTCTCCAACACTTCCTTTATTCTGCATTTCCATTGAACCATCATGCAAGTGTGCATTAGGCAGAATTTTGTATCATAAGACTAATAGATGCTGGGAAAGAGATGAGGTGCATCAGCCAATGTTTCAGCAACCAATGGCCATTTTGCTCAAATTTACCAGTGATTAGAGTACAGTACAGTGTATGTCTGTTTCTGGTCTGCTGTGCTCCCAGGCCAGTTTCCTTACTTCACCAGGAGCACCATTCACCAGTTTTGAAGGACTTTGTAGAAAGCTGACAGTCTTCTCTGAAAAATCTTAACATCAGAACAGTGTGAGTTGAGTTTGACTCATAATGCGCTTTGAACTGAATGTGTCATGATGCAAAAGGAACACTGAGTGTACATGAGCTGTCCCGTTCCAAACTATTATAGTCCCTCCCTGATAACTCACAGCCTTAATCTGGTCTCATGTCCACTGACATCACTGTCTGTGAAAGATTGTGTTTAGATCACAGTCTTTCAAGCCATTGTTCAAGGATGGTTCCACTGACGAATGTACACCTGCTTGCGTAGCTTGAAGAGTGCAGCCCAGGCATATCAAGAGAAGAAAACTATTCTTGTTAGCCCAATCCTATCCCCTGCCAGCCCAGAACATGCAGCGCCACCGATGGAGCACAAACTGCAAGTAATTGCTGGATGGGGAAAGAGAACTAATAGTATGCATGTTGCTCAATTTATGTATAATAGAAACAAAGTGACCAGTTACATTGGACATGTTCAAGCCCATTGATTTTACTGGACGTAAGCATGCCTGTGTGCTGGAGTAAAGTCTAATTTTTTTGGGGGGGACATGTTGACATGTGAAAGGATCTTTGTGGTTGAGCCCTCCAGATTATGGAGCTGTAAAGACTCAGTTGGCCCCCTCACTAATGGTCTTTCAGAGCTTGGCTAAGACATTTTTTTGTTTCTCCGTGCATTTGAATTGTTTTGATTCCCTGTTGTGTCTCAGCCTTTTTGTTGAAATTGTTGTTTAAAATGTTTTAACACTGGATTTTTATTGCATATAGGTTGCACTTGCTTTGGTTGTGAGCCAAAAGGTGTGATATAAATATCCAAATAAATATTTAAGTAAATAAGCAAGCTGAATAGCGGAGACAACATTAATAAATGCATTTCACTGAATCATTGTAGAAAGAGTTCAGGCTTGGCTGTTGTATGTCCCCAAGCAAGATAGATAGATATATATTTTTGTTTACACATGTGCTGAATCATTAAAGTGAAAGAAGGTTTTCATGAACACTAGTTTTTGTCACAACCGATACTCCAATTATGTTATGAAACAGTTCAGAAACGGTAACATGATGCGGAGAAAGTCTCCTGAGAGCAAACGCACAGTTACAGTAATTTTTCATGCCCTTCAGTCATGAGTGTGCAGGGGTGGTGGTTGTTTTTTCCTTCCCCCCCCCATTGAATATTTGTAAAGTGTGTGTGCCTCTTCCTTTTAAACCCACTCCTTTCCCTGAGACTGAGGAATATCCCAAAGAGACATAAGAAATTGAAAAACGAACAGAAACTAAAACTAAGAACATATGGAATTGAGAGGAGAGACTTAGGTTTTCCTGTTGCCTCTATATTGCCTACAACACTCACTGTTGGTAATACACGCCAACTCTCCATATGACATTTCCTTCTATCTCCAACAGACTCTGGAAAGCAATATGTACTCCAACTTAAACACGCTCTCTCATGCCAAACTTTAATGGCGACCTCAGCAGTGTTCAGGAAGAGTGACTTTCCAAACCAATGGACTGCGTAAGAACCAGATGTGCTAATCTGCTGATACAAGAGAGTTTAAAGCTGCCGTGGAGGCGCTGGGTGAGCGTCAAATGTGTGTAAACGTGGAGGTGCCATGTTTTGTGTCTCTTTTGGAGAATAACACAGTATTCATTCTTTATGGAAGATATTAAGTCCCTCTTCTCATAAATCCCAGAGGGGAGTATCCCAATTCAGTTTGGACACTGACATTTCCACAAAGTAACATTCAAACGAATTTCAGGATTCCTCCTGAGACTTTTCCAGGGAAGACAAACAAGTTTCTATAAAACAGGTGCAAATTCTTGGGGAAAGGGCATTCTGCACATCTCTTCTATCACAGTCATCATATATAAATATAGTAATCATAAAATGCTTTGAAAATATTGCATCCAATCCAGCAAAATCAGTCACAATGTAGTCCCATTCCAATGGAACTTAATTGCAATTTATTTCAATAGGAGTTGATCATGTTAACTTTTGCTGGATTGTGCCAGTTACATTTACTTTGGTGGGAGATCTGTGCATGAAGAAAAGTGAAATCAACCAGTTATTTTCATTTAGTTACCAGTTCATTGCCTGATACCAGTGGCATCACTGGGGGGGGGGGGCAGAGGCAGGCCACCCCGAGTGACACCCTCAGGGGGGATGACACCACTAGTGGCCAGAATTAGAAAACTTTGTATTTATGAATAATACCAGTCATGTTATAATTCAATGTGTAATTTCAGGTGTGCGAGGCTTGGACAATGATGCAGCGTCAATCACTGGATGATGCTGAGCCCTTGGGCAGAACCACAAGGCCCGGGTGACTTAAATTCCAACCGGGTGGCTTGCAAATGGCCCTTCTCTGCCACACAACTCCCCCCCAACCTTCATTCACCCCACCCACGCATCTCGTGTCCCCCCCTTCCATCATGCACTGGTTGAACCACTTGGGTGCACGAAAAATTGGTACAGGGCTGAGAAAGCAGCGGTGGCACTCTGCGCATGCTCAGAGGCACAGAAAAAGGTAAAATATTTATTTAATGTTATTTAAAATCTGGTAAGCCTACCTTTGGGGATTTTTAGTGGGCCTTTGCTGCTACCAGCAATGTGTGTGTGTGGGGGGGGCAGACCGAGACAGGCCACCTTCAAAACCTCCCTCCCTGATCTGTAAAGAACTTCCCAAATTCTGGCCAATCCCCATTTGTGCAAATCCAAAACAAATTAAAACAAGAGCTGAGAAGTCTGGGAAAGCGTGACAACCTGTAATTTAAGGAACTGAGACCAAAGAGGCAATAAAAAGCAATAAAGTCGAGTTTATTAAAAGCCTGGATAAACAAGGCAAATGAAAAAAACAGGGAGGGGATGCAGATGATCAAAAACTCAGAACACAGGTCAAAAGAAAGCCATGTTATCACAAAACAGGTTTTAGCAAAATTAGCACAGAGCTTTAAACACTTGTAGAACACAAAATAAAGTCCCCGATGCAATATAACTGGACATTACCAAAGTTTAACTACTTACAATGTCTGGGATAAAAGGGAATGGGGTCCAGCTCCTGCACTCCTTCGAAGAGTGGGTGAGTCCCCTGAATGCATGAGCCATAAGCTTGACCCAGAGCAGGTCTGTGTGCTTCCTTAAAAAAAAACCTAGGTTTGCTGCTGTCATAGGGTCAGCTGATTGGAAGAGTAATGGGGACTGCCATCCCACCTCGTTACCTGGCCAGGTATGCTTGGCTGCCCAATCAGTGGGCACATGCCAATCTCAGCAGGAGGGTCAGCCAACATCTTTTATCTCTGGGGAAGCTTCAGCCATTAAGACAGCGAATACACACAGTACTTTTCTGAAATGCCCTGTGGCCCTTTCTGGATTCAGAAAAGACAGGGCTGACAGCAGGCTCAGACTTTTAGAACCTCAGGGGTTAAAAAGTTCTAAAAATAGAGTAAAATATGTAGAAAATAGGGGAAACACCAGGAACTGCATATCTCTTGCTGTTCTACATATGCTGTTCTTTCTGCAGCTTTTTCCAGAGAAAATTATCCACAACAGTTCTACCTCACACTAAACTAAACCTATGATCCAGTGCAGAATAAAGTACATCTAAACCCATTGATTTCAATGAGCTTATCAGCACAATTCTATGCATGTCTACTCAGAAATGAGTCCCCCTGAGTTCATTGGGACTTACTTTCAAGTAAGTGTATATAGGATAATTGCACCCTGGCTAAACCCATTTAAGTCTTATTGAATTGTGGCCTTTCCCTGGACCCTGTGGGGATATATGCAGTTGCATTGCACCACAGATAAAATACAGTACAGTTTAAGGACATATTGGTTAATCTTCTGGAATTTCATCTACAAACTGCAAATATGAGGGCTTCTAAAACAGAATTTGGTCCCTTACAGTATCTCCAGTGTCCAGTTATCCAAAATGCCCAGGCCACAACTGGATTGCAAATTTGCTTTCAATATATACAGTGCATAAGCCATCTGCACAGGAATGGTTTCCAGTGTACATGAGTAATTCCCAACCAGAACAATTGCTGCAGTGTATTTACATATAGCATTTCTACTTAATTTATTGCTTTCTTGGGAGGAAATAGTCTTACATAATTCTAAAGGGAAACATATAAACTGCTGACAAATGAAGAGTGCTGTTATTAAGGATGTTTGCTTCAAATATATTGTTCAATGTACTCATGACATCATTGTCCTGATATGTCTTCACATTCCAATGAAGGTTTCAAGACAATAGCCGTGTGACAAACAAATGCTTTTCTCCCATTTTTCCTTAAATGTATGTATTTTTAACATATGTATTTGCAACTTTTTAGATATCATTTTTATACGCTACATGCCAGTAAGAACTGCATACAAAGGACAAAATCCACCAGGAACATTGCCTACGCAAGTCCACTAGAATGAATAGGAGTCGCCCAGATACACAGATGTGTTTTTCTCCCATTCCCAGTTTATTTCCTTTGTAAGTTGTGGCGGAAAAGCTCCCAGTGAATTATGCCTTGTACTGTATTCACATTTCTATTCCACATCCAGCACTATTTCAAAAATGACATTTACAAGCGTTAGATCTGGAAATGTGAATTTGTTAGGGAGAGAACAACCATCCATGTTACTTCTACAGTACAGGTGGGCCCCCATATCCGCTGGGGATATGTTCTAGGCCCCTCCGTGGATATTTGAAACCGTGGATAAGAGCGAACACCCCCTCCATGGTTTCCTGAGGGCTCCCCCCCTGCCTCCCCTGCAGGCAGGCATGCTTGTCCCCCCATCTCTTATTTTTCTTTCAGCAAGCTTTGTTTCTTCCTTAAAACAAACAGAGAAACAGTCTCCATTGCAGGCAAGTAGAATGAGACTAAGTCCTAGAGAGGCTCTGTAAGGTTTCTGTTAACCTTGCAGAGCCTCTTTAGTACTTAGTCTCGTTCTACTTGCCTGTAATAAGCAGCCACAGGCTGCTTCTCCTGTTTCTTTAAGGAAGAAACAAAGCTTATTGAGAAAAAAGTAAAAGCCTGGGGGGGTCCCCACGATCCGTGGATAACTGAAACCGTGGATAGCGAATCAGTGGATATGGGGGCCCACCTGTATTTAGATTTGCACTCATACAATAGTAACTACAAGAAATCTACGCAATTAAGAGAAAACGTCAGAGGGTGTGACTTCTAGATCAGAAGGCTGGGTCAGACTTAGCATGAAGTCAAATGAAGCAGTTGCTTCAGACAGGAGATCCCAGAGATCTCATCAAACCAGTTTTTTTTTTTTGCTTCCAACCTCCATCTTTAGACAAAAAGTGAGAGAGGTTCATTTGACCGCTCACTTGTGAGGCAAACAGTCTATGGCCAGCACTGTCAGAAGGTATGACTTGCAGAAAGGCTTGAACTCAAGCGCCTCTCCTTTCGGGAAGACATTGCTGCAAACTTCCCAGGTCTAAGCATGTGTTGTCCTACTCAGTGTTTCCTTGATATACATCAATCTCTTGGATGGTTTGAAGTCAAAATAGCCTCAGACAAGCTTAGAGAAGAGAGATAGGGATGCAAAATATTCCCGTGGCTTTCGTTTTGGGAAAAAACGTGCATATTTGAAATTGCAGAGAAGTGTCCTGAATACAGCATCCATTCCTGTATGGAACTGGATTTTCTGTAGTCTCTGGCCATGTGGTGAAGCTAATGTTTCCATGCCACCCAACCCACAGAGAGAGAGAGAGAGAGAGAGAGAGAGAGAGAGAGAGAGAGAGAGAGAGAGAGAGAGAGAGAGGTTTCCTGGATTTCTAAATAGTTTCAGGTATTGGCTGTCTCACTATATAGCCTGAGGCCATCATTAACTGACTCTCCATACAACCTGAGTCACTTCTGCTATGGCCACTAGCATTCAAAATGTTTTTACGTGGCCACCACAGGGCAAAGGTGTGTTTAAATTCAACTTTTCTCTACACTTTCAAGCATTCCTATACTAGTACCTAATAACCTTTTGCTACGTACTGTTAGAACAGGCTGGCCATTCCTTTGGTTAAGCAGATTGCTTGTCAATGGCCCAGAGTTGCTGGTTGATGTTTTCTTAATAGAACCTAACATAGGCTTACCATGGTCCCAGATCTGGCTGGGACACTCCCGGATTGGGAGCCCAAATCCTGTGCTTCCGGCCGGTCTCCTCTTCGTCCCGGCCGTCCAGAACTACCCCCGCTGCAGCGCTAATACGCTGTGTCTTCATCTTGGTCTTCTTCCTCTTCATTCCAGCCTCACGCGCCTGCACTCCGAAAATGTCCGAGTGAACTTGGACGTTTTCTGAGACTTTCCAACCTCGTCATTCACCCACGTAAGGCTAGAAGTACTCCGAAAACGTCTGAGTTCACTCGGACGTTTTCGGAGTGCTTCTAGCCTCGTGCAAGTGCAAAAAGGTTATTAGCAAAGTATGTAGCAAAAGGTTATTAGGAGCGCAGGTGCATGGGGCTGGAACGAAGAGGAAGAAGACCAAGATGAAGACATAGAAGAAAGGCATCTTCCCAGGCTCTCTTCCAGGCATTGTGCGCTGCATGGCACTCGCACAGGCGCATGAGGAGCCCTGGCTGGGCGGAATGCACCAGCCAGGTCCAGAAGAGTTCCAGCCCACCGCGATGCAAAGGGCCAAGCAGCAGGTTGCGGGATGAAACGGTGGCAGCAGGAGGAAGGACGGCGCAAACGGCGCTTTGAAAAGGCAAGTGGCAGCAGCAAAATGGCCATTTGGGGGGGCATAAATACATAAATAATTAAAAATAAAAACCGTGGGGGGAAATATAATTAATTAATTAATTAATTGTTTAAAAAAATGGGGGGGTCCCGGTTGGGGACTGGGAAAATCTGGTAAGGCTACCTAACGATGATATCCAGAGATCTCTTTGGAATGTTTGCCATCAGAGCTGGGAGTAGGTGCATCATTCCCTAAGTCAGAAGGTGAATGTGATTCTGGAGAGAAGAGAGAGAGAGAGAGAGAGAGAGAGAGAGAGAGAGAGAGAGAGAGAGAGAGAGAGAGCTGAAGGCACAGGGCCTGTATCTGGGACTCTGATGTGAGATAGTAAATCAACTGCTTGATAGGAGCGCACATGCTGCTTTCCTCTACTAATACTCTACTTGTACACATTTGTAAATAAATAAATCAAATATTATAAAGCCAACAGAAGCCAAAACCAGGTAGCAACCCCCCCCCCAAGGGTTTCTCACTGCTTGGGGAAGTGGATAACCCCTAACACTATTCTGAGTTTTTGGTGTGTTTTTTTCCCATCTCCTCATGCACTGATTCTGTATTCTACAATTATTCAATTCTAATCTCTTTCTCTTTGGCTAATCGCTAAATACTTTGCCCCCAGAACTCATGAAAAATGCTTATCAATCTACCCCTCATAATCTTATGCCCCATTAATAGCATATGCATGCCTATATGATCCAAAATATTATTTAAGGCTTCAAGTCATCAATCTTCTAATTGAGCTAAGCACAGGAATTAATTCAAGATGCACAGGGCAAGGTTTTGGGAACTGTGTTATTGCACTGTAAGCAAGAACTCAATGCTGGGGGGGGGGCCTCAACAGCCCTGCGGCATTCCTAGAGTCCAGGGAATGCTCCAGAGTGGCAGCCACTGTGATCAGAGATGCCCAACGGTGACATCATCGCGGGGCACCACGGAAGGAGGGATGCTTGTTGGCCTCTGTAGTTGGAGGGGGTGGAGCTTTGAGGGAGTGTGGGACTTAAGGAGAAGGACAGGTGGCCAGGGAGGAGAGTGAAGGGGGAAATGGAACAAGTGAGATGGGAGAGAAGGTGAGTGAAGGGAGAAACAACAAGACAGGAATGAGAGACAAAGAAAGTCAAAGGAGGAGGTGGATGAAGGGGACAAGAAGGAGAGTGTGAGGAAAGTGAAGGAGAAAGGGAAAAGACAGCCAACTAGTCAGGGCAACAACAGAGTCAGAGAAGAGGACCTGAAGAGGGAGGTGAAGAGGAGAAGAGATCAGAGGCACAGAAGGGAAAGAGACGCAACTACCCGAGCCAGGCCAGTGGGGACAAGAGATGAGGCCTCTTTTTGCCAGCTACAGGTCGTCCGTGGGCTGGGGTCACCAAGCACCAGACTGTGCTGTCTGGGAGATCAAGAGGTTCAGGGAGGGTCCACGGCGGCGAGGGCCTCAGGACAAAGTAGCTGCTGGTGACAAGGGGCACAAAGGCAGCAGGACAGTGTGAAGTGGAGGGGGTTCAGAGAAATATCTGGGACCCTGCTCCCAAGTTGCTGGTGTAAGCATGTAAATAAACAGAATCTGACAGCAGCATCACTCTCTCCCTTCCCGACACCCATACACTGGACTCAGGTGAGTAAATGCAATGTCTTTCCCCTCACTGTGTGACATGGAGCTCACCGCAGGGGAACATAATGAGGGGTTTGGGGTACCTATAGGGGCGTAAATATCCAAGTATGAAATGCATTCCTCAACACATGACTCAAAGCTCCTTTTTCAAAACTGTTTGTTGAAGACTCCAACTAGGCATAACAACACTAAAAGCGCAATCCTGTCTAGTCTAGATAGGCTGTGGTATGGGCATAGAGCCTGTGCCACATCCTATCTATGTAGGACCCTGCACCGGCGAGGCGGGAGCACTCTTCAGGGGAAGGGGACGTCTACTCAAATGTGTGCCAGCTATTTTGCTGGCGCACATTCGAGCGAGCCGTGTAATGGCAGCCAGGCCTGGGAAGGGGGAGAGGATTTGGCGGAAGAGGCCTCCGCCTATTCCTCCCCCTTCCTGTGCCCAGCTGATCAATCCCTCCTCCTGAAACGCCCCATCCCGCCCTCCCCCCACCCCTCTGCCATCTGGCAGGGAACTTCCCTGGCAGGCTAAGCGTTGTCCCCGGCATGGGAGTAGCAGCGCCATTTTCTCCCAGGGTGCCACAAACGTGCTTTATGGCATTTTTGCGACACCCTAGAGTGGTACCCCGCCGGTCTAAAATGTAGATGGGATTGGGCTGCCCAGCAATTTAAGAGTTAATGACTTCAAAGTGTTTTGCAAATAAAACTTCCCATCGGTAGCTAATGAGAATGAACTGCTTTATGTTGAACGCAGCTTAAGTGGATGTGAAGAAATACTGTATCTTAAACTGAGATTGCAGCTCTTAATTGTATGTCTTTAAATGAATGGCAACATTTGTATATATAATTAAGTCTTTGCAGTGCCTAACTACCTGCATAATTCTTTCTTTCTGTGTTGTTTCAGTGTGTTATAATGAAGTTCACAGGAATTTATGGTCTGCAAAAAAAATCTTTGCTTAAAGCATAATTTTCTCCTATCCACATGGGCTCATCTCTTTAGAGAATGGCACAGGCAGTGAAAAGGAATATTCCAGATTTACATTAATATCCTGACAGTGCTTTGGATTAAAAAATACAAATAAGAAAGAAAGAGCTAGCCAGGTAAAAATTAGTTTATCATATTTATATTATATAGTTACGTTCAGAAATATAATTTTAAACGTGATGTCGTTCACACAATGAGCTATAAGGGAAGCTTTTACCTAGTAAGACTCTTTTGGGAGGGGGAGGAGGGAAGATTCTTGAAGTGGTTTCACAGCCTTAGTAGAAATACATTCACAATGGATGCAAACTTGTTCCTCTAAATTCAGTGGGTGTTGTGGCATTGGACTTCAAAAGAATTGAGCTCCCCTGTGCATACAACGTCTATGAGGGGATATTCATTGCATGTGATATTGTGCTTGCTGAGTGAGATTGTGCCCACTTCCCCTTCCCTGCCTTCCACATGTTGATAAACCCTTCTGCACAGAGTCTACTGGTGCAATCCTACTTAATCCCAGCGCTGGTGCTGTGGCCTCAGCGCCAGGGCTGGGCATCGCAAACACGCCATAAAGCGTGTCACAGCAACTTGTGAGACAGCGCACTGCATCCCATCGTCAGTGCCGTGGAGCAGGTAAGTGGCGTAGGAACTGGGGGAGGGTGAGGAGGGGGTGTAATGTATAGGAGATGGGCAGATTGGGCCCGGGAGAGGGAGGATTGGCGACGCTGTGGCACACCATATACTATCCTCCCTCCCAGGCCCTTTCTGCCATCATGGGGCTGCTCAGTTCTACACCAGCTAATAAGATGACCAAGAACCAAGTAGCCCCATTGTGGTGGCTGGGGATTTATCCAGGGTAAGTGGAGATATGTCCTCTTACCCCGAGGAGATGGCCAGCCAGGCCCTTCTCTGTATAGGATTGTGCATGGGCCGCACAGCCCATGCTGCATGGCCCAGGCCCGGGGTGGGGGGTTAGGATTGTGTTGCCCATGTATCATAGGCTCTGTGCAACAGAACCAGTCAGTGTATGAGGTTCAGGGAGCAAAGATATGATGACTCCACTTCCTCCTACATGGCACGCGTCATCATCTATCTATCTATCTATCTATCTATATCTATATCTATCTATCTATCTATCTATCTATCTATCTATATCTATATCTATATCTATATCTATATCTATATCTATATCTATCTATCTATATATATATATATATATATATATATATATATATATATATATATATATATAGAGAGAGAGAGAGAGAGAGAGAGAGAGAGAGAGAGAGAGAGAGAGAGAGAGAGAGAGAGAGATTGGGGGAGCAATTTTGGGCAAGAAAATGGTAGAAGAAAGTGTTAACCCCCTCACATACACCACATATACTGAGCTCTTATGCCAACCCAGGGTCCCTGTGGCTGTTTGGGGGCTGAAAAGGACCATTTCGGGGCCATTTTCTGCTTTAATCCCACCTGTTAATGATAGTTTTAAAGGTAGCATGTAGCCTGGCCTTTATTTCCATGTTACACATTTCCAGGTAGTTCTGCATCCACCTTATGAATTTCCATTCCTTCAACCTATTCATGAGAAGTGTGGAGATTAGTCCAAAACGCCTTGCTGAACTTATACCATAGTTCCAAACAGATGGGCAGCGCAATCCTGAAATTCGTTCCGGCGCCGGAGCGAGTGCTCCGGAAGCCGTTCGAG